>CM053597.1:133717795-133760200 GCA_028646575.1 Pseudocheirus occidentalis
GCTTCCTTTTCCTCATGCTGTCCAGTCAATTAATTGGTTGGTTTTTTAGCTCTGTGAAGCTTTGTTTCCAAGGGGGGAAGCTCTGTTCCAAATCGCTGGGGTTTTCCCAACTGCCAGAGCTATTGGGGGGGTGTTGCAAGTCCCCCCAGCTTTGGCTTGCTGAAAGTGCACCCCAGGACCACCACCCAAGACTATGAATCCCGGCCGCTCAACACAAGAGCACTTGGCCCTGATCAATTGATTCAGCCCCCCTGTGGAGTCCACAGGCCAGGGGCTCTGAAGCAGCCTGGTGGGGGCTGCTGGCAGATCCAGCAGTTCCCTTCCCCCACTTCCTTGCCCCGGGGGCAGATTGGCCCGAACTGCTTTAGCACCCCCTAATTAATTTTCAAAGCTTCACTTTCACTAACAGTTTCTTACCTAAGCTCCCCTCAGGCAGGTGCTTTAGATTTTCTTTGAAGTAGACTCAAGCTTGGGAGGCTCCACTCCTCATGGCCACCCTGGGGCCTAGCCTGGCTGCGTCTCTGTTCCACTGTGTGCTGTGCGAGCTGCCCCTCTCCGTCAGTTCCTCATGCCTTGGCAGATGTGGAGGTGCTGGAGGCTGTAGAACCTCTGAAGACTGGCTGCGGGGCTCGGCTCAGCTCAGCCCAGCCCCTTCCCACAGTCCAAGGCCTGGCCACGGTCTCAGCTTCAGGCTGTTCCAGCCTCCATTCTGGCGGCTGCGCTGAGCCCCTGCTACCTAGCTGCCTTCAGTGAGAGGTGTGTTCTCTGTATTTTTGTGACTCTGAGAGTCCTAGACTTTGTCTGGGCTCATAATTATATGGGTGTTTAGGGTGGCGGTGTGGGAGCTGCAGGACCTTGCTACTTCTACACTGCCGTCTTGGCTCTGCCTCTTCTGATTACCTTTTGCATAATTTACCTATAAATAATGATCTTTTTTTCAAGGTGGTTTATGAATTGCCAAGACCTATGTATTTCATTTCCTATCCTGTGACCCAGGCTCCGTAGTGTCTATTATTTGGGGCCATAGAGGCCACTGAAAGCTCGAGAGATTTGAACTCTGAGCCCCACTAGCCTGTGATTGTATTCATGTGAATGTAATTCATTAAGAGAATGATTGAAGCATTCTGAATTTCTGTCCTAATTTACCCCTATTTTCTGGGATACTTTTCAGAAGAGTTGGGATAAAGAATGAGCCTGTTGTCACTTTTTGCTTGGTTCTACTTCCTTTCACTTGTAACTTATACCCCCTCTGCTGAATGTGGGGCTTGGTCCCTATTTCCTACCCCTGCTTATCATTGGATCTGTTTTGAAGCTTGTACTTAAGATATCATTAGTGCAGTCTTGGGTCTGCCATAAAGTAAGCATTTCCCCTCAAAATTCTATTTCCTTTCCCTTTACTACTGAATAAAAGTCTGTGAACAACAGGCTTTCTAGTATCCATAATCCTTTTATTGTTTCTTCTTTAATAAACTTCACAGGCATCCCATCCTTTTGGCACTTGGCTTTTTTTTATTTAACAAATGACACGTTCCAAAACTCATTTCTTCCAGGTACCACATGTTCACTCTCTTGAGACAGTCCTTTACTAATCTGTGATCTTCAATCCTGACTAATTTTAGAAATGTAACATTTTTTTTTTCCAAACTCATATTTCTTACTTTCATCTCTGAAAGACAACTTGATAGGACACTTTTAAGTAAAATATAATAATGCTCAGGAATTTAATTCTAAGAAACCACTTTCCCCTTTTGACTGTTTCTAAGGTGACTTTGATTGGGACCTTCATGTTTCTTTTTCTTTTTCTTTTTTTAACCTCCATGTTTTGTCAGTCTTGTGGTGATTAAAAAGGTGCATAGATGTAGTTTCTGGATATCTTAATCATTTTATTAGTAAAGCCAGCAAGTTGTTAATGGTCCTTTGGCCATCACTCTGAGACAAAAGATAATCATGGTAGTCTGGTAGTTCTTTTGGAAGAGGGGTAATAAGAGGAGGTGGGCTATATTAAAATGAATGGCTGAGAATGACATCATGTCACCCTTGGACAGAGAAACTTATCTCTGTACCCTGACTACTCCCAGCTTTGGGCAATCTAATCAAAGAATTTATGCCCACTCAAACTTGAGTAGAACACAATGGATTTCCCCAGCTTAGATTAAATTCCTTGTAAGGTTGGGTGAGGTCTGACCGAGATTGAGAAGACTTCATTCAATCTCGTTTTACTTTTTAAAATCAGGACTTTAGAAAAAGAGGAGAACCTGGAATCTACCCAAATTATTAGTTATTAATAATAATTTCTCTCAATCTCCTCTTCCATTTTCTCCTGGGTACTTAGTCTAGTACTACTTAGTTAAGTGTTAATTTCTGAAAGTTGGTAACTACCAAAAGACATTTATTGGTCCCCACAGGGAAAGTTTCCTGTATTTAGCCAGAAATGGGCTTGAGCAGTGCTGACAGTCAGTGCTTTACTGTATAAAGAGCTACCTCGAGAATTGGGAGTAAAGGTTCTATATACCTGTACCACCAACTTTCCTCTCTAGTCTGATGCTTCCTGTTCCCCACCAACCCACTCTTGGGCTATAAAATAGTGATGGTGACTCCTCTCTGATTGGATTATAATATGTGACAAAATGTAGTTTGGTGCCATTTATGTGTTAATGGATTAAAGAACAAATTTTGTAATAAATGAGAACATTTTACTCTACATTTGGGGGAAAGAATAATGGTTTGCCCAAATAACTTTGTTAAAATTGTTTTTAGATAAAGAAAGAAAATAAAACTACCTATTCAGATTGTTTGACCATTTATTAGTTGAGGAATTGTTTCCTTAGGCTTTAATAGTTTCCTTAAAGGGTTTGGTCTTTCACAAACTTAATGGCAGAAAAGGAGCCCATGAAGTTTATGAAGTAGACCTAAAGCTCAGGTGTTTTACCAGAAGCACTGTCTCTGACTGAAGAAACACTTGGAGCTTCCCGAGAATAAATAGAATTACAGATCCTTTGATACCACTTCCCAGAGTGAGAAAAGGGTATTTATACTGGGAAACTCTGGGGCAACAATTCAGTCAGTAACATGAAAATAGGAATGACTGAACAACCTTGATCACTACCCTACTCCACCATCACTATATCATGATAAATCTGTGACAGTGTTATTACTCCTAAAGCCAGAACTGCCAATTTTGGTGCCTGGGAAAAGCAGTAAGAAATATTGCCTGCAAATAAACTTTTTAATACAAATTTATATGCAGGGAAAGAGACCCCAGGACACAAAGGAGGCAGATATTTCTATGGGGGGAGGAAGAGACAGAGACTGCAGGACCCTGTGAGGCTCTGTTAGGAAGGAAAGCTGCCCAGAGAAGAAGTGGGATGGCACTCCTGTGGAGGGCAGCATAGATGGGAAGGAGGCAATCAACCATCTGGTAAATTCCAGTTGTAACTAATTATCTTTGCTAAGCCCAGTTGTTTCTAGCTGCTGAAGAGATGTGTATGTTATCAATGTTCTGGTACAAAACACTCCTTGCTCATTCTAATTACAATTCTCTGTACCTTTTAGGCTGGTTAAGATAATAATCCAACTATCACTCTTGTCCATATCCTCCTAGAAATACTCAAGGAAGTTTTACCTTGATCTTTAAATTTTTTTTTTCAAATCTAGCTTTTAGATTGTGGTGAGCCAGAGGATGAAGGAAGAATGGGGAAGCTAAGGGAGGAGATGGAGTGCTGGCAGCTGATAGGATGACAGTTCAGTCCTTACGCCATCAGTCTGGTCTATCAAACCATCCATTTGCCATACCTGGCAATCCATCTCTGTAGAAACAACAGAAAAGCATTGTATTATGTCCTCATGGGTCCGTGAAGGATAGGAACTGATAGATAAAAGAGTCACTGATCTATCTGCTTCTGTCTAAGCCAGTGGTTCTCAACCTGTGGGTCGCAACCCCTTTGGGGGTCAAACGAACCTTTCACGGGGGTCACAGGGGTCGCCTAAGACCATCAGAAAACACATTTCCAATGGTTCCTGGAATCACGCTCCTCTAACCATCTCCAGGTGGGTCCACCCACATGCAGACACACACACATACAAGTATTGAAGGGTCATAGCATTAGGAAGGTTGAGAACCACTGCAAGCAGTGATCAATATGGAACAGATGGGCTCAGCATCTTGATACTCTAACCTCAGGTAAAGGGTGTGACCACAGCTAACTCCTTGGGAGTGTCTAGAGTTAAGTATAACTTGAGTTTGACCTATAAATTTTGTAATCTCAAAATGCTTTATAAGATATTAATTCTTTCCCTTTCTCTTGTATGGCAGGCAACTGGAATTATTCTTTCCTTAAAGAAATCTGAGATGTGTTACTCAGAAAGACAGTGAGGTGGGTGGACAAGGCACTTGATGACAGTTGGAAACAGAATCTAGCTCTCTCAGAAGTCAGGTAGGTGGTGCAATGGATAGAGCACTGGGGCTGGAATCAGTAAAACCAATATTCAAATCTGACTTCAGATACTTATGAGTTGTGTGACTCTGGCTGGGCAAGTCACTTAACCACTGTTTGCCTCAGTTTCCTTTTCTGTAAAAAGGGGATAATAACAGCATCTACTTCACAAGGTTGTTGTGAGGAGCCAACGAAATACAATTCATAAAGCTCTTAGCATGGTGCCTGGCACAGAGTAGGCCCTGTATAAATGCTTATTCCCTTCCCTTCTCTGAATATGGATGGCATTTTCCAACATTTTTATAGCCCTTTGGGCACAGTTCTAAATTGCTTGGAGTACTTTTTAGAAGGATTAACTAATCCTATTTTAAAACTTTATGGTTAAATCTGTAGGAGAAGAATTGAAGGGAAGGGAAACCTATGAAGACTTGTATGAACTGATGCAGGATAAAGTGAGCAGAACTTCACAACAGAAAGAGGAAACTTTGAAAACCTTAAGAATCTGGATCAATGCAAAGATCAACCATGATTCCAGAGAATCAGTGACGGAATATGCTACCCATGTCCTGACATACAGGCGATGGACTCAAGATGTAGAATGAGACATGCATTTTTGCAGATGGCCAATGTAGAATTTGGTTTGGTATACTATGCAAATTTTTATAAAGGTTTTGCTTTTCCTTTTTTTTTAAGCTAAAAACAAGATTATGAGCTAATCCACAAGCATTTACTATGTGACAGGCACCATCCTAGGCACTATACATTTCTATAGTATTTCTAGATTTACAAAGTTCTTTCCTTCCAACATCCCTGTAAAATAGGTAGTAAAAGTTTAATTATGCCCATTTTACAGATGAAGAAACTAAGGTTCACAGAGATAAAGTGATTTAGCCAGAATTATACAGCTACTCTCAGAGACATTTGAACTCGTATGATGAGTGTCCCTGACTCCAGGCCTACGGTACAAAGAAAAGCAAAAATTTCCTCTAGCCTCTCCAATACACCAGTTTCTTATATGAGAGAAAGGTCTCTTCTATATGCCGATGCCTGCTTGATAATGAACCAAAAAGAAAAGTCTAGAAGGGTGTAGGAAGGCTATGTAGAAGTGGGAAGGGTTCCCTTTCCCTCTCATGACTTGTACAGCCACTTTAACCCTATACCTAACTAGGAATTCCTAGAGTGGAGACCAGTCTTAAAGCAGCAAAATCAGGAAACCAGCTTTTTGGGTCCCGTAGATAGAGATCATTGGCCCAGGGCCTGCCTGATGAATAGGTGGTTGTCTGTGTGGTGATTTCAAGAGCTCCCTCTTGCAAGCCCCTCTTCCTTTCTGTTTACCAATGCGAAAAAATTCCTTCATTTTGGCTTCATTCCTTCATATGAAATTCAACAGGGACTTTGTCCTCTGTTAAAATGTAAATTTCCCTGGGAATTTACTTGAGCAACATTTTAAATCACTGATTATTCCCACCTTAGTGTAAATAAGTTTCAAATCTTTCGCTTGAAAGCAGATTTTAATGGGGGCAGGGCAAAGATGAGACAAGGCTGAGAACAATGGGCACATTGGGGAGAAAATTATTCCTTGGGATACAAAGAAGATAGAGAGAGAGAGAGAGAGAGACAGAAAGAGAGAGAGAGAGAGAGAGAGAGAGAGAGAGAGAGAGAGAGAGAGAGAGACAGAAAGAGAGAGAGAGAGAGAGAGAGAGAGAGAGGAAACTGCAGAGAAATCAGTGGTGGGGGGCAGCTAGGTGGCATAATGAATAGAGCAAAGGCCCTGGAGTCAGGAGGACCTGAGTTCAAATTCAGCCTCAGACACTTGACAATTGCTAGTTGTGTGACCTTGGGCAAGTCACTTAGCCCCAATTGCCCTGCCTTCCCCCTCCAAAAAGACCAAAAAAGAAAAAAAGAAGGAAATCAGTGCTGCACGGGGAGCATATGTCCTGGGACCAAATTCTAGGTCTGCCACAGGGCGTGTATGACCCGGAGCAAGGCACTCATCCTAAGAGACAAACTTCTCTTATAGGGCCAGCAATGTCCTAGACCACAGAAATGCCCTCTACAAGCTCTATTTGCTATCCAAGTAATTTCTTCCTCAAAGCCATAAATGCCAGATTAAAAATTCACAATGCCTGAGATTTCAAGGGTGAAGCTGATATTGTTATGTGTATGTTATGTTGTTATATCATATTATGCCATGTCATGTCATATTATTATATGTTATATACGTTTCTAGGAGTTGTCCCTATTTAGTCTCTCTGTCCCTATAACCATCACAGATTTCCATCTACAACTCAAAGAAGCTGACCCCTCATCTCCTCCATCCCACTCAAAGAAGCTTGACTGCTTTTCACAATTCATGAATATAATTATAATTCATAATGAGAAGTTACATCTCTATAGTGTTTCTAGGTTTACAAAGTGCTTTCTTCCCAACATCCCTTTGAAAAAAGTTTAATTATGCCCATTTTACAGATGAAGAAACTTACGCTCACAGAGATACAGTGATTTAGCCAGAATTACACAGCTACTCTCAGAGAAAGACTTAAAAATCCAGGCCTCTCCTGACTCCTAGCACTCTTTCCTCCACTGTTCTTTTTAGTCCCTTTAGTCATGTCTAACCCTTCATGACCCCATTTGGGGTTTTCTTGGTGAAGATACTAGGATAGTTTGCCATTTCCTTCTCCAGCTCATTTTACAAAGAAAGAAACCTGAGCTAAACAGGGTTGAGTGACTTGCCCAGGGTCACACAGCTAGTAAGTATCTGAGGCCAGATTTGAACTTGTAAGAAGAGTATCCCTGACTCCAGGCTCAGTACTCTGTACACTGTGCCACCTAGCTGTCTCTACCATACTCTAAGGCACTTGCATTAGGATTGAGAATAATTTGCATTCTGTATTAGGAGTATATAGCCCTTTTGTGTATAACCTGTGGTGGTCCCCAGGGTTCTTTGTTTCTTGCACAGATGTTTGATTTGCAAAATATGCCCCATAAGAGTGAGCTGAGGACAGTTAAGGTACCTAATAATCTCTGGGGAGCTAAAATGTGGTCCTTTGAGAAGGTTCACTTTACATCCTTCCCAAGTAGCTTTGAAAAGACAACCAGACTGAGTTAGGGCATAGGTCACCATAACCAAATATGGGATCAGTCAGAACTAGGTTCAAGCAAGCTAGGCAGACATATGATAGAGTAGGGAATAATAAAGGAGTTTTAGTATATTTTTCATAAGCACACATAACTGTAATGTCATAAATTTAGTTCTCCATGGCAGGTGGGGCTTATTTTTGAATGTTGAATTGCCTATGTAAAAAGTGAGGGCTCAAGGTTCCCAGTAGATAGAAGCCCAGTTATACAATTATCAAACCTTGTGTGTGGTACTCAAATGTCTTGTCCTTGCTCGATTATTAACAGCTACACCTGAGTACCAGAATGGAGAAGCTCTAGAGCAGGGGTTCTCAACCTGGAGTCCAGGAACTGGCTTTTTAAGTATATCAAAAACTGCATTTCAATGTAATTGATATCCTTTGTAATCTTCTGTTTTATGTTATGCATTTATTCTGAGAAAGGGCCAAAGGCACAACAGAGTGTCAGAGGGGGTCCAGGACGCACAAAAAGGTGAAGAACTCCTGAGCTCTAAAGGATAAGTCTATGCCCATCTTTGAAAGAGACACCACAAACCTGCTCCCTGGGACTCTCTGTGCCCAGGGGATGAGTGGCCTCAGTGTAAACCTGAGGGGACAAGAAGCCAGCTCCTTTCTGATAACATCCAGAGTGGTGTAGATAACTTAGCTGGGACATTCCCAGCCAGACCAATACAGTAGAGTGCTCAGTATGAGAAAAAGGTCAAACCTGGGAGCAAAAAGATTGAGGCAGCTGGCTTCAGCTGTTGGTCACTTTGCAGGCCCCACTTTGTTAGGGGGCATTCTCCATATTTTAGGGAGGATAGATCTCTGAGGGAAATAAAATAAACTCCAGCACAAGAATTAACTGAGTAACTTAAAAATATATTTACAATAACTTAAATATTTCAGAATAAAATGAGCAATATGTGTTCACAAACTTATTAGAAAAAGATGAGGGAAGGGCAGCTAGGTGGCGCAGTGAATAGAGCACCAGCCCTGGAGTCAGGAGTACCTGAGTTCAAATCCGGCCTCAGACACTTAACACAAAAAAACTAGCTGTGTGACCTTGGGCAAGTCACTTAACCCCAACTGCCCTCCAAAAAAGCAAAAAAAAAAAAAAAAAAAGATGAGGGAGCCTACTAATTCTATGCATTCAGAGAAAGAACTGGTAAATAGAAGTATGTGTAGAATAATTTTACATGTATATCTATGATAGCCATCTCTGGCAGGGGTGGGGGGGAGGGAGGGAAATAAAAAAGGAAAAAAAGAAATTTATACAATAATTTTATTAAATATTTAAAAGGAGTAGCAAGTTGTACATGATAGATTTGCAGTTTCATGTACAATCATATTTTTTATTATACTATGTTATGGAAATGCTTGTCTTATTCCATAGATTAAAACTAAAATGAATTTTTTAAAAATGTTAAAGGCTATAAGATACTGAAAGGCTGTTGATATGCAGTGGTGGAGAGAGTTTCCTTACCCAGAGTTCCCAATAATAATAAAGTCACCAGTCTAGAATAAGAATAACAAAAAATTAAAAAAATATATATGGTGAGGCAGGTTGACTTGTCAACTCACCAGCAATAAAGGGATTTGGATTCATCATTTGAATTTCATTATTTAAGGGATGGTTAATGAACACCCAGGAAAAGACAGCGACCACAAAGGGCCAGAATGGCCTCATGCAAAATAGGTCATTTCTTTCTTTGACATAATGTTTCTACACTGGGAATGCTATAGACAGATTTACTTAGATTATAACTAAGCATTTAATAAAAATCTTTCATGTTATTCTTCATACAAGATGGATAAACATGGGCTAGAATACAGGTCTGTTGGGAGGATGCAGAACTGGTAGAATGGTTCTTAAGGATTCAGGGCTTCACTTTGAAAGAGGTCTCTGGCAGAGAGCCCCAGGGATCGAATGGTGCTTAAAAGTCTTGTCAATGACTTAGAAAAAAAAGGTGGGGCGGCTAGGTGGCGCAGTGAATAGAGCACCGGCCCTGGAGTCAGGAGTACCTGAGTTCAAATCCGGCCTCAGACACTTAACACAAAAAAACTAGCCGTGTGACCTTGGGCAAGTCACTTAACCCCAACTGCCCTCCAAAAAAAAAAAGAAAAAAAAAGAAAAAAAAGGTGGTGGTGGTGTGTGTGTGTGTGTGTGTGTGTATGTGTGTGTGTGTGAAATCTACACATAAAGCCAAGTAAGGATAAGAGAGTTAACACATAGATAAGAGAGGATCCAAAATAGGTTTAGATCTAGACTGGGAGGAAACCTAGAAGTCATCTGGCCCAATCTTCTCCGTTAAAAGATGAAGAAACTGAGGCCCAGAGAAACTAAGTGACTTTTCCAAGGTCAAAAAGGTATTAAGTGGCAAAACCAGGATTCAAATCCAGATTCTCTAAACCCCAGTGAAGCCAAGCCTTCTTTCTACTGTATTCTTGCCTCCATGATCTTGTCCTGTTAGAATCTTCGGTCAAATCAAGCAAGTTACAAATATGATCATTAGAGATTTTATGAAAGGGTGTCCTTCACCTTTTAAAATTTCAAAATAAATAGATTTCCAGTGGAGAAGCTGACTGTCCTACAATCTTCTTTTACCTGTCTGTCTCCATAACACACTTTTCTGCTATACCCCCTGGTCCCATTCTATCTTCAAACATAGGCATGGACAAGAGTGTATTTATCGGGTCAGGACCCAATCCCACCCCATCTCCATTAACTGGTTAATGCACTTGTCCCCCCAGTTTGGCTTTTAAGAGAACTGGGCCATCTCTTAGTTATCTTGAAATTGCAGCCAATCAGGTTTCTTAGCCTGAGAACATGCTGATTCAAGGAGGCAAGCTCAAATGGTAGGCCTGTGAAATAGATAGCAAACAACGCCGCCCTGGGATAGTGATCAGAACTCAGAATGACTGGTGAGCCCACAAGCTAGTGCTGAAATGTCATCCTGGCACATGTTGATGCTCCTGTTTCAGTTACAAGATACTTTTTCATTTATTTAAAGATCACAAGGCAATGCCACCATCCAACACTCTCTTTGCTGGGTAAGAACAGAGAATCAAGTTCATCTTTATTTACATACCCAGATGTAACATACGTCAGGTATAGGACTTTAAACCCAAATTGTCTTCAAAGTTGTTTCCATCAACTATCTTATTACCATTTTGCCAAATACAATATTGCATTAAATACTTCCTTGTATTACTTTTACTCTCTGTGTCTAGAAGCAATGAGGCAGATAAAGGGCCAGTCTCAGAGTGAGTAAGACCTGAGTAAGACCTCTAACACATACTAG
Source organism: Pseudocheirus occidentalis (assembly GCA_028646575.1). Classification (NCBI taxonomy): domain Eukaryota; kingdom Metazoa; phylum Chordata; class Mammalia; order Diprotodontia; family Pseudocheiridae; genus Pseudocheirus; species Pseudocheirus occidentalis. Next base: position 133,728,650 of record CM053597.1, read on the forward strand.
CTGTGTGATCATAGGCAAATTGCTTTACATCACCATACCCTCTTGAGACTTTAAGTTACAGAGCAGTTTATGGGATGCTAGATTTAGCAGTAAGGGCAGTTAGGTGGCACAGTAGATAGAGAGCAAGGCTTAGAGTCAGGAAGACTCATCTTCCTGGGTTCAAATCCAGCCTCAGACACTTACTAGCAGTATGATCCTTGCCAAGTCACTTAACCCTGTTTGCCTCAGTTTCCTCATCTGTAAAATGAGCTGGAGAAAGAAATGATAAACCACTCCAAACCACCCCAAATGGGGTCACAGAGAGTTGGACACAACTGAAATAACTGACAGCAGCCACAACAAGGATTTACAACTAGAAAGAACCATAGAGGGCATCTAGTCCGATCCCTTCATTTTACAGATGAGAAAACTGAGTTCCAGAGAGACTGACTGACTTGTCCAAAGTCACAAGTTGTAAATGACATAAGTAGGATTTAAATTCAAGTCCTTTGATTCCCAATCCAGTGTTATTTCCTCCATACCATACTGTTTTCTCATCTGTATCAGTAAAGTTTCTACATGGGCAGTTCACTACTCATGAAATCCTAAGTCTAGACCAACCCCCCCCCCCAACCCAATTATTAATAGGTGCTCTTTTCATAGAAATTGTACATTAGTGACAAAGCATTTGGTGAATTTGAGAACTCTTTCATCTACCTGTTACTTAATGCAGAAAGTTTTAGACCAGGTAGGAACTAGGGGTCTCACCTTCCTTACCTGGTGAAATTAGAAGAGGAATAGATTAAGGAAGAAATTCATCCTAAGCAAAACAGACTCTAAGGATGTACAAAAATATTTATAGTAGCAAAGAATGGGAATATGTGGAGGTACTCAGAAATTGGCGAATCAGTGTACAAGTCATAGTATAGAAATGTGACAGAATACTATTGTGCTAAACTCTTATCAGCATAATAATCAAAGGATTCCAGAGTATTAACGAAGAAATATATGCTACCAACCTCTTGATAGAGAAGTGAAGGGCCCAGAATGCAGAATGAGACAAATATATTTTTGGATATGGACAATGTGGAACTTTGTGTTGATTAACTCTATTGATCTGTAATGGGTTTTGTCTTGTGCTCTCAATTAATTGTCGGGAGAGGCAGATCTTGATGAATTAAAGCAAACAATATGTAATTTATGTATGTGTGTGCATAAAACAATATGTTCCATAAGGAGCTTATATTCCAGTGGTAGAGACAAATACATACATACATGCATAAATATGTATATACATACACACACGTGTATGTGCGTGTGTGTACTTGTGTTGAAAGTTGAAAAGCTTAACAGAGGAATTTATATTTCATCCTAGAGTCAATAGGAAGTCACTAGAGGTGGTTAAATAAGAGAGTCACTTAAGTGTGCTTAAGAAAAATGAAGATGTTGGCAGCAGTATGGGAATTGCAGCAGAGTGGGGAAAGATTTAAGGCAAGAAGACTATTTAGGGAGGTTTTGCAAGAAGAGATAATGATGTACTGAACTAAGGTGGTAGCTGTGTGAGTGGAGAGTAGGGGCTGGATTCGAGAGATGTTTGGGGGGTAGTAACAACAATCTTTGGTGACTGGCTTTGTGAAGTGAGGCAGAGAGGGGAGTTAAGTACAATGACAAATTAGGTTACCCTGGATGACAGGGAGGATGGTAGTGCCTTTGATAGAAAAGGGAAGTTTGGAAGAGGGGAGGGTCTGGGCAGAAAGATACTTAGTTCAGTTGTAGACATATTGAATTTAAGATGTCCCCAAGACATCCATTTTGAGATGTCTAACAGTCAATTAATAATGTGGGACTGAAGCTCAGGGGAGAGACTGGGCTAGACGTAGGTCTTGAAAGAGTCATAGACATATAAATAATGGTCAAACCTATGAGAGGTAGTTACCAAGAGATAGAATATAGAAATAAAGAGGGCCAAGGACAGAATCTTGGGGTACACTCACAGTTAAGAGAGTGTCAGACAAGTAGGAGAATTAAATCACAAAAATCCAAAGAGGAGAGTAGATACTGAGCAACAGTATCAAATGCAGCTCAGAGATCAAGGAAGATAAGGTATGAGAAAAGAACAACATAAATGACAATCAAGATAATTCTGGGGAAAACAGTTTCAGTTGAAGAATGGAGTCATAAGTCAGACTGCAAAGGGTTAAGGAGGTAATGAGATGAGTGGGTATAAAGATAGTGAGTGTAGACAGCCTTGAGGAGTTTAGCTAAGAAAGAGAATATATATAGGATGTTAGCTTGAGGAGGTAAGAGGGTCAGTAGAGGGTTTTTTAGAGGATGGCGGTAGTCTTAGGAATTATTTGTAGGGAAGAAACCCAGTAGATAGGGAGGGGCTGAAGATTTGAGAGAAAGGGGGGATGATAAAGGATACAGTGTGCTAGAGAAAACAAGAGGGAACAGTACCAAATACATACAGAAAAGAGAAGGGTCATCTCTTTGTCAGAGATTGGGGTAGAAGAAGAGAGAGTCGGACATGACGTCAGGGGTATTTTAGATGACAAAGATAAGCAATCCTTTGGTGATGTGAAAAATCACATCCTAATTTGTTTCTTTTGTAAATATAGATCTTCCATATCACACTTTCTGGGTAAAATTGTATATTTTTTTCTATAATAATAATAATTAATTAATATATTGATATTAACATAATATGAAGAACCCAAAGGAAATGCTAAATTACATAAGACTCATAGCTTTCATTGACAGGATGAATAAATAGGATTCAGTAGCAATGTGTAACTCTTGCCACAATCTTCTGGGAGGCTGCTGCTTATACATCATCAGAACAGAAAGTACTCTTTGGGACTGACAATTAGTCATTTTACACTTCACCTCGGCTTTCCCTCAAAGTCCATGTCTGTTGGCAAGCCAGGCTTGCCCTCCTACTTTGATCAGTGGTCACTTCTCATGAAGAAACTCTCCCTGTCACCACTTAACTTCGCTCAACAGATCCAAGAACTCTGGACCACTTGAACTTATACGGTCACCTCCAATCCTGTATCCATTCAATTTAAGGCTGATGATTGTTCACCTGTTTAGGAAAGGAAGCACTAAGTGGAATTGGGTGGGTAACTAGGTGATGTAGTGAATAGGATGTTCCCTATTTGCACTTTCCCTGGAATCAGGAGGACCTGAGTTCAAATATAACCTTAGACACTTGACACTTAGTAGCTGTGTGACCTAGAGTAAGTCACTTAACCCCAATTACTTTGCCTTTCCCTCTCCAAAAAAAAAAAAAAAGATGGAATAGGCAGCCAGGCACCCATACACAAATTCTCTTAGTGGAGTTTCCCTCCTCTGCAATATCTAACTGCCATAATGCATAGATGGGATCCTTCCTGGAGAGTCAAAGAAAGAGAGAGTCATCCAGAACCTGTCTGTTCCTTAAAATGATAAAACATCACACTCCCTGGTATTGCCAAGGCAATGAAGAAGCAAGGGACTGCTTAGCATTTTTTGCATCACACCAGATCAGTAAGTCCTTTCAGCAGGGGGCCCCACATGGCTGGAAGCAGCCAGGAAGTCTGTCATTCCCCAAAGGCTAAAGCTCTGAGTCACCACAGCCTCAGAGCTACCGGAAGTTTCCAAGGGAGTCCTGAGCACATGCTCACTGGGATGAACCCTATAGAGGCCCATTCAACCTCCACTACACATATATTTACCAACTGCGGCACACTTTTTACAAAGGCACCCTGTTCTGTTGAGTAGAGCATCAATCTAGGAATGAGAAAAACCTGTGTTCAGTTGCCAAGTTTGTCTCTGGCTTGCTTAGCCTCGGGTGACTCGGTTAGTGAAGGATTTCTTTAGCTCCAGAGTATTTCACTTCAGTTTGGGTATGACTAAGTGCTTGAAAATAAAACTCGATGGAAACACACAAGAATGATTACGTCTATAGACAGCGAATCATGCAACAGCAATGCCTCTTATAGTTAGTTTTCATTTAGGGCTTAATCTTTTCTAGAATCACAGATGGTGGTTAATGTATGTCAGATTCCCTCATGGCATCATTATGGTTTATGCTCAATTGATTTATGAAAGAACTGAATATTTTAACAAATGCCTAACAATGCTTGTGTTGTATCAAGTAGGTTTTATGGAGCATTTAAGAAAAATGGCTGTATGATTTTCATCTGAAATCATAATGACTTTTTATATTGTTCCCAACATTTAGCGCGGAAATGAAGCTTGTATTTTGCATGATTCCCTGTTTAACATCTCTTCAGTTCAATACACACGGATGAATAATTGGTAGTGTAATTCTAGACTGAACAAGAGTTATGAGACTTTTATATTCCTAGTATTTATTCTATAATTCTTTTAAGTCCCTTCAGGGCTGCATTGCTGCCATCCCCTCCCCTATACTAATTCTGTAGTGTTATAGTTTTTCAGTAATTTGAGAAGGAATACTCTTGTGGTCTTTGTGAGTCTCTCTCTATAAGAGACATTCTCTATAAATCTCTCTACAAGAGACTCGTGCATGAAGCCCACTCTACTACATATGTGTGTCTGTGTGTATGCATGTATGTGTATGTGTATATATGCATGTGTATATATGTATGTGTGTGTATATATATCACAAATATGAACAGCTAGTGGCACAGTGAATAGAACCCTGGCCCTGGAGTCAGGAGGACCTGAGTTCAAATCTCGTCTCAGACACTTACTAGCTGTGTGACCCTGGACAAGTCACTTAATCCTGTTTACCTCAGTTTCTTCTTTTCTAAAATGAACTGAAATGAAATATTAGCTATTATTAGCCTGGATTTGCACAGACCCAAGTAATGATTAGGGCACAATTATAATTTTAAGGAGAGAGAGGTAGACAGAGACCAAGAGCCAGAGTGAACTGAAATAGCCCCTGAAGCTATGATTAAAAATGCTGAGCCAGCCTGCATGACAGATTTGATTCATCAGAAGATCAGCAGATGGCAGTACAGAAAGAGAGCAGCCCAGCAAGGCAGCAGTCAACAACAGGACTGCCGAGCACCAGTGAGCTGCAGCGCACTGCACACAGTCCAGATCAGAACCCACAGCTTGATAATGTTAGCAGACAAACTAATGATTCAGTGATTCTGCAGGAAGGCAGCATTTGAAAGGGGTTACAGCTAGGATGCAAATCGAGAAAAATGAGCACCCTGGTTATATAAATTCCTCTTCTGCATGTGTTTGCTGGTCACTCTTGTTGCCTATACCTACTCCTCTTACCCCAGGTGTAGAAGGATATCTGAGATACAAACAATAAATGGTCGAAGGATATGAACAGGCAGTTTTCAGAGGAAGAAATTAAAGATATCTATAAGCATATTAAAATTGCTCTAAATCACTATTGATAAGAGAAATGCAAATCAAAACAACTCTGAGGTACTACATCTCACCAGTCAGATTGGCTAAGATGACAAAACAGGAAAACTGGAATACTAATGCATTGTTGGTGGAGTTGTGAACTGATTAAACCAATCTGGAAAGCAATCTGGAACTATGCCCAATGGGCTATAAATAAGTGCATACCCTTTGACCCAGCAATGCCACTTCTAGGGTTGTATCCCAAAGAGATCATAGAAGTAGGAAAAGGACCCACATGTACAAAAATATTTATAGCAGCTCTTTTTGTGGTGGAAAAGAATTGGAAACCAAGGGGATTACCATCAATTGGAGAATGACTGAACAATTTGTAGTATATGAATGTAATGGAATACTATTGTGCTATAAGAAATGAGGAGCAGATGGACTTCATAATAACTTGTAGAGATTTATATAAACTGATGCTGAGTGAGAAGAGCAGAACCAGGAGAAATTTATACACAATTACAGACACATCGTATGTGTGACAACTAACTTTGATAGATTGGGCTCCTCTCAGCAATGCAAGGTTATAAGACAGCTCCGAAAGACTCATGATGGAAAGGGATATCCACATCCAGAGAAAGAACTACAGGGTCTGAATGCAGATGGAAGCAAACTACTTGCTCTCTTTTTGTTTGTTTGTTTGTTTGTTTTGTTTCTTCTTTTTCACTGTTCATTCCATTGGTTGTAATCCTTCTTTACAACTTGACTAATGTTTACTGTGAAGGTATTTGTAGATCTTATATCTGATTGCATGCCACCATATGGGGCAGGGAGAGGAGAGAAAGGGGAGATCATTTGAAACTCAAGGGATTGTGGAACTGAATATTGTAAAATAAAAGTAAATGTGTAAATTTAATTTAAAAAAAAAAAAGAGCATCTGGGATGGTGATCCCCTGTGTGTATGGGGTGGGAATAGGATGTTCCCCATTTGCCTGATTAAGTCATTTACCCTCTGCCTCCTTCAATTTCCTCATCTCTATAATGGGGTTAATAATAGCATCTCTCCGGGGTGGCTAGGTGGTGCAGTGAATAGAGCACTGGCCCTGGAGTCAGGAGTACCTGAGTTCAAATCCGGCCTCAGACACTTAACACAAAAACTAGCCGTGTGACCTTGGGCAAGTCACTTAACCCCAACTGCCCTCCAAAAAAAAAAAGCAAAAAAAAAAATAATAATAGCATCTATCCACTGTTGGGATGGTTGCTGTGAGGGTAAAATAAGTTAATGTTTGTAAAACTCTTTTCAAAATTTAAAGCACCATGTAAATACTAGCTATTGCTATGATTAAAAGAAATATTAGTGGAAGGCCCATGAGTTGGAATTTTGAGTAGATGTTAGAGCCAAGGTCACTTTCAAGAAGCCCACAACTGGGTTGGGGGGAGAGGAGGGAAGCAGGGGGAGTGGTCCTGAGACATGTATAAAATGAATAGGTTGAATTTGATGTCTAGGTCCCTTCTAATTCTCAAAATCAAAGCTTCCATGTTATGCTAACAGATACAAATCTAGTTTGGACACTTAAAGGTGGAGTAGGGGAGGGAAAAGGTGTCAGCACTTGTCTAAAGGCCTAAGACAGGAAGAAAGGAAGCTTTATGAGAGATAATAGACCCCAAATAGGGTAACCTAACAATGGAGAATGAAGATTTATAGGTAGAATGTGTAAACTCTCCTTTAGTTTTGGTGTGCAGAGTTGACCATATAAGCATATTAACATATTCATACAGTCATCATATTCATGTATAAAATCTGTTGCAACCTTAATGTAAAGGTTAGAATCATCTTTGCAATCCAATAAATCAGAGGAGAAAATAAGGGCTTTTTTCCTCTCTTTTTTTTTTTCATCAAACTGAGTTACCAGAGCAGAAGTAAGATATAAAATTACCAGTGGTCACAATTTTGGAATAATTCATCTCCACTCGCTAAGTGGTAGTCACTAGCAATTCTTCCAGAAATCTTAATTTTGAAACCCAGTGCTCATCACTTACAAAAACAACTCCCAGCCTTCTTCTGAGCGTGTCTAATTTTTAGAACATCTTGCTTGAGGATCAACATGGAAGCAGAGGAGTCATAAACAGTTTGAGATAATAGGAAACTTGTTACCAGACCATTCTCCAAGTCTACTAGAACTGGCTAGAGTAGCTTCTGATCTTCTTTCTTCTCATAAAAATTCCTTGAATTCTGGAGGTTTAAAGCCAAGACAGAATATCCTAGCTTCATACATGCTGACAGAAAGACCTATCACATAATCACTGACTAATTGTGAGTCTCTGACTTTCAAAATATGTCTTCTAAGAATCAGAAAAATATAATAGATAAATTACTTCTTTTCTTTGGTTTACTATATTCTCAAGTGAACCACCATTTTTCTTCTAAATAGATTACAGGGACAAAGCCCCCAAATTTTCTTAGATTCCTTTCGATATTTTCTTTAAATTCAAAGCAAATATTTTTGAAAAAAAATTAATGTAGCAAGTGACATAAGAAATTAATTCCCTAGATTCCTAGGTCCAGAGAAAAGGGGAAAATTTGATACATATAAGTATTATTCTTCTTATTATTTTTTTGCTTTTTCGAGGGGGGGAAGGCAGGGCAATTGGGATTAAGTAACAAGGTCACATGGCTAGTAAGTGTGTCAAGTATTTAAGGCAGTATTTGAACTCAGGTCCTCCTGACTCCCGAGCCAGTGCTCTATTCACTGTACCACCTAGTCGCCCGTATTTGAGTATTAGTAAAAATCCAAAGCCTAAACATAGGCATTCTGGTGAACTAACTCCATTTACAGTGAAGTACCTTTGTAGTAGCACCACTTGGTTGTCCAATGTCAAATCCTAATCCAGAGAATAGATATGAAAACTAATTTCCCATCTCTTGGTAGAGAGGCAGGTAGAGCTATAGTGTCAGTAGTTTTTGCTTAACTTTTCTCTTACAAGGAAAGGTCTGAAATGTAATACAGTATGTATATATTATAAGTATTATATACATAGCAATATAAGTAACATCAGGATATGTCTGTGGTATTAAAAAAGTCATCAACAAAACTTTAACAAATAAAAACTAAGAATCAAACAGTATGTATACCTCAAATAGTGTATTAGATATTCTGGTTGCTAATCCTTTCCTAATTTAGCATATGTTCTTATCCATAGAATAACTTACTTAGAACAACTTTCAGTATTTATAATCAATGTGCTTATTCCCGTAAGTAATAAAGTACAAAACTATTGTTTCTCCTAATTCATTCTTCATCAAATGGTGTACCTATTAAGCCATCAGTCTCAGAATTTGCTTTCCTAGGAGTCTATTGACATTCTACTTACAAAGAAGTAAATCATCTTTATATCTATACATAATGTCAACCCCCCCAATTTTGTTTCTTCTTTATAGCCCTAGAAATTATAGCTTCGATCAATCATTAGCATTTCTTCTGTAAATATTTTTTCAAGGTAAAATACTCACATAAAGCAACTAAGCAGTATTTCATTTAAGAAAAATAAGCAGTGTCCAGCTTTCTAGTAGACCTGAAACCACATTGTTACAATTTTGAGGCGCCTAAGCCTTTGATTTCTCTTTTCTTAGCCACAGTTTTCCATCTGAAAATAAGTAGATTGTACTAAGTGATTTCTTAAGCCTTCTCCAATCCTAAAATTTTATCAATCAAGATTTTAGTCGAGAAAAGTGATAGAAACATCCTATTGACTGACTAGCATTCTTATTTCACTGTTTACTTTCTTGCTCCCTCTAGCGGCCACCAGTACTTATTCCAACCAATTCTCCAAGGCAACTCTCTTAAAACAAAATAAATATTTAGCTTGAAAAATAAACTCTTTGAGGAGTTTTTTCTTTCTCTGTCATTGTGCCCCTAGCACTTAGCACAGAGAAGGTGCTTAATAAAGGCGTATCGATGGATTGATCAAAGATTACCTTAACTCAAATAAAAATATATAAATTCATGAATAGAATTTCTAAGCAACATTTTATATGGGAGGAGGGGGGCATTTATAAATAACACTTTCAATGGAGGACAACCACAAGTTCTACTGAAAAAAAAATGACTGTGAAAGAAGCAGTGTGCAAATCTGAACCTTTAAAGTCAGTAATTATATGATGTTTAATCAGACTCAAGATGCTTCTTTGTTTTTCTCTCTCCTTTCTCTCTCCTATTTCAAGAAGATATTGTACCTAAACTAAGCCTTCACTTTCTTACTGTTTCTCAGGATGCCCACTTCTTTTAATTTGTTTTCTTTTACTTTGCCCTCACTCCTCCTCAATCCCCCAACTATTCTTCCTCAAAAGAGAAGAGCCACCATAGAGAAAAAGGAAAGGTACCAGAAACAATGCCCCTCTACTCCAATAAGGCTAGGAGCTCATCGATTGGACTATGACTTAGCTTGAGTAATTCTGATGGGACTTCTCCATGTCCATCATGTCCTTTCACAGGTCTACCTAAAGTTCAGAAGGGGTGTTAAAGAGGGAGGGATAGCAGAGTCTTCCTAGACAAAAAATAAAAATTAAGATTAAAAAATTTTTAAACATTGAGATACTTTCTCAAAACACCTTTTACCATTGCAGTCATGTGTTTTATCTCTAGACTGGGAATTCCTTCAGGGGTTCTCCTTTCATATAGGTTGCATACACTGCTTACCATACTGTATGTATTAAATATTAAATAATATTAATCCATTACAATGTCAAATTTCTTGCAACATAATATGGGACAAAAAGGAGAAAAAAAAGAGCATAGTGGAGAAATGTAGGCCCTGAAACTCACTGACACCATCTCAAATCCTACCTTCTCCAAGAAGCCTTTATTACTTCCTTTTGCCCCTCCCTCCCCGCTCCACAACTCCCACCTCCTTTCTCTCTGAGAATACCTTCCTTTTACTTTGTACTTAGCTTGTAAGTAATTTTTGTTGTTGTTGCATATTATCTCTCTCATTAAAACTTGAGCTCTTTGAGGGCAAGGATGCCAGTTTTGCCTTTCTTTGTATCTCTAGTTCTTAGCAGAGCCTGGCACTCAGCAAGCGCTTAATAAATGCTTACTGACTGACTAGACTTACCTTGGTTCTCTGACCGAATAATTTTCTCTGAGACTTGGGTCAAGAGACCAACCTGCTGTGCCACTTGGACAAGTTGTAAACTTGCCTAATTTACTAGTATATTGGGCAGATTAAAGTATTTTGTAAACATTAATTAAAGATGCAGAGTTAGGTGAGAGCTATGTGTTATTAAATATCAGACAAAGGATAGTCGTTTTCTTCCCTCTAATCAAGCATTTACTCCTTTGCTTGAGAGAGTTGAAAAATAAGTCAGGTTAGACCAGGGGCTCACTCAAAGACAGGACCGCTCTGGGAAATCAACTACTCCTTTGACCATACCTAAAATATGAATAAGAAAAAGCCTGTGATCTCACTCATAGACTACAATTCTGGAAGAGAAGATTGTTTATAATAACTTCATGTTCAGGGATTTAATAAGAACTGATCATTAAAATGATGCTCCTTCCACTCCACTAATCTTCCTACTCTCTTCCTACTCTCCCAGCATATGAAAGAGGTGTCATCCTCAGTCCATCTGATCTGGGTTCATGAATTGCTGGACAACCTCTCAGGAAGATATAAAATGCAAGGTCTTAAGGTCTTACGCATTTTCATTCATCAACCAGTGTCGTATAAACACAGTAACTCCTAACATTTACATAACGTTTTACTTCTAGGATCCTCAAACCTCACAAAAAAACTACTGAAGCAGGTATGACAGCTATTATTATATTAATTTTCACGGACGGATAAACTGAGTCTCGGGTTGACTTGCCCATGGTCACACGCGCAGCTGATACGTGTCAGAGATGAGACTGAGACTCAGTTTTCCTGACTATACCCTGCCCTCTGGGCTTCCTCTCTTCCTTCTTCATTATTCATTCTTCATCCCCCTTCCCCATCCTCAACTCAGGGGGTTGGATGAAAAAAGACAGTATCTCCCGGTCCCTTCCAGGCAGGGACATGTGTATGAGTTTCAGAGTCGTGCGCCCTATTTGCTTTGCGTTCCCAACCACCAAGTTTGCACTCCGAATGTGTGTAAATCTTGGGCCAGGACAGTTTTCCTCCAACCAACCCGCGCACTAAACGACCCGGCGTGACCCAGGAAGCCCCCAAACACCTATCCCGAACTGGGAAGGGAGGAAGCTGAGTGATGAGCTTCGGGGACTGTGCCTTTAAATCCCTCGCTTCCAGACTGGGCAGGTGGGAGGTGGTGGCTATGCCGCGCGGCCAGCCCGCCCGCTTCTCAGTGTCATGCAATGCGCATGGGTGAGTGCTGGGTTGCTGTGCGGCAGCAGCGGCTCGGGGACAGTCGGAGAGGCAGGAGATACAGCTCGGCCAGCGCGGCGCACGGCAGCGCAGCTCGGCGCACTGTGCCGGGACTCCCTGGCTCGTTCCCCGCCTGGCACCTGCTGGCCCTCTGACAGCACGGCTTCCCACGGGCATCAGCTAGGTGAGTGAGGGCAGATCAGACCTCCTGATTGGGGTGGGGGGGGCGGGAAAGAGGGGGCTGGACTGGAGACGCTGGAGTTGTTGTGGGTGTATTTGTGTGTGCTGGAGTGTGGGAGGAGGACGGTGTTGTTTGCCCTGAATGCTTTTCTCCAAAGCTTTCCTACTAGGAATTGTATTTGACTTGCTTTGGGAGAAATGATTTTACCCCAATTAATGGACGAAGAATCGGACCCAATGTCTACTCTGCTTTCCACCGCTACTCCCCTTTCCACTTTTCCCTTCACTTCCCTTTCTCACTGCGATCTTCCCCCTCTTCAGCTATTTTTCTCTTCTCTACCCCTTTCCCTCCCTTCTTTTCAGAAGTTCCGAGTGTGACTGACAGCTCCTCCACTCCCTCCCCTCCCCCCCCCCAATCGGGTAAAGTCTGTTTGCTGAATTGAATTGAATCCGTGTGTGAAGGGGACTGAGGTGGCATTTTCCACTCCAAACAAGGAAACTTGTTCGTCCTTCGGGATTTCAGGGGTTCGTGGCAACTAGTTAGGGAGGCAGGCGGGGCCGGGGGCGGGGGGAATGACGAGCCTGTAACTATGAGAAGGTGTCTCACCAATAATCACTCCTCATCCCTGCATTACCTACCTGTACTTTCGTGGTGGCTTCTCACCCATTATTTGCCCCCTTCACCTTGGCAATTCGTCTTACGCGCTCACCTCCCGAGTTAATGTCTGATATACCCTCTCTCCTTCCTAGTCTTCAGAATCCGTTTCGGACATCTGTCTTGTTCTCCAAACTTTGTGTGGGCTATGTGGCTTTCCAGTTTACTTGGAAGCTGAGGCACAAGCCTTTATCACCTGTTAAACTTAGCTCCAGAACTAAATGGTCAGTAGCTTTCCTTCTCCTCCCCCCAGCTAGTAATTGAATCATACCCAACTGTTTCGGATCTGCTATTGAGCCAGCGTGGGAAGGATTAAAAATGAAAAAAAAAAATGTGGCTATTGTGGGACAGTTTAACAAAAGGCAATAAAATAAACGCAGTTTTTCAGCTCATTGGGTTTTCAAACTTTCCCAGTATTGTTTGAGCCCGAATTTTGCCTTGCTTTTTTCCCCTCTCCAAGAACCACCCTCAGAAAGCTTTAACTGTCTGCCAAGAATAGTATTCAGAAACAGAAAACTAACATGAGAAGAAAACTTTTTATCAGTAGATGGGATTCATGTTCTATTATGAGTTCAGCTTGTTTTTGGCGACTGCATTTCTTTATTTACCTTATACCCTCCACTGCACACCCCCTCCCATCTTTAATGTTGCAAGAAGGGAAAAAAAAACCGGTCTGAAATAAATTTAGGGTAGTAGATACACCAATACTAAGTGTATTCGTGGGAAAAAGTTCTCAGGGGGATCGTGTTTTCCCCCCACTTTTTAAAAAGTATAATCACTGTACTTGGTGCTACAGAGAAATAAGCAAGTTTCTGTCCTGGAAATCTGTCTGCTGTTTGAATATAACTAATTTCGTTCTCCAAGAGGAAGGGGGTCTTTTTAATTTGTGAGTCAATGGACAAATATAAACCATTTCCCTTCTTATTTGAGATAGGCTGGGAAGGATTGAAAAGGTCTTCACACCTTTTGCTGGAATGGAGAGTGTGAAAGGTTGTGTGTTTATTACCTATGCTACCACTACAAAGATTAACCCTTTGGTAATAAAGTAGTACTTGTTAACAGCTCCAAAAATGTACTTTCTTTAGAAGTTTGTTGGTGTGTGTTTGTTGCTCCTGCCCCTCCCCCCCCATCCAAAGTGAATTAGGAGGGAGGGAAAAAAATAAGGCCAGAAGGGAAAAAACTTAGAGAAAATTTTTGGGGCACAAGGGGAGGTGGGGGAGATACATTAACTTTCTTTTTTATTGGGATGTCTGAATCACTGGTTGCAAGAACCATACTGTCAAGGGAGTACTACATGTGTCTGGTCCTCTTCCATGTGGGTGTCTAGACAATCAGTTTGTATGAGTCAAACTCATAGAGCCTTTATCAGGTACCTCCAGCACCTGGCACTGGCTCCTGAGTTCTCAGAAACACCTATACAGTCTAAGTTGGCACCTGATATTTACTCTAAAGGTAGCTGATCATCTCTAAGAAACATCAAAAGATTAAGATGAGCAGAAATGGAGAGAAATGGAGGGAAGAGAGAGGTCAAGGGAAGGTATTCTTGAACTATGGGTGCAAATGCATCGTATACAGTGAATATTTGAGCCCTTACTGTGTGGACAGCATCATGCTAGGCATTACACTGATACCGTTGTACCTCATTACCGAGTCCTTCAATGACTTTAAAGGTGAAAGCCATCCTTTAGGTACCCTTTCATTATTTCAAGGAGGAATCTTGCTGTGTTGAGATATCTGCCAAAGGCTTGAACCAGGCTTCCAAGATGATAAGGGACTAGGTCTCAGTTTCTTTTATCAACAATGAAAGTTCTGGTAGCTGCCTCCTGGAAGTGAGGCAGCAGCTCTACCCCATCTGAATGGCCACTCTGGGAGTCTAGGGAGCATTTTTTTTTGTTTGCTCCTACAGAAAAGCTCCCACTCTCCATAAGCAGTAGCTGATCCATTGAGAAGAAGAGCAAGAGCAAAGAAAGATAGAATTTGGGTACCTTATATATATATATATACATCCTGATTCTCTAGCCAAGAAATGCAAGTTCAAGGAAAACTGTGTAACTGTAGTTATTAATGATGCTCTTCTCACCTTCTCAGACTTACTGCCTTAATCCTAAAGATACTATGATTCAGTATGTTTAAGGAAAGTGTTGGCATGTGTAATCAAGATTGATGCTGAGGAACATATAATACAGAGAGAATAGTCTGCCATTCAGGCTTTACAAAATTGTGAAGAATTGATTTTCCTTTTGCATTGAATTTATTTTAAAGGATTAAAAAAATACTTTTTGTTTCAGGCCTTCTTTGCATATGAAAATTCTTTTTGATGATTTTCTGGTTTAAAATAATTTTTCAATACTCTCCTCTACTCCCCATACCCCCTCACATCCCACATAGAACCCTTCCCTGTAAAAGAGGGAAAGCCTTCATCAGAATCATCCTACCCCATCTCTGACTCTGATGACACACGAAGCAGTCAGTATCCTTGGTCTCCCACCACAGCACTGAAAAGAAAGAAATTCATCATTTCGTCTCTGAGGGAAGGAATTGTTTGGTTTTTGTCTTCTATTCCTGGCCTTTAAATGCTTATTGAGTGAATGAAAGATTGGCCATTGCATTTAATCCGCATCTGGCTGCCTTATGGTAGGATTTTTTTAATATTAGCAAAATAATTGTCTATATTGTTCCCCTAGTTGTGCCTTTTTGTTTTTCTCTTTGTTTATATACGTACTTCCTTTGCATTAGATTTATAACTCAGCCACCAAAACTTTTTTCTATGTAGAGTAAAAGTGGTCATTATAGAGTACTTATTTTTTACAATGTATATGTTATAGTGTTGTCTTTTGGATCACTATTTGAAAATTATTATAAACCAAAAAATCATCAAAAAGTATTTCCATGGACAAAGAAGGCCTGAAACAAAGAAGATTGAATATGAAATCATGACTCAATTACAGAAAGCTTGGGTTTGGGGGTATTGGAGTTTTTTTGTATAAAGTAAGTTTAATGTGGTAGTATCAACATTGACTAGCTTATCTGTGTCCATTCTGAACTTCCTTCTGGGAATTTTTAAAAGTTTTGCTGACACTTTTTTTTTTGCTTCATCATCCCAAGCTTCCCTTGTAACAAATAAGTATAGTCAAGCAAAAAAAAAATGTATTAAACTTGTCTGAAAATGTATTTCTCAGTCTCTCCCAATATCCAGATCACAATCACTCGTCCACCAAGATGGGGGAGGCGTTGTCCTTCTAGATTGGTCAATGTGTTTATTGGTCACAGATGTTTTCTTTCATTATTGTTTTCATTTGCAAGGTTTTGGTCTGACCACTCTTTCTCTTCCTCACCAGCTATATCTCTCCTAGGCTTCTCCCCATGTCTCAAACATACCTGCATGTGTACATGCATGTACACATGTACCCCCATACACATACACATACACACATACACAGAAAACCATTTCCCCCAGTTAAGCTAAGTTAATGTAATTGCATCATCATTAGTCTTCAACATCAAGAAAGGATGCACTTTATGTGTGATGGTTGTGACATTGACCTGATTTTTGTAGCCTGTTAATGTTTTCTTATATAGTTTTAGTCACCATCTATGTTATTCCTTTGGTTATTATGCGTTCTTCACCCTGTATCACCGTATGTCTTCCAAGGGTTCTGAATTCTTCCTTTGTGCTTAGTCATTCCCTCCTCATTGGACACATATTTGGTTTCTACCTTTTCGTTATCCCAAATCTTGCTACTAAATGTCTCTTCTTGCTGTCAGTATATAGTCCCTTGCCATATAGTCCCAGAAATGAGATCACCGTGTGCACTATACACCAGGCAGTGACCTAGGTGCCGGATAAAGAAAGGGAGGGGAGTGTTCCCTGCTCTCAGGGAGTTAACAGTCTAATGGAGGAGATGACATGCAAATAGCCACGTACAAACAAGATATGGGAATGATAAATTGGAGATTATCTTTGAGGGAAGGCACTCAGATTAAGGAGGAATGAAAAAGGCTTCTTGCAGAAGGTGGATTTTAGGTGAGAGACTTGAAAGAATCCAGGAGGCAGAGATGAAGAGGGAGACAATACTAGGCTTGGGAGACAGCCAATAAAAATGCCCTCTGTCAGGAGATTTAGTGCCTGGTGTGAGGAAGAGCAAGGAGGCCAGTGTCAGCCAATCAGAGTCAACAGAGGCAACTGAGGTGTAAGAAGACTAGAAAGGTAGGATGGGTTATGGAGCTAAACAGAGGATTTTGATTTGGTCCTAGAGGTATAGGGGGTCAGTGAAGTTACTTGTGTGGGTGAGATGATCGGGTCTGTGCTTTACAAAGATCTGTCTGACAGCCCAGTGAGGAATGGATTGGAGTGCAATGAAACTTGAGGGTAGGGAGACCAACCAGCAGACTCCTTCCACAGTCCAGGTGTGGCCTGCACCAGGGTGATGGCCGAGGTAGAGGAGAGATGTTAGAAAGGTCAACACATCGAACCTGATCACTGATTGAAGATGGGGAGGGGAGGTAGGGTAACAAAGAATGAAGTCTGGGTGACTAGAAAGATGGCTTCCTTCTACAGCAATAGGGAAGTTAGAAAGGGGGGTGGGGATAGAGGGAATAATGAACAATTTAACTACTTTTCTTGCATAATCAAAATTGCTTAACAGAGCAACTGGACTGAATTATAACCCCTCCAACATTACTTGTTCCTGCCTTTTTCTATTCTTTGAAAATTTGATGGGTGTGATGCCTCAATTATTTTAATTTGTATTTATCTTTTTTATTAGTGGTTTTTGAAGAATTTTTCAAATAGTTGTTGATAGTTCTCATTTTTTCTTTTGAAAACTGTTAATATACTTTGACCACTTTATCTTCGGACTAGTTCTTGGTCTTAGTCCCTTTAGATGTCAGACTTTTACCAGGGAGATGTAATGCAAATAATTTTGCCTAATATGTCTATTTTCTTCTGACTTTAGCTACAGGGATTTTATTTGTGTAAGCATCTTTATTTCATAGAATTAAATTGGTCTGTTTTTTTCTCCTATAATCTCTTCTGTCCTCTGCCTACTTATGATTTCTTGCCTTATCAAAAGTTGTGCAAGATACCACCTACCATTGTCTTCTGACTTCTGTTATGGTGATAGCTCACATTTATATTGTCCTTTCACACATTCTCATTTGCTGTACACTATATAAAAGTATTACCTCTATTTTACTGTAGGATATGAGACACTTAAGGGTGTGATTTGCCCAAGGACCTATATACATTGTAAGTGGTAGAACTTGTATCTATATGTTCTTTCTGTAACACCCTACTAATTTTCTATCAAAGTAAGATTTGGAGAGCTTGAAGAGTTTACACTATAGAGTGGGGTGGAGATCAGGAAATTAGTTCTTGTCTCTTCTATAATGGATTAAGAAAAAAATCTAGAGCAGCTGTTCTCAACCTGTGGGTTGCAACCCCTTTGGAGGAGGTGACATGGTCTTAGGAACCGAGACACCACTCCTCTATTCTCCAGGTGGGTCCACCCACATGCAGATACACCCACATACATGAGTGTTAAAGGGTCCAGACATTAGGAAGGTTGAGAACCACTGGTCTAGAGATATGCAAATATTGTAATTACTTTTGGTGAGGTATCAGTGAATAGAGCACCGACCCTGCAGTCAAGAGGACCTGAGTTCAAATGTGACCTCAGACACTTAGTAGCCATGTGACCTTGGGCAAGTCACTTAAACCCCATTGTCCTGCCTTCCACCCTCAAAAAAAAAAAGGAAATCGCTGAGAATGTCAGACATTCAAAAGGATCATTGGTTCCTTTATCTAGAACATTACTTCTACCTCTTGCCCCGCCTTTCCAGGTTCACTGTACATCAGTTTTTTGATATCCAAAGTAGGCATGATAACATTACCTACCAAGCACAATAGTTCTTCAGCAAATATAGAACCATGGACACAATTCTCTTTAATGCAGGCTGATCTCACTGACTTAGACACTTGAAAGATAATTATAACATGAATATTTGAGTGCATAATGTTTTTTAAAACATTTAAAAACACATGGTTTTTTAAAACCATAATGTTTTTTTATTGTGGTTGTTGTTACTGTTTTTTACTTCCATTAGAGTTTTAGTAATATTCCCATGGATAACAATTAGACATCTAATTTTAAAAAAACAACAACTTGACTTCCACTTCTGGTAGAAAAAAAGCTTGCTTTCTGTTTTTATCGCATATTTAATTCTTCCTGTAGACACTACAAGGTTAGTCAAATGGACAATTTCATCTAATCTTACAGACTCATTTAAACTCTTGCAGTATGAGCTCCTTGAGGGTGTGGACTGGGGTTCGGCTTTTGCATTAAGCAAATCAATTTTCCTTGTATCCCCAGAGTTTAACATAGTCCCTAGCATATAGAAAGTGCTTAATAAATGCATGTTTTAAAGCTATAGTCAGATTATTTTGAGTTTTTAAAAACCATATCATAGGTTCATATAGCTACCTTTGAGCCCATCGAGTTTAACTCTTCTCGTTTTACAGATGAGGAAACCAAGGCAAAGAGAGAGTAAGTTGCCTCGAAGGCCATTAGTCCAGGTAGTAAAGCTGGAAGAGCTGAAAGAGCAATCAATAGTCAAGCAAATCTAACTCAACAAGCTCTTACTGATCATCTTTAATGAACTAGGCACTGGAGGGGGACACAGAAAACAAAGCCAAGCCTCTGTCCTTATAACGTGTAGAGTAGGTGGGATTAAACCTCCTTGCTCTTCTTGGAATGAACCACTCCATTCTCCAAATACTGGTATTTTCACTGGCTGATCCCCAGGCCTGGGACTCTTTCCTCATTTCTGCCTCCTCACTCCCCTGGCTTCCTTCAAGTCCCAGCTAAAAATCTCCCATTCTACAAGATGCCTTTCTGGTTCTTTCTTGATATGAATATCTTCCTTCGAGTGACTATCTCCAATTTATCCTGTCCGTATCTTGTCTGTGCATGGCTGTTTGCATGCCGGTCGCCCTTGTGACTGTGAGCTCCTTGAGAGCAGGGACTGTCCTTTGCCCTTCTTTGTATCCTTAGCCTTTAGCACAGTGCCCAGAGCTTAGTAGGTGCCTGATAAACACTTGTTAATTTGTAAAGAAGTCCAAGGAAGTTCTTAACAAGCAATGAGTAGTGCTTGCTGAATTCTGCTTGGACATAGGTTTCTGTGCTGGCCAAAGGCTGAGACATACACATTATGCACCAATGCCCCTAACTCTATTAAATTCTGTAAATTCCATTGCTAAGTGAGTTATCAAAGCCAGGTTTTGCCTATTTGTGCTTTTCAGTGTCTTAGAGAAAAGGACTATAAAACTCAAGGCAGAAAAAAGTTTTTTTGAATAGTTCTTTGTGTTCCTCCCAAGTGAAGTTTAGTAGATGGCAAAATAAATAAGACTGAAAAATAAATAAAATATAAATTGCCATGAAGAAAAAACAAGCAAATCCAAGATGGTGCAATTATTATGCCCAATCAGAATGGCTACTTTTGTCTCCCTCCTGTTAATATTATTGAAGTATGGGAACAGAGTTCTTACTTTTATACTTTTTCACACACACACACACACACACACACACACACACAGACACTTACACTGACAGATTTACCTCCCCATAAATATGCTACTATTGAAGAGGTTATCCATAAAGAGGGTTAAGGTTGCTCGAGACCCCAAAATACCAACATGCTGGGTCCTGCCAAAAAAGAATTCCATTCAAGTCTTTCAGCCAAAGAAAAGTAAAGTTTATTGAAAGATTGCCATATGGCAGTCTTAAGGAGCCTAGGTATCTGTGATACTTGCATTGGGCCAGCAGGACAGAGTAAGTCTGTAATAGATCATTCTATGGGGCTCTCACACCACATGGTGGGAAGATGGGGTCTTATGTACAGGGGAATCTAGGGGTGGTCTAGAGGTGGAGTTTGGGGAGGGTCTTCAGGAGGAGTCAATGAGGTCAATGCAAGGGTGGATTGATATTTTGATAGGCTCAAGGGTGGGAAGTAGATGGACAATGGAGGGCCAGGCAAGTAACAGAGGTTTGGGCCAAGCCACAATGAAAAACTAACCCTCTGCAAATGCCTCATCAAGTGGGAAGATTTAATCAGACTTCTGGGGGTTTCCCAGAGCCTGTACCTTATCGCTATGATCTTCTAAGTAGTCCTTGGATTTGTTATCTCATACAAAATGTCAAATGAGTTAAAATGAAAAACAATAAAGATTTGAGATGGGTACTTGCAAAGTTTTCATGAAATTGAACTGTGAAGTCAGCACAGTTCCTACTGGTGGCCTTCACATTGCTTTCTATTAGGTCATGCTTTATTATTATTCTAAGAGGCTTAGTCTTCTGAAGTCTATCCTACGAGTTTGGGGGATGAGATTTAACTTTAGGAACAATCATATGTCTAGATCATTCTCTTAGCTGACAGTATGCTTTTACAAAAAACCCTCTTCCCTATGGGTCTGTTAACAGCCCAGACTGCTTAGCTAAAGCCTTTGTACTGATCTGTTTGCATTAAGCAAATCAATTACTTTTATGTGGTGTGGTCCAAAGTAAATTACTGGCCCCACGTTAACAGCTGGAGCTTTTCACAATAGAAGGCCAATCTAAAAGCAAACTCGTTTCTCTACATTGTTTAGAGATCTCTTTTCAGTAAACCTCTTTTTCCTCCTAAATGAAAGCTTGGTATTGTTCAGAGCCAATACATTTGCCAGTCTTTTAGAAAGTGTTTGTTCAGTACTCTCAACTGGGTTCTTGCACTTCAAAGAACTTGAGTTTTTACTGAAGAAATTCCAAGGGGAAAATGTAAAGTCTTATGAATTTATATTGGTTCTACCAAGATTAAAAACAAAAAACAACCCAGCAGAATTTTTACTTGCCCGATCCCCACAGTACTGGAATAAAGTCCTGGCATACGAAAGAGATACTTCTGGAGGTGTTCTTTTCTTTTCAAAGTTTACTTTTCTTGAATATCAAGAAATCCAATACAAGGAATAGAAACCCAAGAGTATTAATATTCTCATTTTACATAAAACTTGTTCAGTTGCTCCTATGCCAACTTTTAGCTTACCCTTTTGCCATTTTGATTAATTATAATATAACTTAGTCTATATAATGTGCATATGCCTGCCTAAATGTGGATCCATGAATATGCACATAAACATTTAATTCCACGGATGTTTATCAAGCATTTGCTGTATGTGAAGAAGTTATTGAGGGCCAGGACTGTCTCACTTTTGTACTTGCATTGCCATGAACTAAGACAGTGCCTGGTACACAGTAGGTGCTTTATGTCTATTGACCACTAGTGAGTATTGTTGATACAAAGATAAACATTCATATTATATGTACTTTTCAATTTAGCATCTGTCAACTTTGGTGAGGTTTTGTACATTACATATATACACACATGCATGTACACATATAGCATGTGTGTATACTATATGTGTGTATATATACACGTTCATGTATATACACAGAAAACATGAAGGAGTGTGTGTGTGTGTGTGTGCACACGCGCGTGCACGCGCGCATGCGCACACATATTTATCTAGGTGCTTTTCCTCACCCCCATCATTGTTTCTTCTGCATGATGACCAGCCTGGCTTAGTACAAGGAGGTTTATTACTAGTAGGATGCCCACTACGCTGTGAATGCTTTGGCCATGGTGACCTATGAAACTGATGAATAAACAATAGATTTGGGGAAGCTAGGTGGCACAGTGAATAGAGCATCGGCCCTGGAGTCAGGAGGACCTGAGTTCAAATCCAGCCTCAGACCCTTAACGCTTACTGGCCATGTGACCTTGGGCAAGTCATTTAATCCCAATTGCCCTGTCTTCCCCCCTCCAAAAAAGCAAAAAAAATAACAAATAAATAGATTTAATCTGGTGGCACCCTCTTTGTTTTTCTAGAGTGATAGTTGTCAAATGGCAAAACGACGGACAAAGAGTGATAAGAATTGCTGTTTTTAGACCATCTTTAAATCTTAACTGTTGGCACCCTAAATGGAAGATCTTTGGGGCAGCTAGGTGGGGCAGTGAATAGAGGGCTGGGCCTAGAGTCAGAAATGCTCATCTTCCTGAGTTCAGATGTGACCTGAGACACTTACTAGCTGTGTGACCCTCCAGCAAGTCACTTAACCTGTTTGCCTCAGTTACTCATCTGTAAAATGAGCTGGAGAAGGAAATGGCAAAGCCCTCCAGTGTCTTTGTCAAGAAAACCCAAATGAGGTCATGAAGAGTCAGACTGAAATGACTGAACCCACAACAACAAGTGTCCCAGGCATTGTGCTAAGCGCTGGGAAGAAGCCAGACAGTTCCTCCCCTCAAGGAGCTTACAGTCTGATAGCAAAAATATGCAAAGGGAAAAGAACCCACATGTACAAAAATATTTATAGCTGTTCTTTTTGTGGTTGCAAAGGATTAGAAACTGAGGGGACACTCATCAATTGGAGAATGGCTGACAAGTTTTGGTATATGAATGTAATGGAATGTTATTGTTCCATAAGAAATGGTGGTGAGCCAGCTGACTTCAGAAAAACCTGGCAAGACTTGCACAAACTCAAGCTGAGTGAAGTGAGCAAAACAACAGCATACACAGTAACCTGACTGACTTTGGTAGACTTAGCTCTTCCCAGCGATCCAGTGCTCCAAGACAACTCCAAAAGGCTCATGACCATGGCAGGAAATGCCTTCCACATCCAGACAAAGAACAATGGAGTCTGAATGCAGATGGAAGCATATTTTCTCTTTCTTTTGTTGTTTTTGTTTTTTCTTTCTTGTAGTTTTTCCTTTTGTTTGATTCTTTCACAATATGATTAATGTGGAAATGTTTAATATGGACATACATGTAGAGTCCGTGTCAGATTGCATGCCCTCTTGAGAAGAGGGGAATGGAAGGAAGGGGGAAAAATGTAGAATTCAAAATCTTATAAAAATGAATGTTGAAAAATAAATAAAAAATTTTTTAAAAATAAAAATTTTCAAAATGTGCAAGCTATATACAAGATGAATAGGAAATAAGCGACAGAGGGAAGGTGCTACAACTCAGTGGTTGGGTAAGGCTTCCTGTGATGGGATTTTAGCTGGGAAGCCAAAAGGGAGAGTTGAGCAAGGAAGGAGAGCATTCCAGGCATGTTGGACAGCCTAGGAAAATGTCAGAAGTTGAGAGATGAGTGTGTTTGAGGCCACTGTCACCAGACTGAAGAATATATGGTGAGAAATAAGGTGTAAGATGACCTGGGGGGGGAGGGGGACGCATCAGTAGAGGACTTCGAATGCCAAACATAGTATTTTGTTTCATCCTAGAGGCAGGAGGGAACCATTAGTTTACTTGAATGGGGTTGGGGTGGGGAATGACATGTTCAGACTTACATTTTAGGAAAATGGCATTGGTGTCTGGAGGATATTTTGGAGTGGGGAGAAGAGGTAAGCAAACTTCCCAGTAGGCTATGGAAATAGTCCAGGAATGAGGTAATGGGTCTGTACCAAAGTGGTGGCAGTATCAAAGGAGAGAAGGGAGGCGTATTTAAGAGATTTTTCAAAGGTGAGATCAACAGGCCTTGGTGACAGATTAGATATAGGGAGTTCAAGATTGTGAGAAGTTGAAGATGACTCCTAAATTGTCAGCCTAAGGAGCTATCAGGAGGAGTCAATGAGGCCAGACTCCAGTAATGAGTTTGGGGAGGGTCTTCAGGAAGAGATAATGAGGTCAGTGCAAGGGTGGATTGATATTTTGATAGGCTCAAGGGTGGATAGTAGATGGACAATGGGCCCAGCCATCATGAAATACTTATGGCCTCTGCAAATGCCTCATCAAGTGGGAAGATTTAATCAGACTTCAAGGGGTTTCCCAGAGCCTGCACCTCTCCAGCCACAGGGAAGATAGGAAGGGAGGAGGGTTTGGGGGGAAAGATACTGGGTTTAGTTTCGGACACTAGAGCACTCAGGTGCTGCTAAATCTTACCCTTGCCCCTGCCCACATTGTCCTATCCCTACCCCTATTTGAACTGAGTCTTGAGTTAGAGATTTCAGGGATGTGAGAAGAGACCATTCTATGCATATAGAACAGCCTAAGCAAAAGAACAGAGGTGGGAGACTGTCATATTCCCAAATGATAAGTAAGCTGATTTGGGTGGAACGTAGAGTTCATGAAGGGGAATAATTTGAAGCAATATGAATCTGGAGAAATAAGTTAGAGCAATATTATGAAAGAAACTGTTAAAATTATATACATGACCTTTGTTTTATCAATTGACTAACAGAAGGACATTCAGAAGGAGCGGGCTAAAGATTACAAGCCTATCAATTCTCAAACCAAATCTGTTCCATTTTATATCTATTTGTTATTCTCCTCCTCCGAGATTCACCTAACAATGTTCTTGGAATGATCTCATTTGGTTGAGTTGACCACTATGTCTTGTTTCCCTCTTTTGTTCTGTGAGTTGATACTGAATATACTCTTTGACCATGCTACTCTGTAATGTTTTCCAAATAAATTTAGACTCACCCAACATGAGGGTGGCCTGTTGCATCTCTCTAGAAGCATGAGCCTGTGTTTGTTGGCTGAGGTGCTTGTTCTCTAGGCTCTTGGGACCTTTTCCTATGGGCACCTTTCCTTTTTGGGTTAAGCTTTTTTTGGCTTGTTTCAGTAGGTCATGGTGAATTTGTATTTTTAGAGAAGTTTTTCTTCTCATCTCTTACCTTTCTAATTTGATAATGATTTTGATCTTTGCTTTTAGCCAGTCTGCATGCAGGAGACTCATTCTGAAATATCTCCCACTTGCCATCTCATGTTTGTTAATATGGGCAATTTTTGCCTTATATGATCAGTGCTTCCCATGGCTGGCAGCTACTGATTCTTTTTAAATGTTTTATTGACTTAAAAAAAATCACCTTCCCAAAGATGATAGAATTTAAGCTCCTTAAGAGGAGGGCCTGTTTCATTTCTGTCATCCCCAGCTTACAGAACAGTGCCTGGTGGATAGTAGGCAATTAATAAATGCCTGCTGACTGATTCATTAATACCCTCCCTGTAATAGTAGAAAGAGCACCAACTCTGACTTCAGAAGATGTGGGTTCATGTCTTGATGTTTATGACCTATGACTCCTTGAGGAAATTCATGTAACCTTCCCGGGCCTCAGACTCTCTGTCTATACAATGAGAGTTTTGGCCTCTGATATCCCTTCTAGCTCTGGATCTGTGAAATAAGTACAGTCAGCTCAAGCAAAGTAACACACTGGCCCCCCAACTTTTTTTTTTAAAGAAAGTCTTTAGGATACACAGGTGAGAGGCTTCTCAGTAATCCAAAACTCTTTGATCTCTAATATACCATATTTTCTGTCATTCTCAACCTCATTTTATTTTTTAAAATTTATTTTATTTTTAGTTATCTATGTTCACTTTTTTTGTGTCTTTTTGGAAAGGGGAAGGCAGGGCAATTGGGGTAAAGTGATTTGCCCAAGGTCACACAGCTAGTAAGTGTTAAGTGTCTGAGGTCAAATTTGAACTCAGGTCCTCCTGACTCCAGGGCTAGTGCTCTATTCACTGTGCTACCGAGCTGCCCCCTCAATAGTCACTTTTATAAAATTTTGAGTTCTAAGTGTTTCCCCCGCCCTCCTCCCTAAGACGGCATAGAATCCGATATAGCCTATACATACAACATCATTTTAAAATGCCATTTCCACTTCCTCATATAACACTTGAGATTTTGAGGTGTCAGAGTTCAAATGTGGTATTCTCTGTCATCAGTGATGAGAACAGGTCACCGGAGAAATGCTGGAAAACCTGTTCCATTTTTGCGTATATTTGTTGTTGCTCCGCTCTTCTGGTTTCATTTCTAAATACTCTCACGAGGACCTGGCTTTGTTGGGTCCTAAGCCAAGCTTCCCATTGGCTCTCCACTGCTTTTTGAAAAGGTGTGGTTGGGCTGGAATTTGCACCAGTGGAGGCAGCATTTAAAACTGATGAGCTTACTCATTCATTGACAAATGAGCCAAGTAAGAGGGACTTGTTAGCTAGAATGGTTTCCTTAAACTAGCAAACCATTGTATGGTAGAGTTTCAAGAGAAAGTTGGATATGTAAGGTGAGCAGGCCTGATAGAGAAGGTACTATTGAAGGTATTTTGTTCTTTCTCTTCTTTTCGATACTTTGCTTGACAGAATATTTTGGAAAATGGAAAATGGAAAAAGCTGTGACATCGCCATAACCCTACAGGTAAGCTGAAATTTCAGAACGAATTTTCAGTAATTTTCAACTCCATAGAAAGCGCTAATGGTTTTCCTTTTCTTAAATTGAGACAAAAACTCTTGGGGGAAAAAATGGATGGTGACAAGTAGTGTTTTTGTGTTTTTTTTGCTTTGTCGGCTCTGTACATGTTATTAAAGAAAGAGGGAATTGAGCAAATCCTGGATAAAATGAGGAATTTTGATCTTAAGTGAGAATAGGGGTAGGGAAGGGTTCAAGTTCTAAATTAATACAGTCAGGTAAGATAACTAAAGTAAAATCTAATTACCTTTATAAAAATTATTTTCTGGAAAAAATGGAAATTGAAAATTCACCTTGTATTTTTGCCATGTTTTACAGTAGTCAGATAAGGAAATAAGCTTGTTGATGTTTCCATTTCCCCTCTTCCCCCCCCCCCCACTTTTTTTTTTTTTTTTTGGAGAGGGGAAGGTAAGGCAGTTGGGGTTAAGTAACTTACCCAAGGTCATACCTCTAGTTAAGTGTCAAGTGTCTGAGGTCAGATTTGAACTCAGGTCCTCCTGACTCCAGGACCAGCGCTCTATTCATTGTGCCACATAGTTGCCCCCTCACCACCACCACCACCATATTTTAACCAATGAATTAGCATATGCTCAAGCTGAAAAGGTTCGTAAGAACAATTCATCGGTTAACTTTAATTTTACAAATTTCGCATTTCTGTTCAAAGTGCAGTATCATGTAAGAGTGGAACTTGCCACAGTTAAAACCATAACAAAAATATAGCATAAGAAAGTGAAAGCCCCAACTTAAGTCAGCTCTCCTTTCACTACTACTGAAGCTGTCACATGAACAAAACTATATTAAAGAAAATTATTTCTCTATTTACCTTTCACCATCTCCCCTTCTACACCCCCTCCCTCCCACTGCTTATGTACTTGGAAAAAAACCACTGATGACAAAGTGTTATAACAACACAGAAACTATACTAAAGGTAAAAGACTTTCCTGTTTTCATGTATACAAAAATTAAGACTAACATTGTCATCTGACTTTTCATCTTCTAGAAGCTGTTTTGATGGAATTCCCCAGTAGCTACTTAAAACATAACAGAGGACATTCATTTACTTTTTAAAAATTGTTTATTATTGTTATATTTATTTATTAATCTTTATAATAATTGACTAATTAACATTAATATTGCTTATTATTGATGCTGGTGTGATGAGGTGTAGGCTCTGGAAGCTCCCTTGAGCTCTCCTTCAAACTTTGAGGTGCAGACTCTGGGACCCCCCCTTGAGCTCTCCTTGAATCTTTGAGGTACAGGCTCTGGGAAACCCCTTGAAGTCTGATTGAATCTTCCTACTTGATGAGGCATTTGCAGATGCCATGAGTGTTTCATTGTGGCTGGGCCCAAACCTCTGTTACTAGCCTGGCCCTCCATTGTTCATCTACTTCCCACCCCTGAGCCTATCAAATACCTTTGCATTGACCTCATTAACTCCTCCTGAAGACCCTCCCCAAACTTCTCCTCCAGACCACTCCTAGATTCCTCTATACATGAGACACCATCTTCCCTCCATGTGTGTGAAAGCGCCATAGAAGGATCCAGCATAGACTGGCTCCTTAAGAGTCTACCCCATATGGTGAACTTGAACTTTCAATAAACTTTACTTTTCTTTGGCTAAGAAGACTTGAGTGGAATTCTTTCAGCAGGACCTGGTGTGTTGTCATTTTGGGGTCTCAGGCAGCCTTAACTCTCTTTGTGTGACCTCTTCACTTGTATTAAAATCTTTCCTAAAATCCTTATAAGAATGACAAAAGCCATAGGCAGTAGATGAAGACAGTTATAAAACTTTACAGGTAGTAAAGGATCTTCTCATCTGAGCCCCTTACCTCTACAAATGAAGAAACTGGCAAAAGTGACTCGCCCCAAGTCATAAAATGATTTAAAGGCAGAGCCAGTACTCTAACTGGGAACAGTACTGCCCAGAAAATATTCTTTTCATTACAGACATAGTCTCTGAATGCCAGTTCACTGGCCACATTTGTGGAATACTCTTATACTTATAAAGTGATTTCACTTTTTTTATGTGAGTCTTACAAAAACCCTCTGAAGTAGTTTGTTCATATTATTATCCCCATATCTCAGATAATAAAAAAGAAGCTCAGAGAAATTGTGTCCTTGGACAAATTACCCAGCTACTAAGGGGCAGTCAGACATTGAACCTCTGATTTCAGTTTCAATACTTTTTCCACTGTACCATACAGCTTCTATAATTTATAGCTTGAAATGGAAAAGGGAAAGCTTTTCCAGAAACTGTTCAAATTTCCATTCCTTCTTTAGCTGGACTGTCTCTGCCTTGAGAGCAAACATTATTACTTTCTTTATAACGTGTGCCAAGACTGAGGGCACAAGGCTATGTGGCAAACGCTGTACTATGAACAGCAGAGACTATGAGTTAGAATCCCTAAACCCGACCTGTACCTACATTTCTGCAGTTCTCTTGTGGAGAACAAACACTGGCCAAGATTAAATTACACTCTTTTCTAAGTGCTAACCTAGACACCTGGGGCCTACTTAATTCCAAGTCACCTGGATTAAGACAAATTATCTTTTCTATCAGTCAATCCAACTAAAGACTAATTTATGGAGACTGATAGCTATCTTCTGTGTCTGAAGTGGCTGTCACATGAAAGAGAGATTAGATTTGTCCTTCTTGGTTTAAGAGAGCAGAATTAGAGCAAAGGTAGGAGTCTGCAAATGGGCAGATATAGGTTTCATTTAAGGGGGAAAATTCCTAATGATTAGAGCTCTCTGGAAGTGGAATGGGCTGTGTGAGGATTCCCCCTAACTGGAAATCTACCAACAAAGGCCACGTGACCACATTTTTGATACAATGAGGATTATTTGTTACTTATTATTTATTTGTGGGGTGGACTAGATCAGGGGTACTTTTTTTAATAATTTATTTTTTTCCCACAGTTACATGTAAAGACTTTTTCAAATTCATTTAAAAATTTTAAAATATTTATTAAAATTTAATTTGATTTTAAATTTTAACTTTACAATTTAACTTTCATTAAATTTTTTTTCCTTCTCTCTCCCTCACCTCCCCCCTCCCTGAGACAGTAAGCAATTTGATATAGGTTATACATGTTCAGTCATGCAAAACATATTCCCATATTAGTCATGTTATAAAAGAAGACACAGACTGAAAGGAAAAAAACAATGAATAAAATAAAGAAAATGAAAAACAGTATGCTTCAATCTGCATTCAGATTCTATCAATTCTTTCTCTGGAGGTGGATAGCATTTTCCATCATGAGACCTTTGGAATTGTCTTGGATCATTATATTGCTGAGAATAGATAAGTCATTAACAGTTGATCATCTTATAGTATAGCTGTTACTGTATACAATATTCTCCTGGTTCTGCTCACTTTGCACCAGTTCATACAAATATTTCCAGATTTTTCTGAAATCTTCCTGCTCATCATTTCTTATAGCTCAGTAATATTCCATTACAATCATATACTGTAACTTGTTCAACCATTCCCCAATTGATGGGCATCCCCTCAATTTCCAATTCTTTGACACTACAAAAAGAATTGCTATAAATATTTTTGTATAGACAGGTCCTCCCTCCCCTCTTTTTTTTCCTAGATCAAGGGTTGGGAGTCTATAGGCTTTGGATTTCAAGGGACCCATAAGCTTGGATGGGAAAAAATTGCATCATCATTTTTACTAACCTCTCACTGATATATAGCATTTCTTGAAGTTATGAATTTAAGCAACAAATGTTATTCTGAAAAGGGGTCTGTAGGCTTTAGTAGAAGATCAAAGGGGCCCAAGATGCAGAAATGATTAGGAACCCCTGTCATAGATGCTGTCTAAATTTCTTTCCAATTGTGATTCTGTGAAAGAGGCTTGATTTTGTTTAGCTAGTCTGTGGCTAAACTCAAGGAAGCTCTTGCTGGCTAGCAGTTTTTCCTCCATGCACAAAGACTACAAGTACAGCATGTATAATGTAAGCTGCTCCCTGAAAGAGAAATCCATCTTTTTCACACAGGTCTTCCGGGAATGTGATATGAATACAAATCATAGAACGTCTAAAGAATCTAAATTGCAGGTAACTCAGTGGACAATGGGGAGAGAGCTGTAGTGTGCAGAATTAGGATTGCTATTCAAAAAGTCATTGTTGGACCTCACTGCAGCATGATGCAATGAAAAGAACATCTGGATTTTAGAGACAGAGGACTAGGTTTGAATCCCAGCTCTGCCATTCATTATCTCTGAGTAAATCATTTAATCTCTGTGGGCCTAATTTCCTTATCTCTAAAATTGGGGCCATAGTAATTCCTTGTTATGTCTTAGCTTACCTAAATCACTGATCCTATTTTTTAAAAAAGATTTAATGGGAGCGGCTAGGTGGTGCAGTGAGTAGAGCACTGGCCCTGGAGTCAAGAGGACCTGAGTTCAAATTCAGCCTCAGACACTTGACACACTTACTATCTGTGTGACTGGGCAAGTCACTTAATCCCAATTGCCCTCCAAAAAGAAAAAGAAAGATTTAATATATCACAAGTCAGTCCCCAATTGATGATGATTAAAGGATATGAACAGGCAGTTTTCATGTGTTTGAATGGCAAATTTTCTGTTCAGTTCTGGTTTTTTTAAAGTCTTCTACCTCACTGAATGACCATATTTTCCCCTGGAACATTATACTCAGTTTTGCTGGGTAGGTGACTCTTGGTTTTAATCCCAGCTCTCTTGCTCTCTGGAATATCATATTCTAGGACCTTTGATCCCTCAGTGTAGAAGCTGCCAG
>CM053597.1:133760700-133799027 GCA_028646575.1 Pseudocheirus occidentalis
TTTGATCTTTTTTGTCCATAAAAAAGGATTCTAGAGTTTTACTGCTGTTCCTAGCCTGCTTCCTTTTTCTCATGTTGGCCAGTCTATTAATTGCTTGGTTTTTTAGCTCTGTGGAACTCTGCTTCCTGGAGGGGGAAATCTCTGTCCCAAATCGCTGGGGCCTTCACAGTTGCCGGAGCTATTAGTGGGATGCTGCCGCCCCCCCCCCACCAGCTTTGGCTCACTGAAAGCGCACCCCAGGACCACCACTCAAGACCACAATCCAGATCCAGGCTGCTCAACGCAAGAGTCCTTGGCCCTGATTGATCGCCTCAGCCCCCCCTGCTATTTGCAGGCCGAGGGCTCTGAAGCAGCCCAGTGGAGGCTGCTGCTTTCAGCCGTTCCTAGTGCCACAGCCGCCTCCCACTGCTTCCTTACCCTGGGAGAAGTTTGGCTGGACCCACTCTTCTCCTCCATTTAGCAAAGTCCACTGACCTTTCTCTTAGCCTTTTTTTCTTCTGGCCTGAGAAGTGTGGTAACTGTGCCTCCAGTGCAGCTGATCTGTTCTCCTATAGACGCGGCTCCCCGCCTGATGCCCTGGGGCCTGAGCCCTCCGGAGTTTTCCACCCTGGCTCCCAGACTGCTGTGAAGAGCCCCACCTGCTGAGCTGCCTGTAGCAACAGATGTGCTTTCTGTCTTTTGGAGAGTTTTGGAGCTTGAAAATCTGTTTAGAGTCCCATTTTATGAGTTTTTAGCATGTTTGTGTGGGAGCTGCAGTGTTTTGCTGCTTCTATGCCGCCATCTAAACAGGCAGTTTTCAGATGAAGAAAATAAAAGTATCTGTAGTCATATAAAGAATACTCTAGATCACTATTGATTAGAGAAATGCAAATTAAAACAACTCTGAGATACCATTTCACACCTATCATATTGGCAAATATGACAGAACAGGAAAATGATAAATATTAGAGAAGATGTGGGAAAATTGGAACACTCGTGCCTTATTTGTGGAGTTGTGAACTGATCCAGCCATTCTGGAGAGCAATTTGGAACTACCGTCCAAAGGATATAAAACTATACCCTTTGACCTAGCAATACCACTACTTGGTCTGTATCCCAAAAAGATCATAAAAAATGGAAAATGTACAAAACTCTTTAATAGCAGCTCTTTTTGTGGTGGCAAAGAATTGTAAACTAGGGGGATGCCCATAAATTGGGTAATGGCTGAACAAGTTGCGGTATATGGAGTACTTTTGTTCCGTAAGAACCGATGAGCAGGCAGATTTCAGAAAAGCCCGGAAAGATTTATATGAACTGATGCTGAGTGAAGTGAGCAGAACCAGAACATTGTGCACAGTAACAACAACATTGTGGGATGATCAACTCTTCTCAGTGATACAATGATCCAAGACAATTCCAAAAGACTCATGATGGAAAATGCCATCCACATCTAGAGAAAGAACGATGGAGTCTGAACGCAGAGTGAAGCATGTAATTTTCACTTTTGTTTTTTGTTTTTTCTTTCTCCTGGTTTTTCTCCTTTGTTCTGATTCTTCTTTCACATGACTAATGTGGAAATATGTTTAATATGATTGTACATGTAGAGCCTACATAAGATTGCTTGCTATCTTGGGGAAGGAATGAAGAAAGAAAAATTTGGAACTCAAAATCTTAACAAAAATGAATGCCAAAAACTATCTTTACATCTAATTGGGAAAATACTACAATGGGGAAAAAAGGTCTAACATATCTGTTTTTTTCCTCTGTCATTCCACCTCAAATTTCTACATAGACTGCGTCAAGTGATCCTAGGGCTGACTAGGCAAAATTGTAAATCACTGGACATTTGCCTTCATTGTTCTTACTCCCTTTTAAGGCATCTGCCCCGGATACTTCCATCATCTGGACCTGCCCTCCCCATTCTAGACAGGCAGGATTTATAAATACTATGCCTTCCTCCTCCCCAAAAGCTAAAATTCCTTTGGGCTTTAAGTCAGGATCTCTGTGCCTTCCAAAGTGTCCAAGATACCAAATAGCTAATCTACTAAATGACTTCCTATCCTGCCCTTGTTGGGGGCAGCTAGTTGGCAAAGTGGATAGACTGCCAGGCCTGCTTCCTGACTCCAGGCCTGGCAGTCTATCCACTTGAGTCAGGAAGACTCATCTTCCTGATATCAAATCTGTCCTGGCATACTTATTAGCTGTGTGACCCTGGGCAAGTCACTTAACCCTGTTTGCCTCAGTTTCTTCATCTGTAAAATGATCTGGAGAAGAAAATACAAACCACTCCAGTTTCTTTACCAAGAAAACCCCAAATAGGATTGTGGAGAATCAGACATGACAGAACAACAATATGCCATTGTTAATCAGTTCAAAGAAGAATCTTTGTGTGATTATTTTCCCAGAATTGGTCTCCTTCCCTTTTCCATCTTTAATAAAAACCACTCCCCTTCCTTCCAAACTGTTTTCTGCCAACAGAACCAGAAAGAGTGAGATACTTCGGCCCCTTAGGTTACTAACACCATGAAATTTTTCTTTTCCCACTTTCAGACATGAGCTGCTGAAGAAAATCAGGAAGCTATATCATTTTGTTTGTGTCTTGTTGAGTCCAGCTAGGTGGCCCATTGGATAGATACTGTGTTAGAGTCTAGAAGCCCTGAGTTCAAATCTAGCCTCAAACATCTACTAGCTTGTCTAACCTTGTTCAAGTCATTGAACCTGTTGCCTCACTTTCCTGACGTGTGTTTCTCTTGGTCAGTTGTTTCAGCTGTGTCCTACTCTTTTGGAGTTTTCTCAGCAAAGATACTGGAGTAGTTTTGCCCATTTTACAGATGAGGAAACTGAGGCAAACAGGGTTAAGTGACTTGGCCAGGGTCACAAAGCTAGGAAACTTCTTAGTCCAGATTTGACCTCTGATCTTCCTGATTACAGGCCCAGAGCTCTGTCCACTGAACCACCTAGCTGCCTCTAATTGTAAGATGGAGATAATAGTCCCTTCCTGCCAGGGTCTTTGTGAGGATCACACGAGATCATATTTGTAAAGCCTTTAGTGCAGCGTCTGGCACAGTACTGATGAAGCTCTGTATTAGGCACTGTGCTGAGCAACTGGGTATATGGTGTGAGAAGAGAAGACAGTCCCTGCCATCAGGGAGTACACAGGATAATGGAGGAAGACAATATATAAAAGGGTGAGAGAAAAGGAGAGGAGGGAGGGGGACACGATGGAGATGCAAGAGGAATGGCCGAATACACAGCAGGGCAGTAAGAAATAAGACGCTGAGCCGGCCACTGTCCTCCAGTGGAGCTTTGGGAGTTCTTGCTCCACTCCCCAATCTGAGGGGCAGAAAGTAGTGATGAGGCGGAGCACTGAGGCTGATGAGATCTTCCCAATAATGAGCTTCCTAGGGTATTGGGGAGAAGTCAGGAAAGTCCCAGAGTCTGCAGTCAGGTGAGAAATGGAAGAATATGATGGGCGCCATATAAATGCTAGCCATTACATTTCCTATGATGATAGTACATTGCCTCCTACTTGAATGAGAAGTGTGAATGAAAAAAGGAAAGTGAATTTCTATTTCTATATACTATGTGCTAGGTATTCTTCTAGGCACTGAGGATAAAAATAAAAGCAAGCAAGATAGGATCTGCCCCACCCGGCACCACTACCCCCCCCTGCAAGGAGCCTACATTCTGATATGGGCAGACCGTGCATATGGAGGAGCTCACATTGAGGGCAACAGGAGACAAAGAGGGCGATGGAGAATAGAGCATGGCTTGGAGTTGGTCAGGAAGGTAGTGGCCTGATTTGGGGGAGAAATATCAGGAAAAGTCACCTATCAGAGGACAGGACTCTAGGGGAAGGAGTTAGAACCATTTAATCTGAACTTCATCAGTCCCCTTCTTCCGCACTTCAAATTTCTATTTTTCCACTTATCTTCCTATATTAGAGGAAGGAATGGCCCTCTTCCTTGCTGGGGCAGACCCCTCCCCTCCAGTGTGCTTTTGATCCCATCCCCTCCTGCCTTCTCCTTACTTCATCAATCATTTCCTCTCTGAGACGGATCTTCAGCCTCTCCTTCCCCTATGTCTACAAATATGTTGGGATCTCCTAAAAAGACCTTCCCAAGCCTACTATCCCTTCACATGCTTTATTCTTTCCTTACTTCCCTTGACAAAACTAACAGAAATAGTAACCCACATCCGATGTTTCATCTCCCTCCCTTTCTTCAGCCCCTTGTAAACTGGCTTACATGGGGACCACTTTACTGAGATTGTTTTTTCCAAGATCACCAGTGACCTTTTAATTGACAGATTCAGAGACCTCTTCTCAGTTCTCATATCTTTGACCTCTCTGTGATATTTGACATTCTTTGCTCCACTTCTTGAATGGGTCTTCATTCTTTTTCCTCTCATCCTGTTTGTTCCTTCTGCCTCTTCCTCTCCCTCAAAAAGAAAGCCTTTTCCAAAGTCTTACCATCAGCCTCCATCTTATCTAGTCCCTACTTTCAACTTTTCTTTCTTTCTTTTCCTTTCTTCCTTCCTTCCTTCCTTCCTTCCTTCCTTCCTTCCTCCTTTCCTCCCTCCCTCTCTTCTTTTTGGAGGGGGGAGGGCAGGGCAATTGGTTAAGTGGCTTGCCCAAGGTCACACGGCTGGCAAGTGTTAAGTGTCTGAGGCAGAATTTGAACTCCGGTCCTCCTGACTCCATGACCAGTGCTCTATCCACTGTGCCACCTAGCTGCCCCTCAACTGTTTGAAGGTAGACTCACAAATGTGTATCTCTTGCCTTCTCTCCTAAGCTCCAGAACCACATTTATAGTTGCTTACTAGACAGTGATACTTGTATATCCTGCTACATGCCAGCTTGTCCTACCTACTCCCCCTTGTAATTCCTTCTGAACCTGTTTCTCCTTCTGGTTTCCATATCTCCGTGACTGAAATGCTGTAATTCACAGTCTTCTTAGTCACCTGTGACTTGAAATCTCAGTCTTCTTTGAATTACTCCTTTTCTCCAACTTACCGTCCAATCAGTTGCCAAGTCCTATCATTACAACTTGAGTTGAGGCTGGTTTTCTCACTTGCCTGGACTCCTGCAGTTGTCTCCTAAAATGGCCAGCCACCTCTAGTTTCATTTCCCTCCAGGTCAACCTTCATGCAGCTGTATGACTAATGTACATTATGTAGAAGTCTGATTTTAAACCTCTACAACCCAAAAACCTTCAGTGGTTTCCCATTATCTATCAAAGAGTACAGACTACTAGTCTGACATTCAAGTCACTCTATAATCTTGACACAACCACCTTTGTAGACTTATAGGAAGGAAGGAAGGAAATACATATTTGTTTAGGGATTTGATAAAGCAAAAAGTTTTTCCTTCACATGGTCAAATGTATTTTTGTTGTGTGTGGGGTTTTTTTGTCCTTTTGGAAGGGGGAAGGTAGGGCAATTGGGGTTTTAAGTGACTTGCCCAAGGTCACACAGCCAGTTGAGTGTTAAGTGTCTGAGGCCAAATTTGAACTTTGGTCCTCCTGACTCCAGGCCTAGTGCTCTATTCACTGCACCACCTCAAATCTATTTTTAAAAAGCATTTATTAAGCACTTGCTTACTAGTTGCCCAGCACTCTGCTAAACACTGGGGATACAGATTTTTTCAAAAAATAGTCCTTGTTTCAAGGAGTTCACATTCTAAGGAGACAACCCATACAGAAGAGTGGTACCTAGAGTGGTGGTATTTGTTCTGAGGAAGTAGAGGGAAGAGGTCCACACTCGGGGGAAGGCAGGTGACCTAAGATGGCTGAGTGGGATGTGAAGGTGAAATATAGGGTGCTACCAGTAGTTGGCTAAACAGGCTCGTTTGCACATATTCAATTACCAGTCAACTGGGTTGGGTCCTCTGGTGTTGCTTCACGGAGGAGTAGGTGAACTTTTTCAGTTACTGGGCCTGGATTCTCAAAGGTCTGGTGAGAAGATCTAGGTATTAGGTCTAGTGTGGAGGCTACAGTCTAAATGGAAAAGAGGAGGTCAGTGGGGGGGGGGGGGGAAGCAAACATATAGGGAGTGAGATAGCCGGGGTCAAATAATCAGAGGAGGTATCTGGACTTTGTGGCTACTTTCCATGTCGGACAAGGACTTACCTAAAAACTGAGTGGACCTCCGGGCAAACATCCAGGGCTTCACTGTGCCCTGAGCTAGAATTTGGGGTTGAGGAGGTCAAAGTAGGAAATGACCAACGGTATCTTCCAAAGCAAGCAGAGATAACAAGAACCTGAGCGTGTCACCCTTGACCATTGTGTACAGCTATAGCAAACTAAATCTGTCCCCTAGATTGAGGATTAGCTGTGGGGTTTTCCTGTGTTTAAGACTGGTCTAGATCAACCAAATCAGGGGCTGGGAACCTTCAGCTTCAACGTCACATGTGACCCTCTAGGTCAGTGGTTCTCAACCTGTGGGTCGCGACCCCTTTGGGGGTTGAACAACCCTTTCACAGGGGTCACAGGGATTGCCTAAGACCTAAGAAAACACATACTTCTGATGGTCTTAGTAACCAAGACACTACTCCTCTGTCTCCAAGTGGGTCTGCCCACATGTAGATATGCCCACCGAGTATTAAAGGGATTAGGAAGTATTAGGAGTATTAAAGCATTAGGAAGGTTGAGAACCATTGCTCTATGTCCTCAAGTGAGGACGTAGTGAATCCATTGGAGGGTTTGAGGACCTAGAGTGCCACAAAGGCCACAGGATCCCCACCACTGAACCAAACTGACATCCCTCTCATCTCCTCCCTTACCTTGGGGTAGATGGGTTCTGTGATCCAGGGATTCCTCACTGTTGCTTTGACTAGAAGGACTGCCTTAGAGTTTCTAAAGCCACTAAATTGAAGATGGGCCTGATTAAGAGGTAGTACCTAGGATCATGGTCTATTCTCTGCATATTTCTCTGCCCCTAGTCCTAAGTGGGGAGTATATCTCTGCCTACTTAGGAACCAGATACTTTATAGAATATCTCTGTGATCTCTACTTAGTAATGAGAACTCATATTTATTGATGACTTTAAGTTTTACAAATCAATCATTTATTGAGTACCTATTGTGTGCTAGGCTCTGGGCTAAGTGCTGACTGTACAAAAAGGGAATACAAAGTGCTTGGGAGGTCTGACTCTTCTTGACCCCATGGAACCCTTCTCAAACAGAGGTTAAGTGACTTGCCCAGGGTCACACAGCTAAGAAGTGTCTGAGGCTGGATTTAAACTCAAATCTTCTTGACCCAAAGCCCAGGGCTTTTTCCACTGACCTTCCTATCTGCCTCACAGAATGCTTTGCATAAAGCAATTCTTTTGACCTTCACAGCTACCCTGGGAGGTAGGAATTGTTTTAGGAGTGATAGATGAAAGGGTGAGAGTTGTTAAGATAGTTAAGATACTTGCCCAGGGTCACACAATTAGAAAGTGATTTCAGCAGAATTCAAACGTAGGCCTTACCAACTTTCTAGTCAGGACTTCATGCTGCTTCTCTGTCATAAAAGTGAGTTTGGGAATATGTTGTTCTTAAGGTTGTGTGGGTTCATCTGATCTCGAGCCTCAGAGAAGGCGCTACAGGCTACTTGTTACAGGATCTTATGTGAATAACAGAACTTTCCTCATGGAGCAAATACAGAGTGAATTTCTACAGTTGCATAGTCATTTTGGCCCAGTGTTTAGTTACCTCCTCCGATCTCAGAGGAGGTTTTGCTAAGGACAAAGGACTTTGATTTCCTGTTGCTCAGGGGCTAGGCTGGGCCAAAATAGTCAGAAGAATCCACTGGAGTGAGTTTACATGGACAACTCAGCTGCCTTGTTCTCTGAATTCCTGTTTGAAGCACCTCCCTTCCCCCCACCCCCAATTTGGTACTATCCTAAAGAAGGTAACACACAGATCTCTGAAGAATTCTGAAATCCCATGTTTGGCTGCTAGCCTCAGCTGGTAGCCACAATCTCTTGCCAGCTGACAATACACAGCCTTTTGCGTGAGTTTGGGTGTATAAATGGACAAAGGGAGGGATTTTTCATGGTGCTTCGGTGTCTGAGGCTAAAGAGAAAAAGATTGTTCAATAAATAACGGGTTATAGAAAACCTGAGACTGCCTTCAATTAAAACACTAGCTTTGCAAAGGAGGTAGGCAAGAGTTCTTGAGGAGAACAGAGAAAATAGTATAAATCATCTTTACATCTGAGGGACTATTGGGTTTTGGAAAAAAAAAATCTTTAAGTTTGATTGCAAAGCTGGATTCTAACTTGTAGATTTAGCGCTTTCAGTCCTTCTATCTCTTCTGTTTTAAATGGATTGATTCAGTAGCCCTGGCTTCTGGATGCCTCTTTTGCCAGCTTAACTTCAAGGACTCCTAGTGCTATGCTGCCTTGGGAGATGTGGGTGGAACCCAGCTACTGCTGGGAGATGGAACAGAGAGCAAATTCAGTTCATCCTTCAAGCATTAACTCCTGTTCTGTGCAGAGCATTGTGCTAAAGTGATTGTGTTATCACTAGGAGAGATTTTTTTAAAAAAGTTTAGATAAGACATGGTTCCAATTCTCCTGGAGTTTTCTTTAGTATAGAAATATGACAAAACAACTCTAATATATAGTGTGCATGGTAAGTGCATTAAAGAGATGTACAACATGGTGGGCAGCTAGGTGGTACAGTGGATAGAGAGCTGGGCCTTGAACTAGGAAGGGTCATCTTGGTGAATTTAAATTCAGTCTCAGACACTTACTAGCTGTGTGACACTGAGCAAGTCCCTTAACCCTGTTTACCTCAGTTTCCTCATCTGTAAAATGAGTTGGAGAAGGAAACAACAAACTACTTTGATATCTCTTCCAAGAAAACTCCAAATTGGGGGGTCTAGGTGACACAGTGAATAGAGCCCAGAGTCAGGAGGGCTTGAGTTCAAATCCAGCTGCAGACACTTAACACTAGCTGTGTGACCTTGGGCAAGTCACTTAACCCCAGTTGCCCTCCCTTGCTCCCTCCAAAAAAGGGGGGAGGAAGCAATCCTCAAATGGAATTACAGAGTCAGAAATGATTGAAAAATGACTTAACGACAAAAAACAAGGTAGAAAGTAATTACCAACATGAGGGTAGGGGAAGAGGGAAGAATAGTGAAGACCATATGACTTCAAGTAACAGAAGTACACTAGATTGAGAATATAGAGACTCAGTTTCTTACTGGGCTCTGGTACCCCCTTGCCATGTGACCTTGAGCTAGAGTTATGTTGGTTTAGTAGGAAAACAATGGAGGCTTCAGGTGGAATTGGAAAGAACTTGGGGGGGGGTGCTATCATTTTAAAGAAACTAACATCCAATTTTTATCTTTTGTTCACACGGGCACTTTTAATACTATACTATACTTAGTACTTTTGGAATTAAAACTATAGAATAGAATGGTGGGACAAGTAAAGAAGATACTAGGATTGTTTCTTACAAATTCTGATGAATGTAGTAGCTTTGGAGCTAAGAATAAGTCTACCTAGATCTAATTATTTAGATCGGGAGCATTTTTAAGCTGGAGTCCGTGAATTTGTTATTTTTATATTTTCTTAACTTGCATTTCAGCTCATTTGGTTTCCTTGGTAAGCCTCTGTATTTGGTTTTATGCATTTCAAAGCATTAATCTAAGAGGGGATCTTCACCATACTGCCCAGTGACACACAAAAAGTTAAGAACTCCTGATTTAGATCCTTGTAAGTGAGGGAACAATGAAAGAGAAGAAAATGTAGAATTTTGAGAGCAGAAAGGGGCGTCCAAATTTGGTTCCACTGCATTTCCAGCACTGAGAGAGCCCTCATTATACCCACTTAATTGGCCCCCATGTGTACTTTGGGTTACTAAGTCATTGTACGCCTTGTTGACAGAACTAGGACTCAGGTTTCTCATTTACTTGTTTTCATCTAATGGTCAACTTATTCAAGTATACTTCCTGAATAAGTTGATCTCATGCTGGCACTTTCATTTTGTGGGTCGAAAGTCAATTTAAGATCTAGGTCATGCTTACATTGCATATCATTTTTTTTTCTTCCAGAAATGATCCTCCACTCCAGGATTCAGTGCTGGCTTCTTTTCCCATTGTTTGACCAAGCAGGTTGCTGAGCTTCCTGTGGGGATGCCCAGAAATCATCTGACATCAGATTGTTTAGAAATGGACTCTGACATGTCACCCAGCTACAGGCATAGTGACTTAAGCAGAGATGGGAGTCTGGACAGCAAAAGGAGCAGTTCTCGGTCCAGAAGTTTTACCTTGGTAAGTGATGGCAATACCTAATGCTTGCATTATACATGTGTGTGCACATATATGTGTATACATGTGTAGGAGGGATATAAATCCTCTTTAACAGTTTTACAAAATTAAATAGCTTTTCCTTTGGGTTTCTTAGAATCTATGTGGTTGGATTTTCATGTTGAACTTTCCACTGTACAAGGCCCACCCTTCAAGTAAGGGTGGAGCAGAAAAGGGAATGGTGTGTGCGTTTCCTCCTGCTTCTCTGGATCATTGGAGCTTCTCTGGATCATTGGACAAGATCGGCATGAGAACTATGCCTTAAATAAAGTAGAATAGTTTACCCAAAGCTGCTGCCTATCTATTCATCTCTAAGCACCTAGAGAAAACATGACATTCTCAGGAAAAAATCCTAATTTCTATTTTAAGATCTGGAATATAAAAGAAAAAATATATACAAAAAGGCTGAAGTCTTTGCTTTCTCAGCTACACTTGGTAAAACATCCCAAACTCAATATTAGGAATTATTAGGCATTAAAATTCTTTTGACTCAAACATAATTTAGCTAAACGTGAATTCATATTAAAATATGTTTCAAAGGAGGCTAAACTTATAAGAGAACTCCCAGGGTGTGTACAGGATATCACAGGTATATATACTTGAGGACAAGCACAGAAATCCCCTAGGCCTCAGTCTGCTACTGGCTTGTCTCCTTAGAATTCTTTTCTCCCTGCCTTCAAAGATGGTCTAATAGGTATGTTTTGGAGTATGCTTGCAAATTTCCAAAAATTATAAAAACTTGTTAACGGGCTCAGCCTCCACTCTAGAGGAAACCAGGTAAAACTCCTTTCCCATGGATTAGTTTACCCTCTCTCAATCTCAAACCACAAATTATAGGCTTAGTTAAAACTCTGCAATGGTCATGTAATTTATTAGAAGTATCAAGTAATACGGTAAATACTATCCTGGGGCTCACAAGCCAGAGTCACCTCTGTGCTCTGGGAGAACAGGGGCAAAAAGAGTTAACTGATTGCCCTTCATTGTCACTAGGCTGGTTTAACTCCCATACATCTGCTGGTTTAACCTGGTCTCAGCTCCGGTCTATACCTGCCACACACTTGTCTTCTCTCCTTTAGCTCCCTGGTCCTAATGCTGATCTTCTTATGTCCCATTGTCACCCCTCTGCCTTCCCTTTCTGGTACACTAAAATGTAGGTGTGAGAAGTCCCTTATCAAGGTCACTGGCACCCCCAAACAAATCAAGGTCTCTTCAGAATGAATATTAACAGAGAAGTCTGAAGATTCTATCTCGCCCAGACAAAGTCCTCCAAAACCTCTTGTGATCCCTGGAAGGTCACCCATCTTCTCTCTTATCCTAGATCTTAGCAATTCAGGGTTACACTAACAACACCAAGATAGATAATCATTCCTTTGTGCAAAGAAGGGCTACCCCCCTTAAAACAAACAGGGACTTCATTCACCAGCTTTTGAAACTTTACAAAAGTAAATTTTAGTTTTAGAAATGTGGCTTATCTTCCTCCAAATTCCCATAATGCTTTGTGTGTATCTCATCACGTTTGCATAGACAAAGTGGAATGTTAACGTCTTCTCCCCCACAGGTCAAAAAAACGTTAGGAGAACAGCAAAATGTACCTATACGGAAACTAGCACATAGTAGATATTTAATAGTTGTTGAATCAAATTTTCTTATCTTAATAGTTGCTGAATTGAATTTTGCTCTTCTTGGAAAGATAAGGTTCTACATTCCGAAAATTAGCCCCAGGGGCGGCTAGGTGGCACAGTGAATAGAGCACGGTCTTATTTCTACTCTTGTGGAGTCCCAATTCCCTCTTCCCAGGAATTCTGAGGCCTGGATTTAACCTGTTATACTGCAGAGCAGATAATTGTGTATAGGAAGTCTAGAGTACTCATGGAGAAGAAATTTCAGTGTGTCTCGAGTCTTCATAGAAACTTAGAGACACTAAAGATTTTTGGTAGGACTGCTACTTTATGGTAGAACTCTATTCTCATGTTTCCTTTTAAGAACTATTTCACACAAAAAAAGGGGAAAAAGATTATTTCTTGATTCGCTAGAAGAAAGAAGCTTAAGATGAACTGATAAAAATCAGTCTCTATAGAAATTAATTCCCTGGAATGCCTTAGAATGCATGATTTGGGGGCAGCTAGGTAGGGCAGTGGATAGAACCCTGGTCCTGGAGTCAGGAGCACCTGAGTTCAAACCCAGTCTCAGACACTTATTAACTATGCTACACTGTGCAAGTCACTTCACCCCTGTTGCCTCCTCCGAACCCCTCCCCCAAAAGAATGAATTCTTGGAATTAGCTATATATTAGTTTCTCGTATATCACAAAGAATCTTTTGAAGATAGAAACTAGATGAAATCAACTTGAATTCCCCTCCCTCTCTACTTGTCTTCTAGATTTGATAAACAAATCAGAATGAAAGTATGCAAAACTAATAACTTTGTCCTTTTATCAACAAGACTCTAAAGGCAGTGTAAAAGGCACAGACATTTTAAATTTAGATGAAAATGACTGAGCATGCTTTAAATCTTTAATTTAGCGTAGTAACCCTCAAAACTGTTGTAGATTTAATTTCGTGAGAGGTAGCATGATGTAGCAGAAGGAGAGCTGATCTCACAGGAAAACCTGGGTTCAAGTCCTGCCTTGTACACACACACACACACACTCTCACACACTCACTAGCTGTATGACCCTGGGCAAGTCCTAGTGTTTCAGTTCTATTGGCCAGTGCAGTCAAACTCAAATAGAAAGAGGAGGCAGTTAAATGGTATCTAAGGATCCCTGAAAGCCACATATTGACTTAGAA
Source organism: Pseudocheirus occidentalis (assembly GCA_028646575.1). NCBI lineage: Eukaryota > Metazoa > Chordata > Mammalia > Diprotodontia > Pseudocheiridae > Pseudocheirus > Pseudocheirus occidentalis. Next base: position 133,773,766 of record CM053597.1, read on the forward strand.
AACCACAAATTAACACTATCTACATATTATTACATTTTTATTAATTTTATTACATATTTCCCATTTACATTTTAATCTGGTCCAGGCTCCACTTGGGAGTGTGGCTGGCATGTTTGACGCCTTTGCTTTAGGCAGCTCTGAGAGATAAAAATTTCAGAGTGTTGATATTTCTTGGTAGGAATATCTTCACCTGGAATTTCCTGATCACAGTGAAATCACTGACCCATTCCCTATCCCTGTCCCTAAAGAACAGTACCAGACCAACACAGATAACTAAATTTTTAAAAAATTTATTAAGTGCTTGTTATTTTCTAGAGAAGACAGAGTTTAGATAAGAGGATTATAATCTCCCCAAAACAATTGGTAGATACATTGGAGGTCTAATTCTGCCATCTTGTTGGAAAAAAGTAATAAAGGCATCCCTCTCTTCCTATGAAATGTGCAATATTATTTTGATGAATGATATAAATGCTATATGTGTTCCTGCCTTCAAGAGACTCATAGGATTTTTATTGTTCTTCAGTTGATTTCAGACATGTTTGACTCTTTGTGACTCTACTTGGGGTCTTCTTGGCAAATATACTGGGATAGTTTGCCATTTCCTCCTCCAGCTCATTTTACAGATGAGAAAACTGGGGCAAACAGAGTTAAATGACTTTCTCAGGGTCACACAGCTAGTAAGTGTCTGAGACCAGCTTGGAACTCAAGAAGATGACCCTTCCTGGCTTGGGACCCAACTCTCATCCTATGCACCCCTAGCCATTACTGAAATATTCCACCAAAACACAAAGCAAAGTAAAGCATCCCGAGACACGATCAGTGGTCCAAGTCCTATATCCCCCAGGAGTTCAGAGGATGGAAAGGAAGAGGATTGTGTAGCAGAGTACTCAACCAGGTAGCAGAAGACCCAGCCTCTACTTCTGTCATTAGCTTGCTATGTAGTTCTGGGCAAATTTGCCTAATCCCTGAGATGCCCTTTTCTCATCTTCAGGAGGACTTGGCATTGGATAAGCTCCAGATCCCTTTCTATCTTATGGGCTGGAATAATATGGGAAGCCTTCATTGAGATGCCTTTGCCAGGGATACACAGGTTATGTAGAGACAGAGGCATAGATGAGGCATTAAGGTAGGTGTGTCAGCAAGAACTAGTCTGTAGAAAGACATGTGACCCAGCCAGAGAAGAGTATCTGTGTCAGGGAGGGAGTGGTAAGAAGGAATGCTTGAAAGATAAATTGGAATAGGATTGTAAATAACTGATTTAGAAGTTTGGACTTTATCCTCTAGGCTTTGGGATAGGAACCACGGAAAATTTAGGAGTGATTGGAAGCAGTTTCATTAAAAAAAAAATGTTCTTTCTACTTCAGTGGCAAACCCTAGCTTAAGTGACCCTGGGGTTACTCACTGATAGAAGCATTTTTTTGCCTTGCCTGTTGGAAAGCTGGTGAAATACCACCTTCTCTTTTTAGGATAGAGGTGAGGGATACTATGAAAGGAGTATTGTTTACATCATCAGATTTGGTTTTGCTTAACTGTTTCTCTTTATTACAGGAGAGGGTTCAATAGGGGGCATATTGGGGAAACGATTAATATAAAAAAGTCATCAACAAAACTTTTTTTTTAATTAAAGAAGTTATTTTGGCTCCATGGACAGACAAGGGCCTCTAGAATTATTGAGTATATTTCTCCTGGTCACTGCTGAACTTCAAGAATCTATACTCACTATTCCCATCTCTTGACAAACCCTTATAATCTGACTTCTGCACGAACTATTCGTTTCAAAGTCACTGGTAACTTTTTAGTGGCTGCATCCAAGGGTTTTTTTCTTAACTTTCTTCTCTTTTCAGAATCTGTCCCTTGGTGTTATCACCATTATCAGAAAATAAGCATTCAGTGAGTGCTTATTATGGACCCAACACTGTAGTAAGTACTGGTGATTCAAAGAAACTTAAAACACACTCCCTGCCCTAAAGGTAAATACATTCTAATATGTGAAACAACACGCCAATATACACGTATATGGGGTATACAGTGTATACTGGAGGTCATCTCAGACAGAGAGAGCTAGGAAAAGCTTCTTATACAAGGTGGAATTTGAGAAGTCTTGGAGAAATCCACGAGGTGGAGTTGAGGAGGGGCAGCATTTCAGGAAAAGGGCCATAGTCATTGTAAAGGCAGAATTGGAAGATAGGGACCAAGGAACAGCAAGGAGTCCACTATGTTGAGGACAATGAAGTGTAAGAAGACTAGATGGGTAGGTAGTGAAGGGCTTTAAGAGGCTACCAAAGAATTTTGTATTGAATGCTAGTGGAATTAGGGAACCATTGGAATTTATTGAGTAGGAAGGTGACATGGTCAGACCTGAACTTTAAGAAGATCACTTTGGTGACTAGAAGGAAAAGAGACTTAACACAAGGACACTAATCAGAAGCCCACTGCAGTAGTCCAGGTGAGATGTGACAAGGGTCTGCTCTGGGTGGGGGCTTTGTGAGGGGAAAGAAGGGGAACCCACCATGTGAGAGATGTTGTAAAGGTAGAAAAGAAAAGACTTGGGGTGGCTAGGTGGCTCAGTGAATAGAGCACCAGCCCTGGAGTCAGGAGGATCTGAGTTCAAATCCACTTAAGACACTTAACACTTACTAGTCGTGTGGCCTTGGGCAAGTCACTTAACCCCAATTGCCCTGCCTTCCCCGGTCCAAAAAGGAAGGAAGGAAGGAATTAGAAGACTTGGCAATGTTGAATATTTGCAGTGAGTGTTGATGAAGGCTGAAGGATGACACAAGCTTAGGTGACTGGGAAGGTGGTGGTGTCATGGGCAGTAATCAGGAAATGGGGATGGGGGAAGGGAGGGTTTGGGCTCAATAGTAAATATAAGAGACTGAGAGTCAGGAGAGAGGTTAGGGCTGGATAAGTAGATGAGGAGAATAATCAGTATGGAGGTAATTAGGTTTAAGGCAAGCATTCAAGGCCATGATATTTTTGGAGGCTATTTATTGCCACTGTTCTTAAATTAGTAGGTACTTGTATATAATTCAATAATCTGATAAAGATTCAGAGTTTGACTTAAAATTTTGAAATGACTACTTTTCTGCCAAAGGACTCAAATGCACTTCAAAAATGTCTCTTGCTGCTTTAGAAGCAATATCTCAACCTCTCCCCGCATGCAGGGTAGTTTTTCCTAAAAAGGTATTGCTTGAAAGGAATTAGTGTTCCCCTGGGTAAGGGTAAAAGAGGTCCTAGTGGCCTCATATACAGCCAAGTTGTTGCCATGTACTCTGTGGCATCTGACCATGTTTTTAGTTAGTGTAAAGTAATGAACTATGCAGCACCAATTATGTCTGACTCAATGAAGGGGAATGGGAATGAGAGGAGAGGTCACTGAGCAAGGATACAACCTGCAGCTAGCTGAGGGACATGAGAAGAAAGGAATTTCCAGCTGCTTTAATGCCTCTAGGACTCAGTTCCCACAAGTGGGAAAAGTGGGACTGTCCTGAGCATTCTCAGCAGGGTGGTATAGGGGTGGCCAACCGGAAGAAAGGCTATTTGGAGATGTCTAAGAGTTTGGCATTGGGTCAATTAGTGATCAAGATGGCTAACTTTCTCTCTCTTCCACTCTGATTACTGGCCCCTCTGGCTTCTTTTAAGTCCCAGCTAAAATCTTATTTTTTATAGGAAGTTTTTCCCAACCCTTCTTATAACTCTAGTGCTTTTCCTTTTAATTTGTTCCTATCTATCTGGTGCATGGTTTGCTTTGTATCTGTTTACATCTTGTCTCTCCCATTTGATTGTAAGGTCTTTGATGGTAGGAACTGTCTGTTGCCTTTTTTAATGCCTAGTGCTTAGCACAGTGACTGGCATAAGAGTACGTACTTAATAAATTCTGACCTATTAGTTAAGAGATATTAAATGTCTAGCTTTTGAACTTTTAAGTGCCTCGTTGTGAATCATGATTTGTTCAATCTCACTCAAAAGGTCATTATAAAAGGCAAGAAGAGAATGGACCTTCACCTATTGCTACCTAATAACTCAATGAGCTCATCAATAGACCAAGTTCTGTTATCAGTGATCTTAAGAACTTCCATAGTATGGTCTTTACTATCACCTCACATTCAGCAGTAAAATCTGAGCATCATAAAGTTGGAAATAGCTTTGCCATATTACTCTGTGCTCAAAACTTACAGTCGTCAGGTCAACTTGGTAGGCTCTTGCACATACCTTGGACATGTGTTTCCTCACAATCAACAATACCACCATACTCTCTTTTATTTTATTTTAATTTTTTTGTAAATTTTTAAAATACATTTCAGACTTATACAAAATGTGAAAAGAAAAAACAACATCTCCACATACACAGCATAACATAAGAGAGGATTCAGTTTAAAACAATACATTTTCGTCTCAAGAAAACCTATGTAATAAATACTGCACACTGTTTTCAAAGCTACCCAGCTTTTCTTTGCTTCCTTATAGGTTTTATTTTGTTCTCTGCTGCGTACTTTTTTACTTTATTTTTTCCATCCCTCCTCCACCCTAAAGAAGATTACAATTAAATGTATGTATGTGTGTATATATAGAGATATATATGTATTATTATACATATTACATATGTATACACACATATATAACATACATAGATATCTATGCATACATACCACACACATATCACACATATACCTATATATACACATATATCACATATATATATTCTCATACATATATATGAAATCATATTATGCATATTTCACTTGTCATCTCTTTCTCTAGAGCTACCTACATACACTTATAACCTCTATGCAAAGGACTCCCAAAATTATTTTTCCAACTATAATGTCTCTTTTAGACTCCCATGTCAATTAGTCTCTCTGGGCGAGAAATTCCTCCTTTGTTAAAATGAAGGGACTACCAGGGCTGCCCTTGAGGGCCACATGTGTCCTCAAGGCCACAGGTTCCCCAACCCTGGATTAGACCCAATGGCCTCAATGATCCTTTTATCCTACAATCTTACATCTCAAACTGCCTGCCTCTCTACTGGAAATCTAAAAGTCAGTGTGCTCAATGCTGAACTCATCATCTTCCCCTCCTTAATGTGCCTTTCATTTTCAACTTCCCTGTCTCTACTGGGGACACTACCATTCTCCATGCTGCGCCAGTTTTCTTTCTCTATAAGTGAAAAAAGGGAGATTTAAGAGAGGCTAAATTACTTGCCCAAAGTCAAGGTGTGAATCTGTCTTGGGCTCTGCCAAGTAGGGGAAATGAAGAGAAGAGAAGGGAAGTCAACCAGAGGTACCATCTATCTCTTAGTCTTCCTAATTTTCCTAATTTTAACCTATATGTTTTTTTTCTTAGCATCAGCATTCAAGATGAGTAAGTGCCTGTTTCTTATTGGTTTTCCTCATTTTAAGAAATTTCCAGTCTTTTAATGTGCCCAAGAAACTACTAAGTACATATTTTTAATGTGTTCAGGATACATTAAAATGAACAATCATCAAATTTTTTTTAAAATTTCTTTAAAAATGCGTTTTATATTTTTGAGAGAGATAATGCATAGTGAATGGAGAGCTAGCTGTGAATAGGAAGCCAGGAAGACCTAGTCCTGCCATTGCCATATACTTTTTGTATGTCCCTGAACAAGGCACTTAACTAGGCAACTCTCTAAAACAGTAAGTTGCAGAGAAGATGCTGACCTACTTTGATACAAGGGGTTGCCTTATGTAAGAGTTCCCTATATCAGTGACATTATAGATCCAGTCCTGATCCCTCTCCCTAAATTCATTTCATAGTCAAAATACTACCTGACCTTAAGATCACAGTCACCTTTTAGTGTGGGAAATAGTTGAGAGTAAGGATATTTTTCAGATGATTCATGAACCCACGTCAGGTTTCTGGTAAAATTAGAGTTGGATTTTTCTATTAATATATTATCATAGTGACTTGTGTTGCAGGCTTCCTCATTTTTCCTGGATGGCAGCTCTCGAGTTAGCCAGACCAGAAAGCTGGTGCTATGTTTATGTGTGAGCAGAGAGATAAGAGGGTCTGCCAGGGAAGTGTAGACTCTACCTCACCCTACTGTTAGTTTTATGCCACTTTAAAAAAAAAAAAGACTCCTGGGTTCTGGAGTGGGATAAGCTAGAATCTATTGCATAAAGTGGCACATCACAATGAAATTCCTGCTTTCCAAGATGCATTTCTGTTTGTTAGCAGGCAGGGTTTTGTTGAGCTTTCAATATGGCAGCATCTGTCTGTTACACCAGAGTGGTCATTCCCAGTTGACAAAGCCTTGCTGTCATACTGACAGGGCCCATGGGAGACAGACGCTGCGAAGACGTGTTTCTGAGATGTGTGAGACAGCCGACCCCACTGACCTAAAAACTCTGTTTTGATCTCAGAGCTCACAATGGTTAAAATGCATTCTAGCTTTATGATTCTCAGATTTTACTGCTAATTAAAAAGTAATAGTATACTAATTTTGAAGACATTAATTCTTCAGTGAGTTTTTGGATATCCTTTTCCATTTGGCCAAATTTGCTTTTTCAGGCGTTGTTCTTCTCACAGGCTTTTTTTTTTTTTAACCTCTTTTGCCATTTGAGTTTAAGTTTATTTTTAGGGTATTATTTTCTTCAGTATTTTTGCATCACCTTTAAAAAAAAAGAAAAAGAAAAGTAATGGTATAGCCTACACAGTAGCTAGGTGGTGCAGTAGATACAGTGCCAACCCTGGCGTCAGCAAGACTCATCTTCTAGAGTTCAAATCTGGCTTCAAACACTTACTAGCTGTGTAGATCACATTGTGGACGTTCTTGACATCATCAGATAATGAAGGTGGAACACGTCAAGATTTTTCATTAGCTCATTTAGTTGCTATGGGGCAATATCCCTTCATAACCTGTCCACCCTACTTCTGTAGTATTTTTACACCTATATCCCATCCTACCCCACTACTTTTCAATCCAATGACACTGATTTCCTTGATATTCCTTCAACAAGACTCATCTCCCAACTCCAAGCATTTCCACTGGCTGTCCCTGATGCCTAGAATGCACTCACTCCTCATCTCTGCCTTTGGATTCCTTCAAGTCCCAGCTAAAATCCCACCTTCTTCAGGAAACCTTCCCTTGTCTCCCTTAATTCTAGTACCTTCCTTCTATTGATTACTTCCTATTTATCCTATATAGATAGAATACATAATTATTTGCATGTTGTCTTTCTCATTGAACTGTGAGTTCCTTGAAAGTGGGGACTTTTTTTTTTTTTTGGCTTTTGTTGGCATCCCCAGTGCTCAGCACAGTGCCTGGAACATAGTAGGCACTTAATAAATGTTCACTGATCAACTATTGATGTCAAGGCTTAGATCCACTCTCTTCTTACCTTTTGCAAATTATTGAGGATGTCCTCAAGGAACTTTTGGGGTTTTTTTTGGGGGGGGGGAGTTGAGCTTATTTTATTTAGTTAATTTGGGACAAAATTTGAACAAATAATGTGACACTTTTCATACTTCAGTTTCTGCCTTTCCAGATTTAAACACTATTTCTGCTACTTTATTCCTTCCTATGGATGTTGTAAAAGTAAGAGACTACATATGTGATATGCTTTTGAGGCCTTTCATAGAAAGGTAGTAATTTCAAAATTTGTAGTCAAATTCTATGGTTTTATTAAATCATCCAGTTTATATCTAAGTACCTAGTGCATCTTTAGAATAGAAACAATAAACAGATAACTTTAAAAAATACTGAGGATTTGAACACCTGCCATAAACATAAAAACAATGCTAGCTTTTTATGTATTATGGTAAATGGCACTGATATAAGCTGCTACAGTTTTAAAGTGTTTTACATGCATTATCTCCTATGGCCTTCACAACAATCTGATGACTTAGGTACAGAAAGACTGCTCTCCTTTTACAGTTGAGGAAACAGGTCCACGTGAGTAAAGTAATTTGCCTGAGGTTACATGTTATTAAAGAGCAGAGCTGGGACTTGGATTGAGAATTTCAGGCTCCAACTGCCCTCCGCAACCCAGTTTTCTCTATGGCTCCACATATCACCTGCCGTCTTTTACGCTCTTTCTTTGCAGCTGTATCCCTGATTTCTCATGACAATGATGGCACAGGTTCAGGAGAAATTAAAGAGAATGAAACCGATCTCTTTGAGAGAAAATGGAATGGCAGAGGTACAGGGAGGAGGCAGATTAGAATGGAATTCAGCATTCTGGGCACCACCCTGAGAATATATGGTTTCCATTTCCGGGCAGGGTTAAATATGAAATTCAGTCTTCAGACCAATTTTGCAAACCTTGAGGAGGTTAAATTGCACACCCTTTAGGCAATATAAGAAATGTAGAGATGCATCCCCAGAGACATAAATTCTACAAATTAAGTCCCTTAATTTACAAGACCAAAAGATGACAGCTTGGGTTAAAGGGAAGAGAACACTAACTGGTTACGAAAGATCCTGTCTTGGGTTCCATGTGCTGTGTTTCATAGAGAAGGGTAGAGTGGCAATACTGATGGAAATCTGACCTGTCCTTCTCTTTCTCCTTTGCTGGACCCTCCTCCAGATCATGCCCCCTAACTGTAGGTGGCCCTCAGGGTTCTGTCCTGGGCCTTCTTCTCCTTCTGTACTATGCTCCTTGGTGATCTCATCAGCTCCCATGGATTTAATTACCCATCTGTGTGCTGATGATTCTCAAATTTACCTATCCTGCCCCTTACTGACCTCCAGTCTCTCATCTCCACTTGTCTTTCAGACATTTCAAACTAGATGTGTCCAGTAGACATCTTAAACTTAATATGTACCAAACAGAACTCACAATCTTTCCTCCAAACCCCTCTCCCCTCTCCCCCATCACACACCCCACCTTCTGTCACTGTAGGGGGCAGTGCCATCCTCCCAGTCTCTCAGGTTTCCAATTTAGCAGTCATACTGGCCCTCACCTTCCATATCCAATCTGCCACAGGGACCTGTTGACTTCACCTTTGCCACATCTCTCAAGTACCCCATCTTCTCTCCTCTGACACTGTCATGGCTCTCATCACCTCACACCTAGATTATTGCAACCCCACCTCCAACTTATCCTCCATTTAGCTGCTAAAGTGATTTTCCTATAGCACAGGTCTAATCACATCACCCCCACACTCAACAAACTCCATTGGCTCCCTACTGCTTCCAGGATTTAATACAGAATGCTCAAAGTCCTTCATAACCTAGCCCCCTCTTGCCTTTCCAGGGTTTTTATACTTTACTCTTTACCATGGACTCTTTAATCCAGTGACACTGGCTTCCTAACTATCTCATGAACAAGACACTCTCCATCTCTTGGCATTTTCTCTAGCTGTCACCCATCCCTGAAATGTTCCCCTTCCTCCATTCTGACTACTGACCTCCCAGCTTCCCTTAAGTTCCAATTAAAATCCCACCTCCTACAGGAAGCCTTCCCCAACCCCTCTTAATTCTAGTGTCTCTGTTACTTATTTTCTATTTATATTGTATATAGCTTTGCTTTGTAGATACTTGTCTCCCTCCCCCCCCCTTAAACTGTAAGCTCCTTAAGGGGACAGATTGGCTTTTTCCTCTTTTTTTTTGTATCCTCAGCACTTATTATAGTGACTCGCATATAATAGGTGATTAATAAATGCTTATTGATTGATTTTTGAAGCCTGGCTTCAATGACTGTCTCTGACACTTAATACTTGTATGAGCTGGGACATATCATTTAATGTCTGTGGGCTTCATTTTTGTCCTCTTAAATGAAGGAGGGGTTGGATCTCTGGAGTTCCTTTCTTGCTCATAATCCATAACCCCGTATACATTTTAGATTAATTGTAGGAAAGAAAAATGTTAGTACATTCCTAAAATGTATATAGTCCTATACCAAGCATAAATCTTTACATTTCTAAAAGTGAGTAAATATTTTTTTTGGTGTTTTCTGCTAATCATAGAGGCCCCTGAAGTTTTATTGATGTCAAAGAAAACAATTTTTTTTGCTTTGCATTAATCCCTTTGAAATTTGGTCTTTTCCTACTTCCTTTTTGCTCATCTACTCTTCTTCGGGTTGTGACTTCTTCCTTTGAGCACGGTCAGGTTGCTTCCTCTTTCTTCTCCCCCCACTTTTTAGTTCTTCCAAAGCATTTTCTTTGTAACAACTTTGTGGAATAGGTAATGTAAGACAAAGAAAGCAAGACTTAAGGAAGTAAAACATATGGTTAGCGAGTGAGCCCTAGCAAGCCGAAATTCACTCAGGTCTTCTTGATCTAAGCAGCCGTCTTTCTACAACTAGTGTTTATGTTGGTGTCACTCTAAAGGGTGAAATAAAATGAACAGTTTACATGTAATTCCTTTCCTTAAAGCTAAGACCCTTCACAGATTTACCTCACACAGCTTTACAGTTGTCAAGTAAGTGAAGATCTAATGTCATTATTCTCATTTTATAAATAAATAAAATTAGGGGAAAATAGTTGATACAACCCTTAACTCCGTAAATCTCAGATGCTTAATAGTAAACTACCTTGCCTCTCTTGAGATTGGGTCTTTACTGAGAAGTTGTTTGCCAAGTAATTCTTTGGTATTTCAGTTCATCAAATATTTATCAAGGGTCCACTTTGTGCAGGGTGCCATGAGACCAGTGAGCAGCCTTTACAATTTTCCACTGCTGAAGTAGAGGGAGGTAAAGCAACAAGTCCAAGGTCACCCAGGTAGTACCAGACAGATGGGGGACTTGAATTCTAGTCCAGCATTGCCAATCTGACTACTATACCATGCCATCTTTGTGTCTGTTATTTAATCTTGCTAACTATTTACAAAAAACTTTGAGTTTCTCAGCTGAAAGTTGACAGATTACAGTTTTCTATTGTTATTCCAGATTTATGATTTCCTTTAGGTCAGGGGGTTCTTAATATTTTTTGTACCATGGATCCCTTTGTCAGTCTATGGATGAAGTCCATGGATGCCGTCTCAAAATAATATTTTAAATGCATAAAATACATAGGATTACAAAGGACACTAACAATATAACAGTATAACAAAAGTATGATTTCTAAAAGGTGGAGATGAGATGGGAGTATATTCTAGACTTAGCCATTAAGAATTCATCCAGGGGCGGCTAGGTGGTACAGTGAATAGAGACAGCACTGGCCCTGGAATCAGGAGGACCTGAGTTCAAATTTTACCTCAGACACTTAACACTTGCTAGCCATGTGACCTTGGGCAAGTCACTTAACTCCAATTGCCCCCTGCAAAAAAAAAAAAAAGAATTCGTCCATTTTGAGAGGGCTCTTCCAACCCATACCTTTCTGGAAGTGGGAGGTCCATAGGTGATATACACTGCACATGTTTTCAGACTCTTTCAATATATTAATTGATTGTATTGACTTTTCCCCCTTTTTTACTTTTTTTGTTTTTTAAAAATATTATTTGTTATATGAAATGGCTCTATGGGTGGGATACTGGGGAAAACTATGATGACATAAGACCAGAAAAAGACATCAATAAAAACTCATTTTAATAAAGAAAAGAAATCATCAGTAACATTTGAGAGGAACAGTTTCAGTAAAGTTCGTTGGAAGCCCAACTACAAGGCGTGGAGAAGTGAGTGGGTGGTGAGGCTATTAAAGGCAATGAGACTAGAAGATCCTTTCTAGGAGTTTGGCAGTGAAATAAGAATAGTTGTAAATGCATGCAGTGTCTTGTTCTAATCTTTGCCCTTCTAGTTTGTAGCATAATGCTGATTGCCTTAGATCTTTGCTCTAACTAGTTTATGGTCTGACCAAACAGATTATTTAGAAATTATTCTCACATTAATACCCAGTTATTCCCTTTACTGTAAAGCAATGGATTTCAGTTGCTCAATGTTCACTATGTACTGACGGCACTTTCATCTCTCAAAAATATTTGGGCTTCTATTCAGATTTAGTTTAAGAGCTTTTTTTCTTTCTCCTCAAGCTATATTTTCCATCATTCTTCCCTTTGCCCTCTTAAAAGTCATTGTATATCAAGGTATATGTTGAGTTCAGTTCTTTCAATATTATGTCAGTTCCATAGTCATTGGATAGAAGTCTCAGATTTAGAATACTGCCAGTTAAATTATTAACACAGACAGCCTATAAACTATGATTCTTAGGACTTTCTGACCTTTTTTCAACTACTGTGTCAACATTATTGAGGAAGAGAATGACACAAAATTGGAAGTTATTTTGTCTTTTTCTGTCTGATGGGTTGCTATAGCCAAAGAACATAACCAATGTAGTGGTGATGAGCCTCTCTGTGCTTGAGTAGGCTGATCCTCAGATAGCAGAGATCTATCTCGGGGATTGTGCTTGAAGTTGTTCCAGCTGGTGCTGTGCTGGTGGTCTTAGCAGGGTCACTTCTGTGTCATGATGAGTCATGAGAGAAAGACTTTTGTTGTAGGCTTTACCTCAACAAAGCTATATAATTCATACTAAGTCACATTTGCTCCCAGTGTAGTTTTTTAAAATCCCTTTTTGTTGACCTTGGCATCCTTTGCCAGTATGAACTCATTCTGGGCTTTTAATATTCTGACACCATTCTTAGAGGACCATCCTACTTTTGTTATATTCATCTCAGTTTAGACACCCTGGTTTTCAGCTTTTGCATTTAAAAATTTTTTTTGTTGATGAATGAGTTGTTGATGGATCAGCTTGAGTTTCTTTGAATAGCTACTCCTTTTATTTCTCCTCACAAAGATTTTTGTGTCATCAGAATTTCATCCTGAAACATGTCATTTGCTTCTTGGACTAATTTCCCTTGTATAATTTCAGTCGTTGGGAACATAACTATCCTTCTTCTGAACTCTGAGACCTGCTTTCCCCAGATCTAAATAGATGCCTAGCTTTGCTTGAATTTCTTCTCCTTTATCATGAGTTCTAACATGATGCCCTTTCAAGGTTTCTGTTCTTTCTACTTCACCAGTAACTTCTTCCAAATTGGTCAGCATCAGGTCTGACATAACAGTTTCTCTCATCACTTCTCCATATGAAGGTCAAGTATCAATCAGTGAGTCAGTAAGCATTTATTAAGCACTTACTATGTGTCTGGGGATGCAAGGAAGAGCCCTAGAGGAGTTCATGATCTGAGAAGACATATATAAAACACTATGTACAAACAAGCTATATCTATCTATATGATAAACAGGAAATAATCAATAGAAGGAATGATACTAGAATTAAGGGATTGGAAAAGGAATAACAATAACTAGTATTTAAAGCTAGGGCTTTACAGTTTGCAAAGCACTTATCCATATTACTCATTTGATCCTCACAGTAACCTGGGGAGGTAAGTACAGTTATTATACCCATTTTACAGATTAGGAAGCCGATAGAGGTTAAATGACTTACCCAGGATCACACAGCTAGTAAATGTCTGAAGCTGGATTTGAGTCTTCTTGGCTCCAGGAGCCTCAGCTTTATCCACTGCTCCACTTAGTGGCCTAATAGCTGCTCTGCAGACAAAAATGCTCCAGTCGATGGACAGAAGCCCCTCCCTCATCACTACTATGCCACGTTTGATCTGTTTCCTCAACTTTCTCTTTCCTCTTTCTTGCCAGGTGTTCTGAACCACTGCCACAGTATTGTTTGTTTCTCCTTTCATTAATCCTTACCCACATGTTCCCCGTATGTTTGCACTTTCCATTGGGGAGGGGTGTGGCATGCTGGGGGAAGGCACGTAGGATAACAATTTCCATTGTGGGCATGGCATATTTGTATTACCGTTGGATGTCTACTTGGAGATTGGAGAGATCAAACAGGGCAATAGATCAATTCATCAATAGATAAATAGATATTTGGTAGTTATCTACATGTAGATGATAGTTGATAATAGTTGAACCCCAAGGATCTGATGAAGTAGAAGGTCCAAGGAGCACCAAAGGTTAGGGAATGTACATCAGAGGCAATTTACCATCAACAAAGAAAACTCAGAAGGATCAGTCAGAAAGGTAGAGGAACCCAGAGAGGGCAATGTTATAAGATCTGGGTGTCCAGGAAGGTGGAGATTGTTAGCAGTGTCAGCTGCTCCAGAATGGTCAAGTATCTGAAGTAAAGTCAAGGGGTGTGTGTGTGTGTGTGTGTGTGTGTGTGTGTGTGTGTGTGTGTGTGTACACATACAAGTGTGTATATGTGTGTATATACACATATACATGTGAGTGTGTATATCTGTGCACATGTATGTGTATATGTGTATATATACACATATGAAGTATGACAACTGAGAAATACATTTAATTATTAAGAAAACAACTGAACACTTTGGAGAAAGCAGTTTCAATTGAGAGGTAAGATTGTTGAGAAATAAGTGGGAGCACAAAGCGAGCAGGTTTTCCTAGGAATGCAGCTGTGAAAAGGAGGAGAGATTTGGTATAATTGCTTAAGGAGGTGATAGGATCAAGTGAAGTGAGTTGGGTTTTTTTTTATGATAGGGAGAACTGATTGGATTTGTAGGTTGTAGCCAGTGGGTTTGGAAGAGTCAGAGATTAGACTGTGGGGGAGGGGGCTGAACAAAGAGACAAGTTTCTGAAGACAAATGAGAGGGACCAAGTGCAATTGTACCAAGAGAAGCTGAACTTGATGAAGAGAAAACACCCCTGAGTCAGAGATTAGAGCAAAGAATGATGGGGGGAGGGGAGACAGTGTTTAGGAGTTTTGAGGGCTAGAATAGAAAAGAAAAAGAAACTTGTGATGAGAGGGATAGACTGCATTTTCTTATTAAATGTTGTCCAAGATTCTCTTCTGAGAGGGAGAAAATTGTAGAATGGGAGGTTTGAGAGGAGGAAAGATTTCAAACATGACTCTTGCAGAATACAGGAAAAGAATCAATCAGGAAATAGAATAATTGCCCTGCAGCACTGAGGAGCCCATTGAGACAACACAAATTTGGAGTGGACCCATTTGGCATGGTTTGGTGACTCCCTTGACTGATATTCAGCAGCATGAGAGTGGTAATCAGTCAACATGCATTTATTAAGTATTGCTACTGTGTGCCAAGCACTGTGGTAACTAGTAGAGATGCAGAGACAAAACCTGAAACTGTCCTAGCTCACAAAGACCTTATATTGGTCTACTGGGGATTGGAAAGGACAGGGGAGGAAGGGAAACATTGACATACGTAAGTATGTAAAAAAAATAAGTAAAGGTTTTGGGGTTTTGTGGCAGTAAGGGAAGGTCCTAACTTGGGACAGGGAGGATGGGGAAGATCAGGAAAGGCTTCTTGTTGAAGGAAACTAGAGAGTCTAAGAGGTGGAAGGAATGAAGGAGGAGTGCATTCCAAATACGAGGGAACGATAGGAGATGAAGAAGCAGATATGTGAGAAACAAGGCCATTTGGCTAGATCATAGTCTGTGTGTGTAAAGGAGCCTATTTAATTAGGGTCCATTGGAACCAGGTTGAGAAGGGCTTTAAGCAGAGGAAATTTATATTTGATTTTATAGGTAATGGGGAGTCACATGATCAGATCTGCATTTTAAGAAAATTGCTTAAGCAGCTATTTGGGTTAGAAAAGGAAGTATTGGGTCAGGCAGACCAGAAATTAAGAGGACTCTGCAGTGGTCCAGGTGAGAATTGAAGAGTGCTTGGTCTAGGGTGGTGGCTGTGCATGAACTCAGAGAAGGGGAGAGGCTTAGAGAAGGCAAACTAATGTTATTGCAATGAAAGACATGACAAATATAACTAATTTGGAGACACCTGGGGAGACATGTATGAACTGATGAAGAGTGAAATGAGTGGGCAGGTAATACTTACTGGTCAAGAACTGGGCTAAGTGCTAGAGATACAAATCTAAACAAAAAGAAAATCAATTTTGCTTTCAAGGACTTTATATTCTAATAGAGGAAGATAATATGCAAATCTGGCCTCAGACACTTACTAGCTGTATGACCCTGGGCAAGTCACTTAACCCTGTTTATCTCAGTTTCCTCATCTGTCAAATGAGCTGGAGAAGGAAATGGCAAACCACTCCAGTATCTCTGCCAAGAAAACCCTGAGTGGGGTCACGAAGAGTCAGACAAGGCTAAAATGGTTGAACAGCGACAGGAAAAAAAAACACACAAAAGGAAGCCAAAATGGAAGATGGCAGGAGAGAGGTCATTGATGAAGGTATCTGCATGGGGCATGGTCCTAAAGTCCAGAAAATCAGAAATACAGTCAGGAGGAGGATGAACATTGCCTGGCCTGGGTCCCTCTCTAAAACATAGGCCCCACGAAAAACTCAGCAATGAGAAAAGGGTGCTGGTATGGCAGAGGGACAGACTTTCCAGGGTAAAAAAGCCCAAGGCTCAGAGGGAACTTCCAGGGGTAAGACTGCAGCTGAGGAATGAGACTGAAGTCCAGGAAGTCAGAAACACAGTCACAGTAAACTGAGGCAAAACCATTCTGAAAGGCAATGGGACTCTGATCAATACTGTAGCCAGTTATGATTTCAGAGGATTGCTGATGAAACATGAAATCTGTACCTCTTGGCAGGAGGGTGATAGACCAGACGTGCAAAAGGAGATGGGCTTTTTAGACATGGACTTTATGTTGGTTTGTTTTACTTTATTGTGAATACTTGTTACAAAAGAGAACTTTCATGGGGGGAAGGAGTTAATGAAAAGTGATAAAGAAAAGGGACATAGAGTCATTTTGTTTCTTCTACCATATTAATTTAAATAAACACTCTAACATATACATGATTTAAAACTTTGTAACAGAAGCTCACTGTTTCATGTACAATCCCCTTTTCTGTTCTCTGTATACTGAAAGTTTGCATAACTTTGGTATGGTAATGTTTGTTAAGTCAGTAATTTAAAAAAAACCCAACACAGAAAAATGGTGGGAGTAACCTATGATTATGGTTTGCCAGTGGAAGGATCAGCAATGGGACAAAGAGTCAAGGGATTCAAAAGTGGACAGCAGCAGAGAGAGCTGAATGGCTTTAACTACAGGGTTGAAATTTTGAAAGGGATGAAAGGGAAGCCAAGAATGATGGACTGGGGCAGGAGGGGGAGGGATGAAGTGACAGGAGGTTGAAGTGAGGACAAAGAAGGGGAAGGATGTGATCATGCCCTGGAAACCCCCAAGTATAAGGGTAGGGGATTAGGATGGAAAGGAAGGCTGCCCCAGGTGCTAAACTCTGATGGGGGCCTGCAATGATCTAACAGCTTAAACCTAGGCTTGGGAGGGGAGGTGTACAGGGAGAGATGAGCTTTGTGCATTTGTATATAAACATCTGAGTCCACGAGATCTATTGCTGTCCTCCCTGTCCAGGGTTCAAATCCCACCTCTGGTGCTTACAGTCTGTTTGAGTTTAGGCAAATCTCATGTCCTTGGAGCTCACTTCCCTTAATTGTAAAGTTAGGGGGTTGGCCTGGATACCCTCTGGGATGCTTTCCTCCCGCTTTAATCTGATTCGATGACTTCTTAGATAGTCTCTCCTAAGGATCTGTGGTCCTCTCTACCTAAATGATGAAGCCAACGGTCTGTAGTGTCTTAGTTTTCTCCTCCCTCCCCCCACCATCAGTTTGTAAGTGTAGTGACCTAGAAGCCAAAAAAAAAACCTGATGTAATTTTAGCCTTTATTAATAATCATTTAAAACATATCTTTTGTACAATGGTTTATGGTTTATGAATTGCATTCATATACATTATTTCATTTGATTCTTACAACATAACAACCCTATAAGGTCATTATGGAAGTTATGATTAACAGAAGGGAAACTGAAGATCAGAAGTGGAATGGGAGGTAATACGATGTGGGGGTGGGGCAGGAAGGAAGGAAGGCTGTTCTCTAGTCCTTTCTCTGTTACTTAGAACCTTTTGTGACCTTAGACAAATCTCTTCACCTCTTCGGGGTCTCTGTTTTCTTGTCTAGAAAGTGAGGATGGTGATGAGGTTTGCCTAGTGCTTGGCAGCCACTATTCCATTTGGGTCTCACAACAACCCTGTAAGGTGAATGCCACAGGTATTATTAATTTGATCTTACAGGTGAGGAAACAGAAGCTGAGAACTAGGAGCTTACGATCAATAGATTTAAAACTGGAAGGGCCCATGAATGTCAGCTAGAACAACCTCTTCATTTGTTTGTTTCTTTGTTTTTGATACGGGGTCTCCTGACCTTGCCTATGCCGGAAGTTCAAAGGCTACTCACAGCACCACTGAATTGCTTGGCACAGGAATTTTCACCTACTTTATTTCCAACTTGGGGCAGGTCACCCTTCCTTACGCAGCTTGATGCCCTCCCCTCCTTCCCGGGGATTAATCATATTGGTACTGGACCTAGGACAGTTCAGAATGCCTGGGCTCAAAAGATCTCCTCCTCAGCCTTCTGGGTATACAGTATTACAAATGTGCACCACCATTCCCGAGGGGATAATCTGAGAGGTTTGGACTAGATGAGTCTTTTTCCTATTGTATCACTTGGTCAGTTTATCTGTGGTCACAAGTCTTAGAACTAGCAGCTGGTACTAAACCTAGGTCTCCTGACTACTTGTCTTTTGCTTATTCTTCTCTCTATTCCAATGCCTAAAATAAAGCCCCATTATATCCTGCTGTTCTAAGACTACATGTGACATACTGAATGAATCTAATTCTGGTCATCAAACTTTTTTTTTTCAGTCAATCAATAAATACCTCTTAAGTGCTAGGCATTGATAAGAACTAGTCAAACCAAAAGAGACAAATACCCTCAAGGGGCTCACAGTCTACCAGAGTCTATTTTTTATATACTATCCGACTCCCCTCCTTTCAACTATGCTGTTTATTTTGAATAAGGCATTCCCAGCATTGTGCTGGTAAATGTTTAACAAACCAGAGTTTGTAGAATTTCAAAGTGTAAATGCTCACACTGAAAATTTAGCAATTAGTTTTAGAGAGTGTGTTCCAGCCCAGCCCAAGTCTACCCTCCAGCACTACTCACAAGGTCAAATTTGCCTCCTTACACTGAGCACTCTAGTCCATCTTGTTTGTTATATATATTCAACTTGAGATATTTGGGTTTAGAAATCAAATGCCATGGGTTTTATTGTTCTCTTAGGTTATGTCTCGTGAATTTCTGGGTAGCAGCTACAGCTCTTCTTCCTCCCATATCTTAGCTATCCTCTATGGTATCTAGCTTGGTAGATATCATAGTCAGCTTTTTCCCCCTGTCTTTCTTCCTTTTTCACTTAAATCCCCTTTTGTTACTTTTTCAAGATATCAGGCAAATACATTTTTACTAGACTTATTTAGCACCCTCTGTCGCTAGCTAGGTCTACAGCATGCCTATATTTTGAAGAGCGGTACAGAAATCCAAATTTTAAATTCAGATGCCATCTTTTTTCTTAAAATGTAAAATGGATGGATGGATGGATCAATGGGTATTTGTCTTTGGACGCATTTCACTTATTCCTTGTATTCTCTGACATGTCTCTCCCTTCATGGACTAGCATTGTGTCCTGGGAGTGCCCTTTCTGCAAAGTGGGATTACCACAACCTGCAAGGATTTATGAGAATCAAGTGTAGATATTACATTGGATGACAAAGAAAATTAATTAATTGTATGTGGCATGGTACAAGATCATGTTTCAGTATTCTGTCTCTGGCTGGGAATTTATTCAGGAACAATTCTGCTTCTTACTCTATGTATTTGTCAGAGTTAATCATTAAAAACTGAGAGTGACCTTAGAGGAGGACACCTATTCCAACTTATTCCCTTACAGATGAAAAAACTGAGACCCAGAAAGATTAAGTGACTTGCCCAGGGTGATGCTAGTAAGGTCTGAGGTGACATTTGAACCCAGATCTTCCTGACTTTATTTCACTTAACCATTCTGCTCCATCATTACTTCAATTGGTACAAAACTTCCAGGCCAATTGGAAAAACTTTTAAAAGACCTTCAAACATTTTTTTTTTCAGGCGGATGCTTTACAGTCTGATGATAACAACTATATTTCAAACTTAACTAGACTTTTGATAGTGGTTTTGGTATAACCTTGAATGAAGAAATTTCATCAGCAGTAATTACTTTTTCCATTCATCCTCTAGTCTTTGTGTTATCGTGGTCTTGACAATTTTTTTTTCATAGTAGTGCTTAGCAGCTTTAAAACCAAAACCAAACCAAAAAACCCTGGTCTTCTGAACTTTAAGAAGCCTACACTGACGGCCCTATGGAATATTCAATAACTACCACTCTATCTCTCAGGTTCCTCTTGTTTTTTATAGATTAATTAGACAGTTTTGTTTCAATAATTTTCCAGGTTTGAGGGAGCTGTTTTTCATTTTCTACTGCCTTCTTTCCTCTTTGCGAGAAATATTTCATCATGGGCTTCCATGATCCTTGAAAACGCTTCGTTTTTGTCACACAAACAGCAATTTCACTATCATTGTCAATGAAGGGCTCTCTTTAACAGCTATAGCTTTTATACATGGCATTTAACCACAGAATTAAAAACTACAAAAGATAACAAGGAGATATGTGTGAATGGCATGAAATCCAACATTCAACTTAGAACTAACAAATGGAGAAACCGAGTCAATCTGGTCAAGGTCAGACATTAAGGGTCAGCCTAGTGTCAGTAAAAGCACAGGTGTATAACCATCACTTTAACTAAATGAACCTATACTAAAATTATGAAATTATTGCTTGTCCCAAGTAATTCACATACTCTTACTATATTTTATCCCTTGTATATTTTTTCTTCCCCTTCCCACCCTGCCCTGTTCCCCCTCCCTCAGCCCTCTCTTTTTCTAGATGAACAATTTTTGTTGTTCTGTCATTCCAGTCATATCTGGCTTTTCCTGACCCCATTTGGAGTTTTCTTGGCAAAGGTACTAGAGTGCTTTGCATTTACTTCACCAGCTCATTTTATAGATAAGGAAACTGAGTCAAACAGGGTTAAGTGACTTGCCCAGATCACATAACTATTAAGTGTCTGAGGCCAGATTCAAACTCAGGAAGATGAGTCTTCCTGACTCCAACCTGACACTCTAACCATCACATCACCTAGCTACCCCAAAGATGGACATAGAGTTCTTAAAATGAGTACCAATAGTTGCTGCACTCCTCATCTAAGATGATTTCTTTGGACTCTGAAATTTTATATAGACATCAGGAAATATCTGAATCAGCAATTTAGAGTGGTGTTTATAGTCTTGTCTCAAAAGAAACTATGTATGACCAATTTAAAGATAAGTAGTAAGGCAGATAGGTAGTAAAATGGATTGATTTCCAGGCCTAAAGGCAGGAAGACTCTCTTCTACCTGAGTTTCAGTCTGGCCTCAGACACTTACTAGCTGTGTGACCTTGGGCAAGTCACTTAACACTGTTTGCCTCAGTTCCTCATCTGTAAAATGTGAAGAAAATGGCAAAGCACTCGTGTGTCTTTGCCAAGAAAACCTCAAATGGGGTCATGAAGAGTTGGACAAGACTGAAAAATGGCTGAACAACAAACATGTCATGGATCCCTCATTCTTTCCCTCAGTTTCTCCACCTCTTTTGTGGTCATCTTTTATTGTATCAGTTTGCATTGCTAAATCAATGATATGGCAATGAAAGAAATGCTTTGCTGGCTAAGAGGTAGCTTGTTCTCACAGCAGCACCCCTAGCCTGATCACACCACCCCTAGCCAAAAAACAAATAACAAAACAAACAACAATAAAAAACACCAGGCTCCCTGTCCAACCGCATAGCCACTGACAGATTACATTACATAGTTCAGATCTGGAAATATTTTAGCCATCTCATCGAGTTCTGTTAAGTGTATTTTCTTTATATGGAGGCAGGTTGTAAAACTATACATATCGAATAGCCAGTTGTGGGATGGTAGTAGCTTGAGAGTTCGTAGATAAAAAAATCAGGCAGGGTATTGAGGTTGGTTTTGTTTGTTTGTTTTTTTAGTACATGCAGCACTTTTCATGATTTTTCTTTAATGTCGATAGCTATCTCTTCCCATCTACCTAAAGCTAATGATAATAGTAATAATGATGATGATAAAAATAATTCCATCCATAAACTTGTGCTACAGATATACTGATTTCTAAGACTGTCAGCGTTGTGTCTTTCACGGATATAAGACCTAAAACTAAAACTCTGATCTAGTGGATTTCTTGGCTTCTCTGTGATTCTGGCATTATAGGTGGAGTCTAGCAATTTTGCACAGGTATATTTACAGACAGCAGTCTGTCAGTGGCCAGACTGCTCTTAAGTCACAGTAATTAGGAGTGAGTTCAGAAACATATACTTCATTCTCTTTTAGAACGGGAATGAGGAGAGCCCGTCACTTAGTGTACTTTTTTACTGAAGGAGCAGTTTGAGTCAGGGAATTGTATCATGATTGATTTAATATATTTAGCATTTTGAAACTCTTCTGCCTAAAATATATTACAGTGTCTTCCTAGTAATCCTGTATCAACTGTCTCCCAGTGCACAAACCACACACACACACATACACACACACACACACACTCAAACATATACACACATACTCATACACATACTCAAACATACACACACACTCATACACACACACCCACACATACACACAACCCTACAAGGAAAGTATAGTTTCCCATACACATTGGAGATGTTCCAACAAGTGGGTGAGTGGGATGTGAGCAAGTGTGGACATGTGGGAAAGACTTTATTCACTAAGTTGAATATGTGGTGATTTGGAACTCTAAAGCAGATCTATATGTAAAAATCCATATTTTAGGAAGGGAATTCAATTAAAATGAAATTGTTTCTTTTCTGTCATTTGTACTTGTCTCCTGCAAAGCACACATACTGAATTCTAAATGAACAGGAACAGATTTATTTTTCCCCCCTCAGGCTCTACCCTATCCTAAGAAACTCTGTAGTCATATTTTCTATTTTTATTTTTTCCCTCTTTGTCTTTTTGCTCTGTGTTAAAAGCCGAGTTGTCTTTTCTTGTTTGGTGATTATTTTAAAAACTTCTTTTAAGAGCAAGAGCAATGGGATATCACAGATGTTCACTGAAGATTTCAGTAGCTATCCTTAGATGAAACAGGTTTATACAAGCCCTTTTCATAATCGGAACAGAGACCAGGTTGCTCAGGTCAGGCTCTCTTTCTCTTTCTCTCTGTCTTTCTGTGTGTCTCACTCAGCCTCTCTTTCTCTGTCTTTCACTCTCTGTCTCTCTCATTCTCTTTCCTCTCTGTCTCTGTCTCTCATTGTCTTTCTCTCCCTGTCTCTGTTTCTTTCTCTCTTTCTCTCATTCTCTCTCCCCCTACCCCCGCTCATGCTACTGCCAGAGTTATATTTTTGTCATTTGTTTTTAAAAGTTAGAAAGGATAGTAGAGATCCTTTAGTCCAACCTTCTCATTTTACAAATGAAGAAACTGAGGCTGGAGAGAGGCCAAAGAATCTGCCCAAGGTCAAAGTACTAGTCTGAGTTCATCTGCCATGAGCACTACTGGGCAGAGGAGACTGGGATGGGGAGGGGAGGAAGGAGGGGAAAGGCATCATTCCTGAAGGGTGGCCAGGCTTAGTTAAATCCTGCTTCCTACCTGTGACAGCTACAGACACTAAAACAAAGGGAAGAGAATGACTCAGGAGCTTAAGTAATTCTGAGAAGAGAAATCAGGAAACCTTGAGTAGAATCATTGGGCATCTTACATTTGTGAACCAGCAAGTCCAACCTTAGTTAAGAGAGGGCTAGCAACCCACCTGCATGAAAAAACAGCAAAGATGACTGCAAAAACACCATTGCTGTCAATCACTGAAAGGCCCTGAAGCTCCATAAAAGCCATCATCCACCTCTCCATTCTCCTGTTTTCCCTGATTTAAAATGATCTTTTTTTCTTCTAAGAACCAACATTCAAGGTGAACATGTGGGTTTCTTGTCTTAGTGGTTCCAGATTTTAAAAAATTACTAGTACAGGGACTTGTGACTAAATGTGTTTTGTGTGTTTTGCATGTTACTTTAAGGAACACTTAAAAAATATTTAAAGAAATTAAAATATATATATATGCTACGTTCAAAAGGCACAGTAGAGCATGGTGGATAAAAAGCTGACTGGCCAAGTAGCCAGGCAGGTCTGGGTTCAAGTCTTGCCTCCCACTCATACTGGATCTATTGTCCCTTAACCTCCCATTGTCCTAGGCAATTCTCCAAAGCAGGGCTCTGTGAATTTGGTGGTGGTTTTTTTTTTCTTCTTAATTTTGGTAATTGTGATGTAATAGCATTTATTTCCTTTGTAATCTTGTGCATTTTATACATTTTAAAACATGATTCCCAGAATGGGGCCATAGGCTTTCCAGAGTGCCAAAGGGGCCACAAAAACACAAAACACTTAAGAACCACTGCTAAGACTAAGTTGAAGAAAGGGTTTAGATTTGCATTGGTAGGGACAGCTAGGTGGTGCAGTGAATAGAGCACCGACCTTGGAGTCAGGAGTGCCTGAGTTCAAATCTGGCCTCAGACACTTACCACAAAAAACTAGTGTGTGACCTCGGGCAAGTCACTTAACCCCAACTGCCTTCCAAAACAAAACAAAACAAACAAAAAAAAGATTTGCATTGGTAGAGAGTTCTCTCTTCTAGGAGTTCTCCATAGCAATGAAATCCTAGATCCAGTCCCTATCCTTATGTTAGGATGCCTAAAAGACAAAGATATTATTTTCTGTATCCATACCTGAATATTTCAAAGCCTCTGAGATCTTAGCTATGTGCCCATTGCTTCCATCACACCACAACCCCTCCACCTTGTCGCTGTCAAATTCTTGTCCTTGGGGGGCGAGCCAAGATGGCGGCGTAGAAGCAGCAAGGTCCCGCAGCTCCCACACTGCCACCATAAACACGAGCCCAGACAAAGTCTAGGAAAGTCTAGGACTCTCAGACTCCCAAAAATCCAGAGAACACAGCTCTCGCTGAAGGCAGCTCGGCAGCAGGGGCTCAGCCCAGCCCCCAGAGAAGAGGCTGGAACAGCCGGAAGCCGAGACCCCGGCCAGGCCTGGGGCGGTGGGAAGGAGCTGAGCCGAGCCCCGCAGCCAGCCTGCAGAGGTTCTACAGCCTCCAGCACCCCCACATCTGCCAAGGCATGAGGAGCGGGAAGGGAGAGGTGCAGCTCCCACCGCAGAGGAGCAGAGACCCAGCCAGCCCAAAACCGCGGCCAGGCAAGGCCCCAGGGCGGCCACGAGGAGCAGCGGAGCCTCCCAAGCCGCAGCTTGAGTCTACTTCAAAGAAAATCTAAAGCACCGGTCTGAGGGGAGCTTCCGGTTAGTGAAAGCTGAAACTTTGAAACTTAATTGGGGTGGGGTAAAGCAGTTCCGCCATTCTACCCATGGGGCAAG
>CM053597.1:133799527-133820183 GCA_028646575.1 Pseudocheirus occidentalis
GAGCAGAGCAGGGGAGGGGCTTTACAGTGGGATTGCTGTTATGGGGTTGGGGCAGGAGCAAGACGGGAAGAAAATGTGTAATTCAAAAAATGTAATGAAAATGAATAATGTAAACATGAAAACAAATAAAAACTAAATTAAAAAAAAATTCTTGTCCATGTGCTCCATAGGTCTCCTACATACAGTCCATCCCACTTTCTATAGGCTGTCCTCTAGACAGTTTTGTAATTTATGGGTACCATGACCTTGAAGAAGCTTCCATTCTACAGTATATATAAGACACTTTGTTGGAGCATCTCGGCTCTCTGTCTCCTGTCCTTCACCTGACCAGCTTGCCTCCTTTTCATATCACATATTTCCTCAGTAATATACCTTACGCTATTTCTTCCTCATCAGTCGGGTGAAATATTCCAGTGCTCTGTAATCCCACCACCTATATCTTCATTGACATTGAGGTCACCCACAATTTTGATTCTTCAGTGATTGTGATGTTTCAAATTTTGCAACTATATAGCATTACTGGAAGTTCCTTTGTATTAAAAAGATGCAAATTTGCTCCAAGGAACAACTTTGCTACTTTCCAAATTCACTTTCACCCACTCTCTTCTTTCTCTTCAACCCTGGCATAACTTAGTGCTTATCAATGGTCCCTGTCCTAGATATAAGTACAGCTACAGTAACTTAATAGACTGCCTTTCCAACCACATGTCCTTGTGTGGGTGGACAAGAGGCATTTTTCATCTGTGTAATTTTTCCTGCATGGATTGTTAGGCCAGTCTTTTCTGAATAATCCTCAGTATTAATGAAAAAAAGCTCCTCTAATACTTAGGGTTGGCACAATATCATCTGTCAGGAGTATCTACCTCTAAAGATCTTTTTTTTTTCTTGGACTGTGTAAGACATCATCCAGGTCAGGGACTAACATTTTTTCAAGGTTACACCCAGTAAAGGATATAGAGAAGGAGTGGTCAGATAGGTAAGAGGAGAGTTAGCAGTGAAAAATATCCCAAAAACTTAGAGAAGAGAGTATGGAGGAGGAAAGAGTGATCAACAGTGTCCAAGGCTGCAAAGAAATCATGGAGAGTGAGGACTGGGAAAAAGTCAGATGATAGTTGTAAGATGTTTTTGCAACCCTTAAATGCTATGTAAATGCTAAATTTTATGTTTTTATAATGTATAAATTGTTTTTGCTGCTTCTAATCACTTCTTTTTGTTAATTGCATCAGTTTTTCTTTCTGAATCAATTCATACAGCTCATGCCAATTTTCTCTGAAATTGTCCATATTTGTCATTTCTTGTAGCACAATAATATTCACATACCATAATTTCTTAGCCATTTCCTAATAGATGGATACCTCTGTAATTTACAGGATTGTTTGTTTTTGTTTTTTTCTTTCCTTGCTACTACAAAAAAGAGCTACTATAAACATATTTGTACATATGAGTCTTTTTCCTTTTTCTTTGATCTCTTTGGAGTATAACCTAGTAGTGATATTTCTGGATCAAAGGGTATGAATGGTTTCGTCATTTTAGAGGCAGCATTCCAAACTGCTTTCCAGGAACACTGGACCAATTCACAGCTCCACTAGCACTGCTTTAGTATGCCTGTTTTGTAGCAACCCCACCAACAATGATCACTTTCCATTTCTGTAATCTTCACCAGTCTGATGAATGAGAGGTGGAACCTCAGGAGCAGTTCAGTTTTAAGAACCTTCTGTGTAAAAGTCATTGTTCTAGGTACTGGCCATGAAAAGACAAAAGATGAGAAAAGTTCCAGACTTCAAGAGTGGAATAAGCATTTATAGAGTACCTGTTATGTGTCAGATACTACACGGAGTAGTATATGTTTTCAAAGATTATAAATACTAATATAATATTTATAAATATTAACTCCTTTGGTCCTCACAATAATCCTGAGGGGCAAATGCTATTATTATCATCATTTTACAGTTGAGGAAACTGAGGCAGATGGAGGTTAGATGACTTGTTCAGAGTCACACAGCTAGTAAATGCCTCAGGTATATAGATTCAGAATATATAGCAATAACTTACCATTTCAAGTAAATTTGTTCATTAAATGCTGTGTGTTATATTGAAAGCTGTTCCTCTTTTCTTTGCTTCCTTGTAAGTTTTCTTTTGTTCTCTGCTTTACACTTTTTATTTTTTTTTCCCCTTCTTCCCCCACCCACCACCCCAAGGCTCCAATTGAGCATGGATATATTTATATATTAGTATTGATATATATATATATATATACATATATATCCATACACACATATAGACATACTTTTCCTAAGATATTTTGCTCCTAATCTTGTTTTTATGTTTGTGTGTAAATCTAAATGTACATATTTCAGCTACAATGTGGGCTAAATTGGTTTTTATGGAATCTGACCAACAGTTTTTTGCATTAAGTAATTCTAATTTAATAAACATCTTTCAAGTACCCATTATGTAGAAGGCTCAGTGCTGGACCCTGGAGGTACAAAGATTAAGTTGCTTACATTCTACTCAGTGGGGGAGCAAAGGGGATTTAATATTTTTCCACACATAACTAACTGTACAAGGTAGGGTGTAATGGGCATGGAGGAGAGGTCTCTTTTAGCTGAAGACATCAGGCAAAGCTTCATGGAGGTAGCATCTGAGCTGAATCATGAAGTAAGAATGATTTTAAAAGACAAAAATGGCATGTCTTCAAGTAATAGTGGTGGGATATAATATTAGATATTCAGATAATATTAATATTCAGCTTTGGTTATAATTTTATTCATCACATTATTATGAAACAGTATTGGTTTGTTGTTTTTTAAGAACTTTGTTTTCTTTTTTCAGTGGGGAAGGGAGGGAGGTGGGAGAGAGAGAAAACAAATGTTTCTTCATTGAAAAAAATTGATTGTCGGGGCGGCTAGGTGGCGCAGTGAGTAGAGCACCGGCCCTGGAGTCAGGAGTACCTGAGTTCAAATCCGGCCTCAGACACTTAACACACACAAAAAAACTAGCCGTGTGACCTTGGGCAAGTCACTTAACCCCAACTGCCCTCCAAAAAAAAAGAAAAGAAAAGAAAAAAAATTGATTGTCAAGGTAAGAGTTGATGATCTGTTTATGGAGTTCCTTAGTAAGTGGGGGCTATGTCAGAGGAACACTTTCATATTCTGTTTGTCTGTGTTGTCAAAGTAGGTTTGTTAGCATTTGGAGATCTCTTAAATCAGAAGAGTGTTAAATCATACTAATCTGGAAAATGGAGGGTGGCAGGAGAGAAATGGCTAGAGTTAAATTAAATTTGGAGGGAGGGCATCCGTAAACAAAAGTATTCATTTCTTGGGGCAGGTAGATGGTGGTAGTGAGTAGAGCACCAGCCCTGGAGTCAGGAGGACCTAAGTTCAAATCTGGCCTCAGACACTTGACACTTAACTAGCTGTATGACCTTGGGCAAGTCACTTAATCCCAATTGCCCTGTATTCCCTCCTCAAAAAAAAAAATTCATTTCTTTACTTCTTCCTTAACCTCTTCTTTTAGTATCCATATGTCCCACATCAGAGTTTTAACCAGGATTGCTTTCTTTCAGATAAGTTTTGTTTCATGCCCCAGACTTCCCTTCCCTCATAACTTCTCATCAAATGTCACAATTATCAATTATCGGTCAGAGTCATTCTAGTTAAACCTGCTGGGGAGGAGAACGCACACTTCTAAGCAATGTGATAATGATGAGCAGACTAATGCTCAGGGGAATTCTTGCTGTAGAAACTCAGATCCTGCTTAATCCTCACTGGCCATCTGATTGGCCTTTTATCGGATGAACTAAACAACCACATTATGGAGGGGGGCTTATCAATCAGTCAGCACCTACTAAGTGCCTGGCACAGGGGATTCAAAAACAAAAGTACACTCTAGTGAAGGAAACGTGTTCATATAAAAGTACAGACCAAATCAAAATGAGGTAATTGGGCAGGAGGTACTAGCCGCTGGAGGAATACAGCTACTACATGACATTAGTTGGTGGTGTATTAGGTTTTGGCTATAATGTATTCAAGACATTTTTCTGAAACAGTGTCAGTGTGTGTCCTTATACCATGGCAGGCTTGTGGAAGAGGGGTTTCAGTTCAGACAGCCCTTCTGAAGCCTTTCAGACCTCTAGTAACTGCCGTATTTCTGGGCAGGCCCCATCAACTTTTAATCTCCCTTAAGTCTTTCCCATGTTTGAAACAGGAATAACAAGTATTTTATTATTAGAGTCTGTCTCTCTTCTCTCTGTCTCTGTCTCTCTATCTCCTTCCTCTTTCCTTCCCCCCTTCCCTCCCTCTCTTTTTCTCTGATAAAGCTTAGAGGTTACAACAATAAATACTAGAAAAATAAGACAAAAACTGGTATTTCCCAAGAAGCTAATGAAGGAGACTTCTATACGATAGGCCTGTGTTGGCTTTATCTGAATGGTAATATTTATTTCAGGCAAGTAAAATGGCAAGCAAGTTAAGGTCATATGGGAAGTCGCTACTATGAATGAGAAACCTCTACTCTGTGGGGCAAGCTAATTTCCATCCTCTTTCCCTAATTCAGAATTTCAAACAGCAGTGGACTCCTATCTCAATTGTATACTGACCCCTCTTTTATGGGACTGTTTCCCCTTCATTAAAACCACTGCTCTGTTCTTTTTTCCTTCTCCGTTCCCCTACCCCACCCAACATGTAGGATGACGAAAGCCTGAAACACCTTACCCATGAAGAGAAGGACGTCATCCTGTTTTTTGAAGAGACAATTGATGCCCTGGAAGATGATTTAGAGGAAGAAGTCCTTTATGATAGTGGCATCCACTGTCACTCTCCAAGGTCACTGGAAGAGAGTACTTCCAGTCACTCTGAGCCAGAAGACATCATTGACTTGGTGAAGCCAATACCTGAGGATCAGGAAGGGAAATGCCTTCGGCATGTGGCCCAGGCAGCAGGTGATTGTGCAGCATGAAATACAAACTAACGAAGCTGTTTCTAAATTCCCTTTGACTCAGTTAATATTCCTCAGGACACACAAAAAAAGTTTTGTTTAACACACACACACACACGCTTCACTCATGCTAGCGAGTGCAGAAACTTGTCAAGGCTTGTCAAGTTTAAATTTGTGCTTTCATATGGATGAAACATGCATATGGTAATTGGACTGTCCAGACAAGCCAGCACCTTTTCTTGCCCCCTATGATTAAAGAGACATGTAAGAAAGTCCCTAAAGGAGCTGAAGTCACAACCAGAATAAGGAGGTGTGCAAAGGACTTTTGAAATTATAAATAACTTTTTTTCATGAGAGTTTCTAAATTTCTCTCAAGGACTGGTCAATACATACCCACCAAACAGCGCCTTCCAACTTACGCCAAATTTATCATGAGGAATAATGGAAAAGAGCTCTAGCTCTGGAATCAGAAGGACCCAGATCTGAATGTTCTCTCTAATGCTGTCTGTTTGACCTTGGGCAAATCACGTAACCTCCTTGGGCCTCAGTTTTGACATCTGTAAAATCGGGGCTTTGTACTAGATGTCCTCTGAGATTCCTTTGAGCTCTCATTCTTTGTTCCAATGGTCCTAAGATTCTTTCTTTCCCTGTTTTGGAAGTTGGTGGTGAGTTTTCACCAACTTTTATCCTAGACAGCTTACCCAAAGTTCTCTTAATCGGTTGCCATGATTTCGAAGGTAACCCTTCATACTTTTTTTTCTTAAAGGAAATTGGGGTTTTAAGAAGTGGAATTGTTTACTCTGTATGGAGAATACCATTTTTCTTCATTGTGGTGGGGAGCAAGAAGAAGCATATGGATGGACAAGGAACTATGTATGCCTTTTTCCTATTGGCTGAGAGAAACCATTGACATTTTAGAGTATCAGAAAGAAAAATGTGTATCCCTTCAATATATCCACAATCTATAATTTTATTGCTATAGGTATTCCCTCATAGATGCAGAGAATACTCCTTTACAACTTAGCGTATGGTCTCCAAGAGTACAAAAATGGGCTTCTTTGCATTTAGCAAGACTGTTCCATGAACAAAATACGTCTGTTATCACAGTTGTACTCAAGGCCTATCTGTCTTGGTAGGTCCTACCAGACCATGTGCCCAGTTGCCTTAGCAAATCCATGCTATGATGAAGCATCAGAGTGAGGCATTCCTTTCCATTCTCTCTCGGTGTGCCCTTGCCTCCTCCAGTTGCAGGATCTCTAGAATTCTGGGGAAAAAGTTTTAGAAGGATGATAATCTCCCATGAAGTTATTGCTTTAACTTCATGGTAATTTAACATTGATTTGCCACAGTATTTTAAAACATAAATGGCTTTTTGTGAGATACTTTTACATAAATACTGTTATGTCTATGCGGGCATGTGATTTTTTTTAAAGCAAACCGTTTATTTCCTTACCCTAGTAATCAAGAAGGGAACATGCTGTATTTAGCAACAGAGAAAAAGGTGCCTTCTGCAAAAGGGAGTGCCTAAAAGTTCTTTGATAGCAACTTAGGCCCATTATCAAGTAAGAAACCACCATCTGGCTCTTTTCAGAAATATAGTTCTGATCAGTGAATTGCATTGGCTCCAGACAGCAGACAGACCTGCCCTGCTATTGAAATCTTTAGCTTGGGGCAGCTGGGTGGTGCAGTGAATAGAGCACCAGCCCTGGTGTCAGGAGGACCTGAGTTCAAATCCAGTCTCAGACACTTGACACACTTATTAGCTGTGTGACTTTAGGCAAGTCATTTAACCCCAATTGCCCTCCTCCCACCCCCCAAAAATGAAAAAAAAAAAAAAAGAAATCTTTAGTTTAAGCACTCAGAGTAACCTCATCTAGGATCAGCTAGAATCTACATTGAACTATATAACTGAAGTTGCTTCTAAATAAGCCACTTAACCTTCAGGTGTTTATTTTCCCCTCTATTAAAATGGCAGACATAGGTTCTGAGTATAGATGGTAACAAGTTAATGGACACTTCAAAACCTGCTAGTATAATTGTTCCTATCTCTATCATACAATCGAGAGTGGAAACTCAGAGAGTAACGAGGCCCACATTGTGAAGTGGCAAAGCCAAGACTCAGACCAAGTCTTCTGACTTGAAATTCTGTCTTTTTGTTCACTTTACCATCACTAATGCGCTGATCCTGGCCACACACACTCTAATAAAAGCAGAAGCAAAGGGAACTTGAGGTAACAGAAGTGCTTAAAAAAATAACCTTTAAGAACATTTAAAATGCAGTGTAAAGGAATCAGTGGATTTACTTTCACTTAGGAAAATAACTTATGATGGTTTTCTCTCATCTCATTTTTCAGAATCAGAAAGTATCGAGAAAGATAAAGTACCCACCCTGGAAGACAAAAAAGAAGCAGCTGACAGCATTTCATTGCCAGCCTCCGCCGTTCCTGAAAGTACCCCTCCTCCAGCCCCTCCCCTTCCTGTGTCAGCCCCAGCGTCTCCCAGGAAGGAGATTCTCTCGTCCTCTCCTCCAGCAGAGCACCCAAAACTCCTTCACTCTGTACCCACTCCACTTGTCATTGCTCAGAGGATCTCTGAGAGATGGGCAGGAAACGAGGGCCCATCCCCTACATCCACTTCAGTGGAAGGAAGGTTCAATGGATGGAAGAGTAGGACCTTTACCTCACCATCTGCTCAAAATGGAGAGCACTCCCCATGGCATCGGCATGGCCCAGCTTCCCAGACTGCCCCTAAGGTTCATCGTTTCCCAAGCAACATCAGTGTCACTAACAGTGCTGGGAAGGATTTCAACAAGACCATCTCCAAAGCAGCAGTCAATGTTCAAGAACGCAAAGCCCAGGTTCTGGCCAACATCAATGGGGTGGCCTTCCTTGCCCCAGGGGAAGTGGAAGAACGGTTACAGAAGAATGAGCCAACTGACCAAAAAAGGAGTCTCCTCCCTGAGCAGGCCACTTGTGAAGCAATGAACAAGTTGAGTTTCATGAGGGAAGCCCCCAGCCCAGGAAAAGGAAGACAAATTAGTGTGGATCAGTGTTCCAAAGCTGTACAAACAGAACAATCCACAGCTCTACCCAATGGCTACCAGAGCATCCATGATGCTCTGAAGAGTGAGCCCAGCCCTTTCGTCTCCACTGGCAAGACGATAACATTCCGCCCAGATCTGGCTCTTACCAACAAGATCACGCGGCAGAATGCTGCCAAGAGTTTCTATGAGCATCGGCAGCCAGACGTCAGCCAAGATGTCAGGAGACGGTCAGGCTCCCTCCCAAGAGCTGTAGGATTCCGACCCCAAGGCATCACTGTGCAGTTTGCTGGTCGGGGCTCCACGGAAGAAGCTCGGCGAGAGGCTCTGAGGAAGCTGGGGCTACTAAAGGAAACTTTGTGATGGCTGATGAAGCGAGGGATGCTGCAAAAAGAGGG
Source organism: Pseudocheirus occidentalis (assembly GCA_028646575.1). Taxonomy (NCBI): domain Eukaryota; kingdom Metazoa; phylum Chordata; class Mammalia; order Diprotodontia; family Pseudocheiridae; genus Pseudocheirus; species Pseudocheirus occidentalis. The sequence goes on from CM053597.1 coordinate 133,807,901, forward strand.
GGTTCTGATGGGCTAGCTCGGTCTGACAGAATGGTTATAATACTCACAACATTCCTCTCCCCCTTAAAGAGCCAGGGGAAGAAATGTTAGGAGTAACAGAGATCCTTTACCTCGCCGAAGATGTCTGGGAGATACTTGGTCTGTAATAAATATAAATACTTAAAGGCCAACACACAACTCCCGAATGCTGTGCCATTTGTGGGGTTGGAGGCTCCAGGAAAACTGGTTCAGCTGTCATCACCCTCTAACATTGCTGCCCCACAATCCCCTATTTGAACACTGCAGAAGATGAGCATCCTGCCACACTTCTGAGTCTTCCTTTTTCCACACACAGGCAAAATCCAAGAAATGAGAGGGGGAAGGAGGTAGAGAACCAACAAGAGACCTTACAAACCCATTGACTTCATGGATTGTAAATGCCATAACCTTTTTTTTTTTTTTTTGGTTGTTTTTATTTGGCGTTCTTGAGCCATTTGCTTCCTGGCCTCGTAATCATCTTCTGTCCTGAAGTACCTGGCTTGAAATACCAGTTCTGACTACACCATCTGTGTTTTTCCTTCCATCTTTTTTTTTTTTTAAATAAGGCCTTCTGTTCATATTTCTGATCCTTATTGTGCCTCGTATATCTGTTTTGGAAGGGGAGGCTTGTTTTAGCACAAAACATGTACTTATTCCCCACCCCCTGCAAATGAATGTGCCATCTGGGTTGCAAGAAAATTTTTTTTAAGATTTAAGTGAAGGCTTTATAGTTGTATCACTATAATTTCAGTTTGAAGAGTAGAGGGAATGGTGAGGACTTTGATAAGGATGGTGGTTTTTAAGAAAGTCTCGTCAGACTGGGAACACCCATACACACACATTTGTTTGTGGCTTCATAACTTCTGGTGGACTCTCCATTTAGTATCTACAGGATACAGCCTCTTCTTCCCATAGCTGTGATGCACTTTTAGCTGCCTTCTGTTGGGGATGAATGACACAGAAGAAACCCAAAGGCTATTTGAAAACATAACCAGTTTCTAATTTTGATATGACCCATTCCTGCAATATTTCTGCAGCTCAAAAGTGGCTCTTTCCTTCATACTATTTTCTGTTTCTCCCCAAATAAAATGCTCCCCTCCACAAACCTTCTCCCCAACAAAGAATCAAAAGAACAGAGGTGTTTGGGGGACAAAAGTGGACACAAAGCCCAGTGGTGGATGGTATTCCCAGAACAGTCTCTGAATTTTGTTAGCAGTTATGTAACAAGAAGGGTGAGGAAAAAGAACTGACTCTCTCCCTGTTGTATGTCTTATATGCCAAGTTGTAGCCAAGAACAAGTTTATTAATACTCTTCAAGGATGGAATTTTAAACCTTTAAAAATAGATTGGGAGGGGCTGAACTAGAAGACCCAGGCACAGCCTTTTATTATTCTCTCTTAGCCATCATGGTAGCACAGCTATTTCTTTCCTGTAAATGTTGCTTAAATTCAAACTTTTAAATGTGCTGTGAAGGAAATTTTCTGTAGTATTCAACTTGCCTCATAAATTATATAAAAAGATTGTACTTAAAACCACCAGTATTTAATACCTTACCCCACCCTCACCACCCCCATGAATTAATCTCATTTGTTATGGAATCTGGATACTATTTAAAATAAGCATTTAATTTTCACAGCCTTTTTAATAGCTTATTTTAAAGTTAGCTTTGTTGGCAGTGGATGTCCAAATGATTTGTTAGAGCCATGTTTTTGTTACTGGAATGAGATGCTTTCTGTTTTATCATTCAAAAAGAAGAAGTTGGAAAACATTCCATCAATTGAATCTGAGGATCTTGACACTGCTGAAACTTTAAAATAATCTAGATTTGTATGATAACCTCTTGGTGAGGTTGCTTTGTCTTTGGTTGTTTTCAGTCTTTGTCATCCAGTAATTTCACTGAGTTTGAGATGAGTTTTGCTATTTTAGTATATTAATCTTTATGATGTTTCTTTGAAAAATAAACTTGGAAATTTTCTTAAGTCCAACAGGGTGGGGTTTTTTTTCGTTTTAAAATAGGACTTTGAAAGTGCCTTACACATAGTAGGCACTCAAATGTTTATTAAGGTTGAAACTAAGTCATTATACTGCTATCACCCTCTTTTTTTCTTTTTAACTTATTTATTTTGGTTTGTAATTATATCCACTGTTACTCTGTTCAGCTTGAAATCCTGCTTTTTTATGTCTCAAAATGTAGTGATCAAAGCTGTATATTATACATCAAGTTCTAATTGTACCTTCTGATGAATCTGATTTTGTTACAGGTTTTCAGTTATATATTTTTTTCTTGACATAACTAGGTTATCTGACCACGTTTAAGAATGAATTAGTTCAAACTAGGGCAAGCTTAAGTGGTGGAGTAAATAGAGGGTTGTGCCTGGAGTCAGGAGGAGCCCAGCCTCAGTTACTTATACTGACTGTATGACCCTGGGCAATTAACATGTCTGCTTCAGTTAAAATGAGAAGCATCTAGGTCAGTGGTTCTCAACCTTCCTAATGCCACAACCCTTTAATACTCGTATGTGGGCATATCTGCATGTAGGCAGACCTTCCTGGAGACAGATAGAGGAGCGGTGTCTGAGTTCCTAAGACCATCAGAAATATGTGTTTTCCCATGGCCTTAGGCAACCCGTGTGAAAGATTCATTTGACCCCCAAAAGGGTTGTGACCCACAGGTTGAGAACCACTGCTCTAGGTGGTATAGTATATAGGCATCAGAGCTAAGTTCAAATTTGGCCTCAGAAATATAGCCTCAGACTCTTCATCTCTAAAATGGGGATAAAGTATAGCTTTGCTTGGTTTTACCAGAGGGATGCACCATCTTCCCTGCAAATGGCAGAAGGCTCATATTTAACACATACTTTCTTATTCCTTCTCCTTTCCCTTTAGCTGTGTGCACTCTGTGGGGATAAGCATACTTACACACTCAGTTCCTATTACAGCAACATTTTCAAAGAGAAGAATTTACTAGACTAGAAAGAATGTCAGTTGGGGGAATAGCTAATAGTACCAAGTTTGGCTGAATTGTCAAGTACTTCAAGGAAAGTGATGTAAACTAAGTCTGGAAAGGTAGGTCAGGAACCAGAGTGTAGGAAGCTTTCCAAGTTTGGGGACCTTTGGCCCCTCTCCTTGGAGCTACCTTGAATCCAGTGAAATGAGATAAAAAAAAAAAAAGCCAAGGGCATAAAGCCTAAACCTGGTTTTTGTTGCCTTCACCTAAATCAACTGACTTTTTTTTTTAGTAGACTGGTTGTGTGGGATCCTTCCTTCTGGAATGTTCTGTTGGAAAGGACTTTGGCTTAAGGTATCCAACTGAAAGTAGCTTGCATGAAGAACGTGGCTGTGTTTGAGTGATGCCTGATGGAACTGAAAGGCTTGCATTTTTAAGAAGACAGCTCCGCCTTTTTCCATGATTTTAAAAATAAATTCCTTAAGGGTGAAGTTCTTTGCTAAGAGGGCACAAAGGGGCTCAGTGTTGTATGAGGCCTTTTCTCAGTTTTAGGATGGTTGGTGAAGAAGAGCATGGGATGGGGGGTGGGTCAGACCTAGGAGACCCGCTCTATATAATTTGCCCTTGTCGGACCTTGTCATTCTCATGTTAATGTTTTCCTGGTAGAAGTATGATGTGTGTTATTTATATAATACAGCAAGTTTAATAAACATTTCTTTTCCTAAAGGACTTCTTGTATTCCTGAAATTTTGCCAAGAGCAACAGTTGTAAATTGTACCATTGGAACAGCATCCACCTTTTTCTAACGTTTTCTCTTCTCCACTGTCTGCTTGTAGTCAGTAGAAAAGTAGGAGAGGGGAAGTTCAACTGTGAAGGGCTTATATTTTTAACCAAACTGACAAGTTACCCAACAGGTTTTTGGCATCTTCTCTTCACCAGTTTTTTTCGTTTTTCTTTTCCTACTTCAAAGTAGAGGCGGCATTTTTGCATCTTATTTGAGCAGGGTCTTTATTTCAAAAGTGAGAAAAAGAAGATAGGGATGTAAATCATCATGTCCTGGGAAACCTGGAAGTATCTTGAAATTCAAACTGAATCCTCGACCTTTTTTTTTTTTTTTTTTTTGAGGCAATGAGGGTTAAGTGACTTGCCCAGGTTCACAAGCTAAGTAAGTGTCTGAAGCCATATTTGAACTCAGGTCCTCCTGAATCCAGGACTAGTGTTCCATCCATTGTGCCACCTAGCTGTCCTCTCCAGCCATAGACTTTAAAAAGAAGCATCATTTCTAGAAGTCATATTATACCCCATTAGTTATCAGCCCATCTGATGCCTTATATCTCATTTTTTTCTGTCCAACCTATGCAGTAACTTTGAACAAAGGGGGCTGCTATTTTTTTTAAACATTACTTTTCAAAAAGAAGAATCCCTAAAAAAATTCTAGAGGTTTCTCAAAATGAGAGAACTGGACAATCGTATACTTTTTTTCCCCTTCAAGATAAAAACTTTCAGCCCTCAAACACTTTTCCATATTACCAAAAAGAAAAAAAAATCATGTATCTAGAATTGGAAGTGACTTGAAAAGCCATCTAGTCCAATGTCCTCATTTTATGATGAGGAAACTGAGGACCAGAGGTGAATCAACTTGCCCAGGGTCCTAGAGGTAAGTGGCAGAGTTGGGATTTGAACTCAGAGCTTGTACCTCCCCTTCAGCACTTTCTCCACTTCACCCCCATGTTCCCCTTAGTAGCACATGTCACACCCAAGGTCATTCAATATTCAGCATCAAGTCTGGCTTGGGCAGCAAGCTTGAGTATTAACAAGTATTCAGACCCAGCTCTCACTTTTCACTGCTAACGAAAAGTGACTTGACAACTCTAGAGAATCGGGTGAATTAAAATTTGATAGGAGCCTCTCCTGAAGAAAACACCTGGGTAGAAGCAGTATGTGTCTCAACCTGTGTGTGTATGTGTGTAATTCAGTGGCCCTTTTCAGCTTCACTGTCTCCACAATTTATTCCAAGTAGGAAAGTCCTCCTTGGCTTGGATTTTGGAGTCAGAAGACTAAGGTTCAAATCTGATACTTAGAATCACAGAATTTTAGAATTGACAGGCACCTGCCATATCTTTGAATCCAAACTTCTCACCTTGCAAGTTAAGAAACAGAGGCCTAGAGAGGTGACTTGCCCAAGGTCTCATGGCAAACTACTGGTAGAGTGAGGGAAAAAATTGCTTTGTCAAGTAGGATGGGAATATGAGCTATCGCAGGTTTCATTCCTAATATTCCATCAAACTTTTTTTTTCCTCCAAATGCATAGATCACAGTGCTACGTGCCGGAGTAAATAAAAAATTTAGATATGATAGGCTCCCTGTCCTCGAGGAGCTTGTAGACTAATAGGGGTACAATAATAGCTAACATTTATATATGGGACAGTGGGTGGTTACAGTGAGTAGATGGAGCACCAAGCCTGGAGTCAAAAAAGACTCCTCTTCCTGAGTTCAAACCCAATCTCAGACACTTATTAGCTGTGTGACCTTGGGTAAGTCACTTAAGCCTGTTTGCCTCAGTTTCCTCATCTGTAAAATGAACTGAAGAAGGAAATGGCAAACCACTCCAGAATCTTTGCCAAGAAAACTCTAAATGGGGGCAACTAGGTGGTGCAGTGAATAGAGCACCAGCCCTGGAGTCAGGAGGACCTGAGTTCAAATCCAGCCTCAGACATGACACTAGCTGTGTGACCTTGGGCAAGTCACTTAACCCTAATTGCCTTGCCTTCCCAACTAAAAAAAAGAAAAGAAAACTCTAAATGGGGTCACAGAGAGAAGGACATGACTGAAAAAGGACAACAAAGATTTACATATAAAGCATACACACAAACAAGTTTTAAAGTTTTCAAAGAGTTTTGTGTATATTATCTCGTTTAGTTTTCACAGCAACTCTTGGATATAGGTATTATTATCCCCATTTGTACAGGAGGAAACAGGTTCAGAGAAGTCACCCCAGGTTACACAGCTAGTAAGTGTCTGAGGCAGGATTTGAACTCAGGTCTTCCTGCCTCTAAGTCTAGCATTCTATCCACTACTTCCCTTGAAGTCTCTATATAGCTGTCAAGGGATATGTATCATGGTGAAGTACATTACTTACAGAAGAGCATTACCCCAGGTCCGAGGAGAAAGGCTGTAACCACCCAGAGGTATCAAGGACGGCTTCATGGAGGAGGGGCAAGAATCCAGGCAAATACGGGCCAGAGGGTATTCCAGGAACGGTGTAGGCAGACACAAAGAATAGAGGGCACTTGTCGCAGCTAGAAATCACAGACTAGAACAGGTTGGCCAAAGCACGAGAGTATGTTGAGTTTGGCAATGTAGCTGGAAAGATAAGACTGTTCCAAACAGGGGAGCACCCTGAATGTTGGGCAAAGAAATTTCTACTTGGTGGCTGTGCTTGTGAGCTCAGGGTTTCAAGAGACAGAAGTAGCCGTGTCCAGCATAAGCTAATTGTGGTGTTTATAAAAGGATAAATAAACCCCAGGAATATGTGCATTTGTTCGGTGAGGGCAGTATAACAAGACTGACATTCTTTGGTCCACCTCATTTTAATTGCTCTCTTTGGCCCAGAGAAAATACGTTTATTCCCAGAAAGACAGCTCTGTCTAGACCAGGGGTGGATTTGTTCTGTAAAGTTTGGATTCAGTCAAAGGGCCACACTTGAGGATCTAGAGGGCCACATGTGGCCTTGAGGCTACAAGTTCCTCACCCCTGGATAATAACCCAGTCATGGTTCTGACCACAAATCTTAGGGCTGAGAGGTTTTATACTAAGGAAGACAAGAGAGCCTGTCTTCTGGAATCATCGGCAAATGCACAAATCTGAACCAGGTGAGATAAAGCTAAACACGAGGGAAGCAGAATTTCTCCAGAGGCCAGGTTTATGCTCATATTTATTTGTTAGTTAATACTGTTTTCTTTCTTTGTTTTTTTTTTTCATGATTTTTTTTTCCCTCTTTGGATCCGTGTCTTTCACAATATGACTAATATGGGGGGGGGGGGAGAAGATAGTGTCTATCTACACAGCTCTTCCTCTAAGCAAATACGGTGGATAGTTTAAAAGCCAATATCAAAAGCAATTGTTCAATCATGTTTGACTCTCTGTGACCCTGTGGACCATAGCACACTAATACTGTCCATGGGACTTTCTTGGCAAAGATACTGGAGTAGTTTGCCATTTCCTTCTCCAGTGGATTAAGGCAAACAGAGGTTAAGTGACTTGCTCAGGGTTACAGAGCTAGTAAGTTTCTGAGGCTGGATTTGAACTCAGGTCTTCCTGACTTCAGGCCCAGCACTCTATCCACTGAGCCATCTAGCTGCCTCATCAAAAGCAAAAAAAGAACTCCTAAGTTTTTGATAGAAGGTGTGACATGTCTAAGATACAGGTTGTCCCAAAAGTCTTAGTGCAGCCTTAAGTTTGCTAAAGCTTAAAACTTAATTGAGACGTTTAGTACAAGCTACATTTAACATTCCAAGTATATGTAATTTTGTTGGTACAGATACACCCTCCACTGAGACGGACTGCAATTCTACCGCGACTCAGCAGAAACCATCTTTGGGAATTGCTATGGCCCTAAAATCAATCAGCCTACAGTTAACCTGGTGATGAGCCTCTCCGAATTTAGCCAGTCCTAGATGACCGACGCAGCCAGTCACTGGGCCGGCACTCGAAGCCTTTCCTTGGTGGATCTAAGTGGCCAGAATTATATTCTGCTGGCATAACCTTCAAGAACCAGGATTAGCTCCGTGCCCAGGAAGAAGCATGAACATCGACATTTAAGGGAATGTAGACCAGAGGAAAGATGATTCGGACAGACAACTGGCGGTAACCTCAGGACAGGGACATAATGCACCAAAAGAGGGAATGGCCCTTACAGGTGAAGACTTCAGGACGGGGCTCGGTCCATGAGAGGCCGCCATCTTTGGGGTTACGACAGCATTGACCTGATGGCTGACTTCAGGTTTGACGTTTAGAAAGGAGGCGAGTTCAGCAATAACAATAACAGCAGCTAGCATTCATGTAGCACTGAAGGTTTTCAGAAGACTTTACGTATGTGATGAGTCAGCGAGGTGACTCGGTGGATAGAGCGCCTAGCCTGCAATCAGGAAGACCAGAGTTCAAATGCAGCCTCAGATACGTAATACAAAACTAGCCGTGTGACCTTGAGGAAGTCACTTAACCCCAATTGCCCTACCTTCCCCCCTCCAAAAAAAAGGAAAATGGAAGCAAACATGGTTAAATGACTTGTCCAGGGTCACACAGCTAGGAAGGGTCTGAGGAAGGATTTGAACTTAGGAAGATGAGTCTTCCTGACTCCAGGCCTGGCACTTAATCCACTGTGCCACCTAACTGCCACTACCTGGCATACAGTAGGTGCTTAATACATGCTTGTTTCCTTCCCATTATTTCATTTGATTCTCACAAGAACCATGGGAGAAAGATGCTATTATTATCTCCATTTTACAAAAGGGGGAACTGAGGCAGAGAGAAAAGTGACTTGTGCAGGGTCACACAGCTAATAATGTCTAGGACAGAATTTGAACTCAGATCTTCCTGGCTACAAATCCAATTTTTTATTCATTATACTACCTAACTTCCCAGCAGCCAGAAGTACAGTAAATAAGGCCTGAACTAAGGCAATGGTAGAGGAACAGAAAAGAACAGATAAGATTGGGAGGAAGTCGATTTGACAGCTTCTAGTAATCAATGAAATATGAGAGGGGAAAAGACAAGACCTTAGCATTGCAAACATGGTAGAATTAGCAACATCAGAGGTAAGAAGAGGTTTGGGGGAAAGGTCATGACAACCCTTATTATAGTTTTAATTTTTCAATTTAATTTTTCTACCTTAATTAATATATATCTGTGCTGGCCAGATTCTCTCAACTTCACTTCACTAAATAAAACACTCACCTCCTTGACTGAGGACAACTATAGGCTTTGCTAGTTCTCAGTGGTCCCTTTGCTAATCCCTGGAGTCCGCCCCCTTCTTCTGGCCCACCCACAGGTCCGCAGGAGGGCATGTTAGCACTACAGTAATGAGAACATTTGGTGGGTCGGAGCCTTTGCCCATCTTACCTGATGGCAGAATGCCTCCTGGGCCTGACTCAGGGCCCATGGCTCCTAGCCTGCTTTACCTAGAATAGGGCAAGAGAGTAAGAACTGGAAAGTGTAGTTATTTCTGAGTAATGAATTGGTAAAGAATTTCTCCTGCCCTCTCCCTTCAGTAGGATAAACAGCTGCTGTTCTGGTTGCTGGTGGTTCTGACCCTGGCCACTGGGACAGACATGGTACTTCAGCAATGACTTGGTCATTGATAAATGGACCACACTTCATAAAATTTAGCCTCAAAATATTAACACATGAAGCCTTGAGTCAACTGTCATTTTAATGCTATTAAAACCTCAAAGACTGGGGCAGCGAGGTGGTACAGAGGGCAGAGTGCCAGGCCTGGAGCCAGGAAGACATCTTCCTGAGTTCAAATCTAGCTATAGGCATTTAGTAGCTATACAATCTTGGGTAAGTCACTTAACTCTGCTTGCCTCAGTTTCTCATCTATAAAATGAGCTGGAAAATGAAATGGCCAAGAAAAATCCAAATAGGGTCACGAAGAGTCAGGCATGACCGAAAAATGAACAACAAAAATCCCCGAATATGCTGGGCTTACATGGACCAGGTCCAGTCCTGGGGTCCTTACCCACAAGGGTCATTTTCTCTTTGGCACATTATATTCCCACCCTGAGATTACTCTAGGGAAATCCAAAATGAAGCTTAGGCATAGCTCACGTGTAGGCTTTCTCATATGTGAGGAACTGGGCCTTCATCTTCTGTATGTAAGGGTGTAAAGTAATCAGTTTATGTCATGGATGACGGCCTTTATTTTATCCCAGAGAAAATGCAGAAGAAAAAAAGGACTCACAAGAATTCATAAACAGATACAGTGACTAAAAACAGATACAGCAAACATGCAGTAAATAGTAGTTCCACATTTCAATGAGTTCCTATTTAATACCACAAAGATCTTCTGAGAGCTTGGACTGCCCTGGAAGGGAAAACAGGCTGGAGCTGCTTCACAATAATCCCCTTTTACCACCAGGCCTAGTCAGGCTGCCTAGGAATTCAAAAGCCTCCCTCCTCTACACAGGAGGTTGAAATCCAGCAGCATTATCCATCAACTACCCTTGAGGACCATGTAAGTGAGTATACATCTGCTTCTGCAGGAACTCTTTCAGCTGCCCAGCTAGTACCATGTCTTGTCTCCCATGTGTCTGGGCTCTGACCTGAGAGAGCACAAGTAAGTCCCATGTATGTGTTCCTGCTCCAAGGAAGCCATGATCAGCTCCTAAATGCATAGGTATCAATCAAACAATATGCATTTATTGGAGTGGCTAAGTGGCACAGTGAATAGAACACCAGCCCCAGAGTCAGGAGGACCTGAGTTTAAATCCAGCCTCAGACACTTAACACACACACACACACACACACACACACACACACACACACACACACTAGCCGTGTGACCTTGGGCAAGTCACTTAACCCTAAATGACCTACCTTCCCCCCTCCAAAAATAAAAATACATTTATTAAGCACCTACTATGCCCCAGGTACAGGCTTCTCCCAACCCTCAACCCCTGTCTAAATCCACTCTTGTTAATCTGTCTCCTGAACACAGAAAAGGCCAAAAGGTTTAAAGAATGGGACCAGCCAATCAGCCATTTCATTTTTATAGACCATGGACAGAAAAGGCCAGTTCCTCCAACAAAAGCCTATGCTTTTTCCATGATGGAAAAAGCCATCCACATCCAGAGAAAGAACTTTGGAGTCTAAATGCAGAGGGACTCAGACTCTTTGCTCTCTTTTTCTTTTATTATTTTGTTTTGTTTCTTCTTTCATGTAGTTCCTCCCATTGGTCCTAATTCTTCCTTACATCATGACTAACGTGAAAATATGTTCAATATGAATGTATATGTAATACCTGTATCAGATTGCATGCCATCTTGGGGAGGATGGAAGGAAGAGAGGAGGGGAAATTTTTAAATTCAAATTCCTATAGAAGAGAATGTTGAAAACTAAAAATAAATATATATTTTTAAGCTTTTGTTCCTGAGTCCCAGCTAGCTAACCATCTCGGAGGCCATATTAGTCACTGAAAATCAATAAGAAATTGTCTATCCTTTAAACAAGGTCTCAATATGCATGTCTATGTATTGCTGGGAGGAACACCCCCAATACTGTCTATCAATGAATGACAGCACAGTGGATAGAGAGCTGGATTTGAAGTCAAGAAGACTGGTGTTGAAATCTAGCTTCAGAGGGGCAGAGCCAAGATGGCGGCGCAGAAGCAGCAAAGTCCCACAGCTCCCACACTGCCACCCTAAACACCCATAAAATATGACCCCAGACAAAGTCTAGGACTCTCAGACTCACACAGAAAACACATCTCTTACTGAGGGCAGCTTGGCAGCAGGGGCTCATCGCGACAGGCCAGGAGTGGAGGCCGGCCCAGCCTGAAGCCAAGACCTCGGCCAGGCCCGGGGTGGTGGGAAGGAGCTGAGCTGAGCCAAGCCAACCCACAGCAGCCAGTCTGCAGGGGGGAGAAGATCTACAGCCTCCAGCACCTCCACATCTACCAAGGCGTGAAAAACAGGGACTGGAGAGGGGCAGCTCAGCAGAGGGGGCTCGTCCAGCAGGCCCGGAGCAAAGACAGGGCGGCCAAGAGGAGCCGAGCCTCCCAAGCCCCAGCTTGAGTCTACTTCAGAGAAGATCTAAAGCACCTGAGGGAATCTTCACATCCAGCAAACCAGGATTAGAGACGGTCAGTAAAAGTAAAAGTGAAACTTTGAAACTTAATTTGGGGGAGAAAAAGCAGTTTGGCCAATCTGTCCCAAGGGCAAGGAAGCAGTGGGGTAAGGGAACTGCTGGAAGCGGGGGCGGCCCCTACTGGGCTGCTTCAGAGCCCCTGGCCTGCTGACTCCACAGAGGGGCTGAATCGCTTGATCAGGGCCAAGTGCTCTTGCGTTGAGCAGCCTGGATCCGGATCGTGGTCTTGGGAGGTGGTCCTGGGGAGTGCTTTCAGCAAGCCAAAGCTGGGGGGGCTGCAACACCCCCCTAATAGCTCCAGCAGCTGGGAAAACCCCAGCGATTTGGAACAGAGCTTTCCCCCCCTGGAAGCACAGTTTCACAGAGCTAAAAAACCAACCAATTAATTGACTGGCCAACTTGAGGAAAAGGAAGCAAAATAAGAACAGCAATAAAACTCTAGAATCCTTTTTT
>CM053597.1:133820283-133833000 GCA_028646575.1 Pseudocheirus occidentalis
TTTGACCCTGGACAAATCACTTAACTTCTCTACACCCCAGTTTCTTTGTCTTTAAAAAGGGAAAATAATAGGACCAGATTGTTTGTGAGGATAAAATGACATATTTGTAAAGCCCTTTGCAATTTTAAAGTACTATGTAAATTCTAGTCATTATTGTTATTCCAGATATTCTGTGAATCTGTTTAGCATCTAAAATCATAGGTCACAAGCCCCAACTGAAGCATTTCCATGACATGATTTGTCCAAAGCAGAGGCATCTAATGAAGTATTACATCAAAAAAGAAAGCTGCAATTAAAACTTCCCCCATAAATGCTTAGTGTGCTTCCCCTCAGATTAATACAGCATCAGAGGGCAAGAGGGGAAGGGGGAAGAAAGGGAAGAGAATAAGCATTTGTATAATGTCTACTCTGTGCCAGGCTCCGTGTTAAGTACTTCACAAATATCCCATTTGATCGTCACAATGACACTGTGAGATAGACGCTATTAGCCTCATTTTACAGTTGAGGAAACTGAGGCAAACAGACTGGACACACTGTAGATAGCATACATGGGAAAGCAGACTGTGTGACCAGGGCATAGCCTTAGGAGAGCAGTTCATGCTCACAACACTGCAAGACGATCTGATGTCTTCTATTTCCCAGGTATGCTCCCCTTCTAAACTTGTTGATCTCCACCGCATGGTGTCAAGACACTGCTCCCCCAGACACTGCTGTGCTATGTTCATAGTCTCTGTATGCTGAACCTGGCAGGCTGGAGGCCAAACAATGCTAGGAAAAATTCTCTAGAGACTCAACCTTACCATATGCCCTGGCACAGCGGATAGAGTTCTGCAACTGGAGTTAGGAAGACCTGAGTTCAAATGTGCCCTCAGACACAACAGCTGTGTGACCCTGAGCCTGGCACATAGTAGGCTGTTTAATAAATACTTATTACCTTCTCTTCCTATCCTTCCCTGCTCAGTTTTTGACTCAGCTAAATTGCATGTCTATGCTTTCCTTGGGGAAATAGCAGACACTGCCATGATTTATTCATTTAAAGTCATTGTAACTTCTTTTATGAAAGGCAGAAGCCCTCATAGAGAAATCACCCCAAAGCTTCTTCTTGGGTTCTAATGTCTTTTTCTCCCTTGGCTGCTAGGTCCCCTCAGCTTCCCAATAAGATCTTCTCAGTCTTGTGTACCAAAGATCAGCCCACTAGCCAATGCCCTTATGTTTCCTTTGCCCTGCTCTTCCTACGAGCTCCTTGAGGACAAGGACTGTCATTGTCCCTTTTTGTATCCCCACTACTTAGCAGAGTGCTTAGCACACGGTGGTTGGTTAATAAATGTTTATGGATTGATTGACTGGTCCAAGAGCTTGGGTGTTTCAGAGAGCTCACTTATGGTCAGCATTACATATACTTTCCAAATTTTCATCTCTTAAATAATAGGAGATTGAGAAAATCTCAATAAGTAATGTGAAAACTACCAAATAGCTCTGAAAGTTGAGGTTCTCCAGTTTTCAAACTCTAAGTCTCAAAGAAGAAAAGATGGGGAGCAGGGGGGAAGATGGGATTAAGCAAAGACAAGTTCAGCCCAAAGGCAAGATCACTGTTTCTTCCAAGTTCTTAATTACATTCTTGTCCTTTCATACATAGACAGGCCACCCTCCAAGACCTGGAGGTGTTTGGGGTCCTTACATCTGTACTCATTATGTCTATACTCCACAAAGGAAAAGGTGTGTTCAAAATTATCATTTTTATCTACTCTCCTCTCACAGTCTAAAAATTGTTGGTAGTTGCAGGGAGTGGGATTAGAAAGCTAGGAAGCACTGCCTGGAATCAGTCAGTTTAGGAGGCATACACACCTACCCCCAGCTGACTAGCTTGAATCCAACTACTGGCCCTCTCTGATTCTATTTGGCCCCCATCACGTTGTTTTATTTTCCACTGTGCTAATCAACAGTAGGACTATCTATCACTGGGGGCATTGAGAAATGTTCACATTCATCTTGGCAGTGACAGGCCTTCTTTGTAGCTCATTTTCATGACTAATGGAACCTTTTGGTTTCCATGGCCTTTCATTGAATTACATCATTTCCTGCGTCACAGTTACGGATAAGTCATTGTGCTGGTGGTGAGAGAACACAGCCCTCCTCTGGCTCCAACTTGTCCTCCTGTAGCATACAAAGATTGCCACATCATGAAATGGGACAGAGGGCTCATTTTAACTTGGCACCTTTATATGGTACTTAAGGGATACTGCCCCTGGCATTGGACAATTGTCACACTTTGAAAGCTACTAAGTACCCTTGATACTTAGTGTGGGCTAAACACTATAACATTATGAAGCTAAAATAAGAGAATCTTCTCCCTACCACTCTGCCTTCAGGATCTTGGGTTCTAAACAGGCAATTTATTTGAGATATTCCAGGAGATTTTTCTCATGCATGACTATCTTCCAGCAAAATCTTCTAATGCATTAACATGACTTGGAAATGACTGTGTAGTTAAAGCATGTTTTAGTAAAACAGGAGCTACTTCCTCTCCTCTCACACCTCTAAACTTTCTGCAATCTGGCTTTGGACCTCACGAGTCAACTGAAACTGCTTCTGCAAAGTTACCAATAATCTCTTAATTGATAAATCTAATGGCCTTTTCTCAATCCTCACCCTTCTTGATCTCTCTAAAGCATCTCACAATATGAATCACCTTCTCCTTTTAGACTCTCTCTTCTCTCTAGGTTTTTGTGGCACCTCTCCCTTTCTCCCTCTCCCTCTCCCTCTCTGTCTCTCTTTCTCTCCGTCTCCTCCTCCTCATCTGACTGCTCTTCCTCATTCACAGGTCCCCCAAAACCCTATCACTTCATTTTCCCTCTGCACTATCTCATCTGAGATCTCATCAGCTCCCAAGGATTCAATGATCATGTCTATATAAATGATTCTAAGATCTATATCCAACCCTAGTCTCTCCTGAATTCATCCTGCATCACAAGTTGCTTACTGAACAATGCAAACTAGATGTTCTGTGAGCATCTCACGTTCAACATATTCCAAACAGAATGCATTGTTTTCCCCTCTAAACCTCCCTTTCTTCTGGATTTTCCTATTATTGCCAGGGATGTTAAGAGCAGACCTCAAATTTCTTGGACTAAAAGATTATGTCACCCCATCTTTTTGCTGGATATGCTTTTCCAGAATTTGTTTAGAAGCACTATTTTATGGTTGTTTGGAGGTGAATATGGGAGAGCGACAGTGACTTTCTGCTTACTCTGCCATCTTAGCTCCTGGAAGTCCTTACCTTCCCAATCTTATATACTACTTCCCTCTACTCACTCTATGATCCCCCTATACTGGCCCATTTGTTGTTCTTCACACAAGACCCTCCATCTTGGATCTCTGGGTCTTTGTACTGACTGCCCCCACCCTTGAAACACTCTTCCTTCTCTCTTCTATCTCTTGATGAACTTGGCTTCCTCCAACACCCCAGCTTAAGTGCCACCTTATTTAGGAGACTTTTCCTTGTCCCCTCAAGCTATTCAAGCCTTTCCTCAAGGCTGTTCCTGCCCTCTGTTCTGCTCTGTCCTGTCTAGGACATGTTATATACATGTTATCTCTCCCACTGGAATGTTAGCTTTTTGGGGGCTGGGACCAGGGTTTTTTGGGTTTTTTTTTTTGCCTTTCTTTGTTATTCCTCATCCCTTAGCATAATGCCTGGGATATAGTAAATATTTGCTCAATAAATCCCTGTTGATTGATTGATTGATTCTGGTCCTAACAAGCTGAAATGGGTTTGGGGATAGGCCAAATGAAGCCTGTATGTCTACAGTCCAAGGACATATGGCTCTTTACCAGACAGGTGATAACCAGGTAACTTTTTTGTCCTTCTTTTCTTTCTTTTTTCTCCTTCCTTCCTTTCTTCTTTTCTTTTTTCTGCCACAGAACTTCATGAAAACATTTATTAAGGCATGGAGGGGTTATGATCTTCATAAGCATGGAAACACGTCCTCACTGATAAAAGCACAGAGCTTTTAAAGTATTAATGACCTCCATGGAAGGTTCTTTTTGTGGAAACATATTTCTGCTGTGACCTCTTATTTTTTAGTATAAATGAAAAAAAATCAGTTTTTCCATTGGGAAACAATTTTTTATAGCCAGTGTTTCTGATAAAGGCCTCGTTTCTAAAATGTATAGAGAACTGAGTCAAATTTATAAGAATAAAAGTCATTCCCCAATTGATAAATGGTCAAAGGATATGAACAGGCAGTTTTCATGAAGAAAATAAAGCTATCTATAGTTATACGAAAATACGCTCTAAATCACTATTGATTAGAGAAATGCAATTTTGATGCAAATCAAAATAACTCTGAGGTACCACATACACCTATCAGATTGGCTAAGATGACAAAACAGGAAAGTGATAAATGTTGGAGAAGATGTGGGAAAATTGTAACACTACTGCATTTTTGGTGGAGTTGTAAACTGATCCAAGCATTCTGGAAAGCAATTTGGAACTATGCCCAAAAGGCTATAAAAATGTGCATATCCTTTGACCTAGCAATGGCACTTCTAGGTCTAAATCCTAAAGCAATCGTAAAAGTGGGGAAAGGACCCACATATACAGAAATGTTTATAGCAGCTCTTTTTTGGTGGCTAAAGAAATTGAGGGAATGCCCATCAAAGGGGAATAGCTAAACAAATTGTGGCATATGAATGTAATAGAATACTACTGTTCCATAGGAAACAATGAACAGGCAAACTTCAGGAAAACCTGGAAAAAGTTACATGAACTTATGCTGAGTGAAGTGAGAAGAACCAGGAGAACATTGTACACAGTAACAACAACATTGTGTGATGACTAACTTTTCAATGCAAAGATCTAAGACAACTCCAAAAGACTCATGATAGAAAATGCTATCTCCACATCCAGAAAAATAACCGTAGAGTCTGAATGCAGATTGAAGCATGCTATTTACTCTCTCTTTTTTTTGTTTTTTTTTGTTTGTTTCATCTTTCTCATAGTTCCTCCCATTGGTTCTCATTCTTCTTTACAAAATGACTAATGTGAAAATATGTTTAATATGAATGTATATTTAGAGCTGATATCAGACTGCATGATATCTTGAGGTAGGGGGGAGAGGAGGGAGAAAAAATTTGGAACTCAAAATCTTATGGAAGTAAATGTTGAAAACTAAAATTAGTTAATGAATTTTTTTAAAAAGTGAAAGAAAAAATAAAAATCAGTTTTTCAAACCATAAAAGATTGGAAAGAAAAAAAAAGCTTGTCATAGTTTTGATTTTTTTTCCTTCTTTGATATAATTGGTATTTGAGAAAAAGACCAGGCAATACTGGGCTAAGTCTAAGAGCACACTGACAATCTTAGTTGCATTCAGCTAACCAACAAGTATTTATTAAGCTTGCCAGGTCTGGTGCTACACATGGAAGTATATAAACAAAGAAGTGAGGGAGCCTTCCCTTATGGTATCAAAGTTTTCTTGGCCCAAATGGCATTCATGTTGCTGGTGAGGTAAGAGGAAGGAGTGCTAAAAAAAATAAGAGAATAGTTGTTTAGCATTGCCAATACTTTATATTGCCATTTCTGGGGTCCAGTTGGTTCCTGCAAACCTGCTACCTTTTACATAAAATAAAGCCTTCCCTGATCACCTTCCTCCTCAGGCCTCATAGGGCATTCTGTCTTACACCTTTCTGTTGGATTCGTTTATTTTGTGTTAATTATCTATATGTGTCTTATTCCCTTACTAGGGTTCAAATTCCATGAGAGCAAGGGTCACATGTTATCTAAATGTTTTATCTCATCTCCTACAACCTCCAATATATGTAAAAAAAAAATGACTCTAAACAAATTTTGGAGCTACAGAACCCACAAAGTGACAGAGAGAAACAAATTTCCTGCTGAAGGCAGCCTGGCAGGTCATTAGGAAGAGTCTATCACACCAGGCTGGGAGCCGAGCATAATCCCATGTGAACCATGAGGTTCTGGCTCTGGGGAAGCCCCGACCAGCAGTGACTGGAGCAGACCTCAGGAGAGGGAATCGCTAGCAGCTGTGGCAGTTTCCAGATGTCTCAACCCATAAATGCCAAAAAAAAAAAAAAAGTACAAAGTCAGTTTGGAGCTCTGTTGGAACTGGGTCGAGAAGACTGCTATCTGTCCCTGCCCCCAGGGAGAGAAGTGGTGGAGGCCCAGTGGTGGCAGTTGCTGCTGTGTGGCTGCCTCTGGAGCTCCTGGCCTGCAGATCATAGGGGGACCAAGCGACCATTCATAGGGAGTAATTGCTCTTGCTTTAATCTACTTGGATCTGGATTGTGGTCATGGGTGGTGGTGTGGCCAGTGTGCCAGAGTTTGTGGAGGCTGTAGAGAGGGAGCTCTCCTAATAGCTCCAGCAGCTGTGAAAACCCCAGCAATTTGGGACAAAGCTCTCTGCAATCTGGAAGCAGATTTCTACCATGGCAAAGAGTTCAAAAGTCAAGTAATTGGCAATATGAGCAAGCAGAGGAAGCACAAACAGATCATAGAATCCTTTTGGGGGGACAAAAAGGATCAAAACATGGAATAGGAGGAAGATAATGAAGTCAGAACTCCTGCATCAAAAGCTTCCAAGAAAAATAAGAATTGGTTACATTGGTTACAATGGAGGAGCTCAAGAAGGATTTTGAAAATGAAGTAAGAGAAGTGGAGGAAAAATTAGGAAGAGAAATTAGAATGATGCAAGAAAATCATGATAAGTGAGTCAACAGCCTATTAAGGAGACCCAAAAAACGTTGAAGAAAATAACACCTTAAAAATAGACTAACCAAAAAAAAAAAGACTAACTCAAATGGCAAAAGAGCCCCAAAAAGCCAATAAGGAGAAGAATGCCTTAAAAAGCCAAATTTGCCAGATGGAAAAGGAATTTTAAAAACTCACTGAAGAGAATAATTCCTTCAAAATTAGATTGGAGTAAATGGGAGCTAATGACTTTCTGAGAAATCATACTATAAAACAGATCCAAACATGAAAAAATAGAAGGCAATGTGAAATATCTCACTGGAAAAACCACTGACCTGGAAATTAGATCCGGGAGAGATAATTTTAAAATTTTAAAATGATTGGACTACCTGAAAGCCATGATCAAAAAAATAACCTAGAAATCATCCTTCAAGAAATTCTCAAGGAATTGCCCTGATATTTTAGAACCAGAGGGCAAAATAGAAATTGAAAGAATCCACCAATAACCTCTTGAAAAAGATCCCAAAAAGAAAACTCCTAGGAATATTATAGACAAATCCAGAGTTCCCAGGTCAAGGAGAAAATACTATAAGCAGTCAGGAAGAAACAATTTGAGTACTGTGGAAATACAATCAGGATAACACAGGACCTAGAAGCTTCTACATTAAGGGATCAAAGGACTTGGAATATGATATTCCAGAAGTCAAAGGATATAGGTTTTAAACCAAGAATCAACTATCCAGCAACACTGAGTATAATGTTACAGGGGAAAATATGGTCATTCAATGAAATAGAGGATTTTCAAGCATTCTTGATGAAAAATTCAGAGCTAAACAGAAAATTTGACTTTCAAATACAAGAAGCAAGAGAAGCATGAGAAGATAAACAGGAAAAAGAAATCATAAGGAACTTATTAAAGTTAAACTATTTACATTCCTACATGGAAAAATGATAATTGTATCTCATGATACTTTTCTCAGTATGAGGATAGTTGAAGGGAATATATATGTATATATGTATACATACATATATATATGTATATGAGGGTGTAAGTGTATATTGTATGTAGCACAGGATGAGTTGAATATGAAGGGATATCTAAAAAAATAAAATTAAGAGGTGATAGAGGAATATATTGGGAGGAGAATGGAAGAATAGGGTAAATTATCTCATAAAAGAGGCAAGAGAAAACTGTTACGATGGATGGGAAGAGTAGGAAGGAGAAAGGGAACGGGTCAATCTTACTCTCATTGAATTTGGCATAAGGAGGGAATAACATACACACTCAATTGGGCATCTCACCCTACAAAAAATAGGGGAGAATGGGATAAAAAGGGGGATGATAGAAGGGAGGGCAGATTGAGGGACAGGGTAGTTAGAAGTAAACACTTTTGAAAAGGGACAGGGTAAAAGGAAAAAACAGAATAAGTGGGGGCAGGATAGGATGGAGGGAATTATAGTCAGTCTTTCACAATATAACTACTATAGAAATGTTTTGTATAACTACACATGTATAATATATATTGAATTGCTTATCTTCCCAGTGGGGGTGGGTGAGGACGGAAGAAGGAAAAGAAATCTGAAACTAAAAGTTTTAAAAACAAATGTTAAAAAAAAAATGCCTTTTACATGCAACTGGGAAATAAGATATACAGGCACTGGGGTATAGAAATCCATCTTGCCCTATTAGAAAGTTGGGGGGGGGAATGAGGAAGGATATAAGAGAGAACAGATTGGAGGAAGGGGTATTCAGTAGGTTAGCTATTTTGGGGTGGTGGTAGGGGAAAGATGAGGAGAAAAATCTGTAACTCAGAATCTTGAGGGAATGAACTAAAAATAAAAAAATAAATTTTAAAAATAAATAAATGTTCTATCTCCTCCAGCACCAGGACAACAGTAAATACCTAATAAATATACATTGAATTCAACTGGGATGCAGCCAGGGATAGAGAGATTCAAATTGCAACTGTCACCTACTAGGGAAAAGGACAGGGAAGAGAACAAGCATTTGTAGGCACCTAAAACATACCAGGCACGATGCTGACCACGCACTTTACAAATATTATCTCATTTGATAATCCTGACAACCCTGCAAGGTAGGTGCTGTTATTATACCCATTTCACAGCTGGAGAAACTCTGGCAAATAGAGATTATTAGTGACTTTCCTAGGGTCACACAGCAAGTAAGTGTCAGAGGTCAAATATGAATCGGGTCTTTCTGACTCCAGGCTGAGAGCTCTGTACTACTCATTCAACTGCCTGCCTACTGAAGACTGGAAAAGCACATGTGTGCCCTCTCTTCTCCCTCTATGGCATCTGAATGATAATAATAGCATTTATGTAGGGCTTTAAATAAAATACTTAATATGTGTTAGCTCACGATAACTCTATGAAACGGATGCTTTCACATACATACACACATATGTATATGTATGCACATGCATATGTGTATATGTGTGCGCACACATGCATATGTGTGTGTGTGTGTGTATATGGATGAGAGGAGTTAAATGACTTGCCCAGCATCCTAGAGTAAGTAGATGAGTTCGTGTGGTAGGACTTAAACTCAGATCTTCCTTACTCTAACTCCAGCACTCTATCACTGTGCCCACTAGCTGCCCTTGAAGACAAAGGGACTGTGGCATCCAGTATAAGTATGCCACATCTGCGAAGTACAGAATATGGTTAAAAACAGGGAGGGTTGTGTTTTAGCATTGCCAGCACATTATCCACCTTGCCACTTCTGGGGTCCAGCTACAAACTTGTCACATAAGGATGGGGTCCAGGGAGGATAATAAAAGATCACTTGGTTTTTCCTCTCCCTTTCCTTTAGACCAGCGGTTCTCAACCTGTGAGTCACGACCCCTTTGGGGGTTGAACAACCCTTTCACAGGGGTCACAGGGGTCGCCTAAGACCATCAGAAACACATATTTCCAATGGTCTTAGGAACAGAGATACAGCTCCTCTATCTGTCTCCAGGTGGGTGGGCCGCATGCAGATACTCCGACACATGAGTATTAAAGGATTGTGGCATTAGGAAGGTTGAGAACCACTGATTTAGACTTTTAGTTTGAGATTCAAAAATTGTCCCTTCCTAATTCACAACGTCCCTTCAGTAGGTCTCCTACACGGGTCTTAAATGCCCATTATGGTTCCCAACTGTCTTCCTGAAGTCACATTAATTTCTGGAAAGCCAACCAGGACTAATGGAAAGTACAGATCTTGGATAAGACTGAGTAGTAGTGTTTGGGAAGAGATATACCAAGACTTGAAGTTGTCACATCCTCCGCTTTCCAAAGTAAATTTCAAACTACGGAAGCTTGTGCTCTTGAAGCTAAGTCCCAGGATATTGTCTTATTGAGGGAAGAGAACTAAGAGGAAGGCCCCAGGAAGATGATACAGAAATAAGAGGTATGATTTTGACATCTGAGGAACAGACAAATCTTTTTGTGTTGTAATACATTTTTGTTACAATGAATGAGTCAAAACTTGTGTGAAGTTCTAGTTTGTAAGTATAGGATCTGGGATGTGAACCCAGATCTTCCTGACTCTATCCAGTAAATCAGCAATGTCCAAAGGCGGATAAGCTAATGAGATCCACAGTGCAGAATACAACCCAGCCATGCCTGGACATACTGTGCAACTCACTTAGTCCTACCCAAACCAAAAAGAAGAGTGGGTTTTTGTTCACCAATCACTAACCCAGAGACAGCCCTCAGAGTGTCAAAGAGCCCCGTGGAAGTGAGGTGATCATCCAGGGATGGGTGTGAATTTCCCCAGTGGTACCACACAGCTGCTGTTCTGGGGTCCCAGGTAGAAGCTAGATTATAACTGCCCTGAAGGAGATGCAGAGTGGAGAAAGTGGGGAGCTTGCACAGGAAGGAAATATCAGATTAAGAGAGTGCGGGTGGATGTACAGTTGTGTGAGAGACAATCCTGTAATGGGACCTGGAAGGGAGAAGAGGTAGGGACCCAGCTTCCCACTCTCTATCTTCCTACCCTCTGGTTGGTTTATCATAAACCCCTTGGGGATAGACCACAATCCCAATCTGGAGACCAATATATTATGCCTTGCTGCCTCTCTTTTAGCAACAAGACCATGGGGATGTTGCAAAACCTACATTTCCTGGTTTACTACCTTTCTGGAGTATCATCATCATCATCATCATCATCATCATCATCATCATCATCATCATCATCATCATCATGGCTAGCATTTCTGTAAAGCTCATTTGATTCTCACTACAATCTAGTGAGGTAGGTACTATTATTACTTCCATTTTATAGATGAGGAAACTGAGACTAAAAAAAATTAAATAACTTGTGTAGGTCAAACCTTTAGTAAATGTTTAAGACAAGATTTGAACTCAAGTCTTCCTGATTCTAAGACCCACAACCTATTCCCTGCACCAGCTGGCTGCCTCTTCAGCAAGCTACCAGATCATAGTTAATAGCTATGTTGCATAGAAACCTTCTTATAATGAGATTTTACCTGAAATAACCTTTATAGTTAATTAAATTAGCATGATCACAAGCAAACTTAAGACAAGCTTCCCAACAGCCACTTGTACAGGGATAATTCAGTTACTACTGGCTGGCTACTACGTGCCCAGGAAGTCCTCTTTTGAGTACAGTGAACGAGTAGGGGTACTGACTTTGAAAGAAAGGAAAGATGGGAAAAGATGACCTGCTAGC
The DNA here is from genome assembly GCA_028646575.1 of Pseudocheirus occidentalis. NCBI lineage: Eukaryota > Metazoa > Chordata > Mammalia > Diprotodontia > Pseudocheiridae > Pseudocheirus > Pseudocheirus occidentalis. Next base: position 133,831,684 of record CM053597.1, read on the forward strand.
TAGTGCTAAAAAAGAAAATTACATAGGTCTATGTCTAAGAAAACATAGATACGTACACACATAAGGGAATAAGATAAGGAGTAAAGGAAGAGATGGGTTGTGCACAGAGTTTGGACCCTTTCCCAGTTTCAACTCTCCCCCACCTCCCCCAGAGAGCCATGTTTTAGGTGCCATGACAGATATAAAACAAGTAATCAATGCTATTTCAATAACATGCATATGTTTTAGTAACCAATATTTATTTTGTATTAAAAATAATGTTGTAATAGCTTAGCATGTGATTTAAGGGTATAACATTTCACCATTCACCCTCTGTATATTTTTTCTTTTTTTATTGTGTACTTAATCAAGTTTACACCAGTAAACTACATCAAAAAAACAATAAAAGTTTCTGTGACCTCTCTTAGTCCTTATAATTCTACACATGTACTTTTTCCATAGTTGTCATCAGCATTTACACATCATTTAACATTCTACTTTTTTCTCACACTTTGCATTATAGGCCAGCCTCACATAACACTACTGGGACCAATCATTGCTAATAAATGGTAGCACTTACTTTAGGAATATTCTCCCAACCCCCCACTCACACTGGCAGTTTGGGTCCACACAGGGCTGTGGATCATTTCTCCCCTCGGGGTGCTATCGTTGGGTAACCCTAAGGGGCCAGAGTTTCTGTTACTGTTGTTTGTATCTGGTATGCTCCCCCAGTATCAATTAACCAGCTAACTTCTCTCCAATATCCATCAAACAGCTGATATCAAAGTATTCTTTTACAAAAGGGTATTTACTGAGAAGGTATAGCAAGAACAGTGGTTATAAAACAATCCCCAAACCAGGAGACAACACTCTCCTCTTGTCTATGCACAAGTTCCCTGGGAAGAATGAACTAAAATTTAAAGTACAAACATAGCTTAGAGAAGACATGGTGCCAAGAAGTACCTCTCAACTCCTGCCCCTGGGAGTCCTTTTTGCTCTTCTAGGAGTCCCCACCAAGTTTTCTTTGGGGTGAGGTATCACCAATGGATAAGTCACTCCTTTGCGTAGCTGGAATAGCTTCTATTATGACTCAGTGTCTTGGCTTATAGGTCAATCCACTTCTGGGCTGGGTCAAGCAGGTCTTTTGGCTGCTTCGAGGGCTCCTCACTGGACTCATCTAGTGCAGCTATTGGCCTCTGGTGGTCTCTGTTATCGACTCTGGTTGCTGAGGGGACCTTTTGTAGCTCTTCCAGCCTTGTGAAGCTCTTGTAACCTGGTCCATTCTGTCTTTGGATAATCATTCACCTAAGATCAGGAAGGAAGAAACACAATAGAATG
>CM053597.1:133833500-133853281 GCA_028646575.1 Pseudocheirus occidentalis
GAGAGGGAGAGGAAGAGAGAGAGGAAGAGAGAGGGAGGGAGAGAGAGAGAGAGAGGGAGGGAGGGAGGGAGGGAGAGAGAGAGGGAGGGAGGGAGAGGGAGAGAGAGAAAGAGAGAGACAGAGAGAGAGAGAGACAGAGAGAACAGAGAAGAGAGAAAGGGAGGGAGAGAGAGAGAGAGAGAGAGGTTAAAAACTAGAAGAGGTCACTGTGAGAGGCTGGTACTCTTCTTTAGAGACTGTCTGGGGTCTAATTTGAGTCCAGTGTGCTCCTAGAATTAGTTCACACTTAAATCTGTTAAGGATGGAGGAAAAGAAGTTATTTTTACTCAGTGTCATAGAAAGGACGCTGTTGGCTGAATGCGTCGGACCTTAGTAGCTAATCTATCCTGTCATTTACATTTGATAAATGAATGCAAAAGCACTTATTGCTTACTATGTAAGTACTGGGGCTGTGTGTATGTGTATGTTTGTAATATGGACATGTGATATGTATGTATATGTCATATATATGATTTATATATATATTTATAGGTTACATATGCCTACACACACAAAAGTAGGACCATCCTTGCCCTCAAGGAAGCACATAAAGAAGAAATGGTGGTCATTGAAGAGTATTTGGGACTTAGAAGAGATTTGTGAGTGAGAGGAGTCTGGGTTATCTCCAAGCCTGAAAATCTTTAAAAGTAGGACAGTGCCCCATCTGTCAGATATGGTCCTGTCCAGAATCAAAGGGTAGAGAAAATGACCTGCATTTATGCATCTGTGGTGCATAATTGAGATAAGGTGGTGAAACAGCCCTGCCATGGGGGGCTGAGATCTGGGATCTACTTCCCTAATCTCCTTCATACTTTTTAGTTCTATGACCTGGAGCAAGACATAGACCTTCCTTTGGGCCATTAGTAGTTACTCCACAAGCACATATTCAGCAGTTACTATGTGACTAGCTTTGGGGATGAAAACAGGCAAAAACATGGTCCCTGCCCTCAAGGAGCTCACGTTCTAATGGAGGTGATGTCATTCCAAAAAATTACACATGCAGGGTATTTAAAGTGGAAGTAACCTCAAAGGAGGGGTCACTTGGTGGTGCAGTTGATTGAGTGCTGGGCTTGGAGTCAGGAAGAATTAAGTTTAAATCTGGCCTCAGATTTAACTTAATTCAGCTGTGTGACCCTGGGCAAGTCACTTAACTCTATTTGCCTCATCTGTAAAATATCTGGAGAAGGAAATGGCAAAGCACCCCAGCATCTTTGCCAAAAAAATGAAAACCAAAAAGGGTCCATGAAGATTCATGGTCCATGATTGAAAAATGACTCAACAACAACAGTAAAAAGGAAGGCACCATGGAGAGAAGAAAGAGGGAATGGACGGAGAAAAGCACCTGGGAAGGCCTCTGAAAGAGGTGGAATCTGAGCTGAGTTTTAGAGGAAGCTGCAAGGTGGAGGTGAGAAGAGAGAACCTTCCAGGCATGAGGTTGTGGCTGTTGTTGTTGCTGTGGTTGTGGCTGTTGCCGTTCAACCTTTGTTCTTGAAGAGGACAACGTTGAGAGACAAGAGTGTGGTGTTTGAAAACTAGCAAGAAAGCCAGTGTCTATAAAAAGAAGGTAAGAAAACTATGTGGTTCAGTGACCTTCTGAAATCTTTTCAGGAGGAGGTTTTTTGATAGTTGGTTGATAGTAGGAGATAACCTCAGACAGACAGTTGACAGAGGTGGATTCTGGCAATAGGAAGTAGCCATAGAGGATGTGCCTGCCATAACAGGTCATTCCCATCTTCCCAGGGGCTAACGATCTCACTTCCCCTTTCTCCCTTAGTCTCTTAGACTCCATAGCCAAGACAAAATTGATTATGAATTTCCTTCTGTATTCCTCCTCCCTTTCCCTTCACCACTGATCTGTGACCCTAGTTGTATTCAGCGTTAACAATTCCTCTAACTTTGGGTCTGGCCTGAAAGTGGTTCCCTTCTCTCCCCTGCTCTTCAGACTTTCACAGACTTTCTCCTATGCTTGGAACCTCCCGGGCTGAATCATGCAGGGATGCTCCTTTCCTAGGCCTCCCTCTCGGAATCCCACCCATGGCTTCACCGACTCTAGACTTCATGCTAGCACTGAGTGAGGGAGGATGTCGAGATGCTATTTTTGGATTTCCTTTCATATTCTTACAGTTTCCCTTTTGGGGATTTTGTTTCTCTTTCTCATTGGATGGAAAAAAACTCAGTCGAACACACAGCTATATATGCATGTAGGTATGTATATATATACCCATGTACATATATATATATATATACATACATATATAAGGGGCAGCTAGATTGTGCAATGGATAGAACACTGGATCAGGAGTCATTCAAATGCAGCCTCAGATGCTTCCTAACTGAGCAAATCACTTAATCTCAGTTTCTTCATCTTTAAAATGTCACTTAACTTCTAGGCCTCAGTTTTCCTCATCTGTAACATGAGGGGGTTGGACCAGGATGGTTTTTGGCTCCTTTTCAGCTCTAGAGTTATGATCTTATGTGTTATTCTCAAATTCTAGAACTAGAGAGGACTTTAGACAGAAGCAGCCTGATACTGGAAGGAACACTGGCTCTGAGGCTCTGTGGCCTTGGACAAGTCATGTAACCCTCCTTGGGCTTCAGTTCCCTCATCTGCAAAATGATAGGCTTGGCTTAGATGGCGGCTGGTCTGCTTCTGGCCAGTCTGGTAGTTCAGGTTTGGGGAGGAAACAAAAGGAGTTGTTTGAATACCATCTAAAAATTAACTTAGCCATTGTGTAAAAAGAACACTCAGGAAGGATACAACATCTGCCATGGTAGCCCGACAGTGTAAATAATAAATAATAAGTAATAAAGAGGGGTCCTTGTTTTTCCTGCAGTAGATTTTGTACTTAAGCCAAGGAGAAGCTATATCAGTGGTTCAAACCTTAGTTCCCTTGAGGACAGTTTCAATCCCTTTTAAGTAAATCTTAGCCCAGCCTCTGCAGCTCCTGCAGTCTCTGAGGCCCCTTCCAGCTCTGGGTCTTTGTTCCTCTATATGAATGTCTCCCAAATCCATACACCTAGCCTCAGTCTCTCCCCTGAGCTTCAGACTTGCATCACCAGTTGCCTAAAGGACATTTCAAATTCATTGTCTTGGCAAGATCTCAAACTGGGCATGACCGAAACTAAACCCACCTATCTCCCACTCCCCACTTCTACTATCCCTTTTTCCTAAGCTTCCCTATTTCAATCAAAAGCATCACCAACTTTCTAGTCTCCTACGTTTGTACTCTTGGCATTATCCTCAAAGCTGAATTCCTCTTCACCTCTCATATCCAACCAGCACCCAAATCTTGCACAAAATCTCTCATATTTGACCCTTCATTCAGGCTCTCATCACCTCTTACTTAGATCATTGCAACTCGGTAATCTCCTGTGGATCCCTGTCTCCAGAATATTCCTCTGAATAGCTTTTAAAGCCCTTCTGAACCATATCTTAACCTATTTTCTAGTCTTATTGGATATGATTCCCCTTCCCATACTCTGCAGTTCACCTAGATTGGCCTTTCCTCATTGGGACCTTCTCATCCTAGAACATGGGTCTGCCATGCCAGCCCCTTCTCCCATTGGTGGTTTCTTCCAGGGGACCTCCATTCGGGGACAGGTCCAGGGCAGCCATGTTTCATTCTTCTTCAGGCTATGCTTCTGACTCTCTGGGCTTTGCCACCATGCTCCTTGGTGAGGTAAAGGGACATCTTCCCCTTCCGCACCCTCAACTTGTCAGCTCCTTTTTATGGGTCGTCTTCCCCCATTAGAATGTAAGTTCCTTGAGGGCAGGGTCCTTCTTCTTACTCATATTTGTATCCTTAGTTCTTAACATAGTGCTTGACCCATAGTAAGTTCTTAATACTTATTACCTGCCTATTTGCCAGTTGTTTCTCTTTCCCTCACATGCCACCCAGTCTCTCTTTTCACCTTTGCACTAGCTGTCCCTCCTGCCTAGGCTCTACTCTCTCCTCACCCTCTGCCAGATAGAATACCTCTCTTCCTTAAAGATGCTGTTCGAGCATCACCTTCTACAAAAAACCCTGGTCCCCCCAGCTGCTAGTGCCTTCCCTCTCCAGCTATTTGTGTTGTTGCTCAGTGATGTGTGACTCTGCATGACCCTGTGGGCTGTATCATGTCTCTACTACTCATGAGTGTTCTTGACAAAAGTAGTAGAGTGGTTTGCTATCTCTCTCTCCAGTGGATTAAAGCAAACAGAAGTTAAGTGACTTGCCCAGGCTCACACTTCTAGTGAATGTCTGAGTGTCATGTATTTAACTTTCTATTCATCTGTTTTTATTCCTTTTATATATTTATATTGTCTCCCCACTAGAACTTATGCTCATTATGAATAGAGATTGTTACATTCCTTGTTTTATTCCCACTGCCTGGTACAATGCCTAGCAAATGTTTGTTAATTGATTGATTGATTAACCTAGAGTTAATCTTGTTTTCTGCACTGAAGTCATGAGAACCTAAGGTCTCAGTGTGTGAGACCTTAGAGAGACAAAGACTAGAGAGGCAGCCCAGCAGCTCAGAAAAGGTGTAGCAAACCTATCTTTGCTCCTTACCCCCCACCCCAAGTCAGGAGGGAGAGAAAGTTTCAGGGCTTTTGCTGGATGTAGAAAGGCTGCTTCTAATCCTGGTCATCAGAGGGGCAGTGAAAAGGGCAGAGGAGATGGTGGGGTACGGTGAAAAGAAGAGTGGCTTTGGAGTTACGGGACTTAATGTTCAAATCCTAATGCTCTCTCATTTATTGCTCAGATGACCTTGGGAAAGTCAATTACCTTCCCTGAGTAAAATCACAGATTAGGAGAGTCAGAAGGGACCTCAGTTTGACTATGGAATTCAGCGTATTCCTGAAGGAATCCTCCCTAAAACATACCCAATAGTGACTAAATAGCCTATGCTTTTAGTATCTCCCAGAAGTGGGAAATTCAGCATCCCTCCAATTAAGCCATTCTACTTTTGAACAGTTCTATTTGTTAGGGCTGTTCCTGACCTTGAGTCTAATTTTGTCTCTTGAAACATGAACCTGAAGAGGCAGAGGGCAGTAGGGATTCTCACTTCTGGAACCTAGGCCTCCTATACTGCATGTATGGCCAAGATGGCTTCAGCTTTTTTGGTGTTACATCATACTGCTGTCTCATATGGAGTCCCCGGGACACCTAGATCCTTTTCAGAACAGCTATTTTCCATCTGTATTGCCCCCAACTTATATTTGTAGAGTTGATTTTTCTACCCAAGTACAAATTGAATTTCATTTTATTTCCAATTGAATTTCACCTAATTAGATTCAGCCCAATAATCTAGCCTGTCAAGATTCTTTTGGACTAGATGGAGCTCTAGAAATTTTTTTACTGATTTCAAGATTTTTAGCAGGTTTGTGTTCCATGGTACCCAAGATGTGAGGGCTTTTTAGCATCTTCTTTCTTTGGACATTGCTTTTTCTAAGAGAGATGTTCTTTTGGATGTGTGGCAGGCTTAAAATTCACATTTTGAGGAAAATTTTCTCTCTTTTAACCTCTGTCTCAGTTTCTTCAACTATGAAATGGGGATAATAATAGCACCTTCTTCCCAGGATTATTAAGAGAGTCAAATGAAATAATAATTGTAAAGTACTTAATGCAGTGCCTGACACAAAAAATTCTTGTTTCTCTTTCCACCTCCCTTTTTTCTCCCCCTGTTCCCTCCCTCTTTTCCTCTTTCTTCCTTCTTTCTCTCTCTCTGTCTCATTCTCTCTCTCTTTCTTCTCTCTCTTCTCTCCTCTCTCTCTGTCTCTCTGTCTTTCTCTGTCTGTATGTGTCTGTCTCTGTCTCTCTCTGTCTCCATCCCCCAGCTTCAAACCAACAATATGGCACATACAGCTCTCCACTTCAAAGATGCCAGACTGCTCACTCCTCAGATTTCATTATTTACCCTGTATTTCCTTCCCTCTCAGCCTCTCCCTTGTAGAATCTAAAATCTAATCTGAAACTGAGAAGGCCTGGGGTTTTTTTTTAAGTACTTAATTTGGAACTGTGGCTATTCTCCACCACCACCCTTCTTCGGAAGGCCATCTAGAGACACACCCACTCAAAACATCTCCTCTGTGGCCTTTCATTAAGGGAGCAGCAGACCAGCAAAGCTTGGTTTCTATTACTCTGCTCTCCCATTAACTGTCATTTGCTTGAATGAGTCCTCCACATAGTTTTACCTTGTATTCACCTCTCCCCTACCCAGGCAATTATTATCTCCTTCAGAATGTTCTGTACCTAATCATGGGGTAGGAGCGGGTGTCAGCCCAAGGAGCAGTTGCTTCCTGGGCAATCCTAGGGTCTCTATCTCCTGGAAAGGTAGGAACAAGGACTTGGGGACTCTTGTTACCCTTTCACTGTGAGTGAAGCTGTACCAGAGTCTGGGGAGTTATTAGAATGCAAGTGAAGGTAACAGTCACATGTTAGAGGGAGAAGAGCCCTGAAGGGCCATCTAGTCCAGCCCACTTGTTTTACAGACGAAGAATCCAAGGCCTGAAGTGAAATGACTCGCCAACATTACAGTGAATAAGTAAGTGACAGAGACAAGTCTTAGGTCTTCTCCTCCCTCACCTAATGCTTTTCCCATCACACCACATTCTAGTTCAGAGTGATGAGCCTTTAAAGGCTTTGAGGCCACATGGGGCCCTCTAGGTCCTTGGGTGTAGCCTTTTAACTGAGACCAAGTTTTACAGAACAAATCCTTTTATTAAGGAAATTTGTTCTGTGAAGTTTGGATTCAGTCAAAGGGCTGAAAAGGAGGACGTAGAGGGCACATTTAGGCCACACATGGCCCTGAGGCTGAAGATTCCCTACCACTGTTTGAGTTAAACCCTCCTCATTGCTCTCTTCTTAGGTATGGCTTCACCGCAAATCTGCCAAGATCTCCTTCTTTCTTTAATTTCACTAAATACATTCAAATCAAGGTTACGGATTCCAGGGACAACATGAAGGGTGAGGGGAGGGGAGAAGGTGAGTATAGACATTTCCAACACTTAAGTCACCCAGCCTTTAGCTTCCTGGTCCCCGCCCTCATTCCTCACACTAAATGGAATCTCCTGCAGTCTTGCTCATAACCTTTCCTCTAAAGTTTTAGCATTCACCAAAATTTTATTAAGCCTACTGTGTATAAAGCATGGGGTTAGGGGATAAGGGAAATATCAAGTGTAATTCAGACGTGGTCCCTACCTCCAGAGAAGGTACAATAGAGGAATTTAGTAGGAGAATAAAAGGAATGAGTGAACAGGCATTTACTTACTATTTGTTAAGCACTTTTAAAATTGCTGAACATGCAAATAAAAAAACAGAGACAGTCTCTGCCCTTAAGGAACTTACCTTCTTTTTTTATCTTCAATTTATTTTTCCCTCAGTTACACGATGAAACAATTTTTAAAACTTTTTTTTAAGTTTTGAGTTCCAAATTTTCTCTCTTTACTTCTCCCCCTTCCCTGAGACAGTCAGATATAGGTTATATATATTCAATCATATAAAACATATCATACTAGTCATTTTGTACAAGAAGATGTGAATAAAAGAAAAAGAATGAAAAAAAGAAAGTGAAAAGTAGCATGCTTCAGTCTGTATTCAAATAATATCAGTTCTTTCTCTGGAGGTTGATCGCATGCCTTAATGTTAGTCCTTTGGGATTGTCTTGGATCATTGTATTGCTGAGAATAGCTAAGTCATTCACAATTCTTGATCATACAATATTGCTGTTACTGTGTGCAGCATTCTCCTATTCTGTTCATTTCACTTTGCATCAGTTCGTGTAAGTTTTTCTAGGTTTTTTTTGAAATCATCCTGCTTATCATTACTTTCTTTTCTTTTCTTTTTTGCTTTTTGGAGGAGGGAAGGTAGGACATTTGGGGTTAAGTGATTTGCCTAAGGTCACACAGCTGCTTGTCATTTCTTATAGCACAGTAGTATTCCTTTACAATCATATACCACAACTTGTTTAGCCATTCCCTAATAGGTATCCCTTCAATTTCCAGTTCTTAGCTACCAGAAAAAGAGCCTCTATAACTATTTTTGTACAAATAGATCCTTTTCCCCCCCACCCTTTTTTTGCATGTCTTTGGGATATAGATCTAGAAGTGGTAGTTCCAATTTGCTCTCCAGAATGACTGTATCAGGAACTTACATTCTAATAAAAATAACATATTCCGGGCGGTGGTTGCTGCACAATTACCTAAGATTTATAATGTTATGTGACAAATGCATTAGAAATTCTAGCCTTAATTTTTGAATGTGAGGGATAGAAGATCTTCATGGGATCTCCTTGATGCACCAAAGGGAGGTCTACCAAACCTGTGACAAAAATTAGGTTTTTCTGTTTACTTATGTCATAGGTCAGGTTGGGTGATTTTTCTTATTTAAAATATACGCCCATTTCTGAGGAAAACTGCAGAATATGGTAATAGGGAACTCTGAGAATGGGGCAGCTTCTGAATTCTAAAACCAATGAATGAGAGTTTATTGAGCCTCTACTTTGTATAGGACGTTGTAGTGGGAAGGTTGGAGGAGGTGGGGGAGAGATGGCATCCTTGAGAACAGGGACTGTATTTTGCATTTCTTTGTATCATCCCTAGCATGTAACACAAGCCTGGTACCGAGTCAGAGTTTAACAAATGCTTCTGCATTAACTCAATGATTTCCTTGAAGAAGCTTTTTTGAGAACTCCTCGGACACTTGTATTATCCCAAATGAATGTTTGACCATTTCAGTGCTTTTGTTTGCTTGAATCTGTTTGCTCAATGTACAACTGGTTACCTAGGATTGAATTGGTTTCAAAAAATTCCCAGTTTTATGACTGGGAGGAGGTGAGGGGTGACTAAATAGATAATGATATATCACTGAAAATTCCCCATGATGCATACCCCAATCCATGAGGCTCCAAAGCTGATTGGACATAGGCTACATAGATAGTTACACAGATATTACAGAATTCTATGGGAGTTTGGAAAAGAGATTGTGCCCTCAGCGTGTTGGGGTGACATGTTGGTACTTTTGTTTATGCTATATCTTTGAAGTCCTTATCCCTTTGTAAAAGCTAGTTGCTGTTATTTTGTTGAGTAGAGCTAAGGTTCTAGCTAGTCACTGGTGGCTAACAGTCGGGGAGAATATCTAGAATGGAGGCTCAAACCAATGGTATTAGAGAAGAGATATTGCACCTCCTCAGGGGAGCCTTTAGAACACTGACAGGGAAATGTCACGGCCTCACCCTGGGATCATAGGCCCAGAGCTATATGTATACAGGTGGAGAGGCAGCCAAGAAGAAAGTCACTCCAGGTAGCAGTGAAATAGCAAGCAAAGTATAGGAACAGTAGGGGAGGGAAGGCCAGTGTGATTAGATCAGATGGTTCCTAGAAGAATGGAGTAGGAGATCAAGCTGGAAAGGTAGACTGGTGCCAGATTGTGCAGGACCTCCAATAGCCCCATGTATATATCACTTTATAGATAGATAGATAGATAGATGGATAGAAATAGATATATTTATATAATAGATTTATATATATATGATATATAATATAATATAATTTGGGATATAGATCCCAAATATATAATAATATAATAATAATATAATATATGTTTATATAATAGATATATCAAATATATATTATATATCAACAGTGTTTGTCAAACACTCAACATATTGTCTCACTTGATCTTTACAACAGCTCTGTGACTTAGGTGCTGCTATTATCCCCATCTCACAGATGAGGAACCAGAGACATAAAGAGAAGTCAAATGACTTGCTCAAGATCACTTAGCTTGTGTCTGAGATAGGATGGGAACTTAGATTTTCCTCACTCCAACTCAAGCACTCCATCTCCTGTGCTTCCTCCAATGCTAGTTCAAGTGAGGAGGACTCACTAAACAAGGCAGATTTTAGTTTTGGGGCAGAATCAGAGTATCCAGTCAAGATCACCTCATATGGGGCAGGATGAACAAATTTTCCTCTATTTAAATACATACACTTCAGATGATGTCTTTCAGTTCTTCTTGCTCATCAAAAGTAAAACATAAGAGGACTCCACTGGATTCAATGAGAAATCCGAGTTTTGGAGTTTGCCCATCAAGCCATAAACCCAAAATAACCACTTCCTCCTGGGCCTCCAGGGCTGCCAAGAAGAGGACTGTGGACAATCAAGTCAGGGCTGGGCTAGGAGCCTTTCCGGTGGCTGTTTAGGGCAGGTACTTCCTGATCTGGGAGGTGTCACCCTGAGGCAGGAGGGAAAGCCTAGTTCTGAGAATAGCTTTGGGAATCCCCAGTGGAAATGGAAGAAGAAATGAAAAAGTGTGAATTCAGTTTTGCACTGATCTTCCACATTTTGGACATTTAATAAGGAAGCCACCCATATATAAGAAAAAAATGTGTTATTTTCTATATCCACATTTGCATCTATACCTATATGTGTGTGTGATATTTACATTTATACCTATGTGTGTATGTGTATTCTAGCTCTTAAGTATCAAAGTATATATATGTGTGTGTGTGTGTGTGTGTGTAATATATAATATATACACATATACACATACATATATATAACTCACTCTTTGAATTACTGAGGCGATCAGGATGTGGGTCTTAAGAAGTACTGCTGAGGTGTCAAGCACATTGCCAAAGACATTTACAAGTATGATCTGAACCAGGTTAAAATGTACCTGGGAAATATTAAAAAAAAAATAAAACAGATGATGTTAATTTGTGGTTTTCTAAGTCAATGTGCAACCTGCAGGGATCCTTATATACAGTTTGACACCACTGTTCCAGATGAATCTCTAAGCATGTAAGTTGCAGAGAAGGTGCTGACCTGCACTGGTAAAGGGGTTTTTCCTCATCTGGAACTTTCCTACACCAGTGAAATATCAGGTTTAGTCCCAAGGTAAACTGTAGGTAGTAGAAGCTTATTGTTTCTTTTGCTCTTCTTTGTATATTGAAATGTGTGTGTTTATGATTGTTAAACTTAAAGAAGAACATTTAATTAAAAATTTAAAAAGCTTAATGGAGGATTTTGTATTGTATCCAAGAAACAAGAGAGAAAGAGGGCCTGGATCTTCTTGAGCAGGGAGACTGATCAGAGGTATCTTTAGAAACATCACTTTAGCAGTTGTGTAGAGGATGAATGGGAGAAGGGGATAGTTAGAGGCAGGAAGACCAGTTGGGAGGATATTGTCAAAGTTTAATCAAGAGGCGATGAAGGGCTGACCTTGAGCATGAAAGAAGGGTTAGGATATAAGATGTATTGTGGATGTAAAATTAACAAGGCTAGGCAAATGGTTTGATTGGCAACGGAAGGACAGAGAAGAGTGGAGAACGGCTAGATAACTTAGAAGTATGATGGTGTCCTCAAGAGAAAGAGAGAAGCTTGGAGGGAGGAAGTGTGATGGGAGAAAGATAATGAGATCTGTTTTGGATATGGAGAATCTGAGATGGCAGCAGGACATCCACTTGGAGATAGCCAGTAGACCCTTAGTAATGTGGAACTGGTGTTCAGGAAAGAGAGTGGGGCTACAGATCTGTATCTGTTCATAGCTACATCTGTACTTGTGTCTGTGTCTGCCTCTATAGTCATATCTATCACTATAGCCATAGCTATATCTGTAGCATCATCTGCATAGAAGTGATACCTGAACCCACGGGAGTTGGTAATATCACCAAAAGAAGAAGTGTAGTGGGAAAAGAGGACCCAAGGCAGAGCCCTGGGGGACACACATACAAATGATTATTTGCATCTATTGCAATGATTGAAAATGGCAGAATAGCTTCTAACATTTCAGCATTGTAAGTAAAATGTAAAGCATTTTGGGAAAATAATACCAATATTTCAGAGGTGCTGGAGATACAGAGGCATGCAGTTAAAATGGAAATACTGACATCTATCACCATTTCTAGATTTTGTGATGTCTGAGTTATCTAGATACTTTTTTTTCCTAGAAAAGTTTAGGATAAAGAAGCACAACAATATGTATATCTATGTATATCTTTTTCTGATGTTCTCAAAACAGCGTATATTAATGCAAAAGAATATAATACTGCCATTAAGAACAACAAATATGAAGATTTTACAAAACTATGGAAAGCCTATGATGAAGGAGCAATGATACAGTGGATAGAGCACTGACTGTCAATGCAATTAGAATTGGAAGGAATAAAGTTAACTGGGGAAAAATCTTTGCTGCAAGTGTGTCTGATAAAATTCTGATATTCAAGCCATATGAAGAACTGACTTAAATACATAAGAACAAGAGACATTCTCTAATAGATAAATCATCAAAGGATATGAACAGGTAGTTTTCAAATTAAACAACAATGTAATGCAACTGGAAAATAAGATATATAGGTACTGGGGTAGGGAGATCCGTCTTGCCCTACTGGAAAGTCAGAGGGGTGATGGGGGAGGATATAGGAGAGAGCAGATTGGGGAAAGGGGTATACGGTGGGATTGCTATTTTGGGGTGGTGGGTAGGGGAAAGACAGAGAGAAAATTTGTAACTCAAAATCTCAAGGAAATGAATGATGTAAACTAAAAATAAACAAAAGTTTAAAGGGAAGAAAAAAATTTAAGCAATCAAATGAAAAAATCATTTATAATAAGAGAAATGCAAACTAAAACAACTCAGGTTCTATATCACACCTATCAGATTTGCAACAATGACAAAAAAAGGAAAATGGCAATTTTTGGTGGGCCTTTGGGAGAACATTAATGCACTGTTGGTATGGCTGAGAACTGACCCAACAATTCTGGAAATCAATTTGGAACTATAACTGTACAAACCCTTTGACCAAGTGATAGCGCTACTAGGCACAAACCCCAAAGAGATCAAAGACAAAGTGCTCATGTAAAGAAATTTATGGAGCACTTGTCAGTCAATCAACAAACATTCGTTAAGTGCTTATTGTACATAATTCCTGCCCTCAGGAATTTTTTTGACATACACATTCTAATGAGGGAAGACAGCATGCAAGCAACTATCTACATACCAGATATATACAGGATAAATGGAAAGTAATCTGTGAGGAAATGTATTGTAATAGTAATAATAGCTAACATTTATATAACACTTATTATGTGCTAGGTACTATGCTAAATGCTTTACAATTATTATCTCATTTACAACAACTAGGGGTGGGGGTGGGAGTGGGGTGCTACATGATCTCCATTTTACAGATAATGAAACTGAAGTTAAATGACTTGCTTAGGGTCACACAACTAGTAAGAAGACCAGGAAAACCCTCTTGCAAAAGGGATTTGGATGGTCTTAAAGGAAGCCAGAAGTTAAAAGTGAGGAGGGAGAACATTTCAAGCATGGTGAAAAGGAGCTGAGTTGATAGATGGAATGTTGTGCTCAAGGAAGAGCAAGAAGATGGTGTCACTGAATCACAGAGTAATGGAAACTAAGGTGGTACTTATCACCTGGGGAATGACTGAACAAATGATAGTATAGGAATTCTCTTGAGCCATGAGAAATGATGAAAGGGAACATTTCAGAGGAACTTGGGAAGATTTATATCAACTGATGTAAAGGGAAATGAGCAGAACCAGGAGAATAATTTCTACAGTTGCTACAGCATTGTAAAGGAAAAGAACTTTGAAAGACATAACAAAGAATATTCAGTACAATGACTAGTCACAACTCTAGACGACTGATGATGAAACATGCCTCTCACCTCTGCAAATTGAGACATGCGTTTTCAGAGATAATGTGTTTATTTGTTTTCCTTGATTATAATTGTTACAAAGGAGGGTTTAGGGGTGGTAGAAAGATGGACAGGAGGTAGTAGGAGGTACAATAATGCAAAAAAAGAAAAAATTGAAAGCAAAGAGCATAAATGAAACTAATTTTTTTAAATTACCATTAATTTTCTCTCATTCCTACATCCTTCTCCAGCCCTCACTGGAAAATAAAAAAGAAAAACAAAACCCTTCTATCAATTATGCTTAGTCAAGCAAAAGAAGTTCTCACATTGACCATGTTAAAAAAAATGTATGTCTTATTTAGCATCACCTCTCTGTTGGGAGTTGAGTAATATTCTTCATAATCTGTCCTCTGGAATTATAGTTGGTCATTGCATTGATTAATTTTTAAATTTTTAAATTTTTTAAAATTTTTAAAAAATTTTTCGATTTTTAAATTTTTCAAAAAAATTTTAAACAGTATTGTTAATATAATATAAAGTATTCTCCTGGTTCTACTCATTTCATGCTGAATCAGTTCATAAAGCTTTTCTAAAGTTTTTCTGAAACTACCCCTTTTGTCATTTCTTATGATGTTCCTTTACGTTCATACACCATAATCTGTTTAGCCATTCCTCAACTGATTGTCACCCTCTTAATTTCCAGTTTGCCACCACAAAAAATGCTGCTACAAATATTTTTGTACATATGGGTCCTTTTCTCTTTCTTTGTTTTCTCTGAGTATAGACAGTAGAGGTATTGCTGGGTCAGTGATCCACAACTTAGTAACTTTTTTTTGACATACACAGTTTAGTAACTTAGGGGGCATAGTTCCAAATTGTTTTCCAGAATGGATGAAAAAACATTTTAAAAATTAATAGGAGAGGACAAAATTTCCAGAAGGCAGCACAGAGAAGCAAAGCAGTGCTAGAACTGCTCTGTTAAATTTAACATGTAATTTTAAAAAAATCATCAGGTTACAGAATTTAACAGTTTCATATAGAATCCTATTTATCTGTTCTTTATATATGGGAATGATTTTATTTTTTGTTGTTTGTCAAGGTTGTGGTAATAAAAATCAGAGCACTAACTCTTGAGTCAGAGGTTGTTAAGTTGTTTCATTTATGTCTGACTCTTTGTCACCCCATTTGGGGTTTTCTTGGCAAAGATGCTGAAGTGATTTTCCATTTCCTTCTCCAGCTCATTTTAGAGATGAGAAACTGAGGCAAACAGAGTTAAGTGACTTGTCGAGAGTCACACAGTTAGTAAGTATGCCAGGCTGAATTTGAACTAAGGTCCTCCAGACTCCAGGGCTGGTGCTTTATTCACTGTGCCACTTAACTGACCATTTGAGTCAGAGGACTTGAGTCCAAATAACACTTCTGGCAGTTTCTATCTGTGTGACCTTAGGTAAGGCAGTAGTCAGTCAACAAACATTTATTAAGCTCTTACAGTAAGCTAAGCTGTGTGCTAAGGGATGGAGATTGAAAGAAAGGCAAAAACTTATTCTTGCCCTCAAGGTACTCACATTCTAATAAAGAAGACAACATGTAAGTAATTAGATACATACAAGATGTATACAGTGCAAATAATAATAATAATAATACCTCAAATTTACATAGTAATTGGGGTGACTAGGTGATGCAGCGGATGGAGTGCCAGCTCTGGAGTCTGGAAGATTTATCTTCCTTAGTTCAAATCTGGTCTCAGGTATACTTGCTAGCTATGTGACCCTGGGTAAGTCATTTAACTCTGCTTGCTTCAGTTCTTCATCTATAAAATGAGCTGGAGAAGGAAATGGAAAATCACTTCAGTGTCTTTGCCAAAAAACTCCAAATGGGGTCACAAAGAGTTGGATATGACCAAAATGACTTAGCAACAAAAACATAGCACTTTACTATGTGCCAGGCACATAGCAAAGCATTTTTCAAATGTCAGCACATTTGGTCCTCGTGACAATCCTGGGAGGTAAGTTTCCTTGTTGTCCTGTTTAGGAAACTGAGGCAGACAGAGATTTAGCTAGTATCTGAGGCCAGATTTGAACTTCGGTCTTTCTCACTTCAAGCCCAGTGTTACCTAACTGATTCTATGTAGCAAGTGGGAGATAGTCTTGGAGAGAAGGTGCTGTCATTGGGGGATGAGGAGAAAGAGTTGGAGAAAGGCTTCCTGCAGAAGGAAGGATTTGAGTTGAACTTTAATGGAATCCAAGGAGGCTAAGAGGTAGAGGTGAAGAAGGGAAATATTCCAGGTATGGAGGACTGCAAGTGAAAAGGAATAGAGTCAAAAGATAGGCTGACCCACATGTGCAAAAATATTTATATCAGCCTTATTTGTGGTGGCAAAGAACTGGAAATCAAGAGGATGCCCATTGATTGGGAAATAACTGAACAAGTTGTGGTATATGAATGTAATGGAATACGGTTGTGCTATAAGAAATTATTTGAACAGGCCAACTTCAGAGAAACCTGGAAAGATTTACATGAACTGATCCTGAGTGAGGGGAGCAGAACCAGGAGAACATTGTACACAGCCACAGACACATTATCTGTGATGACTAACTTTGATAGACTTGGCTCCTCTGAGTGATACATGCTTCCAAGACAACTCCAAAAGACTCATGTTAGAAAAAGCTATCCATATCCAGAGAAAGAATTACAGAGCCTGAATGCAGATTGAAAGAAACTATTTGTTCTCTTTTCTTTTTTGTTTTGTTTCTTCTTTCTCGTGGTTCATTCCATTGGCTAAAAAAAAAAAAAAAAAAAAGCTAGACTGTCATATGTGAGGAATAGTAAGTAGGACTGTGTACTTGGTTAATAATAACAATAATGAACAAATTTATATAGAGACCACTGTGCACTAGACACTGTGCTAAGTGCTTTAAAACTATTATCTTATACTCACAAAAACCCAGGGAAGTAGGTGCTGCTATTATCCCTATTTTAAAGTTGAGGAAACTGAGGCAAACAGATTAAGTGACTTGCCCAGGGTCACACAAGTAGTATGGGTTTGAGGAAGGATTTGAACTCGGGTGTTTCTGACTCCAGGCACCTCTCCCCACCCCCACTACCCCTTTATCCATAGTGCTGCTTCCTGACTGAGGATATAGAGGAAAGTTCAAGGAACCTAAAAGATGGGAAGAGGCCAGGACTTTACATGCCAAACTATATTTGATCCTGGAGATACTAGGGAACCATTGGGGTTTATCAAATAGCATTGATTGGAGAGGGAGGTAGCAAGGTCACCTGTTAGGAAAATCACTTTGGCAGTTGAGTGGGAGATGGATTGGAGTGAGGAGGTGCTTGAGGAAGTTGGACAGACCAGAATGTTATTGCAGGAGTCCATGTGTGAAGTGATGAGGGCATGTACCAGCGTGGTGGCTAGGGGAGTAGAGAGGAGTAGAAGGGGAAAGAGAGATATTGTGAAGGTAGAAACAGCAAGACCCAGCGACAGATCAGACATATGGGATGAGTGCAAGTGAGGTGTTGAAGATGACGAAGGATTTAAGCCTGGGTGACTAGGAAGATGTTGACACCTTCAACATCACATGATTTCTCTCAGCCTCAGTTTCTTCAACTGTAAAATGAGTAGGGTGACCTAGGTATCTTTTGATATCCCTTGTAGTTCTCTGTCTCTGATCCTAGGATCATAAAAAGCTCACCATCTTTGCTTTAATAGGGACAGGTAGGGAGCACAGTGTAACAATTGCAAAGCCTAAAGGCAGGACGATACATTTTCCTAAATTCAAATCCAGCATCAGACACCTACTAGCTGTGTGACCCTGGGCAAGCCACTTTATTTACATCAGTTTCCTCATTTGTTAGATGAGCTGGAGAAAGAAATAACAAACCACTCTAGTATCTTTGCCAAATTGGGTCTTGAAGAGTTGGACATGAGTGAAACAACTGAACAACAAAAATGCTTTTTATATGGGTCATTGACTTCAATAAAGGTCTAGATGGCCCCCTTATCATATCTGCAAATGGCATAAAACTAGAAGTGAGAGTTAACACACTGGATCACTAAGTCAGGATTCAAAAAGATCTCATCAGACTAGAATGTAGGACAAAATATAATAAAATGAAATTAATATCAGTAAATAGAAAGTCTCATATTTGGTATAAAAACCAATCAACTTTATAGCACATGATGAAACAGGTTTGGCTAGAAAGTAATTTACCTTAAAATTATCTAGGCATTTTTGCAGACTATAAACACAGTGTGAATCAACAGTTTATTATTACGGAAGCCAAAAAAAAGCTAATTTGATTTTAGGCTGCATTAAGAGGGTAAAGAATTCATAAAGAGGAAAATAATCAATAGAGCTAAAGCAGACCTCACAGACCATCTAGTCCAACATATAATAGGTGGGGAAACTGTTGTTTAAGTGATTTGCTTAAGATAGCAGAGGTGCTTCGTGTCCAAGATAGAATCTGAATCTGCATCCCACTGTACCAAGACCTGGTTCAGGTGCTACCTCTTTTCTAATATCACTAGAAAATAATTTCTCCCTGTTCAAATCCTCTACCATTTTCTCTGTCTCTCTCCTTTGCCCTTATTGTATCACACCTTTTTGTTTACATATTCTATCCCACTTATTAATCTGTAAAATCAAGGGCAGAGACTTTGCCATTTCATTATCTCATGCCCAATAGATTGTTTTGTTCTTAAGAAGTGTGTAATAAAAATTCTTGGACATTATTGAAGTATAGGCAAACCTTAGGGTAATGCCGTTAAATGGTTCAGATAACACGCTCAGAAAAAAAACAAAACAGTGTAATCAAAGATAGTTGGTTCCAAGAGATCAGTGTTATAAGTATTGAAATGGGTGCTTTCATGGTAGTGTACATTGGAGGAACGTTACAGGAGGTTTTCATCATGCTGTCATTTGTAGTGCTGTTACTCATGAGCCCCCATCTGGTGTGCTCCCCCAATAGTTATCAATCAGCTAATGAACTTTTATAAAAAGGAATTTACTGAGAAGGTATAGAACAGAAGTCATAAAATCTCCAAAAAGGAGAGATCACTCTCCCCTCTACACATAGTTGGCTCCTGAGGTGAATAGCCTCAAACTTAAAGCATAAAAAGGTAATCAGATAATCCTGATCATTGTCCTATGGGCTGACAGTCCGTAAAGATCTCTCAGAAAGGAAATAGTTTATGTTGGTTTGAAAGCAAAAGAGGAAGAAAAGAACATTTATGAGCTATGTACAACTAAATAGTTGAATGATTTTGAAAAAATAAGAGGAATAATACAGCAGATATTAGTATGTAAACATTGAAGCATACAAATGTTATCACAAAGAAACTGTCTGACTTGTAAGGAAGCACATAAAATATGAACTACTGTGTAACTACAGTATGTATGTATGTGTATATACACACATACATAGATATACTTAAAAAGAAGAAAATGCTTATTTTCTCTAGGGTTGCCTGAAAAACCTCTAGGGTATGCAATAATAATAGTCCCAGATATGGAGTTTCTCCACATCTTCCTCAAAAATATAAAGGGTCCAAGACATATCTGAGATGTATTCTCCACATGTAGCACCTCATCTGGGCTACTTCCCCAGTTCCTTCTCTGAAATTCAGTCTGGGTCCCAGATGGCAGTAGACTACTTCTCTCATGAAGGTTCTTTGATTGAGTAACTGTGAGATTCAGAGATTTCTAACACAGTCAGGAACCTCTGATGAATACTGCAAAATGCTTTTTGTTTTTTGAATCTGCATAAATTTAGATGTGGGGGGCAATTACAATTTTCATCTGTACGTGAGGTCCCACATAAGGTCTATATCAAGTTGGACTGTTTTGACACTTTTTGTCTATATGTAGCAGTAAGGGAAGCAATAAAAAGAAAATACCTAAGCCTTTCTAGCACCCTGTAGAACTATTCTGGATTGGAGTTATGGAAAATGCTATATAATGAAAAGTCTTTGGGTTGGTTGAGAAGCTGGAAGAACTAACTCAGTAGAGCTAGAACTGTATGTGCATCAGAAAGGATTGAGCCATTTTCTTCCCTCCCTCCCCTCCTTCCCTCCTTTCCTCCTTCCTTCCCTCCTTCCCTCC
>CM053597.1:133853781-133878570 GCA_028646575.1 Pseudocheirus occidentalis
TATCACCAATGGACAGAGTTCTATACTTAACACTAGGTTACTAGGATCTACTTAACATCTGATCAAACAAATTAATTACCATTACAGTCACACAGCTAGTACGTGTTAAGTGTCTGAGGCCACATTTGAACTCAGGTCCTCCTGATTCCAGGGCTGGTACTCTATTCACTGTGCCACCTAGTTGCCCCTTGAAATTTCTTTAAAAAATTTTTATGGATGCCTTTTATTTTTATATTACTGTTTTTGTTCAATCATTTTTAGTCATGTTCAACTCTATGGTCCCATTGGGGGTTTTCTTGGCAAAGATACTGGAATGGTTTACCATTTCCTTCTCCAGCTCATTTTACAGGTGAGGAAACTGAGGCAAACAGGGTTAAGTGACTTGCCCAGAGTTACACAACTAGTAAATGTCTGAGTCTGGATTTGACCTCAGGAAGATTCATTTCCAAATATATCTCTGCTTGTCTTTGACGCAGAGGACCATCCCTTAGATTTAAAATGAAAGAGGATAAAAGGCAATTCACCAAAACTAAACAAGGTATTTTTATATTAGTGGACAGTTTAGGCAACATTCCCTGTTTATAGTATCCTACTTTTGCAATAAAAGGACCTTTCTTTCTTTTTTTGATGTGTCTACTATAGGTAAATACTTTTCTAGGTTTGGTGGAAAAGTAAAAAGATAATTGTGATTGTTCCCTCAAGGAGCATGGGGACTCAATTTAAGTCATTTCTAGTAAATAAATAGGTATACCATTTAAAGACAGTTAGAAAAGGACCTTCTGTTTCCTTTGGAGCGAAGTCAGCACGGAAGAGGATGGAACAGTGCTGGTGCTGATCTTAGGGCACATGTGATCAGCCCGCCTCAAGATAAGCTGTTTTGCAGGGACTTTGATACAGTGCTGCTGTGTAGGAAGATGCACCCTCAGAGTTATCCTCATTAAGCCTGAGAACCAGAGGAAATGGAAGTCAGACTCAAGTACACTGTAGCAGTCTTGGCCACTGGGAGGTAGTGTATTTCTCAGAATCAGAGATAATTTTGGTAGTGAAAGTAAAGCAAAACAAAACAAAAAGACAAGTAATCAAACTATTCCAAACAAAAAGCCGCTGGGAGAGAACTCCATACTCAAAGCAGCAGTGGCTATCCCAGGATTGTCAGCCCCACTGAACTCTGGGTAAAAGATACATTTGGAAAAGATCTGAAATAACATGTGTTAGTCTTCAGAGTGGGGACACCTTAGAGGGCCTTTATTCCATGAATACCTACAGTATGTGCAAGAAAGTAGCCATTAATAATTCAGTACATCCCTTGTGCTAAAGCTAAAGCCCCTTTTGTTCACAGGGTGATGAAAACTGAAAACAGATCTCTCATGGGCTGCTCTAGCTCGGAGGAACTGTATTGAGGACTGTGGCCAGTTTTTGATGTCTGCATTCCTTAATACTAGGAAGGGAGTGAAGACAACTTCTGGTGATGATGGATTTCCTCCTTTCGGGATCCATGCTTTATTTTAATATTTATAAAAACTCCATGAAAGGTAGTCAGAGATGGTAGGCAAGCTCTACCTGAGGTTGAGAAAGCTTCTCCAGGGTCTAGGGATTTCTAGGGACACTGGATCATCATCATTAGCAAACAAAGCTCCAACCAAGTTAAATTACCTTATAGTCCAGTGGTTCTCAACCTTCCTAATGCCACCACTCTTTAATACTCATATGTGGGCATATCTGCATGTGGGTGGACGAATAGAGGAGCGGTGTCTCAGTTCCTAAGACCATCGGAAATATGTGTTTACCGATGGTCTTAGGTGACCCCTGTGACCCCTGTGAATAGGTAGTTTGATCCCCAAAGGGGTCACAACCCACAGGTTGAGAACTGCTGCTTTAGTCAGTTGCAAATTCTAATACTAAAAAAAGAACAGGAAGAGGGAAAGAAGGACCTACCTGGCACCTAAGCTTACATTCTCAGATTTCTTAAGATCATAGGAATCGGATCTACACAATTCTCCCTCCCTAAGGGGCCCCACACTGGAACACCTTGCCTCACAGAAATCAGATTCTCCAAAAGATGAATGAGAAAATAAGAACCAAATGCAACAATTAGCATCAAGGCTAGATCCCTTGTTTGTAGTTGTAGAAGTTCTCAAAACCAGAAAACATTGCTAGTGATGGATCATAGAGGGACAAGAATCACATGAGAAGATTTTCTGGAAGATGAATGAGAAAATGTGGTCCAGCTGCATTTGGAACTAGAGGAGGAGAAACTATTTGGAAGAACGTTTGGAAAGAAAAGGAGTGTACAGGAGGGCTGTTGGTAGGGAGAAAAAGGGGAAATCACCATCAATAAATTAACAGGCATTTATGTGCAGGCTGTTGTTTTGTGGTTTGAGCTGGGGGAAGAGGCAAAGTTTATTTTTATGTTATTCAAGGTTTTTTTTTTATGCCTTTTGTATTATATACCACCCTGGCCACCTGGCCATTCACTTAGATGCTGCTGAATCCTCTGTGTTGGACTCTAGAGACCACGCCACTTGATTTTGTAACTTCCACCATGGGTCTGTGCAGTCTTGATTAATGAGAGTGCACTATATCCAGACAGCACCAGACCCTCCCCAGTTCTCCCCATCTGTCCTGCTATTGAACTTATTGCCACCACAATTCCCATTCCATTCCACCACTTACTCTGGAAACAGTAATAAAATCAACACTAACATTGTTTCTGGAAGGGGTATCTCATCTTTTGTATCTGTATCCCTAATGCCTAGCACAGTGATTGGCAAATAGTGAGCATATAATAAAAGCTAGTTGACTGGGGCAGTTAGATGGCACAGTGGGTAGAGTGCTGATCCTGGAGTCAGGAAGACTTATCTTCCTGAGTTCAAATCTAGCTTCAGACACTAGCTGTGTGACCCTAGGAAAGTCACTTAACCCTTTTTGCCTCAGTTTCTTCATCTATACAATGAGCTGGAGAAGGAAATGGCAAACCACCCCAGGGGCAGCTAGGTGGCACATCTGACCTGAAGCCAGAACGACCTGAGTTCAAATCTAGCCTCAGGCATGTATTAGCTGTGTGACCTTGGGCAAGTCACTTAACCCTGATTGCTTCCCCCAAAACCCAAAATAAAACAACACCATTCCAATGTCTTTGCCAAGAAAACCCCCGGTGGAATCATGAAGAACTGGACACAATGGAACAAGTTCATTGTCTAACACTGAGAATCTCTGCTAGAGCACAAGGGGGTGGGACACTCACCTTTTCTCTCTTAAAAGGTTCCTCTGCTCTGGCCTAGACACATAGTTCATACCAGGCTCAGTCATAGAGGGCATGGACTCTAATGAAAACTTTCATCTCTAATCAGAGATCCTTTGTCCCAGACACCAAGTTATTTAGAGCAAAGAGTAGAAACACTCCCAGCAGCCTTTGGCACATTTGTCTTTAAAACTAAACTTTCTGGTTTGGTCTTGGGTATACCCAGGCGGCCTCTGCCCTACTAGGTGCTATCTCAACAAAGTTCCAAGGTTTCTAGAGTTTCTCAATTCCCAAAATCTTTCTGCTCTCCCACACAAATTTGTGGGGGTTTGTGATGGTAATGGGAAGGCACAAAGACAGTAGATCCATCACAATCCAAACCCTACTACAAAAATACATTTTTTTTTTCATGAAAGAACCTTGTGTATTCATTTCATGTGGCTTTGAAATCACAGAAATTAGGTGGGGTGGGGGAACCAGTACAATCCATAAAGTATAGCGTGTCTCCCAATTCTCAGATTTCCCAGGAGTCTGGGGACAGGAGAGGACAAGACCCATGTATCATCTACAGTGTGAGTTAGTGAAGGGCTTAAACTCTGGACCAGGCAGAAGTTAGAGACAGCACACCCCAGGACCTCAGATCTCCTCATCAGGAGGCTCAAGGCTATCCAAAACCTCTCTCTCTTTCCTGCTGGTTATTTCCTGGCCCATGTGTATACATACATACATACATATACACATAGCTTGTATCACATGTATGGGTATATATAAAGTTGGGATAGGGACTGGACCTGTACTTACATTAGTGTAGGGAAGACCCAGCAAGGAAACTCCTTTTACCCATGCAGGTTCTCTTAGATTTATAGTTGTGACAGTTGTCTAGACCATAATCAGTTTGTGACAGTCAGGACCTGAATTTTTTAATGGCTTCAAGACCAGACCTCTGATCATTATACCACACTGCCTCTGTCATGTAGATATGTAACATATTTAAATTTGCATGCATATATAATAGGTGTGTATTTGTATATGTATATAGACCTTAAGGAATTGCTGCTGGGCCCATAAAGCCTGGGATACTGCAAATTGTTTCATGCCCAAGTGTGAGATATAAACCAGGTTTAGGCCTGGGGAGCCTGCAGAGGGGGTTAGAATCCCTGTTCCCATATTCTTCTGCATGTTAATCCCTCACTCTGGTGCATCAAGGGCAATTTTACTCAAAGGATCCTTGCATGATAGATCTTGAGGTGGAAGGGACTTCAGAAATAACTTGTTCAATCCTTCACTTTATGCTTTAGGAGACTGAGACCCAGAGAAGGTAAGTAAGTGACTTGCCCAAACTCTCAAAGGATCTATTACAGGCAAGATTTGAACACACCTTAGATTATGGCTCATGTCTAGGATTACTCAAATATGGAGAGCAAGAAGGTATTCAGTGGTACAATGTGATTCAGATACAGGAGAGAAAATTTATTCCTATGCACCAAAGAAAGGCTAATTATATTAGAAGATTTCTGTTACACATTAATAGAATAATAGAAATCAGGCTTTAGTAACTTTAACTTCTAACTGTTGTTACAGTCTTTTGGGAGGATGATATATGAACTTCATCAAAACATGAAGCAGTTTCCTGGACTGCTAATTATGCATTTTATATTTTGCTTCTGTTCTATATTGTCCCCAAAACTCTTGGTACATGTCTGCTGGTAAAATGGCCAGGCTTGGCTTAGTCTTCTTGCTGGTGGCCCTCCTCTCCAAGAGTGTCCAAGTATTGCCATGGGACTCCTTTCCTGCTGCCATTTAGCTCTGACCCAATGGGATCCAGGACTTTTGGACCTTTGGAACTCACAAAGTCATCTCCAAGGCTAGACAGGTGCATCTTGGGATAATTATTCATTTGGCTAATATCAGGTAAGAATAAACACAAAAGAGCTCAAAATCAAGCTTAGGCAAGACCTGTGCTTCTGATGCCATGTGCTCTTGGACTCATGGAGGCCATGGTCCCCTGAGTTACATCAAGAAACTCCTTCTACTCCTCCTTTTCTTGGGAAGCAACTCAAAACAGTCTCAGCTCAATTTGCAGCCAGAAAGGAAGAAAGAGGCTGACAGGTGGTTACTAGATCTACTGCATCATCAATTCTTCTGGCTCTCCAAACAACAAGTAGATTCTACATCATCAACCAATGGTAACCTTTAACCTCTTGACACATGGCTGGAAGCAGACCACAAAGCTCCCACGTGGTTGACCCTGTCAAGGTCACTTTCCCTGACTGCAGGGGCGGTGGGTTACCTACCTTAATGGAGAAAGTGCCAGTGCCTTCTCCAGTACAGAAAAGTCAGTGGCTCAAAGGTGTAAACAGCAAACTTTATTGAGTCCTCTCTCGTGAAGTGATACACAGAAGGCCAAGACCCACCAACCGAACCTGCTGGCCCCAAACTGGAGTCTTATATAACCCTCAGACACAGCTACTACAAGGGACAAAAAAACAAGGTCCGGCTGCAAGACGCAGGGTATGGCCAAATATAGGGGTGGGAAGTTGTGGCTTCAAGGGCTTCACGTGGCCTCAGGGTAAGGAGACATCATTTGGAAAACCTGGTCTCTACACACAGGAGAACTCCAAGCACAGCCATTCCCCACAGCTTTTGAGAGACCCGGAGAGTCCAGCGCGCCCGGATCTCCTCGACTCTCCCCATGCCTCATCCCAACCACCTGCAACCTGCAAGTATTTCCCAGACCCTCACACCTAACCAGGAATTGTAACTTTATGTATGCATCATGGGATGGCCTTTATAGGCCAATTCATCCTCCTCCCTCCCCCATACCATGTTTGTCTGTCTCAGACTAATCAAGATTTAAATAGAGACTATTTGACCCTCTCATTGTTTCTGCTCCCTCCACATGGTTTGTTTTGTTTTGCTTTTTTTCCTTTTCTTTTTTTCCTTTCTTCTTTTGCTCTTGTCAGTTCTTTCTTTTTGCAGTATACTTGCCTTCTTTTCAGATTTCCACTTCTAATTTTCAAGTTCTTATATGCTATGGGATAGAAACCCTAGTCTGTTAGAATTGTATCTAAAATTAAGGTAAGTAGACCTCAAAGGACCTGAGTGTTCTCTTTTCATAAAGTTCTGTGTGCAGACATTATGTCACTTGCATTTTGGCTTCTTAGGGACCATATTGAGGCAGCGAGGTGGTGCAGTGGACAGAGTGCAGGGCCTGGAGTCAGGAAGACCTGAGTTCAAATTTGACCTCAGACACTTACTGGCTGTGTGACCCCAGATGAGTCACTTAACTCTGTTTGCCTTAGTTTCCTCAACTGTAAAATGATCTGGAGAAAGAAATGGCAAAGTACTCCAGCATCTTTTTCAAGAAAACCCCAAATGGGGTCGCAAAGAATGGGACATAACTGAAAATAACTGAACAACAATGAAACAAAGGGACCATATTTGCTGACTTTAAGAGTGTTGGGTCTGAGGAGCTGAGGTTATAAGAACCTCTGGAGCAGTAAAGCTCCAATAAAAGTGGAGGCAAAGCATCACAACCTCCGCTGAGGAGCGGATTCTCAGCACTGGGGGCCGTGGCAGCCTCAAAACCAGGCCCTCCCAACAGAGCCAGGGGCAGCTCCAGCTCCAACCACCTCCAGGGAGCTTTGTGCAACACCCACCGTATTTCCAGCTTCCCGGTGCGCTTGAACTTCAAACAGAGGATCAGTTTGGCTGGGATATAGAGATTAAATATGCTGTGATTGGAGACTGTAACAAACGTGGAATTGTCATCCGTGTTTAGGCTTATGAAATTTCAGCTCATGACGCTGTATAAGTGAAGTGTCTGTCCTGCCGCTGCTCTAGTCAAAACGTGTTGCATGGAAGAGTTTGCTGGCAAAATGGTTACCGGTTTATATGGATTTCTCTACCACCTTTCCACATTCTCTTTCCTGGTCCCGTGGCAAGAAAATAACTACTGGTTCTCGTTTGATGGGGAAGGACTGAACCCTCATGTATGTACCATTATTCATGCGGCAAAGATGACAATACTTTGTGCCATGTTTTTTTGAGGGCCTTTACAGACCTCAGTATTATTGTTGTTCAGCTGTGCAGTTGTGCCTGGCTCTTTGTGACCCGGTGGACCATGGCATGACAGGCCCATCTGTCCTCCACTATCTCCTGAAGTCTGTCCAAACTCATGCACATTGCTCCCATGACATTCTCCATCTCATCCTCTGCTGTCTCCTTTTGCCTTCAATTTTTCCTGGCATCCGTCTTTTCCAGTGAGTCCTGTCTTCTCATGTAGTCAAAATATTTAAATTTCAGCTTCAACATCTGTCCTTCCAATGAACTGTCAGAGTTCATTTCTTTAAGTATTGATTGATTTTTACCTTCTTGATGTCTGAGGGCCTCTCAAAAGTCTTTTGCAGCATTGCAATTCAAAAGTGTTGATTCCGTGGCGCTCAGCTTTCCTTACTGTCCAACTCTCACAGCCACACCATAGATTTCACTATATGAACCTTTGTCAGCAAGGTGATATCTCTGCTTTTTAAGTACAACATCCAGATGTGGCGTAGCTCTCCTTCCAAAGAGCATGAGTCTTTTAATTTCATGGCTGTAGTCACTGTCTACAGTGATCTTTGAGCCCAAGAATATAAAATCAGACTCGGCTTCCATTCTTCTCCCTTTATTTGCCAGGAAGTAATGGGACAGCTAATTATGGTATTGCCTGTGTGCTATGGAATGTAAAGGAGCCTGCCCAACATGCTTGTTGCCTTTGTCCTTCCAACTCTCGTCCGTGTAATACATTTGTTTTTTTCATTGATCCCAAACCACTTTGGCCCAATGGGCTCTTCTTCCTAATCTTTTTTTTGGAACAGCATGTCTGTCAAAAAGCTGTTTACCAGAAAGTGGTTTTATGCTGTTTTTAAAATGAGAACTGAGTCCGCAGGTTTCCAGGAGTTCAAATAAAAATATTCATTTAACCTAGCAGAATTCCTTCTTTGCCTCTCTAGTGAGAAAAAAGGAGGACATGAAGAAAGCATTAATAACCTCTCTTCAAATGATAGCTGAGTAAGAGGCAAGAGTCTTCAGATTATAGGATCAAAGGTTCCCTTGAGGCATACAGCCAAAATGCTAGCCTATAGTTTTGCATGCAAATTCAGTAATGAACTATGTATTAGCTTTCCTTTCTGATTTCCTGTCTTTAGCTGTATAATTGCATTTGCAGCCTTACCACTTAATTCTGGCAAAGTCTCAGCTTTCTGGTTGTCTTAATGACTTTTCTTGGCCATTGAGTTACCTGGGTCATTGCCTTAGAAAATAAAAGGAGGGAACATTTAGGCCTAAGTTGTTAAGGGTTAAAACTGTCTGTTCTTTGTACCACTTTTCTCAAGAAGCCTTCTAGTCATCCAAATGTTACATTTCAAACCAATGTTGTAAATTATTTATCTACTTTCCCATTTAGAGCCTCACTTGAGATGTTTGGCAACCAGAATGAAATCTTAAATACATTTAGGGCTCTTTGGGAGCCCCTTTCATTGCTTCCCTTGAACTTTTGAGATTAGCGACCTGGAGACTACATTGCATAGGTACCTTATTCATTCTTCTACCTCTCCTTTACTGGTAGAGGGAAGAAGGACAGGACCCTTGATTTCATTGACCAACCAAATTCCCTATGAGGAAACTTTCTCCAAATTCCTGGGTCATTGAGAGACAATGTGCTTTGCCAAGGATCACACAATCACTGGGAGTCAGAGAAAGGACTTGAATGTAGATACACTTTCCTGTCTCTGGCTTACCTGGTAGCTACCTTTACTACAACACTCTTTTTCACCCTTTGCCTTTTATAGTAGCAATAAATCAGCCTATTCCTTCTGTGGGCAGAGGCCCACCTTCTTACTATGTAGAATAAAAAAGTTTAGAGCTGGAAGAAATTTTAGAAATTATACAGCCTAACATCCTTATTTTATAGATGAGGAAGTGAGACAAATAGGGGTTAAGTGACTTGCCCAGGGTCACACAGCTAGTAAGTGTCAGATCTTCCTGACTCTAAGCCCAATGTTTGACTCATTGTACCACCTAGCTGCCCTTCCCTTTTTAGGCTACTGCAAATAACTCTCTTAATGGGTTGGTTGGTGTTCCCTAATTCCAAGCTCCCTGGGTAAAGTATCTGCCTCACATCCCCTCACAACCCATATACCTACATAAGTTAAAAGGTGTTGTTGCTGTTGTTGAGTCATTTCAGTCACGTCCAAATCTCCCAACGCCATCTGGAGTGTTCTTGGCAAAGATACTGGAATGGTTTGTTTTTAACATCCAGTGAGAAAATGATTTTAAGAGATATAGCATGACCTCAGAAGGAAGCTCAACAATGAGAAAAACACCATGTATAGGATCTGCATTTGATCAGGTCCAAGCATTGGCTCCAGATTAGCATTAGAATGCTTGGATCCTGTGACCAGGCTTGGTATCTTTATCTGGGCCCCTCCCTGCTTTTGTTATCATGGCCGAGGATGTTGTGCACTATGACTGTGTTCCGGAGAACATTAATGTGCATCCTAAAGTCCCCAACTGTGAAGGCAGCGGTTAGGAACGAGAGGAAAACTGTAAGGCAGATCCTGAGCTCCTTTCTGAAAAGGAGGGAACAAATATGCAGAATGAGAGTCACATTTTTGAACATGGTCAATGTGGGAATTTGTCCCAACTATGCTTGTTTGTTTTTCCTTCCATTACTTACCACCCTACCCAGCAGTGAGAGAAGGGAGGAGATAGAAAAGGAAAAAAAATGCTTATTAATTAAAAAAATATAATTCAATTTAAACAATTAAAAGGAGCAGGGATTATCTGATAACTGTTAGAAGGCTCTAAATTAGCGTGATAGAGGATGGGATGAACTTTTAAAAGAAGAGAGATTTCTGAGTGATGGTGGCAGGAGAGACTAGAAGTGTCAGAGAATATTAGAAGTCTGAGTATTTCTCTTCCTGGCTCAGTGTAGGAGTAAAGAGGACCTGGGGAGATGAGGGTCATGCTTAAGAAAAGTTTTACCAAGTACTGAGAAGGTGACTAGGAATGTAGTATCTTTGAGAGAGAGAGAGAGAGAGAGAGAGAGAGAGAGAGAGAGAGAGAGAGAGAGAGAGAGCTATGTTCCCACAAATGGGCAGTGAAGTGGTGAAGTGGATAGAACACCTGGCCTGGAATCAGGAAAACCTGAGTTCAAATCTGACCTAACGATACATACTAGTGGGGTGACCCCGGGCAAGTCACTCTACCCTGTTTGCCTCAGTTTCCTTACCTGTCAAATGAGCTGGAGAAGGAAATGGCAAACCACTCTAGTATCCTTGCAAAGAAAAACCCCAAATGAGGTCATGGAGAGTCAGATACAACTGAAAAACAAGCATTTCCACAAATGTAAGATGGAAGAAGTATGAGAGGAAGAAGCCTAAGATGAGTGCAAGTTTGTTAAGATTAGTGTTTTTCCTTAGAGTTTTCATTTATCTTCCTTGAAGCCTGTCTAGAGAACTGTTCTAGTTTATCACTTTTTAAAAAAACACAAAAAAAACCTGCATGGTGTCTCTGGTTTTATAAGAATGCTATATTTGGAGTCAGAAAACTTGGGTTCAAATCTCAACTCTGCTGTTTACAATGGACACAATTGTTGGCAAGTCACTTAATTTCTCTGAGCCTGTTTGCTCATCTGTAAAATGAGAAGCTTGGATTAGATTATCTCCATCGTTCATTCCAGCATTAAACCCTATGATCTCTTACAGAGGTATCTAAGCTTTAGAGAAATGCAACCTGAGATAGTGTGTCCAAATGAAGAAAGTGATAAATACCAGAATAGTGAACGCCCAAGTTCACTTATCTGCCATAAAATCTTATGGGAGAATGCCAAAAGCAACATCAACATGGTCTGGCTTTGAAATCAAAGTATCATTTTAAAAGCAAACAAATAAACTTAATGTGCTTAGGGCCACTACCCTCTCATTAAAAGCAATTTTAGGATAAGACAAAATAAATACAAGGTTGGTGGGAGCATTACTAAAGATGAAACTGTCTATTCTAATATATATATATATATGTATATACACATAAATGTATATATACATACATTGTTGTTTGTCCTTTGTTTTTCGAAGAATGCCAGTGACATCATAGGTGATGTCTTAACTTATGTGTGAATCAGATGTAAGTGAGGCAGAGTTGCAAAAGCCTTCAGCCTCTCTCTTCCAGAGTCATCAAAGTCCAGTGGTAAGATAAAAGTCAGGACAACTTGTGACGGCCCAGGATGCATTGGATGACCTTGGCATTTTCAGTGTCTGACCAAGCTCTAAGTGCTTCATAGCATCTACTTCATGGGCGCTGGAATTGTCCTCATCCACCCACTGCACTGGTGAAAGTCTTCACATGCTTAGAGTAGACATTCCACTAACTCACTGACAAGATTGAGGCCTGTCAGTTACCCTCAACGTGGTCTGGCTCATCTGCCAAGAAAGTTTACCTGGGTGTGGACGCCCTGCATGCTATAGGTTCTTGGAGCCACAGGAGAGGGTTGGGTGAATCAGGTGGACACCAAAGATGGATGAGCAGCCCTGAAAATGGCTTGGCAATCCTACATGCCAAAGGTGCTAATCCCCCTTAAACACACACACACACACACACACACACACACACACACACACACACAGAGTCCCAAAAGCCTTAGTGCAGTTTTAATCTATTAAAGTTTAAGCTATTAAATCTTAAAACTGCAAGTAAAATTTTTGGGACATTCTATATTTATCTATATCACGAAAAGATGTATAGGGGAAGATGGAAGCAAAATTCCCCCTCCTCCATTTTGGTGATATTTTAAAATAAGTAACTCAACCAGTGACTAGATGGTGCAGCAAATAGAGCACTGGCCCTGGAGTCAGGAGGACCTGAGTTCAAATCCAGCCTCAGACACTTAACACAAAAAACTAGCCATGTGACTTTGGGCAAGTCACTTAACCCTAACTGTCCCCACCAAAAAGCAAAAAAAAAAAAGTAACTCAAGGACTTAAATCAGATATTATATACTTCTTGAGGACAGAAGTGTTGTGTTCCTCTTTTGTTTTCCTTTGTAACACCTCACAAAATATCTTGCACATAGTAGGTACTCAGTAAATGTAGATTACATGAAGGGTTGCTGCTGCTCTAATAAAAACAAAGATTTCTATTGTTTTACTTACGTGCTTAATTAAGACCTTTATAAAGGCTACATTTCATCTTTGCCTTTGGACTCTTCCCTCTGACTCTAATGAGACTGCAATTTACTCTGACAGTTTTAACCACTTGAAGCCTCTCAGGCATTCTCTCTTTTTGGGGCAGAGCAGCAACATGAAAAGAGGAACCTGAAGGTTAAAAGAATAAGATAATAAGATAATAAATGGCTACATGACCAAAATATTAAAGATAACAATACAAAAAAAATAGGAGAAAATGAGCTTTGGTACTTTTCAAAAACTATGGCTAGGACAAGAATTCTTAACCCAACATGGGATAGAGGAGATAGTAAAATACAAAATAAATAATTCTGACCACTAAATATTAAAAAAAAAAACTTTTGCAAGAATAAAATCAATGAATATAGAACTAGGAAAGAAACACTAGGGGAAATATTTGTATCATATATGACCCAAAGAAAGTTTCATATCCAAAACAGAAGGGAATTGACATGAATCCATAATACCAAGAGGCAGTCACTAACATCTCAGTGGATGAAGGATATAAACAGTTTTCAAAAGAAGAATTGCAAGCTCTAAGTGATCATATAATAACATGTTCTAAATCACTAATGGTAGAGACATAACCTAGATGGAAGAAAGATGTAAAATAGAACAATTCTAAGTTGCAAAATGGCAAAGTTGACAAAAGGTAGAAACAGTCAATGTTGGAGGGGCTGTGGGAAGACAGGCACACCAATGAAATGTTGGTAGAGCTGTGAAGTCCTGTAATTGTTCTGGATTTCAATAAGAAATTAAAAAAAAATTTATTGAAACATTCCTATCCTCTTACCCTCTAATGGGTGAGAAGTCAAAGACAGCAAGATATGTATATTTAAAACTAAAATATTCATCCACTCTTTATGGCTGGAAAGAAGCAGAAATAAAGTGAGTTCCTATCCACTGGAGAATGACAGAAAAAAAATCCCACCCTCTGATATATAAATACAATGGAATATCATCATAGAGTAAGAAAAACCAGAATTGAGGACTTCAGAAAGATGGAAGGTCTGTATAAAATGCTATAGAGCAAAATAAGCAGAACCAAGAGAAAATTCACATAATGATTATAACAGTAAAAACAAAAAGGTCACTAAAAGTAAGCTGTGAGATGTCCCTCATCTAAGATACCAGTTGATGGAGGCCTATTGCCTAGCCACAACCTTAACTGAGAAGGTTGTAGAGAAGGACGAGCAATGGTATAATGCTCCTATGACCAAATCTTGGCATTCTGAAAAAAAGACAAGATAAAAAATAGCTAGAATTTACATAGTGTTTTAAGGTTTGCAGAATGATTCAGTCTGGAGGTGGCGAGGGTAGGAAATTAC
This sequence comes from Pseudocheirus occidentalis, assembly GCA_028646575.1. Taxonomy (NCBI): domain Eukaryota; kingdom Metazoa; phylum Chordata; class Mammalia; order Diprotodontia; family Pseudocheiridae; genus Pseudocheirus; species Pseudocheirus occidentalis. Next base: position 133,867,575 of record CM053597.1, read on the forward strand.
TGTGATAGATAAAAGACATCAATAATTTTTTTTAAATTATTAGTAGTAAACCTATGGATCTAGTCTTCAAATAACTCTGTAAGGTGGGTGCTATTATCCCATGTGAGGAAAATGGGAGTGAGAGAGGCCCAGTGTTCTAGAACCAGGAAGTGTCTGGGGTAGAATCTGAGCTGAGGTTTGCCCAATTCACCCTTTAGCGTTCTCTTCACTGTAGCACCTAGCTGCATCAAGATAATACATCAATGGAGGGCCACCTTATAACAAGTAAAGGAAGAAATTAGGTATTTGGACAGTAGGTCCAGTGAACAGTTGGGGCCTCACAAAGATAATGCATCACAACTAATTGTTGCCCCAGAGTTAGACTCTGGTGAAGAGAAGCATAAAGGAGAGTCAAGGTCCTGGACATCCAATGCTTGTTTTATAAATTGCAGATCACTAATTACTTGACAGAGGCAAGGTGGTTATGGGTGTGGGTGTGAGTGTCTAGTGAAACTTGGAACTAAAATATTTCATTGCCTAAGCATCATTGCCAAATAATTGTTTGGAAAGAAACATAATCACTAGAAATTATCGTTTGAGTCAATTGGAAACCAAGAGTTGATTTGTAGGGGCAGCTGGGTAAGTTCAATGGACAGAACACCAGCCCTAAAGTCAGGAGGACCTGAATCCAAATCTAGCCTCAGACATTTATTAGTTGTGTGACCCTGAGCAAGTCATATAACCCTTATTACCTCCCCCCCAAAAGATTTGATTTATCTAAAAACTGGATTTGTACATAACTGCCATATTTTAAATATACCTGCATTTAGAAATACTTTTTTTGTGATGTTAAGAAAGGAAAAAGGAAGGAAGAAAGGAATGGTGAGTGGTGATTCCTTTAAAGAGATTCAATAAACACCTGACTTTTTTTTCTTTTAAATCTGATCTTTGATTTCATCAATATAGGGAATTCATACTGAGGGAACACTCTCTCTTAATGAAGATCAGCCCTTACTCTAGAACTCATAGTCTAAGCTGCCTAGAGTGCTAGAGGTTACGTGACTTTCTTAGGTTCACACAGTCAGAATGAGGACTTATACCTGGGACTTTCAGCTCTCAGCCCTCTGGGCCGCTTGAATGAGCACTTAGCCTAAGACCTGGTACATAGTAGGCACTTACTAAATGCTTATTATTAAATGCTTATTGACTTACAGAGTTACAATCATCCAATTTTTAATCTGTGGAAGGATAGAGGATAAGTTAATAAAAACATCTGTCCATTATCCAACTTAATTACATAATGGCAGTTTATATAGAGCAAATCAATATAGCGTAACGTCTAAATAATAGAGAGCTTGCCGTAGAGGGATCAAATTATAATTTACTTTCTGTGAAATGCAAAACTCCAAATTGTCAAGATTTACCTCCCTTGGTATCTGCATTTCTTCTCCCCTTCCTCATTAAAAACTTATTTCTCCTTGGGCTTGGATCCTTTTCTTCTCCTCTTATTTATTTTGCAGGGATCTCCATGTTCATAAAGAAAGCTAAGGAGTCTCAACTGAAAAAAAAAAGTTTCATTCCTCTTAAATAATGAGCTAAGTGTTCCTGTGTGGCTGGCAGAGTTCATTTAATCTACAGTTGTATCTCATGATTCTATCATCCCGTTCTTGATGGCCCAGATGTCACTAATTCATAGGTGAATGGAATATGTGTGATTAATTTTATATTCTATTTTGACTTCCACCAGCACGCTTCTGGGCTATATTCCTTTCTTGTCAGTTGGGATGTACTCAAGAAACATAAACTTGCTTTAATAGCACCCCTCCTCACCCAAATTCCCATAACTAATAGGAAGCCTGATTTTTAAAAAATCGTAAGTTGTATTTCAGTTAAACATTATGCTATCTGCTTTTATATTATATAATAATGATAATAGCTAGCATTTATATAGTTGCTTTAATGCTTATGAGTACTTTACACATATGATCTCATTTGACCCTCATGATAACCCTCAGAAGTAGGTATTATTTTTATTTCCATTTTACAGATAAGGAAACTGAGGCTGGGAGCATTTAAATGACTTACCCAGGGTCCCACAATTAGAAAGAATCTGAGGGAGGATTGGAACTCAGGTCTTTATGACTCTCTCTCCTTGGCCACCTAGCTGCCCCTATCCCTCTATGTGTGGCGCTGTTCGATTTAATTGGGAAATGCCTGCAGAGACCATGTTAATGTCCTTAGTGTAAGATTATAGGATTTAGGGTTGGCAGGAATGTTAGTGATCATCTCAGTCTAGCCCCCTCCTTTTACAGTTCAGGAAGAGTTGGGTTTCAGTTGGCTCTCAGGATACCCAGGTATACCCAGAATCATAGATGGCTCTCCTGATTACATGAAGTGACTTAGCCAGCTGGATCGGGAAGCCAAGTGGTGTTCTAGGCAATGTTCACTCAAATGGCCTTTAGCCAGGAAAGTGAATATCTGGAATGTGTCCCTGATGGAGGATGAGAAATTGTTTTCCTTGGAGGGCTCTAAAATTATGATTGATTCTCACCTTCCTAACATGGTTTTCTAAGTGTATTCTTTCCTGAAGAAAGAGGAATGGATTAAACGTGCACTCTATGAATCCATGACCAGAAAATAAATTCTGCTTTTAGGAATGGGCTGATGCCACATTGGTGAGAGCAAACCTATTGCAATGAAAGGTGTGTTTTTAAAAAACCAATCTAATAAAGCAATTGAAACAAAATTGTAAAGGAGTTGCAATAAAAGGTGTTTGTTTTTTAACTTAATAAATTGGACCAAAACACCCCTGGGAGAAAACCAGAGACCAGGCAAAATGGCACTTAATTCTGTTTGGAGATCAGGGCTGGAGATGGGGGGCGGGATGGGAGGGAAATGGGGCAAGAGAACAGTTTACCCCAATATTTACTACTTCTTCCCTGTCCCTCCATACCTTAGCATTTTTATTTACTGTTTTAGCTTTTGGGTGGGAAAGAGAATTTAAGAGAGATGGGAACAGCTTTCTAGATGAATTTACAGCTACTTGAAATGGGGGTACTTAAGACTAATAATTATAGCTTAGTTTATAAAGCACTTTCTTGCTTTATAAGAACTACCTGTGAAGCAGGTAAAGCCAGCATTATTATCCTTACTTTGTAGATGAAAGATTACATGATTTGCTCAAGGTTGCACAGTAGCTGAAGGTGGATTATAACCCAACTATTGTATTTCCAAAGTCCAATGATCCTAGGCTTTTGGAGGTGGAAAGAACCCAAGAGATCATCTAGAGAGAGGATTGTAGCCTGAGAGCCGAAGTGGACCGCAAACCCCATCTAGTCCAACCCTCTTAGCTTACCAAAGAGCAAACTGAGTCCTGAGGAAGTGAAGTGACTTACCCAAGACCACTCAGGCCTTCTCACATGAGTACCAGTGTTCTCCCAGGGGACTACACTGAGGCTACCCCTTTATTTTAGTGAGGCCTAAGGAAGCTAAGTTCACCTAGGTAGTGAGCATCAGGTTGAACCCAGGTCCTCTGACTCTGAGGATAGTTAGGTGACACAGTGGATAGAGCACTTGGTTTGGAATCAGGAAGACTCTTCCTCATGAGTTCAAATCTTGCCTCACACACTTCTTAGTTGTGTGACCCCGGGCAAGTCACTTACCCCTGTCTGCCTCAGTTCTTCATCTATAAAATTGGCTGGGGAAGGAAATGGGAAACCACTCCGGTATCTTTGCCAAGAAAACTCCAAATGTGATCACAAAGAGTGGGATATGAGTGAACAATAACAACCACCTCTGACTATAGCCCATGTTCTTCTTTCCGTACCACCTCAGGAAACCCCTTTCTTTTACTGAAGAGGAAACTGAGACCCAGAGAGCTTGTGACTTATCCAAGGACATACGGGTAGTAAGTAAACCCAAGAATTCAACCCAGTCCTTTAAGTTCCAAATCCAGGTTTTTTGTGTTTGTTAACATGTTCCTCTGTTCCACTATGGAAAAGAAGTTCATTTCTCTGGCTTGACATGAAACCTTTTCCCAGACAAGCTAGAGAGCCTGCCCAACTCTGAATACTAGGCTTTTCTTTCATTCTTTTCCCAGAAACCCACCTCTCTGGCTCACTAGAAAGATGGTTTTCCACCTCAAACATAGCCTAGTGGTCAACACATAGGCAGATGAGTAATAGCAAAATATGAAGCTGCATGTGGCTAGGTGAGGTCATTCTTTAGATTCCATTATCATCCAGGCCATTCCTTTCCGGCCACACCTCCTGCCTCTTCCTGTTCTTGGAGAGATGCTTGCTCAAGGAGTGACATTAAAGGATATTATTCAGGAAATGTATGATTGGGAAAGGAGGAAGGCTGGCCATGTGGCAAGAGCAAGGCATAACAACAGATGGACAGGCTGTGCCGCCCTGGTAAGCCCAGATTATAAAAGTACTGTGAGGAAGGCCTCCAGCATATTGGGTGGATCCTTTCTGGAGAATTGATGGAAGGACATGGAAAAGAAACACCCAGGAAGAGAAGGTATGGATGAGTCACTCTGTATCTGCACTGATGTGCTTCTATTGAGGACACCAGAGACCTGAAGAAGTATGGTTGTTGTTGTTCTATTGTGGTTGACTTTTCATGACCCCATTTGGAGTTTTCTTGGCAAAGATACTGGAGTGGTTTGCCACTTCCTTCTCCATCTCATTTTAATGATGAGTAAACAGAATCAAACAGAGTTAAGTGACTTGCCCAGGGTCACTCAGGTACTAAGTGTCTGGAGTCAAATTTGAACTCAGATCTTCCTGATTTCAGGCCCTTTATTCTATCCACTGGGCCACCTAGTTGCCCCAAGAAGTATGGAAGGAATTTTTTTGACTTGTTTACTTTTAGCTTATAAGATTCAGTTCCAGAATCACTTGAGTTTCCTTCCTTCCTTCCTCCCCACCCCCCCCCCCCCCATGGTGGCATACAACCATGTATAGGATCTATAAACTCTTTCACATTGTACAATAGTCTGGTTGTACAGAAGTGTTGTAACCAATGGAGTGAATGATGGGAAAAAAGAAACAAAACCAAACATAGAAAAGAACAATAGCATGTATTGCTTCAGTCTCCATTTAAACTCTGGTCTTTCTAGAACTTTCTCTGAATATAGATATCTCCTTGGAAGTAAATATTAATGTTTTCTGATATGTTAGGAATGTTATTCATATTTAATTGTTCCTTTGAACCTGTGTTTAAATCTCACCTCTGATACATGCTGTGACTCTAGATAGTCACTTAACTTCTGAGTTCAATGAGAATTCTTAAGTTGCTTAGGAGGTGCCAACCTGCCAAGGGAGCTTCCTTCACCAACAAAATCACAGGTATAGTCCCTATCTCTGTCTCTGTCATTGTTCAATTGTATAATGAAGGCTGGCCTGCAGAGAAAAAGATGTTATCACTGACCCAGCACCACTAGAACCTGTGTTTTGGATTTTTTTCTCTGCTAGTGAAGATGGCTTCATTCTCAGTCATTGCCTTCTCAACCCTACTGTGGCCAAGGATGGTGATTTATTTATGCTTTTTTTTTTGAGGGGAGAAGGCACGGCAATTGGGGCTAAGTGACTTGCCCAAGGTCACATGGCTAGCAAGTGTGTCAAGTGTCTGAGGTTGGATTTGAATGCAGGTCTTTCTGATTCCAGGGCTGTTGCTCTAGTCACCTAGCCACCCCAATAGTGATTTATTTATAAAATGGTATATGATCATGATGAAATACTACTGTACTATAAGAAATGATGAGCTCTTTGACTGTAGAAAAACATCAAAAGACTCGCATGAAATGAAAAGTGAAATGAATAGAACCAAGAGAATGTTGTGTATGTATGCATGTATCTATGTATCTATCTATGCATCTATGTATCTATCTATGTATCTATCTGTATCTATCTATCTATGTATCTATCTATGCATCTATATATCTATGTATCTATCTATGTATCTATGTATCTATGCATCTATCTATGTATCTATGCATCTATGTATCTATCTATGTATCTATGTATGTATCTATCTGTATCTATCTATGTATCTATGTATCTATCTATGCATCTATATATCTATGTATCTATCTATGTATCTATGTATCTATCTATTGTAACAGCAATATTCTTTTAAGAACAATTGTGACTAAGTTATCCTGACTATTATAAAATAGATTGAAATAACTGCAAAGGACACATGAAGGAAGCTGCTATCTGCATCCAAAGAGAGAACTGATAAATAGAAGTGTACGTAAAAGGATTTTATACCTACACATACACACACACTCATCTAGTGGTAGGTTGGGGGTGGGGTAGGAGGGAAGAAAAAAAGGGAAAAAAAGAAAGTTACATGATAACTTTATTATATATTTAAAAGGAATAGTAAGTTGAAAACAATAGACTTACAGTTTCTTGTGCAATCATCTTTTTTATTATTGTACTGTGTTATGGAAATGCTTGTGTTATTTCATAAATTAAAAATTAAAATGACTGAGAGGTACTAGACCATGCAGAATGAGATATACAATTTTGAACGTGGTCAATATGGGGATTTGTTTTCCTCGTCGATGCATATTTGTTATAAGGGTTTTGTTTTGTTTCATTCTTCAGGGACATGGGGAAAATATGGACAGGACAAAAAATAAATGCTTGATCATTTTTAAAAATTTAATTCAAAAATAAGCAAAATCCTAGCTATTCTCTGTTCAAGACCAACTGGCATAAGGATTAAAATAATTTTCTTAGCCTCCCTAGCTCATGCTTTATACTTAAATGGGCTAACAACTCTGCCATAGATTAAAAAAAAATAACATTCCTATGAGCTCGGCAAAGTCTTTTTAGAAAAAAGCCCCATCAAGACCTCACTTCTCCCCGCTGACTTTAACTGTCTGTACTCACTCTCTTTTTCACTTTTGCAAGTCCACTAAGGAGCTTAGGGCAAGATAAGTTCCTGTATTCTCCTGAGGGGAAAGAAAATATCAAACTCCAGGTGAGCCGGAGTAGGAGCAGCTGCTTGGAGTGCCTACCTGGGAGTCTTACAAATGTGAACAACCATTGCCCTCTGCTGGAATATTTTTTCACTGCTACATCGTATTTCCATTAGGTAGTGTGAAAAGAAATGAACAAGAAATGCATCAATCATTAGTTTAATTTCATTTAGCATCCTCTGGGATCAGTGACTTGTGCATCATATGGAAATGCCTAGAAGGTAACCTTATTTAAAGGTTAGAGGCCACGTGGTGTAATGGATATAGCGGCCAGCTTTGGATTCAGGGAGATCTACATTTAAGTCTTGCTAGTAATATATGAGGCAGTTAAATGGCTCACTGGATACAGCACTGAGTCTGGAGTCAGGGAGAGGTGAGTTCAAATCCAGATTCAGATATTTCCTAGCTGTGTGACCCTGGGCAAGTCACTTAATCTCTGTTTGCTTTAATCCACTGGAGATGGACATGGCAAACCACTTCAGTATCTTTGCCAAGAAAACTCCATGGACAGCATTGGTGAGCTAAAGTCCACTGGATCATGAAGGGTTGGACACAACTGAACAACACTGACATACACCGGCAAGTCAATTAACCACTAAGTGTCCCCATGACAATAATTATGACAGTTAGTTGTATTATGGAGCAAAACCAAAACCAAAATAAAACACAGCATTTGTCTCCCCTGTGAACTCCAGCCTTTCATCACCCAGTGCCTGTTGGGCATTTTGAGCTGCATGTCCCATAGGCATTTCAACCTTAACATGTCCAAAACGGACCTCGTTCATTCCTCCCCAAACCCTCCCTCCTTCTGATCTTCCTTATTTCTGTCAAAGGCAAGGCATCCTTCCAGTCTCCAAAGTTCCCTGGCTCAGGCTTATGCTTGACTTCTCTCTCCCCTTCAGCCCACATATTCAGCCAGTTGCCATTTCTTATCTTTCCTCCCTCTAAGACTGCTCTCTTCTTGGACTCCCTCTGACTACTTGCATAGCCATCACCTTAGTTCAGACTCCCATCGCTTCTCACCTGAATTATTGAAAGTGTGTTCTGATTTGTCTCCCTCACTACAAGCCATCCTCCATATAGCTGCCAAAGCAATTCATTTCAAGTGCTGTCTGACTATATCATGCCCCTATTCAATAACCTCAGGTGGCTCCCTACTGCCTCCAGAATTAAAAAATAAACTCCTCTTTTTGACTTTTTAAGCCCTTCAGTCATCTGGCTTCAACCTACCTTTCCATCCTCATTAGACATGAATCCTTTTCTCACTCCATGGTCCAGTCAAACTGACCTCCTTGCTGTTCCTTATGCACAGGTCATTCACTTTTCTGTCTCCTTGCCTTGGCACTGGGCTGTTTCTCATGCTTGAAACATCTTCCCTCCTGATCTCTACCTCTTGGATTAGGATTCAGCTCAAGCCTCATCTTATACAGGAGACCCTTCCCTGATCTCTCTTGAAGTTTGTGCCCTTCCTTCCAGAACATATATGTATATATATGCATATACATACACCTGTATTTATGTTAACACACATGAGGATATATTTCTATATGTACGTGTCTTTTAGATACTTATATATGTGTCGGCTTGTCTCCCTTGATTGAATGTTAGGTCCTGCAGGACAGGAAAGATTTTATTTTTGTCTTTGTATTCCTAGCATCTATCATTGTGCCTTGTATAAAGTAGGTGTTTAATTAATGCTTGTTGATTGATTAATTGATTGCTATAAGTTACAGCCTTATCATCAAATGAGGGAAGTCCTGCCCTGGAAATTGCTCACACCAGAGAAATAGCAGCTCTGGAGTGAAAGTCAAATTTCCAGCATAGTATGAACACGGAGACACGTTTCATTTGTTGATGACAAGCCAAGACCGTCTTCTGAAGAAATAGAACTAATTTGATGTTTGCTTAAATATTCAAATGGATATACGAACTTATCTATCTGAATGTTCCTCTAACATAACAAGATATGAGAACTGTTTTCATGCCACAGCATAAAGTAATTGGGGGATTGTACTAGATGATGGTATCATTTGGGCCCAATTTCTCAGGTGTCGGGGTTTGAGCCAAGGAGGATACCACTGCACTCTCCACTAGCAGATCAAATCAAATTATTTATTAGGTGAAGGATCCAAGAAGAACACTAGGCAGGAATGAATGTTCACTCAACATCGGCCACACAACATCTCCACTCACACCCCACAATCCTGGATTCCAAACTCTAGTCTAGGGTGTGCAGTTCCACAGATGGCTGCATAGTATTTACCAACCTGCAGGCTGCCAAGCATAGATTGGGGATAGACTCTTCAGGATGAAGAGACCCAATGGGAGTGATTAGGAATGCAAGCTGTTTAAATGCAGTTTCAAGTAACATGAATGCATGAAAAAAATCACAAATATTTTAAGAGTCAGTTTCCAGCATTAAGAATGGTACAACAGGGAATAAACATTACATCATGACCAACCAGGGGTAAAGACTGGAGCTAGGCCAATCCCATCAAGGGAATTGGGCAAGTGGGGAAAGTGGTTCTGGGAAACCCTGAGAAGACAGAATATCCAGAATGAGCTCAAGTGCCAAAAGCAGCATAAAGGTCAAGAAAAGTAAACAATGAGAAAAGGTAATTGGATCTAGCAATTAGGAGATCATTGGTAAACATGAAATCAGCCATTTCAGTCTAGTGGTGGGGTCAGAAGCTGGATTTCCAGGTGTTGGAGATATGAGTGGAGTAAGAAGTGAGTGTTGATGATTTTTTTCCCCCTGGAGCTTATATATGAGAAGAGAGATATAGGACAAGGCCTGAGTGGAATCCAGGGTCAAGTGATTTTTTTTTTTTTTTAAGGATGGGCAAGATCTTTGTATGCCTGCTGACAGCAGGAGATAGGCAAAGGAGAGATTGAAGATTAAAAAGAGGTAGGGAGTGATTGAAGGGGCAACCTCTGAGAGAAGATGGGTGTGAGGGGATGGAAACAAGGGTACAAATGGAGGGGCTACTATTTGCAAGGAAAAGGGCCACCTCATCTTTATAAACTGGAGTAAAGGAGGAGGGAATGGTGGATGATGTTGAGGATATCTGAGTTGTGGAATTGGGGAGAAGAGGGAACTCTTGATAGATGTCCTCACTTTTTTTCTAAATCATAAAGCAAGGTAAAGCAAGGCAAAATCATCAGAGGACGAAGCTAGTGGGATTCCAGGAGCCTTTAAGAGAAAAGAGATTTGTAACAAATGATGATAGAAGGGGGATAGAGAGTCAATCCAAAGAGGGTAAGTACCCACATGAACCAGTGAAAGCCCAAGTGGGATGAGATAATATAAATTTGTAGTAAATTCAATAAGCGTAGTTACGAGACTTTGTACAGAAACAATCAGCAGTAACGAATTATGGGGAAAATGAATGGTGGGAAGTAATCCAGTGCTGGAGTTTGGAAAGGGAGCAACTGTGAGAAGACAAGGGGGCAAGAGAGTCAAGAGTAGAAGACATCATAAAGCTGAACTGTTTAACCACAGTGTCAAGGCTGTGAAGGAAGGTTCACGAGGCCAGAGCAGGAGTGATGAATTGAAAAAAGCCTAGATTAGAGTCATAGGAACACAGTAGGGATGAAGAACTGATTTAGAAGGAACAAGGCATGGGGAGAGAGGGAAGAATAGGAGATTATGGTCAGATTGAGGACTTTCAGAGTTCTGTGTTATAGAGGTGGAAGTCTATATGGGTGATGATGAAACTTTCAAGGGGAGGGTATGACCCCTGGTGGCTGTGGTGGACTGAAGGTCCAAGTCATGGGAACTCAGTAGGTTGATGAACTGGGAAGCTAGAAAATTTGAAAGCACATATACTGTAGAGTAATATATTGTAAATATATAAATAAAATATTATAATATACAAATATATTATAAGTATATACTTGTTTATAATATAGACAATTATATATACTATATACAATGCACATATATACAACATACTATATATAGTATATATACAATATATTATATACGATGTATATATACATCTAGATCTATACACATAT
>CM053597.1:133879070-133912979 GCA_028646575.1 Pseudocheirus occidentalis
CACATCATATATATGATATATCCTATATATAATGCATCCATACAATATAAATATATTATAAACATATAAATAAAAAATACAATATATTACAAATTTGAGAACACATATATTGAACTCCTTAAGTATAAGGGCAGGGGTAGGGATGGAGCCAGGTACTGAATTTCTTCCCATAAGAAAGACAATGATATGGGGTGTGATAGATAACTGTCCTAGGGTCTGGATGAGGTGATAATTGATGTGGATGGAGTAAACGTCAGAGAATGAGGGGTTGGTGAATGATAGTAGCAGGGGGCTGTTCTGGAAGTGGCAACAACCAACAATGAATAGACTGAAGTGTGTCCAATGTCATTGGAAGAGATGTGTCCAGTACTAGAGAGGGTGCCTAGGAATACCATGTCGACTGAGGGGAGCCAGGTTTCTGTGGTTGCAGGAAGATGAAAAGAGTGCGAGAGGAAGAAGTTTAATACTGGGGTAATTTTTCAACAGTGGAATGGGGTTTCAGAAGGAGGGAAGAAAATAAGCATTTATTACGTACCTACCAAGTAGCAGGCACGTGCTAAGTGCTTTACAGTTGTCTCATCTGATCCTCACAATCCTTGGAGGTAGGTGTTACTATATCCCATTTAGGGTTGAGGAAACAGTGGTAGACAAAGATTAAGTGATTTGTCCGAGTGTCTGAGACTAGATTTGAAATGGCACAGTGGATAGAGGTCATGGAGGTTAGAGGACCTGAGTTCACATCCGACCTCAGACCTTACCATATATATGACCCCAGGCAAGTCACTTAACCCGTTTGCCTCAGTTTCTTCATCTATAAAATGAGTTGGAGAAGGAAATGGCAAACCGCTCTAGTATCCTTGTCAAGAAAGTCCCAAATGGGGTCATGAAGAGCAGGACATGACTGGACAACCTTTGATTCCAGGACCAGTGTTCTGTGAGCTACACCACTTAGATGCCTTGAGAGCCGAGCAGACTTGAAACCCAGAAGTGAAGTGCAAGGACAGACCTGGATGGTGACGAGAGAGTACAAATTGGTAGCAGGGGAGTGTTTGTTTGGGCAGAATCCAGATTCATTAGTCATTGTAAGTGCTCCACTAAACCTATCTAGAATGTTCTCAGCTAAATGCTTTGTCCTGCTCTATTCCAAAATATTATGCAAAGCTCTAGGCTACGGTTCTCCAGTCACTTCCAGATCCTGTAGACTTATATTGTGTTTTATATGCTCATGCATTTTGGGTACTGGATCCTTTGAGAAGTAGGTAGATGACAGAGTCTTTAAAAACCTATGTGTACCTTGGCACAACTGTGACTGATTATATGTAATTAATAGGCAATCGATGGTGGACTGGGTTTGGTTTTTGAAACATAGGTTCATAGTTTTAGAGCTGGCAGAAAACTTAGAAAGCCCATAGTCTGCCCCCCTCATTTTACAGATGAGAAAACTGAGACTCAGAGAGGTTAAGGGATGTACCCAAGGTAAGTGACAGAGTATAGATTTGAAAATAGTTCCTCTTTCTCTAAATCCAGGTATTTTCCCATTGCCCCTCAATGTCTACTTTGTAGTACCTGCATCATTACACTGGAATGGGCTGTAGTTTAAAGAAGAGTTGAATAGTTAACACACACAGATGATTCGATAGTTATTGACTGGTCTCAGTCAAGAAAACCTAGGTTTGAGTCCCACTTTGTCACATCCTGATTGTGTACTCTGGGCAAGTCATTTATAATTTCAGTATCCCAGAAAATGCTATAACACTATAAACTGCAGAGCAGGTACTGAATTGCTTCAGGTAGATCAGGTCTTCTCTCTAGTACTTCTCTATACCAGTGAAATCACAGATGTGATCAAAACATTTTTTAAATGGATGTTAAAATAAAGGCTGTGTGTCATTCCTTGACATAGCCCCTCCTGCTCTGATCCAACATATTAGGGCCATTCAGCTGCTGATTCACTCTGCCAGGAGCACAGACTGACCCAAGGACTCTTCAATTTCAGAGCTCATAGTATTTATATTTAAGAAGATAAAGAAAACTAGAGCCCTGGACAAATGTACCTATTCTGAGTAAGTGGGTCCCAGATATCTGGGAAAAGACCAATGATGAGTAAGCTAAATAAGGATGCCTGGAGGGGTTGGTAAGATTCCTTTTATGCTCCATAGCTACACTTTTGATTTTATCAGTCATTCTGGGTCAAAGGATCCTTCCTTTTCTCTCTGAAGGGAAGTGACTTAGTCTGACCAGAAAACTGAATTGAGCCTCCTGACAGTTGCTGGCATCCAGTAGTTGTACAGAAAATATAAAACCAAAGAATCTTCCCACTATTCCATAATGCCTCTTTTTTTTTTTAGGGGGGTGGGGTTAAGTGATTTGCCCAAGGCATGTAGCTAGGTAAGTGAGTTAAGTATCTGAATCTGGATTTGAACTCAGGTTCTTCTGACTCCAGGGTCAGTGCTCTATTCACTGCATAACCTAGCTGCTCCCATAATACCTCTTCATGATGACAACTAGGTTGGTCCAAATACGGATTGACTCCTTCAAATGACATCTCTTCAGCAGGCAAAAATTATTTGCTATACAAGAAAAAACCCCCATTACTTAAAATACTATTAAATGTATGCACAATTAATGTATTAAGTGGCGAGCTCCTTGAGAGTAGAGATTTTTTTGGGGGGGAAGAGGGGGCAATGTTTTCTTTGTATCACCTGTGTTTAACACAGTGTCTAATCCATCATAGGTGCATCATAAATGCTAGAGGAGAGACTTCAATAGATTCTTCCATTTCTTTCAATTCAAATAAATATATTTTAATGATTTTTTAAAATTATCACTACAGAAAATAAAACTAAGGGCATGATCATAGGGTATATATTTAGTTTGGAGAGGGGAGGATGTGAGGGGGTTATGGGTCTGTCTAGATATGGCTCATGGGGATCCAATAATAGATATCTAGTCTAGAGTCTTCTCCCTCCACCTTTCTCCAGGGAGGATTTTAATACCTACCAGAAAGGGAAGGAGGAGGTTGGGGCCTCCTTCATGCTACCTCTCAAAATGGCACCGAAGCAATTCCATTGCCACTGAGAACCATCCCATGTTTTTTGCTTTTCATTTTGAACTTCTTTCTTTGGGAGGTCTTCATAAGTGTCTATCATAGGAAAAGAACAAGATCCTTATCTGAGCAGACTTATCAATAAAGTCTGACTTGGTAAATCATAACTCTATTAATACATTCTATGGGTCATTTATTCAAATCTTGGTCTTCTCCCACTTGATGTACATGCCTCCTTCTAAATCCTTGATTTTTATCTTTCAGCGTGGAGAAGTAGGAGAAAAATACCAACCTTGATTTTAATCTTAAAGGCCTGGTGGAAAAACAATAAGTTTCCTTTCAATGTCCTTCCTGGATCATAATTTTTAAGATGGTAGATTTAGCGTAGGAAATAAATAGCCCATTAAGGAGGCTTTATAGCTTCATTTCTAGCTTGTCATCCCCAGCCTTCTTCACATCAGACTTATCATTCTTATATATAATCTGTCCTCAGAAAGCAAGCCCCACTGATTATTTCACCAAGTTCTGATAACTAATTAAAAAAAAAAGAATCAAACCCAAAATCTATTTGTAAGAGAATGATAGAGATGGGATCCAGAAAGATGAGCTATTCATTAAAGACCATTTGTCTGAATTCTCTGTTAGTGCTCCAAGGCAGCTGTCAGCATATTAGGGGGAGTATTTGAGCAGGGTTATTGAAGCTTTATGCAGCTGTAGAGATGGATAGTCTGTCTCTATGTAGAATCTTGCCTATTTCCAGTGACCAAATGTGATACTGAACAAAATAATGGTCAGAAAGAGCATCACCAGGCTCCTAATGAGAAGTTGTTGACAGAAAAATTGCTCTCACATTCATCAAAAAGGCAATAAATGTCAAGAAAGGGACAGACTGGAGATACAGTAGCTCATAAATCCCTTCTTTCAGACTGCCCTAGGAGAATTTAAGGACAATACATTTGCTATGTTCTTCTCAAAATGATGGAGAGCTTTCAGAAATTCCAGGACAGTTGGGTAGAGAAGTAGTCACTCATTTATCAAGCCTTTTTTAAGTACCTACTGTGTGCAAATGCTAGGTTCAAGTCTTACTTCTAACACATACTGACAGTGTGACCCTGATTTGGTCACTTAACCTGTGAGAGCTCCAGGCAGTTCTCTAGAATTACAAATTGCAGAACAAATGTGCATTGGGAGAAGGAATTTCTTTGATGGAAGATCCTTTTAAACAATGAGATCACAGGTCTGGACCAAAGAATAATTATGCTAGTTGTGTGGATGTAAAGACAGAACAAAAAAGTCTCTGTCTTCAAGCAACTTATACTCTATTACACAATATAATTTGAGGAAACAGAGAGTAATAACAAGGAGAGGAATCAGGGAAAATCCCCTCTACCATCCCTACATCCCCCACAAATTAAGCCTGAAGGAATCTGAGGTTTTTAAGAGGTAGTGTGTTCTAGATATCCAAAGACTTGGAGGAGGGAGCTGGGAACCAAACTCAAAAAGCAACAGCTTGACTGGCATGTAGGGTCTGAAGGGGGATAATACAAACCATCTGGAAAGGCAGGCAGTAGCTAGTGTGAAGGGTTTATGCCCAAACAGGTTCATAAAGGCAAAAGGGAATGTGACAAACTCTGAGAGCAGGGCCTGTTTGGGCATAATTTCAACCTGGAGTTTGCTGTGGGCTTGTTTCAGAGGCTTCTGAGTCAGAATTCCAGAACTGACTGGCTCTGAATTTTTAAAAATGACTTGTCATACTCTTTAGAGTACAGTATATCCACATTGTGCTATCATTTGTCAGTGAACTAAAAGTTTTAAAGTAATTTCTAATTAAGGAATACAAGGGTTATTGCAAAATCTACAAATTCAAACTAAAATCATTGAAAAAAATCTAGTCATCTCTCCTTTCTCCAAACTTTAACTCTTGTGCTAACTTACTGGCATCAATTAATTATATATTGTTATTAATTATTTACATATTGATTGATATATAGTTAATTATGATATGTAATCAATTATATATTGCTATGTGACAGTTCTATTGTTGCTTGGAATTGTAACTTACAACTTAAATTATTTATTATCCAATGAGATAATATATGTAAAATGCTTTGCAAACCTTAAAAGCACTATATACATGCTAGCTATAGTTAATATGTCCCATATTTTTGGTTTGTTTCCCTAACTTGCTTGCAAACACTTTGAAGACACAATAGCTTGTCTTACATGTTTTCACCCCTATTCTTCTCATAAACTGAGTTTCTGTTGCCTTGCACATAATGTTTTTTTGTAACAGCCCTGAGTGGTTGATACCTGGCTCAGAAAAGGGGAGCTAGCATTGAAGACGAAGTGGGTGGAACGGAAGGAAGCATGACGGGGAATTATGGAAGGTACGGTTGTGTTGCAGATAAGCCCCATAAGTGATGAGCAGCATAGGATCCAAAGATCATAGACTTAAGAACTGGAAAGGACCTTATAGGCAGCAAGTCCTACTCTCTCATTATAAGAAAACTGAGGCAGAGAGGTTAAATGATTTGCCCAGTGTCTTTGTATTCTGAGACAGAATTTTAACTCAGATCTTTCCACCTCCAAGTCTAACATTCTAGCTATTGTCTATGATGTGACCCCTCTCCAAACCCTTCAAATGGTTAGTCATACTGCTTGGTCTTATGCCATGGTCACCTTATATCTATTATGTCATATCCTCAATTTTGGAAACCACTGGTTAGGGGCAGCTAGGTGGTACAGTGGATAGAGCACTGGCTCTGGAGTTAGAAGGATCTGAGTTCAAATGTGGTCTCAGACTCTGACTAGCTGTATGACCCTGGGCAAGTCACTTAACCCTGTTTGGAAGAAGGAGGAGGAAGAGGAGGAAGAGAAGAAGAAAGAAATGACTGGTATAAGAGATATTTTTCATCTATTGGGTCTTTTTTTCCCATGAAGGGATGTCCCCTTTTAAGTAAGACTCCAACAAATGCAAAAATTTTAAGGGCCAAAACCCAAGATAACGCAATATAAAGGTGACGCTCTTTCAGGTACAATTAAAGCATTCTATAACTTCTAGGTGTTCAGAGACTGAGGAGATCAATGGCATATGAAAAGGCTGACAGAGAGTCATGAACTTGTCCCTAAGACAGAGATGGTCTTAAGGATACAATTATCAGATTGTCAGAAGGAAAAAAAAATCATTCAGTTTGTTCACCTGGGTATTTGAGATTGAATTCCAAACACTCAGTTTAACCATAAGATGCTCAATAGTAAATACATTTGACCTTTTATTTTCTCTCCACTCAAGCTCCAAGTGCCTCAGTGGGTCTACTTGGGCACTTTGATATTCTGAGATATGACAGCAGATATAAAGATAAAATGCTTTTAAAAACCCCTGGGCTTAATGCCACTGCAATGGAGCAATGACTTCTGGTAACTATGTACTCTATCAATCTAGGCTCTTATACAGATACATTTACTCACTTTGCTGGAAGAATCAGGAAAAACCTTCACTTTGTTAAATTTTTTCCTCTAGCTCTGTGTCCTCTACAGAGATAATTTAAAAAAAAAAATCACAAAACTATGGGCTGGGAATTTTTTAATTTATTCATGAGGTGTAACTTGTGTGAGGAACTCCACGCAGGCAACAGGAAGACTAATCATCCAAGCCTCATTAATCCATTGATGGCAGGAGCTGGTTTAGGGCTGGAAGCCAGGGAGGGGCGGCTGAGACAGGGCCGAATTCAGATTCCCCAGCCTTACTATTCCTACTTCCTTTTTTGAGCCATACCCACCCTTCTGTCTTCCTGTTTTACTCAAGGTGGTGGTGGTATTCAGTCATTTTTCACTTAGTGATCCCATTTGGAGTTTTCTTGGCAAAGGTACTGGAATGGTTTGCCTTTTCCTTCTCCATCTCATTTTACAGATGCGGAAGCTAAGGCCAACGGTGCCCAGGGTCACAGGGCTAATAAGTGTCTGAGGTCACATTTGAACTCAGGTCCTCCTGACACCACGACTAGTGCTCTATCTGCTTTGTCATCTAGTTGTCTCTTTTCTATAGGTAGCCCTGACTAATACGGTACAAGCTAGGTCCTAGCAGCTAGGAAGCAAGTAGCCCCAAGTGAACAAGATTAGCCCTTAAAAAGAGAGAAGGGCTGTTTCTGCTATTTGAAGTTTAGCCTGGGGAAATTTGTGTTAGAAACCCTAACCCTTGCTACCTGTTCTCTGGGGTCATCCTTTCCTGACCTTTTGCTATACCAATTCTAGGAAGGGGACATTTTATATCCTTCCCCCCCCCCCCGAAACTTTGTTCTTCTAATGTTTTTATTAGTAAAATTGTTTTTTAAATCGGATTTTAAAGCTTGAGAGCATTTTACACCTGAAACGTGGGGGAGTTATACTGGGAGAAGGGGTGGCAGTGGCAGGGATCAGATCTTGTTCTTGGTGGAACGAAAGAAATTTTTGGTATGGAGATTTCCAGCACCTCTGGCATCTTACCTCAGGGACATAATCAACCAGTTTCATCTTATTTCACATCCAAAGATGACTAGAGTCAACTCATTCAACCTCATAGGACTACAACAGGATTGCTTATCTTCTGTTTTTTAAGAAATGTACTTGCATCCTTTCCTTAGATTTGTGCCTTTCTTTGCTCATCCAAATTCCTCCAAACTATGTCAAAGCCCATACTTTGTAGAAGAACAGAGTGGGTATTCAATAACTTTTCATCACATTTTACTATTATGAATAATGTTTCATTTTTATTATCTATTTGTATGTCATATCTCATAGAATTAGAATCTCTAAAATGAAATAAATTGCAGTCAGGCTAATTTCAACTTGGAAATTTCCAATTTCAACTCTTTCAAAAATGTCCTCAGTCTCACAGGACAATGAATTGTTGTGCCTGAGGTCTAAAGGCAGATGTGGGAAAAGGGAAGAGAACTCCACAGTGAAACTTCTAAGGCCCCAGCCCTGAAATCAAACCCATAAGCTTATACATAAGACACTGCAGATAATGAAAAAAAAAATTCCCCCCAAAAGGTATCATTATATAATCATTGGGAAGGTCTGGGCTTTCCTGGGCTGCCTTCATTTCTTCCAGATACCTCCAGTGACTCTAGCCTACAAATGTGACCATACAGGCTTGCGCTTCTGAATAAAGGCTGTGATTCCCTCCTGCCCATCCCGAGTGGCCAAATTGTCCATCATGGCTTGGGAGGCAAGACTGTAGGCAGTCTTCAGGTCCTGTGTCAGCTGTCTGTAGAAGGTGGCCTTGCCCATGGCCACAACGGATCGGCTTGATGTACAGATCTTTTGGGCTATTTTCATGGTCTCTTCTTCCAGCTTCTCTTCTGGAACCACCTTGCTGAGCAGCCCATGAAGTAATGCTTCCTGGGCTGTGATGGATTCCCCAGTAAATAGCATTTCTAAGGCAACCTAAGGAGGAAGTTGAGTTAAGTTATTAAAGCACTTGGAAGTCATATGACACAGTAACCCAAAGTTTCTGGTTTCCTTTTCCTTCCCCTTTTCCTGAGATTATATATACTTTGATTCACAGACAACAATGGGCCAGACATATACTACCTGGAGGCAGGCAAGTGATGTGGTAGATGGAGTGCCAGACTCCAGAGTCATGAAGATATGAGTTTGAATCCTGCTTTGGATACTTACTAACTATGTGACCTTGGGCAAGTCATATACCTTTTTCTTAAGTTTTTACCTCTAAAACAGAAATAATAACGAGATCTACCTTAGAGGGTGCTAAGAGATGTGGTGGATAGAATGGTGGAGTTGGAGCCAAGAAGACATGAATGCAAACCCAGCCTCAGATACTTACTAGTTGTATGACCCAGGGCAAGTCACTTAATCTGTGTCTTCCTGAGGCATCTTGTAAAATGCACCTGCCACCTGGGTTGTTGTGAGGATTAAATGAGACAATATTTGTAAAGTGCTTTGCACTTTAAGAGATAAAGGTATGTATATGGCTTTATATTTTCTTTTATTACCAAATGGGAAGGAAAGGAGGGAAAAGAAGAAGGAAGGAAGGAAGAGAAGAAGGAATGAAAGAAGGAAGGAAGAAAAGGAGGGAAGAGGGGTAAAGGAAGGAAAAAGAAGAGAAAAATAAAGGAAGGATGGGAAAGAGAAAAAGAAGGAGAAAGAGGGGGTATGGAGAGAGAATGAAGGGAAGAGAAGACAAAAGGAAGGAAGGAAAGATGGGATAGAGGAAGGGAAAGAGTGAGAGAAAGAAAGAAGAGAGGAAAGGAAAGAAGGAGGAAAGGAAGGAAGAAAGGAAGGAAGAGAGGGAGGGAGGAAGGAAACATTTATTCAGTATCTACTAAATACCAGACATTGTGCTAAGTACTGGGAATATAAAGACAAAAAGAAAACAGTCCCTGCCTAGGAAGGACTTGTGCTCAACCCTATTTCTACCCTAAACGATATGAAACTTCTAAAATCTTCAAGGTTGATGCTAAACAGAGGCAGCACAACAGAATAGAAGTCCACTAAATTGAGAATCAGGAGTTGTGGGTTCTAATCTTGATTCTTTCACTATCTGGCTATATGACCTTGGCATAGTCACTTCCCCTGTGTAGGCCTTAGTTTCTTCATCAGTAAAATAAAGGATTGGACTAACTGGCGTTTAAGAATTCTTCCTGCTCTACAGTGAGACTCTGTAAAAGGAGGGGCAGCTAGGTGGCACAGTGGATACAACACTGGCCCTGGAGTCGGGAGGACTTGAGTTCAAATCTGGCCTTATTAGCTGTGTGACCCTGGGCGAGTCACTTAACCCCAATTGCCTCACTCCCCCCCCCCAAAAAAAATAACCACATCTCCTATGAAACACTTGGGATTTCATAAATAGGTTTGCTGTTCTTGTGGAGTTCATGATTCTTACTGATTAATAACAGGTCACAGGGCATAGCAGAAAGAGCTGACCTTGGATGCCAGGAAGACCTAGCTTCAAGTGCCCTCTCTGATCTATCTGGCTATAAAACCCTGAGCAAATCACTTCACCTCCTGGTGTCGTAGGAAGCTCTCTACGACTATCAGTTGCAGAGAAGATGCCAATCTGCTTTGGTAGAGAGAACTCCCTACACTTATGAAATCGCAGGTTCAGGCCCTGTTCCCTAATGACAAACAACAGGGAAGGCCACTTTTCCAGGCACCTTGGACAGAGAACTGAGTGGCAGCATAGGAAAACCTGGGTTCAGACTTCCCCTCTGACAAGCACTGTGGCTGTGTGACTGAGCAGTCGTAGCACCTCTCATTCCCCCCAGGCAAATGCCCAAGACTAGAAATGGCATTGAAAGTGTTGGTTTATATCAGGAGATAGCTTTCCTCACCAGAGATTTGAATTCACAGGTTCAGAAAGTCCACATAACAAATCGACCAGAGAAACATTTCTGGATGGATGGACCATATTTGCAATGTGAGGGCCCACCCAAATCAGAAACCAAAGTGAAAGAAAAAGGTATTCTTTATGCCCCTGTTTGCCCAGCATTGCCCTACTAGTACATATGATTCTCAAGAGAATTATACCCCTTTCCAAGTTCCAGCCCCGGGGCCGCTAACATGGCTAAATGAACCAAGAAGGTTGGAATTGTTGGTAAATATGGAACACGTTATGGTGCATCCCTCAGAAAAATTGTGAAGAAAATTGAAAGTAGCCAGCATGCCAAGTATACCTGCTCCTTCTGTGGCAAGACCAAAATGAAGAGATAGGCTGTGGGTATCTGGCACTGTGGATCCTATATGAAAACAGTAGCTGGTGGTGCATGGACCTACAATACCACCTCTGCAGACACAGTCAAATCTGCCATCAGAAGACTGAAGGAATTGAAATACCAGTAAAATCTTCTTACCAAATATCTAAATGGGTTAATTTATGGAATTTAAAAAGAGAGAGAGAGAGAGAGAGAGAGAAAGAGAGAGAGAGAATTATACCAATGTGAAATTGCCGATTTTGAGAAATGTGATGCAAAATGAAGAATACCAAGTGAAACGTGCTCTCTATTACAGTTTTGAATGATAAAAGGCTCAAATATGTTATAAAACATTGTAGGAAAGATGCCAGGGTCCTGGGAGGAGCGGACAGCACTTAAATCCTAAGTAAGAGCTTGTTTCAGGGCTGATTCCAACTGATAGAAGAAATTGTTTATTCCCTTGTTGTAGAAGGTGGATGCAGGCTGGTCTCATGATTTTTCCATAGCTACATTTCCCTTTTATCAGATATCTCCTTTCTGCCTTGTGCTCAGCTTTCCGACTTTTCTTTTTATGTCTCTCTCTCTCCCTCCCCTGTGCCTCTTTGCCTGTGTTCTCCCTTTTTATGGTCCCTATTATAGATTTATAAAGAGCTCCCCTGCCTGTCTCTTCTAGGCATTATGGCTGCATCAGATCCCCGATGCCACAAGTAGCTTTCAACAAGAGTCCTTTAGGTTTTAAAGCTGCAGTATCTCTTAGCAGGCAGAGCACAAGACAAACACAGGAGTTGTGGATTCTATTCCCGTCTCTGCCACTGATTTACTGTGTGACCTCTGAGAGGGTCATTTTGTTTTTTCAGTTTCCTCAGGGATAAGACCAACTTCTTCTCAGGGATCCTGGGAGGGATGACCAGAGGAAGGGATAACTCATGACCAGAAAGCACTTGATCCATGTAAAATTCAACAGAAAGGTTAGAAAACAGCACATTTCAGGAAGCCATGAACTGGCAGAAATAATTTTCATTATTTTGTCTTTGGAAAGATCTGGGGACCTAACAATGATCTTCAAGTTTATGAAAGGTAGTGACCAGGGTTCTCACTCATCAACGAAGAGAAAACATGAGAATTGGCCTCAAATTGCATGAGGAAGGCTTCAAGTTAGACAGTAAAAATATATTAAAACTGAGGATTTACACCATGTCTTTCTCCTGAAGGAGAATTTCCGGGGAAGTATATTACTAAGTGATAGAATCTTCTGGTAAAGTTTATATTAGGGAAGAAATGTAGCTTTCCATGTGATACTGCCTAAAGATAGGGAGATGCACTGTTATCTTGATGCAGGCAAATATTTAATAATGGGCTCTCTGAAAAGGCATAACCTACTTTTCAAGTTTAACAAATTCTACTACTAACAGCCTCTTCACTACTTTCTCTAAGTCCAGACAATTAACAAAACAATACATGAAGCCCTGATTTGTAGCTTTTGTTGCTTTCCAAAGGGTAACCGTTCTCATATAAATATACAACAATTAGTCCTCACCAGTGGGTAAGAGCTGGCTCCAGCACACCTCTGTACCATGTACCTTCTAGTGGGAACACTTCAGCTCTACTAAAAAGTTTTACAGGAACAGGCCTTGTGGCTGAGATAGAAGTAAATAAAAGATGAGCAGTAGGATTTAACTGCTGGTAGAGAAGCCTCATAAAAGCATCTGTGGTGAGGTGGAATGGGATGGTGAAGGAGTGGAAGTCGATTTCCTCGGTTCCTTCACCTAGCTTTTGAACTGACCTTTATTTTCATTGCTAGACCAACCAGAGAGGACGTTGAGAGCAAGGTCCACCTCTGCCTGTGGGTTAGGACATATTCTTGGACAGGGCAATTGCATCCTAATATATCAAGTGCTCAACAAAAGCCCCTGATTGAATATTAACCTGTTTGCTCTATCCACAACAGAGTTTAGAGTAGTGTACGCAAACTCAAATCCCAGGTCATCATACACCACCTGATTTGTGGCCCACCAGTAAGCCCCTTTTCTATATTTTGTCATAGCTTGAAAACTGCTTAAGGCATGACCAGGCATATTGCTCAAGGTATAGTTCCCCGACCCCTCCTTCCCTAATCAGTATTTTATATATTCTTCTTGAATTATTATAGTGTATAAGGTTCATTATGGTGCAAGGATCTTATCTAGGGACCACCCTGTCCTATCCTGCTGACCAAGCAGGGCCTCCAACCTCTTCGCCCAGAACATGACCCTAGCCTCTTCTGGGGAATTCCAGTTCCCTTTACCCCATGATCCTCCACCCTGCTCTGGAAAGTGCTGACTATGGCCCTCTACCCTGTGCTTCCACCCTGTTCTAGGAGGGATCCCCATGACACAGGAAGGTTGCACCCTTGTACCCTTGCACCATATTCCCAAATTAGCCCTGAGCTATAGATCTAACCAATGGCTGTTTTTTGCTTCTGTATGTCATGACTTTTGCTAGCTCCCCTCCCTGATTATGGTTTTTGTGGTTTTAGCCTATATAATCAAGTCTGTACCCTCCAAAAGATTACTACTCATTTGAGTGCATACACTCAGGTAGTCACGTGCTTAATTAATAAATCTACACCTAAATTTATCTTTAACTCAGGTCTTGGCTCACTCTTATTCTCTGCACAACAGTAGCAGTTCACAAAGTGTGGTTTAGGGAACCTGAAACACTTTCTGGGTGTCCTTGAGTCAAAATAGTAAAAACTATTTCCACAATAATAATAATAATGATGATGATGACATTTTAATTTCTAATATAATAAATACCCATAGTTATATAACTCACATAAACAAAAGGTCTTCAGAGTCCTCAATCATATTTAAGAGTGTAAAGGGGTCCTGAGACCGAAAAGTTTGGGAACTATTGGTTTAGAGGCTAGAACCCGGCCCAGAGGAATTCAGTCAAAACAGACTTTTGACACCTTTGCTCTTTGTCCAAGGTTTAACCACCTGAGCAGGGAAAGTTCATCAGAGGTAGAAGTGGCACCAAGGCCATGAAGAATGGCCTGTCTCTAGAAGAGGCCCAAAGGCTGCCAGAGGAGTCAGATTCTCTCTCTACCTTCCTTTCTCCCTTCTCTGCCTCATCAAAAATCCAAAATCCCGAAGCACAGATCTGAAAGGGAAGGAAATAAACTCTTACTAAGCACCTACTATATAACAGGCTTATGTGATAAGTGCTTTACAAATACCGCGTCATTCCATCCTACAACAACCCTGGAGGAGACAAGTTAGATTATTTTTGCCTTGAGAAGTGAAGATGAAGGGACCTAATAATAAGCTTGAAGTTTATTAAAGGTAGTGACCAGATGTTTTCTCTCATCACTGAAGAGAAAACTGGACGAAGAAGGCTTCAAGTTAGACAGTAACAACAGATTAAAACTGAGGATTTACAGCATGTCTTTCTTCTGAAGAGCCCCAAGAAACTTCCTGAGATACTATATTATGAAGTAATGGAATCATAAGATCCCTATTTTCCAGATGAAAAAAAATGAGACAGAGAAAAGTTAAATGAATTGCCTAGGGTCACACAGCACATAAGGGTCTGAAGCTGGATTTGAACTTGAGTCTTCCTGATTCTAGGCTCAGTGTTCTATTCACTGCACCACCTAGTTGCCTAAGTATAAGGAAGTATAAGGGACAGATAACACATTGCTTCCCTACTAGTCACCACCATAGAACCTTTGAAAATGGAGCATCCTGAATACAGGTGGGACTGGTACTGTTCCAAAACAGAAAGCCAGGAAACCATCCATTGAGCCACCATCTGTGTAAGCCTGAAGGGCCCCATCCTGTCTCCAGCTCTCCTTTAGAGGCAAAGATAGGGACTGGACCTATGATTTCATCCACATAGGGAACTTCTAGGAGAGGAAACTCCCCCCACCAACGCAGACTAGCACCTTCTCTGCAACTTAGGATCTTTAGACAGTTGTCTTAAACACTGAGAAGTTCAGTGATGCATCCATAAGGCTAAATATAAGTCAGTTTGGATAGCCGGCACTTATCACCTGAACCCAGATCTTCTTGACTTTGAGGTCATATCTTTTTTTTTTTTACGGGGGAAAGGGAGGACAATTGGGGTTAAGTGACTTGCCCAAGGTCACATGGCTAGTGTTAAGTGCCTGAGGCTGGATTTGAACTCAGGTCCTCCTGGCTCCAAGGCAGGTGCTCTATTCACTGCACCACCTTGCCACTCCGGACCATATCCTTTAATAAAATCTTGTTAGGAAACAAAAGTCTTGTGAATGGATTTTTCTTATTTTCTCTTCCCACGGTCAAGAGGCTAATTTGATCACTGTGGTTCAATCATTGCTCAGTTATATCTCACTCTCTGTGACCCCATTTAGGGATTTCTTGTCAGAGATGCTGGCACGGTTTGCCATTTCCTTCCCCTTCTCTTTAAATAATAATAGCCAGCATTTATATAGCAGCTGGGTGGCACAGTAGGTGGAGCCCCGGACCCAGAGTCAACAAGATCCGAGTTCAAATCTTGCCCTAATAGGGCGAGTCACTTCGCTTGTGTTTGCCTTAGTTAGCTCAGCTTTAAAACGGGGATCATAAACAGCGCCTAACTCGCAGAACTGTCGTGTGGGTCAGATGAGATAACGCCTGTGGTTAGCGCCGTGCCTCATGTGTAGCGGGCACTACTAAAATGCTACCTGATGCTGTCCTCGTCATTATCAAAGTCTGCAAAGCGCTTCAGGTTTGTAAGAGCTGAAACGGGCAGGAGAGGCTCCATCGAGTCTTTATTTTGAAATTCCCAGGACTTGCACAAAGAGACCTCCTTCAGAAGACAGACTGCAAAGGGGCTCCAGGTCACCCGGCCACCGTGCACTTCTGTGGGGCTTTTAAAGGCAGATTCCCCAAAGCAGGTTCACAGTCAGGGATATCATAAGCGTTGTAAGGAATACCTCAGCCCTAACTTATGTACTTGTATGGGGCTGTAGTCTCTGAATCAGCACCAGACACAATTATTGGGGTAGCTAGGTGGGGCAGTGGATAGAACACCGGTGGTCAGGAGGACCCGAGTTCAAATCCAGCCTCAGACACTTGACATTTACTAGTCGTGTGACCGTGGGCAAGTCATATAATGCCAATTTCCTCCCCAAACAAATAAAAGCATAGTCTTTAGTCTTAGCTAAGGGCATTCTGCCGGCAAAGACCTCAACTATACAACAGAAGAACTACAGTCAGGGAGAGGCTTTTCGGCCATTATATCCTGGCTGATGATAACAGAGCAGAAACTGTCCTTAAAGCCCAAGATGAGGAAGGGTATCCAGAAGAGAGCATAGGACTCGGATATATACATGATACCCTGCAGAGAGCTCTCTGGTAACAGCACCAGAGCTCTGGCAACAGCTACTTCTGAGGTGTGAGTTGTCCCACACAGGATCCCTTCCAAGAATATGTCTTTGCCACAGAAGCTCTGGGTATGTGTGATTTCCATGTGTTTTTTCTTCTTTTTGGAGGAGGGCAAGGGAGGGCAACTGTTCAGTGACTTGCCCAAGTTCACAGGACTAGTTCTTTTGGTGTGTTATGTGTCTCAGGTCCTCCTGACTCGAGGGCCGGTGCTCTATTCACTGCGCCACCTAGTGACCCCTCTATCACATATTTTCTGCATGTGAATTCTCCCTGCCTCCCTCACCTTGCTGCTGGTGAGGTACTTGTAGAAGAGTGGTGCCTACTTGTATACAATGGGGAGGGGGAGAGGAAGAATCTTTTGTTACCACATTAATTGCTATGCTATATGCTTGAATGACTTCTGATTTGAACTAATTTTTTGTTTGTTTTTTGGCTTGGCTAATGAAGAAAATGGGTGCTGACTCATAGAATACCTAACACCTGTAGATTTCCCTCCCTCCCCTCCCCCCGCCCACATATGAAGGAATGCCCCAAATAATAAAAGAATGGATAGGCTAGACCTGTAATTTCATTAGTATAGGGAACTCCTGGAAGAGGAGGCTCCCTTCGCAAATCTAGGCTGCTCCCTCTGCAATTTATGGTTTTAGTTGCTCAGAGTCCTGAGAGGTTTGTGATTTGCCCAGCACCACAAAGCCTGTATGAGTCAGAGACAGGCACTGAATCTAGGTAGCTCTTTCTGGTTCTGGGGTCAGCTCTCTACCCATTACTCCACCCTGTCTCTCTGCACAAATGATCGCTGTATGGGAGGTGGCTAGGTGGCACAGGGGAGAGGCTCTTGTATCTGGAGTCAGGAAGACCTAAATTCATATTCTGCCTCAGACTTATTAACTATGTAACCCTGGGTAAGTCACTCCATCATTTCCTTCCTAACTGCTTTCCTGAGAGACTTCTGCAAAATAAAATCAACTCCGAAACTCCCACCTCCTCAGCAATCCCTGCTCCTGGGGTTCTTCCCTCCCTCTAACTGGAGTGAATGGAGGGTGGACAATGAAGATCTCCTTGATCCTCCGCCATATAAGAGGGGTTCTCTGGTAATTCACCTCATCCCTTCCCCCCTAGCTACTTTCCTGGACTTCATGATCTCCAGAAACACATAATTCTGCCAGATGAAATCAACTCTGAAATTCTTGCCTCCTCTGATCATCTCCCTTTCTGGCTGCAGGGCTTCATCATGCCCCCTTAACACTTCTTGCAAGTTGTCTTCCTCCCCTTAGATCAGGAGCTCCTTGAGGTCAGAGACTGTTTTATGCCTTTCTCTGAATTCCAGGCTCTTAGGACAGCTCCTGACACATAGCAGTAGGCACTTAATAAACACTTACTGACTCTGACTCAATGGCTGTCAGCTTGTTTTTTCAACTGAAAAATGGGGGTCACAAAAGCAGCCATCTCCTCAAGTTGTGAAGATGGAGGAGGTGATATTTATAAAGTGCTGAGCACACAGTAGGTGTTTCATACATCCTTCTTCCCTGCTCCTCTTCCTCCCTCAGAATAAGAGGCAATGGGGTTAACTGCAGAGTGATGCATTTGGGTTGGACAGAAGGCAACATTTCCTGATGATAAGGGCAAATAACATTATCATAGGACCATAGGATCATAACTCTGGAGCTCAAAGGAAACTTTGGAGCCATCGAGGCCAATCCTCTGTGTCCCTCTGATGGCTACATTCACCATCCCTGTGACTCTCCAAACCCAGGCTTTTCTCCTTGACCACCATTGCCCTTATATGCATTGTCTCCTCATTGCCATGCATGATTCTTGAGAACAGGGGCTGTTTTTGCCCCATTTTTGTTCATACTTAGCCAGTGCCTGGCACATAGCCACTCCTTATTAAATGCTTGTTGAGTCATTGATTGATTTCTGTTTAGCTACCAGATTTTACTGGCTCTCATTTTGTAATCTGTCTGGATATACCCTTGGGCATTTCAAGAATCAACATATTGAAAGGACAACCAGTTTCTGAAAAACAGAGCTAGTCAGGGAGGGAAAGGTAGGGGAGAAGCTGAGACAGGAAAAAGCTGTCTGAATGGTTCCTAATGAGCATATTTCAATCAATAGCAATCCCAGAATAGGTCTGTTGGAGGAGTTGTGACTATGCACATGTCTCTGTGTTAGAAAGTCAGTTTATATACGAGGCTTCTCTGCCAAATTGGGAAATAAAAATGGACAGATAGGAGAGAGCTAAGCTACATGCAGCTTCTTCTAGCCTGGCACATCTCCATCTTCCCTTCAGGCTAGAAGACCAAGAAAAGTTCTCTAAAGAGATTAATGTTCATCGCTGAGACTAGGACATGGCATGGACTAGTTCTGGACTCAATTTCTAAGGCTGGTCTGGCTTTCAAAATTTCTCTCTTTATGTCTCTGGGTCTTCCTTTCATCTAGCATCATATCTGATTAGCACAATACTTTGAATATGTTGTTTGTTGTTCAGTCTTTTCAGTTACATCAGACTCTTTAGTGGTTTGCTCTTTCCTTCTCCAGCTCATTTTACAGATGAGGAAATGGAGACAAACAGAGTTAAGTGACTTGCTCAGGGTCACACAGTTAGTACGTGTCTGAGGTCAGATTTGAACTCAGGAAGATTAATCTTCCTACCTTTAGGCCCAGCACTCTATCCACCTAGCTGCCCTCTTAAGAGATGTGACAAAGGGCTTTTTTCCTCCATCTTGGAGCTCGGGAGGCCAGCTGGAAACAAGACTTCTAGAAGAGCAAAATGTCTGGAAAACTGTGGTCCAAGGCCATTTTTGCTGGCTACAAGCGAGGCCTACGAAACCAGAGAGAACATACAGCTCTTCTGAAAACTGAAGGTGTATATGCACGGGATGAAACTGAATTCTATTTGGGAAAGAGATGTGTTTATATAGACAAAGCCAAAAACAACACAGTAACTCCTGGTGGGAAACCAAACAGAACAAGAGTTATCTGGGGGAAAGTTACTCGGGCCCATGGAAATAGTGGAATGGTTCGAGCCAAGTTCAGAAGCAATCTTCCTGCTAAGGCCATTGGACACAGGATTTGAGTGATGCTCTATCCCTCAAGGATCTAGAATATCAAAACGGATTAAATAAAATTAAACATTTTTTGCAAATGTAAAAAAAAAAAAAAGAGAGACGTGACCAAAGTAAAACTGACAGGCCTTGGCAAAAAAATTGGATCTGGGGGTGAAAGACAGTAAGGGAGGGAGGATAATACCTAAGGTGCCCACTTTGCATTTAATAAGAGCTTAAGAAATGCTTCATTCATTGTCTAAATAGCTTAAATAGGGAATGGCAGCCCAGCCCAGAACACCAAAATCCATAAATACCTAGAGGTAATATTAGGGATAATCAAGGATGTCCTCAACCACTATTTAAGTGTTTACTACCCTAAACATCAGCACTTAAGAGAAAAAGGGAAGAGATTTATCCCCTCTTCTCTATTCTGTAAGATCAAGTTTAAGTTAAATTTATACTTTGCTTCTCTTTGGTACCAAATGAGGAACCTGACACACTTACCTGAATGTTCAGATGACCTTGGCTTTCCTGTTCTTGATATACCTTCTTTTGCTGCCTCCTCCTTCCCTCTACTAAAGGCGCTATCATGAAACTCAATAACATGGCCACTGAGTCATCAGTCACAAGTATTGAAGAATGAATGGCACAGGAAGAACTGTCATGGGTAGAGCCAGGATGGCCAGAGTATAGGCAGTAACCCAGCTGAACTCTTCCAACATTCCCCTCCAAACAACTTTTTTAAAATGCCTCAAATCAAATTTTGGAGTAGCAGAGACAATAAAAGGTCAGAAGGAAACATTTATCTAGCCTAAAACAACTTAGGAGGTTGGCAGGAGAGATCTGCGACACCAGGGCTGGGGCCAGCCAAGAGTGGGGCAGGAGCACCAGCAGCAGGCCATGGAAGTAACTATAACAGCAGCACCAGCAACAGCTTTGGGGGCTCTCAGCCCGGAGACAGCAAGGGGGTCAGACAACTGGTCAGAAAGAGGTTACAGGGGGCCCTCTGTTGGCATTGGGTATAGCTGGTGCTGCCTGGCAACT
Organism: Pseudocheirus occidentalis; assembly: GCA_028646575.1. Taxonomy (NCBI): domain Eukaryota; kingdom Metazoa; phylum Chordata; class Mammalia; order Diprotodontia; family Pseudocheiridae; genus Pseudocheirus; species Pseudocheirus occidentalis. The sequence goes on from CM053597.1 coordinate 133,899,286, forward strand.
CTACTATCTATAAGCATTTCTGGGTCCCAGTTCCAGGACAGAAAGGAGCGCTTGTGATTGGTCATAAGGGAGCAGGAGCCCTGGTCCTGGGCCAACAGGTGTGCTAACACTTATGGCTACAGGAGAGCAGGATACCTAGTCACAGTTCCAAGGGCAAGAGGAACACTAGTACTTATGGCTGTAGGGACCTGTCCTGAGTAAGGATAAGAATGCCGACCAGAAGAGCAGTGATCACATCTCGGAATGATCAAAAACTTGCAGACTCCCCCACCCCCAACCTAGCTCTGAAAATAGCAGCATGAAAAAGCTAAAATGTGTCACACTGTCCCTCAGCCCCAGGTGAGCAGAGCCCAATTTTAACATAAAGTTCAAAGTAAAGAAATAGGCTGGGAAAATGAGAAAACAACAATAAAAAAAAGAAGCTACTATGGAAGGGAAGACCAAGACATAAGCTTAGAAGAAGACAATATGAAAACAGCTACAAGCAAAGACTCAAAGAAAAATGTTAACTGGGTCCAAGGCCAACAAGAATTTCTAGAAGAGTTAAAAAAGAGATGTGTTGTAAAGGAAAAATTAGGAAAAGAAATGAGAATGATGCAAGAAAATCATGAAAAACAAATTAATAGCTTGGTAAAAGAGGCACAAAAAATATTGAAAAAATGTCACCTTAAAAAACAGAATTGGTCTAATGGTAAAAGAGGCAAAAATTTCAGTGAAGAAATAAGTCCTTGAAAAGCAGAATTGGCCAAGTGGAAAAACAGGTACAAAAGCCTACTGAAGAGAATAACTCCTTAAAAATCATAATTAGAGCAAGTTGAAGCTAATGACTCCATGAGAAATCAAGAATCAATAAAACAAAGTCAAACCAATGAAAAAATTGAAGAAAATGTGAAATATCTCATCGAAAAAAAGTGACCTGGAAAAAATATTGAGGAGAGATAATTTGGATTAGCAGGTAGGGAAACCCACTTGGGTGGGGAGGACTTTGACAATCACATGGTTAACCATTTCACTGCCTAGTTCAAGTGAAAGCACAAGAAGAATATCAGGGAGAACAAAAGGGCTGTTCACCATCTATACACCACTTGTAAAGTGCAAAGTGTACCCTCTCTTCCAGTATCAAGGCCAACATCAAGATTGACTCTCTCTAGGAAACTATCAGTTTCTTTACTTTAATGACCTGAGCCTGTTTCAAAGATCTGAATGCTGACCTCTTCTGTGGCACACTGGACCCTACAGAAAAGGCCTTAAGAGATGACAAGTTAGATGAATCACAGATTCATGACATTGTCCTGGTGGGTGATTCCACTCACATACCCCAAGTCCAGAAGCTTTTGCAAGACTTCTTCAATGGCAAGGAGTTCAACAAGAGTATCAGTCATGATAAGGCTGCTGCCTGTGGTACAGCTATTCAATCTACCATTTTGTCCGGAGATAAACTGAGAAGGTACAGGACTTGCTGCTGTTGGATGTCACTCCTCTTTCCTTTGGAATTCAAAATGCTGGTGGAGATATGACAGTTCTTAGCAAATGTAATACCACCATCCTCATCAAGCAGACACAGACCTTTACCACCTATTCAGACAACCAGTCTAGTGTGCTTGTTCAGGTTTATGAAGGTAAGAGAGCAATGACAAAGGATAACAATGTGCTTGGCAAGTCTGAGCTCACAGGAATCCCCCTAGCACCCAGCGATGTTCCTCATGAATTCCAAACGAAATAACATTTGACATTGATGCAAATGGCATACTCAATATTTCTGCTGTGGATAAGAGCACAGACAAGGAGAACAAGATCACCATTACCAATGACAAAGGTTGTCTGACCAAAGAAGACATTGAACATATGGTCTAGGAGACAGAGAAATATAAGGCTGAGTCTGAGAAGAAGAGAGGCAAGATGTCTTCCAAGAATTCTCTTGATTCTTATCCTTCCAACACAAAGGATACCATAGAGGATGAATAACTACAAGACAAAATTGGTGATGAAGACAAACAGAAGATCCTTGATAAATGTAACAAAATAATCAACTTGCCAGATAAGAACCAGACTGCGAAGAAGGAAGAATTTGAACATGAGAAGAAAGAACTGGAAAAGGTCGGCAACCCTATCATTACTAAGCTCTACCAGAGTGCAGGGGGCATGCCAGAAGACATCCTGGTGGGTTCCCAAGGGGTGGAGCAGCCCTATCTGGAGGTGCTTCTTCTGGACCCCTTGAAGAGGTTGAATAAATGCACCAGAAGAAAGAGCATTCCACACAACCTTCCAAAAATTGAATGATTCAAATTTTAAATTGCTGTAGCAGTTTAAAATGAACATTTAATCTACTGTGTAAATCTGGGCATTCTGAATACTTGAATATGTGCAGAGGGAGAGAAGTGAGCAACAGTGCACTTTATTAGTAGTGTAAGCAAGTTCCTGTCCTGGAGAATAAAATCTATTTAAAATTACACCATAAAAAAGTATTAGATTACTTCAAGACAATGATTAAAAAGGAGTCTAGACATCACATTTCAAAAAATTATCAAGGAAAACTTCTCTATCTTAGATCCAGAAGGTAAAATTGAAATTGGAAGAATCCATTGAAGAGATCCCCAAATGAAAACTCCCAGGAATATTATAGTCAAATTCCACATCTCTCAGGTCAAAGGGAAAATACTTCAAGTAGGTGGAAAGAAACAATTCAAATATCATGGAGCCACAATTAGGATCACACATGATATAGCAGTTTCCACATTAAAGGAGTGGAGGGCTTGGAAGATGATATTCTGAAGGACGAAAGAACTAGGATTATAACCTGAAATAACTTACTAGCAAAACTGAGTATAATTATTCAGGGGGAAAATGGACATTTAATGAAATAGAGGACATAAAAGCATTCCTGGTGAGAAGACCAGAGCTGAATAGAAAATATGACATTCAAACATGAGACTTAAGAGAAGCATAAAAAGGTAAGTGTAATCATAAGGGACTCAATGAAGTTAAACTATTTATTTACATTCCTATATGGGACGATGATACATGTAACTCCTAAGAACTCTATCATTATTACAGCAATTAGAAAGATTCTGCATAGACAGGGAGCATGGGTGTGAATCAATTATGTTGGGATGATGTCCGAAATAAATAATGTAGGGGTAAGAATGAGGGATGCACTGAGAAATGGGGGAAGAAAGCGGTAGAATGGGGCAAATTTTCTCACTTATATAAAGGAGGCATAAAAAGGAGAGCTTTTATAGTGGAAGAGGAAATGGGGGTGGTGGTAAGCAATACTTGAACCTTACTGGGATTGGTTCATAGAGGGAAGTATGCACACACACACACACACACCCCTTTACCACCTATTGGGTAGAGAAATCTATCTTACCCTCTTACCCAATAGGGAGATAGGAGAGGAAGGGGATAAGATTTATGAGAAGGAGATAAGGAGGAAGGCACATTAAGGGAGGCAATAGTCAGAAGCAAGAGGGACCTTTGAGGAGGGATAGTAGAAAAAGAGAGAGAGAGGGATAAACGGAGGAAAATGGGGCAGAGGGAAATGTGTCATTAGTGATCACAGCCATGGCTATGGCTGGATGAAGTAATCCACAGCACAGAAGAGCCGGCAGACGGATTGGAAACCAGATTATCGGGGTTGTAGCCCCAGCTCCCTCGTCCTTCAGAGTATCATCGTCCAGCTTTCTAGTAGTGTTAGCATGCTGACCAGTACAATGGTCCAAGTCAATTCCAAAGGACTCAGAAAGAAAAAAATAACTGATGAACTCTGAGTACAAATTGAAAATATAATTTCAGGTTTTCTTTATTTGTCTGCTTTTTTGGTGATACGGCTAATAAATATGTTTTGGATGATTTCACATGCATAATTGATGTCATATTGTTTGCTTTCTTAGTGGGCGGGGAAGGAGGGGGAGAGAAGGAGAGAATCTGAATCCAAAATTTAAAAAGAAAAGAATGTTAAAATAATTAATACTTTAAAAAATACACAGAATAAATGAAAAAAATTATTAAGATCCTGTTATATGCCAGGTACAGAGGATAGCAATCTACAGCTCCCACCCTCAAGGAACTTACATTTGAATGGGGCAACTAGGTGGTGTAGAGCATAAGATCTAAGTTCAAACCTGGCCTTAGATACTCACTAGCTGTGTGACTCTGGGGCAGTTACTTAATGTCTATCTGCCTCAGTTTCCTCATCTGTAAAATGGGAATAATAATAGCATTTATTATAGGTTGTTGGGAGGATCAAAAAAGACAAAAGATCATAAAGTAATTACTACTGTACCTGGGTACAGCTAGGTGGCACAGTGAATAGAGCACCAGCCCTGGAGTCAGGAGGACCCGAGTTCAAATGCAGCCTCAGACACTTAACAAGTACTAGCCATGTGACCTTGGACAAGTCATTTAACCCCAATTGCCCTGCCTTCCCCCCTCCAAAAAAGCAAAAATAAAAAATTTAGTACAGTGCCTGTCACATAGCAAATATTATGGAAATGTTGACCATTATTGTTATTATTATTAATGGGGGCAATATAAAACACAGAGGGGAGTGGTGGCCAGGGAAAGGCATTTTGTTCTGGAGAGTAAGAGATTGTAAGTGGAGTCACAGGGCGGTTGATTGTTGCACCCTTTCTAGTAACAAAGGTGCTAGTGATCTGATGACTGTTCTCAGAGCAAGACGTAAGGGTACATGGTAGGTAGGAGAAGGTAAATGGAAAAAAAAATCATGGGAGAGCACCTGGTTTTCTAGTGAATAGTTAGATAGGATGTAAAAAATGTTCTTAAGCTAGTGTGTTGTACTCATCCACCAATCAGGAGACATTTGGACCCCAAGGTAGAATTCCCAAGCTAAGCAGATTCCTTCCCCCAGAGTGGGCGGCATGGTCCCACTAGGTCTGGTTCTAGAGGAAGAAGATGGGAGAACACAGGCAGGGCAAGAAGGCAAAATTCTGTGGTAGGTCTTACGAAAAAAAAGGATCTTCAATGGAATAGAGGAATTTCAAGTATTTCGCAGGAAAAGATCAGAGGAACTTGGAAATGCAAACACAAGGGTTAAGAAAAACCTAAAGAGAGAAATTTATTTGAGCAGTTGTGAGTGGCTGTGTGATGATGACTTAGGCCTAACATTCTAATAGGGAGAGAAGAATCTCATATCCCTTCAGAATCCTATTGCTGTCTAGTTGTGTCCAACCACATTTGGGGTTTTCTTGGCAAACATCCTGGAGGGGTTTGCAATTTTCTTCTCCAGCTCATTTTCCAAACAAGGAAACTGAGGCAAACGGGGTTAAGTGACTTACCTAAGGTCACATGGCTAATATGTGTCTGAGGCCAGATTTGAACTCTGGAAGATGAGTCTTACTGACTCTAGGATGGGCACTTTATCCACTGTACCACCTAGCTAGCCCAGAACCATGATGTCTTTTAAAAAAAAGCATTGAGGAAGTTAAATAAGAAAAACAGAAGACCTAGGGGGGAGGACTGGTTCTATTCTGTGGGTTTTAAGATGGAAAAGATAAAGGAAGGTAAAAAAAATATAATAGTATAGAAAGGAGGCAGAAAGAGGTAGAACATGCTATTTACTTTATATGAATTGGAAGAAGAGGTGAATATACAAACATACCCCCCCACCCCCACAGAATTTGGGTATAAACTCAATAGGAAAACAAGCAGCTATTGGAAAATACGCAGGAGAGAAATTTTTTGCTTTGAAAGCAGAACTTTGGTCCTAAAGGGAGGATTAAAGGTGGGGAAACAAAACAAAACAAAACAAAAATCTCAAGGGCTGGAATCTTAACCTGTCAATAATGGAATGATCCAACTCGTCTTGTCTATGAATGCAATCTTCACTCTAGTCAGCATCTGCTGCTAGGCCTGGTATCTGCTCCAAGAAGTAAGAAGTCCTACCCAAATTAAGCTCCTTACCGCTAATCTGATCAGCAGGCCTTAATTGATACCACCTCCCTCAGCCTTTTCTTCCCTCTGGTGGGAGGCCTGGAGGGGAGGGAACCAAACTCCTCCCGAGGGCAGAAACTGGACTTTTCAGCTTGCTTTGCTCTGCATCTGCAGCTCTGTCTGCTTTCAGCTCTTCAGAACAAGGTATTCCTGGTCTTTTGCCCCACCCTTTCCTGCCTCTTTCTGTGTGTTGTTGCTCCCCCCTCCCCTCATTAGGTTGTAAGCTTCTTGAGAGTAATAAAAAAAATTCTTTTTTTAATAATTGTATCACCAGTGCTTAGCCCTGTTTCTGGCACATAGTAGGTGCTTAATAAATATACATTAGAATGGATTAGATTTACTGGATGTCATGGAATATTGTTGTACTGTGAGAAATGACAAAAGAAACAATTTCAGAGAATCCTGGGTAATATGTATTGATACAGAGTGAAGTGAGTAGAGGCAGGAGACCAATACAACACCAATACCTTACACAAGGGCAACAACACTATAAAGAAAACACAACTTTGAAAGATGCAAGAACTCATCGGTGCAATGACCAATCATGTCTCAAGAGGAAGCATATTATCTGCCTTCTGTCAAAAAAGTGATGGAATCAAGGTGTAGAAAGAGAGGCATTTTGGAATATGGCCACTGTGGTTTGTTTCTGTTCATTTGTTAAAGTTCAGAATTCTAAAAATATAAAAACAAATAGAATACATTCTAAGACCAGGTCTGTGTGCTGTTATGCATGGGAAGAGGGGGGTTTCCTTCATTGCTCTTTGCTTTCTGGTATATAGTGTGTCCACCCCAAGGAGAAAGTCAACTAATACCAGTTTTGGTGGAACCAAAACAGTTCTTCATAGGCTAATATGCTTGGGATAAAGGTAGGATGGTATATGTCCCTTCTCTTATGATCTTGGCCATATTTTTTTCTCATTATTTTTTCTTTTTTTTCCTTTTGCTAAGTGTGATGTTAGTTCTGATAAGCCCATGTCTGACCATACAAAGTCAGTGGACGTAGGGAAAACTATTTCCTTTTTCAGTCTGTTACTTGGTGTTTGTCACATCTAGTGCCTCCCAATTCTTTTAGTGAAGAAAGTGCTCATGATATAAAAAAGTGTCAGGCTCCTGTTTAACCCACAAGTTTACATCTACCATTTAAAAAAGACAATCAAAAATTGGAAATGGACAATAGAAATGACCCTGACACTAATTACAATCATTTCATCCAGAAGTTTAACCAACATAAATTAATTACCACAAACAAGGAGATTTCCTTCCCAGGGAGTGCCTTAGTCAATAAAACATCAAACTTTTCTTGCCAAAAAGAGAGGGATGACTGCCAAAGGCAATACTGGGTTAGAATATAAACTTGTTTGTAAAATCTTATGAAGAAGAATGATGGATGATAATGAGTGGTATTGTCTCCTAAAGCCGAGAGAAACAGTGGACAGTAAAATAAGTTTAGAGAAAACTTGGCAAGTGGATCTAACTAAGCAAAGTCATCCCAAGGGCATTTAAGGATGAAAACAGCAGGAGGACCAAAGAAGAAAAATGGAAAAGCTTCTGTAAAACTCATTATAAAAGACTTTTCTGTATCAAGAACAGAAGAATCACCACCCTTGGTCTCTAACATCACAGTCCCACATGCGCTCATAGAGGAGGCAGAAATTACACTGAAGAGAATAAATTGAATAAAAAACAGCCTGACTAGACCATGGATAGAAATAGAGAGAGGAGATTCTTTTTGTTGTTGTTGAAGTTTTTCATAGTTTATTTATGCTCTGGTGAAAAATTATCTTCATGGATAAACAAAATCCATAATGCCTTTTATTCCTTCTTTTCACCGGCACCGATGTTTGCCTTTGCAGTACCCCTGACTTTCTTCACTCTTTTCTTGCGTTCCTTTCACTGCTTTCTTGATGTCTTTTTCTTCTCATACAGGCCATGCCTTGAGAGTCTGTGCTTTGGTTCATTTTTCCTTGCACAATCAAGGGAATCATAAATCATGCCAAAGCCTGTTGTTTTGCCACTACCAAAATGGGTTCTGAATCCAAAGACAAAAGTGACACCTGGAGTTGTCTTGTCTGTCTTGGTCACTTTTTCTCAAATTTCAGTCTTGGACACTGCGGCCTTTCTAGGATGAAGGATGTCTATAACCACCTGTTTAAGCTGAAGAAGTCTGTTTGTCATGAACTTCGTGGTTCTTAAGATTACGGTGTCATTTGTGGTGGTGGCTCCTTGACCATCAGGAGAGGGAAAGCTATAGAGGAGATTCTTGTAGGAGGCTGCACAATTGTGAGGGTGTCAAAGAACCAATATGTAAACTATTAAGAGCATGGACAGGGAGGTACTAAGGGAGTTTGACTTACTCATCCCCAAAGAAAGGGGTAAGCGGGTAAAGAATGTCTTTTGTCCAAATTACATCATACACTTGGTTCGACAATGTATATAGCTTGTCCATGTATGTGTGTGTATATGTATGTGTGTGTATGTATGTATGTATGTGTATGTATATATACACTTGTGTGTATTTATCTATCTGACTATACACACATGTATCTGGGGAAGATGGTACAGATAGCCAGTCAATAAGCCTTTACCAAATGCTGACTCTGTCTTAGGCACTGTGGTAAGTGCTAGGGATACAAAGGAGGCAAAAAGACAGTCATTTTTCTCACAGAGTTGTGGGAAACCACATGTAAACAACTATGTACTAAGGATATATGTGTGTGTGTGTGTATATACACACACACACACACACACACGCACGCACACACGCATGTATGTATGTATGTATGTATGCATGCAAGACAGACTGGAGATAATCCACAGAGGGAAGATGGTAGTGGTAGGGGAAAGGGAAAAGAGTAAACATTTATTACTTATTATTATTATTTATTATGTTCCAGGTGCTCTTCTGAGTACTTTAAACATATTATTTCACTTGATCTTCCAGCACTAGCTGGGTCCAGGGCTGAAAAGTAACAGAGTAGGTTCAGTTCTCTTCAAGAAACTACAAAGTTGTATTAATGTAAAGGTCCATCTTGTGATGATGTTACTATGTGACAATAGGACATGGAATGTACCAGTCCCTGAAGAATTAAAAATTTTAAAACCTTTAAAAATTAAAAAAACTAAAAAAGAATTAATAATTAAATATTAAATATTAAACGAAATTTTAAAAATTAAAAATTTTAGTCATTTAGTCACTCAAAGGGCAGTGCAAAAGCTCATGATAAGTTATAGTACATAACCAATTAGGAACTCTGAAGAAGAGCAGGAATCAAAAATTTCAGCACGGAACTTTAGGATAGGAAGAAAAGATGGGCTAATTCACACAGGGACAAGAAATGACCAAATGCTGCATTAGAACTTCCTTCATGTTAGAAGTAAGGAGGGCTACCAACCACCATGTTGGGTAGACACCTGAGGTAAAACTTATCAGTGGATGGACTGGAATCTGCATCACTGAAGGGACCCTCTTAAGTGATAAGATCTGATCCATTTAAGCAGTTGAGAATGACCTTGGCCTACTAATGGTATGAGAAAGAGTGTGGCAGACTGGACAGAGAGCTGGCCCTGGAGTCAGGAATACTTGGGTTCAAATCTCTCCTCTGACGCTGACTGGCGGTGTGACTCTGGGCAATTCCCTTAGCCTGGAGACAACAGGAAGTCACAGAGGGATTTTGAATGGAGGAGTGACATGATTATGCCTGTGCCTTAGGAAGGTCATTGTGGCTGCAGGTTGCTAATTGGTACAGTGTTTATATAATAGAGTGCTGGGCCTGGAGTCAGGATAGACCTGAATTCAAATGTGATCTCAGACACTTAAGAGCTGTGTGACCCTGGGCAAGTCACTTAACTTGTCTGCCTCAGTTTCCTCAACTGTAGAGTGGAGATAATAATAGCACTACCTCCCAGGGTTCTTGTATAGATCAAATGAGATAATATTTATAAGTGTTTAGCACAGTGTCTGGCACATAATAGGTACTTAATAAATGCATGTTTCCTTCCCTCCCAGGACCCCAGGCTACTCTTTAAAGACTATATTACAGAAACAGTTGTCAGTATACATTTGTATAGGGAGCTTCCTCCTTGACACTTCTTTGCATTAATGAAATCAAGGGTAGCTAGGATATTTTCTTTTTTTAAATTTAGCATATTATTTTTCCCCAATTACATGTAAAATCAATTTTCAACATTTGTTTTTTAAAACAGTTTGAAATTCTCTCCCTCCTTACTCCCCTCATTGAGAAGGCAAACAATTTGATGTAGGTTATACATGTGGAGTCATCCAAAACATACTTCCAGATTAGTCATGTTTTAAAAGAAAACACAGACCAAAATAAAACCCCAAGAAAAACAAAGTTTAAAAAGTATGCTTCAATCTGTATTCAGACTTCATCTGTTCTTTCTCCGGGGATAAACATCACTTTTCATCGTAAGTCCTTCACAGTTGTCTTGGCTCATTGTATTGCCGAGAACAGCTAAGTCATTCACAGTTGATTATCTTACGGTACTACTAATACTATGCACAATATTCTCCTGGTTCTACTTATTCCATTTCGCATCAGTTCATGTATGTCTTTGCTGGTTTTTCTGAGAACATCTAGTTCATCATTTCTCATAGCACAATAATATTCCGCCACAATCATATGCTACAAATTGTTCAGCCACTCCTCAACTGATGGGCATCCCATCCATTTCTAATTCTTTGCTAACAAAAAAGAAAGGTAATAAATATTTGTGCATCATTCCAAATTGCTCTGCATAATGGTTGAATCCATTCACAACTCCACCAACAGTGCATTAGTATCTCAACTTTCCCACATCCCCTCTAACATTTGTCATTAGGAGATATCTTCTTGAGTTTAAATCTGGCCTCAGACACTTACTACCTTGTGACCCTGGGCAGGTCCTTAACCTTAGTTTCCTCATCTATAACATAAGCTAGAGGAGGAAATAGCAAGCTACTACAGGATCTTTGCTAAAAAATCTCCAAATGGGGTCATGAAGAACAGACACATTACTAACAAATGGCTAAAATGAAATAAAAGGACTGGACCTAAAAAAATGATTCTGACATCTTTGAAAATTTAAGGGCTTTTTTTAAATTTGTTTTTTGTTTTTGCTTTTTAGAGGGAGGAAGACAGGGCAATTGGGGTTAAGTGACTTGCCCAAGGCCACACGGCTAGTAAGTGTGTCCAGTGTCTGAGGTTGGATTTGAACTCGGATCCTTCTGACTCCAGGACCGGTGCTCTATTCACTGTACCACCTGGCTGCCCCCTAAATTTTATAAAATTATATTACAGCGGCAGCTAGGTGATGCTGTGATTAGAGTGCCAGACGTCGAATCAGGAAGAACTATGTTCTAATCTGCCCTCAGACACTGACTATGTGACCTGGGGCAAGTTATTTATTCTCTTTGCCTCAGTTTCCTAACCTGTGAAATGGAGATAATAATAGCACTTACTTGCCTAAAAGGAGCGGACATGAGGATCAAACAAGGTAATAAGACCAAACTGCAAACCTTAAAGCACTATACAGATGTCATTATTTTTTTAAAATACCAGATGACATTGGAGAAACAGGCCTTATAGATAAAAAGTTTTGAAGGATGGAAGAAGATAATTTTTATCTCTGGTGAATGAGTGGCTTGGGGAAGGCGATTCCATTAGTTCTCTCTGCTGCCAACTTAGGTTCAAGCAGGGATTGGGTCTGAAGCCGAGACCCAAAGGGCTTTCTCTACTTCTTGAACAAAAGCCTTTTAACTATAAGTGACTCACCCCTGTTTCTGCATGGGTTGTAGTTGAGGCCAGCCACGGTCACTTTCTTAGGAATGCTATGAAAATGAATTATTGGGCAAAATAATGAATAAGAAAAACGCTGACGCTTAATATCTCTGGGAAGGGTCAGTCTGAACTTGAACTTGAGCTCCAGCTGTCCAAGTTTCCAGCGTTTAAACTACACCCTGGTCCTGCCCTCTCCTGTGCTGCTGAGTGGGTTTGCCTTTCTGGGCAGTAGAGGGCACTGGTGACTTGCATATATTGTACTGAATAGCTTGAAGGTGGCAGCAACCTGTTTCCTAGTCCAGTTTAGACATAGTAAGTATGCCCTGATGAATGTCTGTTCCACCAAGCGATAAACATTGAGAGATGTTTTCTGATCAGGTTTTGATTTTTTTGTGGATCCACTTTTCTGAACACATGGACCTAATTATTACTGCAGGGAAATGGGTCTGGCTGACAGACAATTCAGAAAAAGGAAAAAGACCTTACATTCTAATATTCTTTATGTTTCAATCAATTAATCAATAAACATTTAAGTGCCTACTATGTGCTAAGCACTGTGCTAAGCTCTGGGGATATAAAAAAGAGCAAAAGATAGTTCCTGCCCTCAAGGAGCTCACAATTTGATGGGGAAGACAACATGTAAACAAATATATACCAAGCAAGCTATATCCAGGATAAACAGGAAATAACAGAGGGAAGGCACTAGAATTAAGAGAGGTTGAGGAAGGCTTTTACTGAGTTTTCTTTATCAGTACCTTCATTTTGGCTCTTTAGTATTAACCCATTATTGTAAGTTAAGCTTTCCATTCCTGGTGGAGGTGAAAGCAATACAGAATTAAATAAAATGTTTAATGAAGTGGCTTTTTCTTCACTTTAAAATGCCATCTAGATCAGAGGTGTCAAATTCACAGCTCAGGATGGATATGGTCCACAATACTCCGAGCATGGCCTGAACCAGATTAAAGTGTAATTGGGAAATATTTAACAACAACAGAAATACAATAAAACATAGATCATGCTAATTTGTGGTTTTCCGGCTCAATATGAAGCTCCCAAGGAACTGTTCCTATTTTGAGCTTGATGTCACTGGTCTAGCCTGTTAATTAGAAAAGATAGGTTCCCTAAATTGAAAAATATAAAAAATACCATAGCTAACCCAAATAACATGGGGGCCTAGAGAGAGTCCAGCCAGTACTAATACAGATAGGACTTTGAGAAAGGCAATATAAACATTACCCTTGTCCCAAATTCCATTTCAGTCAACAACAGCTGGTCAGGGTCAGTACTTTGATGGTCAGCCACTGTGGTTTCTATAGCATCCCTTTTATCCTATGGTCTCCCTGCACAAGAATACTGAGTGGATGTGGGTGGGTTTGTTGCTGTTGTTGTTTATAAAGCTTCAGATCTGCTGGCTTCTTTGGAATGAGAGGCCTATTCTATTTTTTCACATTGAGATTTCCCCCCTCATTTCTGTTTTCTTTTCTTTTCAAGAAACAATTTATAAGTTAACAAAGATAAAGCAGTGTTCAAGCGTCTAAAAGATCTTTTCACTAAGAGAAGTTTTGTTTTCAAATTTGGCACAGAGAAAGAATGGACCAAAATAATAAAAATTGTGGGTAGTGTTTTGTTAAAGTGAATGACCTTGGTACCTCTTTCAAATGCCAAGGACTCAGACTATGGGACTAATACCCATCTCTGAAGTGCATTGTACTCTATCTGCCTTTTATTCTACATAGGTGTCATAATTTGATCTCCTAGTCTAGGTAATAATGAGTAATATTTTATAATCAACTTCTAATGCATTTTAATGTATACTTGACATGAAAGTAAAGATTTGGATCATGGCCATGAGCGGTGGTCCTGGGGTGTGCTTTCAGTGAACCAAGGCTGGGAGGTGGGGCTGCAGCACCCCACTAAGAGCTCCGGCAGCTGTGAGGGCCCCAGCGATTTGGGACAGAGCTTTCCCCC
>CM053597.1:133913479-133955758 GCA_028646575.1 Pseudocheirus occidentalis
CATTTTGTGTGGGAGTTCTGAGTTCTGGGCTGTCTTCCTCCCATTCCATGCTTTGATCCCTTTCGTCCACAAAAAAGGATTCTAGAGTTTTATTGCTGTTCTTATTTTGCTTCCTTTTCCTCATGTTGGCCAGTCAATTAATTGGTTTTTTTTTTAAGCTCTGCTTCTAGGGGGGAAAGCTCTGTTCCAAATCACTGGGGTTTTCCCAGCTGCTGAAGCTATTACAGGGGTGTTCCAAGTCCCCCCAGCTTTGGCTTGCTGAAAGCACACCCCAGGACCACCACGCAAGACCACGATCCAGATCCAGGCTACTCACACAAGAGCACTTGGCCTTGATCAATTGATTCAGACCCCCTGTGGAGTCCACAGGCCAGGGACTCTGAAGCAGCCTGGTGGGAGCCGCTGCCGGTTCCAGCAGTTCCCTTCCCCCAGGGGCAGACTGGCTGAACTGCTTTTTGTCCCCCAAATTAATTTTCAAAGTTTCACTTTCACTAACAGTCTCTAACCCTGGTTTGCAGGATTTTAAGATCCCCTCAGGCTGCAGCTTGTGAGGCTCAGCTCCTCCTGGCCGCCCTGGGGCCTGGCCTGGCCACGGTCTCTGCTCCAGTGCGAGCTGCCCCTCTCCCATCCCGTTCCCCATGCCTTGGCAGATGTGGAGGTGCTGGAGGCTCTAGATCCTCTCCCCTGAAGATTGGTTGTGGTGCAACTCGGCTCAGCTCAGCCCGGCTTCTTCCCACCGCCCTGGGCCGGTCTCGGCTTCAGGCTGGGCCAGCTTCCGCTCCCAGCTGCTGTGATGTGCCCCTGCTGCCAAGCTGCCTTCAGTGAGAGGTGTGTTTTCTGTCTTTTTGTCAGTCTGAGAGTCCTAGGCTTTGTATGGGCTCACATTTTATGGGTGTTTAAGGTGGCGGTGTGGGAGCTGTGGGAGCTTGCTCCTTCTATGCCGCCATCTTGGCTCCGCCCATGACAGCAATATTTCAACCCAATCATATCCTATCTGAGAGATTGTTCATGCAAATTTTTCCCCAATTCTCTGTATTCTTTCTATTCTTAGTTACATGGGTTGGGTTTTATTTATACAAGAAAGTTTTAACTTAAAATAGCTGAAACTATCCTTTATATATTTCAACAATGATCTTGCCTTATAATATAGTTTAAGTTCTGATACTGCTGAATCTACTTCCTTTTGTTTTTTCAAATGAACTTTATCATTTTTTCTAACTTGGTAAAACAATTTTTTTTTGTAATTTAACTGGAATGACATTGAATAGATTAGTTAGAACATTGTAGATTTGGAAATCTTATCAGAGATATTTGATTTTAAAGTTTTTTTTTAAATCAAAAAAGTTTCCTTTCTTTTCCTAGTTGCAATCATTTTAGATCATGAACTATATTTTCTAACACAATTTTTCTTGTCCTCCCCTGTGGACATGTGTTTAAAGTTACAAATATCAAAGCAGATACAAAGTTAGAAGAGACTGAAATAGATATGAAGTTTAAAGCTACAAGGATCAAAGTAGACAGTGACAGTTTTAGGGCACCTTGTCAAGTTCTTGAGACAAGTTAATTTATTTAGAAACAATTTTGGTATGTCAACTGTTGTGGCCTTCAACATCCTGCAAGCAGCTATACCCCAAGCACTCCACTGAAACTGCTCTCTTGGGGAATCTCAGTAATATCAATCGCTAAAGCAGATGGCCTTTTCCAGTTCTCTTCCTTGATCTTTCTGCAGCGGCTGGTATTGATGACAACTCTACCTCCTTCTAGACATTTTCTCCTAGAAACTTTCTCTAGTAGCTTTTGTGACACTCTGCTTGCTTCTTGTTTAAAGGCTCCTTTTTACTCTTCTGTTCAGGATCATGATCTGATATAAGAAGCTAAACACTTGCATCTACTAAGGCTCTGTCTTAGGGACTCTTCACTTTTCTCTCTACCTTTTCATTTGTGGTTATTTCAGCCTGACATAGGATCAATTTTAATTTCTACGTAAATGAATTCTAAATCTATTTATCTAGCCCTTACTTTCTCTTGAGTTCCAGGCCCACATCCCTAACAGTTTGATTAATGTCTTCATCAGCAAGTCAAAGAGGTACCTTAAACTAAAAAGATCAAAAACTGATCTTCCCCACAAACCTTTCCCTCTTCCAAATTATCTATTTTGGTTGAGGGTATCACCATCTCCCCAGTCACCTAGGCCTATGACTTTAGAATCCTTTCTGAGTTACTTCTTCTACACCACCCTCTAATCTACTACCAGGTCTTGTTAATGACAACTCATATCCTCTAACTATACCAACTATATCCTTTGCCTATTTCAAACTGTCATTACCTCAGTAAATACATTGTTAAAAAGAATAAATGTGTTGAACCTGAAGTGGAGTGGGTTGGATTATTTCTCTGGATTTTTTCTAACCTCCATGATATTAAGCGGTGCTTGTATTTAGGAAACTTTACTGTCTGATGAATTTGACACATATTTGTAACTATGATAAAATCTATGGAAGTTGTAGCCTCTCCATCCATCTGTACATACATACATACCCATATACGTACATACACACGTATACGTACATACGTGTGTATATTATATGTAATATGTATTAGTCTTCTAAAATATGTTTGAGGTAGAATAACATGTAAGAATGGAAGAGGTATTGTATTTAGAGTTACAAAACCTGGGTTTGAATCCTAGTTCTTTAAGAAAAGTGTTATCTCATCAAATCCCAAAGCCTCTCTGAGCCTCAGTTTCTTCTTTCATATGAAGGCATATGATTTACCATGATGAGTCCAGAGCATTTAGAATGAAACACAGCACCTCTTGCCAGAAAGGTGAACTTTTAATGGCAGAATCAGACTTGGTTTTTGGCCATGGCCAGTGTAAGAATTTATTTTATTCAATTATGCATACTTGTTATGGGGATTCTCCTTTCCCTTTTTTCTTTTTAGTTGTAAGTTGGAAAGTGAGAGGGAGAGATAATATCTGTAAAAAAATTTAATAAAATAAAGTGAAGGCATTAGACTAGATAACTTCCAAGGTCCCTTCTACATGTAAAATAATATGAATCTTTATCCAAGGAAAGGAATGTAATGGCTTGAAGTACCAAATGTAAATAACACTGGATTAGAATTCCAAGGGTCTACATTCCAATTCTTATGTAATTCAATTCAGTAAATGTATATTCAGTGCCTCTTATGTACCAGGCACTGTGCTAGGTGCCATGGATACAAATAAGAAAAAGAATTCCTGCCTTTGAAGAACTTAAAATATAATGGGAAAGACTGACCGCACATAAAAAGAAGCTGGAAAGGACAGCAGAAAAAGACACCAGGGTATATCTTGTTCTGTGGAGTTCAGATCAAACAGAGCTGTAGGTGGAAAGTGAAATGAGTTGCATAGTACCAAGTTCTGCCCTTTATAAAGGCTTTGAGTGAAGTTTATTGCTCTATCAATTGGTAGGTGCTGCTAAGGTTGAGTTAAACGTCATGATAAGATTTATGGTGATCAGCTTATCATGGGAGGGGGTATCTTAATTTATGGAGTTCAGCCTAGTCAGAACTGCAGTTGAAAAATAGAGTAGCATCAATTTAAGACTCTTTATTACTTCCTACTTTACAGGTGTTTTCCACCTTCCTTGCTACCTAGAGAGAGACCATGTCTCCATACTATGGCTCCATTTCTGTACTTTTATATCTGTTAGGCACATAAGAGGCACGTGCTTTTTTTTTTTAAATTATTATTCATTCATCCTCATTACTCTTCTCTGAAAACTAGTTCATCAGTGTCCTTCTTAAAATGTGTGACCCAGAACTGAATAGCCTATCTCTTCTTATGCAGCCCAAGATTGCATTAACTTGTTTGGCTTCTATATGACTGTGTTGTCAGAAACAAATCCAGTATTTCAACATTTTTGTCTATAGAGTAAATAAACATAATAACCTTTGCTTTTATTTAAGTCCAAGGGAATGAATTCTAATATCAGTTTGGCTATACTTAAACTTTTTAAGATTCCTAAGTCCAAGTATCTCGATCTCTGGGCTTCAGTTCTCTCATCTGAGAATATTTTGATGATTATTATCATCATTATAATTGAGTTGGAAAAGATGATCTCTAAGGCCTCTTCTAGCTCTAAGGAAAGAAATATAAAGAACTTAGAAATGCCTATGAGATAAATACTCTAGTCAAATTAAACTTGCAGCCTACTACAATCCTTGGAGCTATTTAGGAAAAACTGCTGTCCAGCCATGTCTCTCTGTTATCCTTATTATTTCTTTGAGCTCTTTGAAGTGTGCTCATCTCAGATTTAGGATATATGTCAGGCTTCTCCCAAATTACTTTTCTTTTTCTTTTGTAAATTTTAAAATTGAGTAGTTACTGACAGTTCTCACTTAACCTAAAGTTGAATTGCCCAAATTCAACTTTACATAAAGAATTCTGAAAGAAACCCACATTCCAAAAAAAACGACCTGTGTTAACTGTACTGTCTAGTACTTAATTCACATTATATAAAACTCACTTTAAATAAAGGTCTTTAGAAAGGTTTACTTAGATGAAGTGAGAACTATCTGTACTAATCCCATCAAGGAACTATACTCCTCCCCATCCTCAATCGTACTCAGCCACCAGTTTTTCCTTATTGGGGATAATCAAATGCAGAAAAGCATTTTTCTAACTGGGTTCCTCAACATTTTTGGAGGATGAAATTAACATTAGTGCAAATAAATAAATTATATCTTTTGTCAGGGAAGAATTTAGCATTATGTCTGTACAATTAACATCCTCCATCATAAGCATGCCTCTCTGCCAAGCTTGTTTTCTTCTTACTGAACTATACTCCCTCAACTTTTTCTTATTTTTGTATAGATGGTCTCTTGTATACTCTGATGGAATTTTGTTTTGTGTTTTTCCTCTGTTTTCCTTCACTATAATCCTTTGGGTCATATTGTAGTGTGGACGATGTTTTGAAGAAGGAGAGACTGGGAGGAAAGACCTCAGTAATAATAGTGGATTCCTTATTCTCCAAGACTGGTAACAGTATTTATATATCTAAATCATGAACCCAGTTGGCCTTTATTTTGTTACACGGCATAAGATATTTATCTATGCCTAGTTTCTGCTGTACTATTTTCCAGTTTTCCCAGCATTATTGTCAAACAGTGAGTTCTTATCCCAGAAGCTGGAGTTTTCAGGTTTAACAAACAGTAGATTACTATAGTCATTGACTATTGTCAATATATTTATTCTTATGCAATGGATTCAGTGGTTCTGTCACTAATTCACTGTATAACTGATCCTATTTTTTAATATATAAACTCAAACTTCTTTAAAATTTTTTGTTTTCAGTCTTCTAAGGGTTAGGAAAACAATCAAGTACATTAAAATTGTGTATTTAAAGTAAGATTACTTGGCAAAATATTGGAAATTATGGGGATGCCCATCAATTTAGAGTTGTGTCATATAAAAGTAATGAGATACTATTGTTCTATTAAAAATGACGAACAGACACACTTCAGGAAAACCTGCAAAGTGAAATGAGCAGAACCAGGAAAACAATGTATACAGTATCAGCAACATTATTTGACAATCAACTATGAATGATTCAGCTTTTTTCACCAACACAATGATTCAAAATAAGTACAAAGTAGTCATGAAGGCAAATTCTATCTATATCCATATAAAGAACTGATGGACTCTGAATGTAGATCGAAGCATGTTTTTTTCACTTATTGTTTCTCATGTTTTTTTTCTTCCTTTGGACCCATTTCTTCTTTGACAACTATGACTGATAGGGAAATATTTTTATATGATAGCATGGCAGCACATGAATAAACTATATCAAACTGCCTTCCATTTTCAGAAGAAGAGAGGGGAGGAAGGAAGGTAGAAAAAGTTGGAACTCAAAATCTTGTAAAAATGAATGCTAAAAATTTTCTTGATAGGTAATTGGGAAAAATGAAGTACCATTAAAAAATTAAATGCCTGAAACATTTCTCTCACAGAATTAAAATAACTCTTTCGTATATTGGCTTTGTGAGGGCTACCCTGACTGATCAGAAGATTTTTCTGCTTACCTCTGGGTTCAGAAGACAATGCCTCATCTTTGAAACACTAGCCCTGGGGGTCCATTGTCCTGAATGGTGAATGCCCTATCTAGCCCACTATTTAAGCAGGTCTCAGCTATGCTTCACTTCATGTCCTTACTCCCTAAAGACACCTATTTGACATCCTTACCTTGCAGTCTCTGGTATGGTCTTGCCCTCTTACCTCCAACTATGTCACTATTGTAGCCAATCTACTATGGAACCATTTACCAACTTTTTTCTTACAAAAGTCCTCCTCCTGGCTTCTACTTCCCTATAGGGAGTTTTCCCCATTATGATGTAAGTTCCTTGAAGGCAGAGACTGTCTTTATTTTTAACTTGTGTCACCAACACTTGGCACATTGCTTAGAATATACTAAATGCTTAATATATGGGTATTCGTTCATTGATTCATTAATTCATTCATTCCATCACAACAATGTTCTGGCTAGCTGTTGTTGAAGAAAGTCTGACTTGCACATAAATTTGAGAAGTTCTTCTACACGTGTGTATTTGTGGAGAAACAGGGATACATGCACAATATCCATGGTCTATTTTTCAATACCAATTAGCAATTTTCAAATACCTGATATTTCCATGAGTAAATTATGCAAAATTTGTTTAACTGCTAACTATAGTAAGCATTTTGAATGTTTTTATTTTTCATTTCTAGGAATGAGGCACGGCACTCTCTCTGAACCAAGTTAAAGTGATATTCCTCCAACTGCTATAACAACCCATGTCAGCCAAGAGAAAATCAAGAAGGTGAAAAGAACAGATTCTTTTCACTTTGCATCCTGTTTGGCTCCAGTCTCCAAGACTCAGTCCCTTTCCCCATATTAGCTGCTTGGAGTGGAGTTCATTTTACCAATATATAAAATATAGAACTTCATACAAAACTAATGACAGGCACTAATGCTCAGCAACAAAACTGAATTTAACAGCCCACTTTTCTATCACCACACTCTTATTAAGTTTCCATCTGTCAATTTGTACAGGTTCTGCTCTTACCCCTAATTAAATACCTCTATTACTCAGAGTACAGGAGTCAACAAAGAGAATCAGTTTAAAAACATTCACCAAGAGAGCTGCCCATCAAAAACTAAATGAACAAGGGCTCATTTCAACAGCAAAGGGAAATTCTCTCAAAAGGAGAGAAGAGATGGCACACAGTAACTAGAATCAGAGAAAACAGAAAATGATACATGACTGTAGTACAAGTAAAGGAGAAGAGAATAAGCAGAGAAGCCTTTCTGCACCTCATCTCTTGTTCACGTCATTTGGCAAAATAATCTAAGCTCCTTTAATAATGCAATTATATTACTACTTCTGATGACAAAACTACTTCTAGTTCTTCAGGATACATAAGATTGTCTAAATAAATGATAGTCTCACCACAAACAATAAGGGATAGCTATTTGAAGTCGAGAATATGACCTCAAATCAATGTGGCTAACTTTTCAGGGACTCAGCAGGTCTACTTTTGACAGAATTCAGAGACATATTTTGATATCCCTCCACAGTATAAAAAACAGGCTTAGTCCAATCCATGGGTGAAAATGGTATTATTGCTATAAGTCACTGTACTTTTTATGTTTTGTTTGTTATTATAAACAATAACTCTTCCGCCTTCCGTGTATTACTCTTTTAAAAATTCATGTCAATCTATGCTGAAGTAAAATGTCAGTAATTTTTAGAAAAACAAAAGAATACACTCCATTTTATAAAACTCAAAAGATAAATAAAACAGAGGAAAACTCAAGCAATTTCCTATTATGTTTAATGAGAATCTATTAAAAACAATTTGCAAAATGTAATACACACACTAGACTTTGAGATCTATGTAACTTTCTGAAGATTCTGAATACTTTTTTGCACACAGTAGGTACTTAATATATATTTATTCAATGTGGCTTTGGAGATAATTTTTCTCCAAGCTGCTCATTTTATGAATGAGCTAGTGAGTGGCACTGCTAAGCCTGGAACTCAGAGCATGAGATTTTCAGTCTATTGTTCCAAGAAATATACCAAGTCAATATCCAATTTGGGAAAATCAATTGCCATTTAATTTAAAGTCTTTAGAAATCAGTAGTTTAGCTGTGAAAACACAGAGCATCCTGAAATCCTTCCAACAACAGGAAAGTGCTTCACGAATATAGAATTTTAATGCTGCTACTTCCCAAGCTACTCTTCTAAGAGTTAGAGCAGGAAGTCTCAAGATCATGGTAAGGCAAAGTCAAGTATTTTGTTCATTTCCCACAAATATATCTTATGCACTCAACTAGCAATAGGGAGATCCCACAGCAATTACTATAACCTCTGCCACAGAGGAGAAAAAATTAAAGTAATAAATTACTACCCCCACACCTTCCCTCTAAAGTATCTAATGTCAGGTAGATAACCAAAGCCCAAGGGAATAATCCACTTACATATCTCTGAAGAACCAACAGGTTCTATCAACTATAAGAGTTGATAAAAATAACCAAGAAATCACAGAAACAATGTTGTGCTAAACTAATTGCAAATAGGTAGTGCTGTGTATTTAATTCTGTCTCTTCACCTCTGAATTCCTACATATCTTTCAAAGCTGGTCTTAAACTGGCAGATTTTTGCCTTCTTTGATTCACCCCAGTTGCTAATGATGCTTCTCCTTAAGTCTCCTATATCACTGTTTTGTATGTTCCTGATGTACTTAGGTAATACTGTAGCTTACACTGTTTTTGTGCTTTTATCCCCCATTACTCTAGAAGCTCTATATTTTTGTTTCTATATCCTCATCATTCAGAACAGTTCACAGAGCATAGTTAATATTTGTTGAAAGAATGAGTGAATGGGAGCAAGGATCAGTTCTTATCTAAATTTTATCTTTCTCTTGCTGTGCTTAAACACAGTATTCTCATTAAAGTTTGAATCAATGAACAAATCATATATTTGATGCATATGTATCTACATATATATTATGTAAACGTATATCTACACGTCTATGTCGATTTGCATATATAAGAATAAGACCAACTTTGGCTAAATCTTCAGGTTATGCTTTGGGTCTCAAATTAAGCCTGCTTTCTCCTAACTCTCCTGCTTTATGTTAAAATCAGAATATAATTTCTGTCTGATAAGAACAATCACATTTTGTTTCCAAGTTCCTATACCAACTCTTAATATCTTTTAAGGACTATTCATCTCTAATTCACAGGTGATATAATCAAGGCTAAACACTACAATCTTTGAAACTTCCAATAGCAAAGATGCCTTTAAATTCTGTATGATAGATTTGATTATGCATTTTAAGGAAAGATTTCCTAATAAAAAATGTAGAATAAAAGCTACAATAAATATAGAGTATAACTTACCCTTTCTACTGCTGCATTGTGGTATGGAAGCTCCTCCTCACTGTAGGAGGGAAAGTATTAATGAGATACAATTTTATGTTCAAGAATACCATTATATTTCTTTTAACAACACACCTACAGATATACAAAGAAATTTACAGCTACTGTTGTCATCATAACTAGGAATAATAAACATGTCCAATGTACTCTATATGACTGGCACAAGAAACATACAGAATAAATGCCTGTTGATTGGCCAATTTAGTAGATAATTTTATCCCAGAACTACAACCACAATACATTATCCTTCTTCATCAATCTTAACCTGGATGCCATGAACTTTTTAAAAAATGGTTCTACTTAGATCTTTATTTTTCTTTAGGGAGGGAAGGGAAGTTAAGAAGCAAGGTTGGGGATAAAGGTATGGAAAAGAAAAATGAAGATCACTTAAAGTGTCTATCCCTTCCCAGGTTATTAAGTAGTTTTTTGGGTTTTTTTGAGAGAAAGAGGCAAATTGGGGTTAAGTGACTTGCCCAAGGTCACACAGCTAGTGTCAAGTGTCTGAGGCAGAATTTGAACTCAGGTCCTCCTGACGCCAGAGCTGGGGCTCTATTCACTGTACCACCTAGCTGTTCCTACAAAGTAGCTTTGAAAAAAATATTTTTGATAACTATATTTCTATAGAATTGATTTCCCTTGTAATTTGACAAATTTTATTTTATGTAGTTAAAAACAGTATTTCTGAGACGGGTGTCCACAGGCTTTGAAAGAATATCAAAGGAGTCTATGATACACAAAAAGTTAAGAACCTCTGCTTTCAGCCAACCAATAAATGGCTACATTAAATTTACCAAGAGAAGATAAATGTTATATGAGTTGAAAAGAAAAATTCAAATCTTTTTTAATGATGTGAATCTCCTAGACTGAGTAGTAAATAAGAGAAATATGTTGTTTATTTTAGTACTTATAATTTCTGATTAACTCAGGTTATATATTTCTGTTACTCAAGTAACATAATATCATTCTTTCAACTCAGAATGTTCAAGCATGTCAACAATGCTACAGCAAATCTAAACTAATAGTTTCAAACAAGAAGGTTCTGAAGACTTAGAATCATAAAGTTTTTTTTTTTTTAGGGCAGTTGGGGTTAAGTGACTTGCCCAAGGTCACACAGCTAGTTTTTTTGTGTGTGTGTTAAGTGTCTGAGGCCGGATTTGAACTCAGGTACTCCTGACTCCAGGGCCGGTGCTCTATTCACTGCGCCACCTAGATGCCCCAAATCATATAGTTTTTATCTTAGCTTTTCAGATTTGGTAAAGGTTTATTATAAACTATAGGTGATCTATTCAAGTTGGCTATCACAATTATATAAACATACATTACTAAACTGCTAAAAAAAATAATTTGCTGGAAATTTTTTAATTTAGTATGATAAAATTTCCCTTTTAGGTATAATTTAAGTTTAAAATAATTCCTTTTTTTCCTCTTCTTTTCCTTCTTCCATCTTTTAACTCATGACCTGTCAGTCTGAAAGCCTGTAAGTGAAGAGCACTACCAATAACTCAATAAAGACTAAGTATATTTTGTTCAGCAGATTGAATACAGACTGACTGTATTCTATAAACAAGCATTCTAGATACTTAAAGACGACATCTCTCCATTCCCTAAGGATAACTCCTTCAGCAGTGCATAAATCTAAAACAAACCTTTTCATTCCTCAGCAATATACAAAGATACTTCTGTTTTACCAACAGGCCAGTCTGGTTTCATTTCTTCAATATTCATTCTGCAGTTCTTTGGAGGACCAAACTAGCTATATACTGTCATAGGTTGGTCTATACTATAGGATAATTTAAGTTTGAGATATATGTATAAAACAAAGATTCAACAAGAACTGAAGTAAACAACATTATAACAGACAAATAATGTCACCTCAGTATTGCTGAGTAAGCAATATTACATTACCTTGAACAATTCAGTTCAACAAGCACTTATTAAATACCTGTTTCCTGCGAAACACTGCTCTAAGCAAAGAAGATACAAATTTTTGTCTCTAGCCTCATAGAGTTTACAATTTAGTAAGAAAATATGACAGATAAAAAGACAGAAGCTAGAGATATCATATAGATGTAGATATATAGATAGATATTACATAAACACATATACAGATGTACAAATAATGATAATACAAACAGAACAAGATTAGTTAATAGAAAATGTACAGATGTGGGGAGAACTAATCAAGACCGAAGGGGAAATCACTTCTAAAAGAAAGAATTAGGGAAAACTTGCTCTTCTATTGATATCTGAATGAGATATCCTTTCCCATTCAATCAAAAACCATAACAGAGAGTACTTTCTAAGTACTAAACTAACCAGTTTAGCAGAACAACAGAGGAACACAACAAGGGGATTATTTATAGTCCTTTAGGGAAGAAATGGCCAGAAGCAACTTCTAAATTCCTCAGACAAAGTGAATAAGTTCTACATCTCAAAGTACTCCACAGTGCCATGTGGAAAAAAATACAAGCTATAATCCTGTCTACAAGGTCATCTCTAAAGATAGTTTTTTACTTGAAGTTAGCAATTAAAGCAAAAATCAATGGCTTCATTTAAAGAAATTTAATGGAATATCTAACATTTCTTGATTGAAATTCATTTCTTTGCTTCTTTATTTTCATTTTTGCTGCTTACTGAAAGAATACATTATGAAGCTAATGAAAATTCAATACATTTAAAGAATAAAGTTGAAGAGAATAAAAGCTGGTACAACTGTCTGATTCCAGTAAGAGTTTTGAACTCTATTGTCTGAAGTGTGCCTAAAGCAAAGCAACACTTTTCAACATTAGCAAGATATTCTGAAACACATACTTCAGTGTTAGTAGGTTTCTTTCTTAGGCTAAAAAAAAAAAACATAGGAAAACTATTTTTTAAGATGTCAAATTTTAAAAACATATCCCTCCAATGTCCAAAACACTTACTAGAAATAAAGCAAAAAAAAATTGTTAAAAAATAACCAAACAACAACAAAAAAAATTAAAACTAAAATAAAAAAGAAAGAAAAACGTTAAAATTTCTAACAAATCTCAACTCCACCAAAGCCAAATGAAGATGAGTAGGAATAATAAAAAGTCTCTTCTTCTTCCTCCTCAGAAAGACCCCCAACAATACATTTACCTGTAATTTTTAAATTCTTAAGGACACACTAGGTTCTGTGTACCAGAATCCCCTATATAAAATCTTTAGCTAGCTTTTCCTTAATGTGCATGAAAAGTAGGTTAAAGAGTTCTTTACAAGGTTCATTCGTTTTTCATGCACCTAACAGCAAAACTGCTGAGTGTTAATTATTTTTAAAATGTGTAAAATGAATTTTCATAACAATTTGAAAACTAGAATGTTTCTAATTTTATTTCATTTTGAAATATTAGTAATAGTCATCAGTTTTATTTAATTTTTTTCCAATAAAAGAAACAAAAAAAATTGTTACTCCTAACAGTAGTTCATTCAGAAAGGCTAAAAAATGGGAACTTTATAATTGAAAAGTATAATAAAGGACAATTTAGAAGTTACTCAGCACATTACTAGTTTCACAAGTTATCTTAAAAATGATCCAAATCAATACTTGTAATAATTGCATAAAAATATTCTTAACTAAATAGCTAAGTTAAATCTGTGTAACTCACTGTAAAAAGCCAAATCTGTCAGTGACTTTGTAAACAAGGTAATCAGCATCTTCCCAAGGTTCAATTTCTGCACCTTCACGACCCTGAGGTAAGAAATGGGAAAAGAGTGAATGTTTATGAAATAATTAACCGTATTTTAATAGCATGTTTTCCACAGTGTTTCAATTTTATAAAGTGCTTTCCTTACAACAGCCCTATGAGGTATGCAGTACCAAATATTATGTAAAAAGGATGATTTGTTTTTGAGGTGAGCAAGCTCAGAGAGTCAAATGATGTGCCACCGTGATGCAGCTAGTAACTATCAGCTAAAGTTTCAGCCTTGGTCTTTCGGGTTCCGTCTCCAGTGGTCTTTTCATTACACAGTATTACTCATTCAAGAAACCATAAATCTATGTGCATTGTGATTTTACATGTGGAACTACTCTCAATGACAACAGTAACAGTTGGAGAAAAGTAACATAATCCATCTTACTCATCAAAAATTTCTATTTTATAAAAATTATTTTCCAAACTTAAAAAAATCTCTATTTCCATGGTTCTTGAACCAAAATACCAAGGATCACTAAACAATTTTATCTATCCTTCTCTTTCTGAAAAGTACATTAAGAAATGAAAATATCCAGGGCATCACTAGGAAGAATAACAAAACAGAACTTTCCAAATAAAAATTTTGTTTAAAGATTGTAAAAACAAGGCTTTGCTGTATCAGGTAACTTTGTAAGTTTGTAGCAAAAAGTAGCCATCCAAATTAATTTCTAAAATCAACATTTTTAACCTTAATTTCAAGTTTGGGCTGTTATTGTTGTTGTTTGGTATATGGAAGTGCCAAGACAACAATCTCTTGGTGCCTCAGTGGACAGTCTTCAATGAGCTACATTCAACATTTTGGTGAGTTTTTCTAGTCACCAACTGAACAAGCATCTATCAAATATTTACTACATTCTAGGCACTGGGCTAATTGCTGGGGATAGAAAGAAATTAGACCAGTGCCTAGAATATAGTAAGCATCAAAGAACTCACATCCTAAGGGAGGAGACAACATCACAATTACTGGGTACAGAGAAGGTATATACAGAGTAGAGGAAAGCTAATCTGTATAGAGATGACAGTAGCAGATAGGAGGACTGTGAAAGGCTTCCTGCAGATGGTAAGCTTGGAACTAAGCCAGGAAAGCTAAAAGGCAGAAGTGAGGGGGTCATGCATTGTACAGCTAGCTAGGATAGCCCTCAAAAAACATAGTTACAGTTTCTGTTCTCAAAATCTAACCCAATTTGGAGGGCCTGTCAAAACTTGTAGTCCACTCTTAAATTACCTCCCCATCACCATGAGGCATTACTACTATAATGGAGGAGGCATAACAATAACTAAGTATATTACTACTATAATGCTTCATGGCCAATTTTAGTGGAACTATTCTTAACTGAAAAAAAAAAAACCCACCACCTGATTCTTAATCTGTCATAGTCTCAATTTGTTCTGTTGTCTCAAAATATGTAGAATATTGGGAATCTTGAGCTATCACAGATTCTTCTTATGACTATCATTAATGACGATCTGTCATTTCAGTTGTCTGACTCTGTGATCCCTCTTTTTGGATTTTCTTAGCAAAGATACTTGAATAGTTTCCATTTCCTTCTGCAGGTCCTTTTACAGATGAGGGAACT
Source organism: Pseudocheirus occidentalis (assembly GCA_028646575.1). Lineage (NCBI taxonomy): Eukaryota > Metazoa > Chordata > Mammalia > Diprotodontia > Pseudocheiridae > Pseudocheirus > Pseudocheirus occidentalis. The sequence continues at coordinate 133,928,234 of CM053597.1, forward strand.
GAAGCAAAAAGAGCTAAGTGACTTACCCAGGGTCACACAGCTAATGTCTGAAGCCAGATCTGAGCTCACAAAGATGAGTCTTCCTGACTTTAGACCTGGTACTCTATCCACTGTGCCACCTATCTACCCTATAAATATCATTACCTAATCATTTCTTCTAAGATTTTCTTTAAAAACAGACAAACAACAACAACAACAACAACAACAAAACAGGAATAATAGGCTTTGATAAGCAATTTGAACAATATGCTCTGGATCTATGAAGAGTTTGTAAGAAAAGAAGTTAAAGGAGAGGGGGAATATTTAGTCTATAATAAGAATCAGAATTTATAGTTAACTTCATGTTTAAAGATTAAAACACTTGATATATAATAATCAGCTGCTTTTAAACCGCAGTAAGAAAAACCTAAGTTAAACACGGAGAAGAATACAAAGGGTCCTAGAGACAGTAGTATAGCTTAGGTTACAAAGGACCTTCACTATACATCAGGTGGTCCTATCTTAGAAAAAAAAACATATCTAAATGATATATAAAAACAGGAGAATGTCTTTTCCCTCAAAAGACTAGTGCAAATAGGATAAGGGCAACAAGAACTTGTATTCTGTTTATCACTTAATCAAAAACCATTTTTATTAAGAAATATTCTTAACAGAAGTAGCAGAGAGCTTCTTTTCCCTCCTCAACTCACATTTGCCAGATGCATTCTGGGACCATCTCTTCACCCTTGTTTCTCATGATAAAGTAACCCTTCTTGCCAAGGCAAGTAACTCTACATGTACAAATGATCTCATTCTATCTAGTATTGTCCAACAGATTGTTCTCTTTATTACCTCCACTACCTCACTTACCTTGAATTTCTCCCCATCTACTGGCTACCTCTACAAACATGCCTATGTCTTCCCCATTCTCAAAAACCCCTCACTTGATCCATTAATCCTCAATAACCATCAACCTATATTTCTTCTCTCATTTGTGGCTAACAACACGGAAAAGGCAATCTACAATAGGTGCCTTTCCTCTCACTCCCTTTATACTGTGTGGCTTCCAACATCATCAATTCAATAGAAACTGTTCTCTCCAAAGTTATGTAATTGTTAAATCTAATGGTCTTTTTTCAGTCCTCACCCTTCTTGATACACTTTGACACCATCATTTCCTGATAATCTCTTTTCTCTAGGTCTTCATGACAGCATTCTATTCTGGTTCTCCTCCTACTTATCTGGCCACTCCTTCTCTGTCTCCTTGCTAAGTCTTGATCCCAGTCAGGCCCAATATATCTTGAGTATCTCAAAGGGCACTGTCTTGGGAACACTTCAGTTCTCCCTTCATTCCATTTCACTTAGGGATTGCATCAGCTCCCATGGAGTCAATGATCACCTCTATGCTGATGATCCTCAAATTTACTTATTCAGCCCTAATCTCTCTGTAGACTTCATATCTCTCATCTCCCAACTGCCTACTGGACATCTCAAATTAAATGTTATCTTTTCTCCAAAACCCTTCCCTCTTCTTAATTTTGCTATTACTGTTGAGAATACCATCATCCTCCTAGTCATTCAAGCTCACAACCTAGGTGCCATCCTCAACTTCTCAACTCTTTTCTCTCATCTCCTATATCCCATTTGTTACCAAGGCCTGTCAATTTTATCCTCATAACATTTCTGGCACGTGCTCCCTTCTCTTCTCAGACACTGCTACCACCACGATGCGAGCCTTCATCACCATGTATGGGAGTAATGAAACAGCCTTCTGGTTGTTCTCTCCCAACTTCAGTTCATCCTATAACTCAGGTGCCAAAGCGATCTTCCTAAAGCAAAGATAGCAGTGGCTCCCTATCACCTCCAAGATAAAATATAAAATCCTCTGTTTGGTATTCAAAGCTATTTTGGTATTTACAAGCTATTCCCCTCCCACTGGCAGCTTTCTTACACCTTGCCATGTAATTTTCAATTCGATAACAATGACCTCCTTGCTGTTCCATGAACAAGACCTCTAATCTTCTAGTTCTAGTCATTGTCCCTAGCTGTCCCCCACACCTGGAATGCTTTCTCTCTTCACCTCTGCCTCCTGGCTTCCTTTAAGTTTCAGTTAGAAAGTCCACTTTGGGAAGCTTTTCCCAGTTTCCCTTAATTCTAGCACCTCCTATTGATTAACGTCAATTCACCCTCTGTATACTTTGTCTGTATGCCATCTCTTCCATTAGACTGTATGCTCCTTAAAAGCTGGCACTGTACCTTTCTTTGTAGCCCTAGTGCTTAACATAGTGCCTGGCACATAAACATTTAACAAATGTTCACTGATTGGCAAAATATATACAGTGCTTTAAGATTTGTTAAGTACTTTATATTATCTCACAATTTCTAAATATTTATTTTCCTGTTAGAATGTACACTCCTTGAAGGAGGGGACTGTTCAGTGCCTTTGTATGCTAGCATTTATCACTTATATTTAGTGTCTGATACATACTAACTTGCTGCTTCCCTAGTTAAGATCAGCAATCAGCTAGTAAAGGAGATGAGTAGAAGAAGCATCATAATATTATGCTCCTAAATATAAACATTAAACAAGAAGTGACAAAATACAGTTTTAAAATGTGACCTGGTTGTTAATGCTAAACTTCGAGATTTCTTTTCCAATACATTTATTTACATATCATCTTTAATAACACTAAAACTACTGAAAGTAAAGTAAAACTTGTTTCAAAAGCATTACGGGTGAAAATTACATGACAAATATTTGGAATGGAAACACGGAATGGTTGTTAGTGTTATAGATAGGGGGATCTTCCTAACAGGAAGACAATGTAAATATAGGGACTTGCTCAACAAGACACAGAGGTTGATAGGACTTAAACCTGGAAGCAGCTCTAACAATCATATCTACTCTAATACTCTCATTTCAGCAGATGAAGAAAATGAGTCACAGAGAGGATAAGCAATCCCCTGGTATCACACAGGTAATAAGTAGCAGATCTAGGAGGCAAACACAGATCCTCTGCATTTAAATCCAGTGTGGTTTTTTTTTCCATTATAACACAGTGCCACAAATAAGAGAATTCTCCTTTTGAAGGAAATGCTGAACTTTTTCCCTAGGGAAACTGAAGAAGAAAGTGTAAGTGATGCAGGCGTACTACAACTTACAAACACTCTATACTCTTTGTTAATTAGTATATTTTCATATTTACGCGCAAACCTCATTTTCTTTACTACTGTTGTGAGAGCTGTTACTAGCAAAGTGCATGGAAATGCTTGCCTCCTAGGTTCCTGAATAACCATGACATCTGCAATTACTGTTCTCTCCAATATTATAAAGTTACTTAATGCCTCAGTGCCCTCCAAGGCAGCCTCCAAGATGAGAAGTACACAGCTATATCATTAGGGTATAAGCTCCTTGTAAGTAGGAATTGATTCATTCTTTCTATCTGTATCTTCATCAGTAACCTGCCCACAGTACCTGGCTTTAAGAAATGCTTGCTGACTGACTGAATGGAAGAGTGAAATTCCTGAACAGCTTCCCTACAGCAATAAAAATACAGGTTTGGACCCAATAACAAAACAGAAATGCAAAAGAGAATAAAGATGAACAACCATAAATTTTAGTGTGTATATGTAATGATTATTAGCAAAAGGATAAAATAGTAATGCAATATAAACATCAGTGAATTAGACATTACTGTATACATAATTGTTTATTATGTATAATCATGTAACAACATAATCATATATATGTATTATACATAGTTGTACTGAATATGCATACATTACTGTATATAATTACATATTAGTGTAAAAAACTGACTTTTAAAAAAGAAAAATCTTTCACTTAAAGTTGTTTTTTTTTTTTTAAAAATAACCAAACAAAAAGCAAATATAATACAGTGTATGAAAGGCAGCCATAGCAAACAAGATAAGAAACTGGTCCTGAGTCAGAAGACCTTGAATCCAGGTTTTGTCTGTGGTGCTCCTGACTATGTTACCCTGAGTAAGTTCATTTTAGCTCTCAGTGTCACCAGGCAGCTCTCTCAGACTAAGCTGCACAGCAAATGCCAATCTTCACTGGTGATCTCTTAACAAGAGAGCCTTAGACCAATGGAGATTTAAAAGCAAAAAACCTCTGCTAAATATGAGCTATAGAAACAATAAAGAAAAAAGATAATCTTAATGTTTACTCAAAATAAATAAACTGTTCTTGCAATTTAAGCTCTCCAGGTCAATGCAGTTCTATTTTTAACCTTTCGATAAAATTAAACTCACAAAAAAGTAAATACAGATACTTACTCGGTCATATTTGGCAACTATTTCAGCCCGTTCTTGGGCAAGTTTAAGCTCTGCATCCTGCTCCAAATCTGTAGAGTTGAAATGTTGTAGTTATTACAAGAAAAACAAACATTCCCTTTAAGAATTAGAGATATAATTTTAAAATAAGAAAGAATATAACATAAACAGCAAAAGAGAACATCGGGAGTGTAAGACACAACAAATGCTAAATATTAAACAGCTTATGGTTAGAATCAGTTCAATGGGAATAATATAATATTTTTTGTTTCCAAAATACTTTTTTAAGGCATTTAAAGAAAAAAAAAATAGGAACATAAGAAATGGTATCTAGAAGGGTCAATTTTAAGTCCAGTTTCATTGTGTTATGCATACATATACACAGACCCATCCTTCCCTCATATGTGTATATATAAACATACACACAGATATAAAAGTACATAAATGTAATATATATGCGTATATGTATATGTATATACATATAAAGTAAATGTGTGTAAGTAAATGTATATGTGTATATATACATAGCATTTAAAAAATAAGATACAATTCAACTTTGCTTTTGAATCTGATTGGGGGAGGGGAGAACAAAATCTAAACTGACCTTTACAATTAAGACAGTCACAACATCTCAGAATTTTAGAGTTTGTAAAGTACTCCGCGGCTGGCTAGTCCAAACCATCATGGAAAAAGAAACCCTCCCTCCAACATACTCAACAAACTGTCATCTGGCCCCTAAATGAAGACCTCCAATAATTGATAACCTCCTGAGACAGCCCATTTCACTCTTATTCAGCTCTATTTGTAAGGAAATTTTTTTTACCCATCAAACCTAAATTTTCCTCTTTTCAACTTCTACTCACTGCCCCTCTTTCTGCCTTTAATGGCTAACCAGAACAAAGCAAATCACTCTTCCATGGGATCACTCTACAAAAGACAACAAATCCCCCTCAAATTTTTTCCAGGTACATCCAAACTCCTTCAAACAACCTTTGTGTCATGGACTCAAAAGTCCTTTACCATCCCAGTTGCCTTCTTTTATATGATCTTTAATTTATTAACTTTCCTTCCCAAACTGAGGCACATAGGCATTCCAACAGTGATCTGTCCAGAATATTTCAAGCAAAATAGAGTAAAATCCAAGACTGAGTTCAAGGCTGGGTATGTGTGCATACATGGACACACACATACTACATACAACACACACACTATACTGACATAAGATTTTAAAAGACTATTTGATATAGATAATAGAAGAAAAATACATGAAGTTATACAAATTCACCAAAAGTACAGTATGAATAAAAAAGATAAAGCTAGCATAAAAATAAAAAACAAACAACTTAATAAAGGGCCTATAATAAATGAGAGCTGGGAATTACATCCACTATAAAGTATTAGTTTCCAATTTTGCTTCTAATGGATAAATAAATCAACACACACTTATTAAGCTCTATGTAGAAAGTACAGAGGACTGAAAGAGCAACAAAACTGACCAATGAAAAATGTACATTTTTAAAGGAATTGGGGTGAACCTATTCAAGAAAAAAAGGATAAGGAATAATAAATTCAATGTCATAGCTTTTTGAAGAGAGTACTGAACAGAATGAAAAGCAACATGGCATAGGTAGAAAGTATGCTTCTCTTATAATCAGGAAAATTCAGTTTCTAAATTTCATCCCTATATTTACCAACATGTTAATCTTGAACAAGAACCATGATCCTCTCCCAGCTACTGTTTTTTCACTTGTAAAATACAGACAGGGATACACCTTTAGTTCCCCATGGCCTCGAGGTCACATGTAGACCTTTAGGTCCTCAAGGTTTTGGTTTTACTGAATTGCTTTTTTTCTTTCTTTATGAATCTTTTTTTAAACAATAAATAGTTTACTACAGAGGAACAGAAATATATTCAGAAATGAGTGATATAAAAAATATACAGCAACTTCTGAATCACATGAACAACACATTGGAGGACTAGACATTTTCTCTGATGACCACAACTTATCAGACTTCTTCAATACAAACTATGAGCCAAAGCTAAAACAATTCTAGCTCTCTTCATGCTCTAAGACGCTTAGAATCCAAAAGAAACAAACAAACAAAAAAAAACACCTCATGAACTGACACTCACTGACCCTGAGCTCACTCAAAATCCCTCACCCACACCTCCTACCGTCAAGGCTATACAACACCTACAACATGTTGCCATGACAAAAGAGGACATCACTGAGCTTTGGGGGCAATTTAAAATTCAAGAAAAACAGTTGCCCAGAATCCAGGCAAGAGACCCAATGATATATTATTTTGGAATAAAGTGACAACAGGTAGTGAGGATCATAAGAGCTGATGAGCTTCAGACAGATAATTTACTGGCTAGTGCAGTAACTGACTGCTTACTTCCTGGGAACATTCCTGGAGAAATGCCAACCTCTGACTCCTGTCTCAGCATGTAAGGCAAGTCTACTTGAGAACAGGGATGATTTCTATGACTCTGTGGGCTGCCATGTGTGCTGATGAACCCAGGGGAAAAAGCAAAAGCGTTCCCCTCTCACTTGCTCAACATGACTGAAACCGGAGGCCCAAAAAAAAAAAAAAGGCACAGAATTGTTTTTGGATCAGGATAGGGGTGAAAAGTAATGATTCAGAAAAATAAAATATATATCATGGTTCTTGTATCATGGTCTCTAAATCACACTTTGCAGAACTGCAAAATAATCTGGTTGATATCCAGGTCTGATCATGCTATTTACCTGGCTAAAACCTGTGGTGGCTCTCTGCTGTCTCTAGGATAAATGATAAACAATTCATTTTGGAACTTCCCTTCATGCACTGACTCTGTTTCACCTGACCCAGATGAGCAACTGTCCAATCTAATTCTGCACAGTAATTCCTTTTCTAGACTTTATACCTGACACACCTTCCTCAATATCTGCCCATTGAAATTATTCTCATCAATTCTTAGCTCAGGGGGCTATTTCTTCCATGAAGGCTTAGCCTTGAGAATGTAATACCATGCCATTAATATGGCATGGTAGAAGTTGGTGATGAACTCAGAATGAGGAAAAATGAAGTATAGGCCTTTTGTTTATTTGCTAAATGGGAGAATCTACTATAGGATCTTTGTGAAGCTTTGCAAACACTTATATGAACATCAGTTATTCATTCCTCCTATAAAAAATAATCTTACCCTCATTTTCTAATATTTTAGATTTATTTTGCCTTCACCATATTCTTGTAATCTACTTTTTAGTCCATGTCATGTCCTCCACATTAGACTATAAACTCCTGGAGGGTAAGAACTATTATTTTCCATCTTTGTATCCCTAAGTGCCTAATACAGTGCCTCATCCATAACAACTACTTAATAAACAGTTTAATTAGGAAAACAAACAAACAAATACAAAACAAACAAAAAAACCTGACACGGGGACTTCAGATACTTGACAAACACCAGGCTTGTAACAAAGCCCAAACCTATACCCTAGTCCCTGCTCCTTCTTTGCACAAAGAGGGTTAGGGTTGCCTGAGACCCCCAAATACCAACACACCGGGTCCTTCTGAAAGAATTCAACTCCAGTCTTCTCAGCCAAAGAAAAGTAAAGTTTACTGAAAGTCTTAAGGCCCATAACCTTAGGTACTTAGGTAGACTCTTAAGGAGCCTGTCTATGCTAGGTCATTCTATGGTGCTTTCACATCACATGAAGAGGAGATGGATTCTATATACAGAAAGGTTGTGGGAAGAATATAGAGTTGGTCTAGAAGAGGAGTTTGGAGAGGGTCTGACTCCTTAATCAGGAGGACTCCAGTAAGGAGTGATTAAGGGTGGGAAGTTGCTGGAAGGTACCTGGAGACCATAGACAATGGTGGGCCAGGCCAGTTCAAGGGTGGGAACTGGAACATTAAGGGTGGGAAACTATTGGAACAAAGGAGAGCTAAAGACTTGGGTAGTCTTAAGGCCCATAACCTTAGGCAAATGCCTTCCCTTGGGAAGATTCAAGGAGAGCTCAAGGTGGGGTCCCAGAGCCAATATCTCATCAATGGGGACCCTGGCTCAAGAGACTGAGTAGGTATGCTTTGATAGTATCAGCAAGTGATCATGGCAGGAGGCACCTAAATCTTTTGGGGGCTACCTGACAACCAGTGCTGCAAAGTTCTGAACTGCCAGTACAGGTACAGCAGTTCTTCTGGTGCTGAAGGACCACCCGTAGTGCCAGCAAGGCATATTTGCCTGTGCCAGGGTAGACAATCCCCTAGCATTAGCACGACCCCACAACACCAACAAGTCAGGTCTCTGAACTGCTGGTGCCAGGCAAGGCAAATAAGAAACAGAGGGAGTGGAACAGGATATCAGTGATGAGGTGTAGGCTTTGGGACTCCCACCACCCCTTTTTGAGCTCTCCTTGATTCTTTGAGGTACAGGCTCTGGGAAAGTAAACCTTCCCAGGAAGACATTTGCCTGAGGTCATGAGCCTTAAGTTGTGGATCTGCCCAAGTCTTTAGTCCCCTTTGTTCCAACAGTTTCCCACCCTTGAACTGGCCTGGCCCACCATTGTCTATGGTCTCCAGGTAGCCTCCAGCAACTTCCCACCCTTAATCACTCATTACTGGAGTCTGACCTCATCCTGACTCCTGAAGACCCTCCCTACTGGAGTCTGACCTCATCTGACTCCTAAAGACCCTCCCCAATCTCCTCCTCTGGACCATCCCTAGATACCTCCCACAACCTTTCTGTATATAGAATCCCATCTTCCCTCCACGTGGTGTGAGAGCACTGTAGAATGCCCTAGCATACAGACTTACTCTGTGAGAGCACCCTGAAATGGTCTAGCACCCCACATGGCGAACTTGAACTTTAAATAAACTTTACTTTTTCTTTGGCTGAGAAGACTTGAGTGGAATTCTTTTCACAGGACCTGGCATGTTGGTATTTTGGGGTCTCAGGCAGCCCTAACCCTCTTTGGGTACCCTCTTCAAGGACAGGACACTGTTACGGAGGGAGGGAGGGGGACTATATAACCTCTACTAAGTCTTGAGAGAAAAAAAAATTCAGCTGGGGATAGTTCAAAAGTCAAGTGAGAAAGAAACCTAAGCTGGCAAACAGTAACTTTCCCAGCACAAGAGGCCAAAATACTTTGAAACACAGCCCCTGAGGAGACCACCACCAGAGGGGACAGAGTATAAAAGTAAATGGAGGAATATGGGGGGGGAGGGGGGGGGGAAGAGGCACTTGACCAGGGAAGAGAGAAGAGACTAAAATTACCAAACATCACAGGAAGAAAACTCAAAGACCTGAACATAAACAGATAAATCAATGGAGAAAACATTAACAGAAGGAAATATGGTCTCCAGATCTAATAAACAAGTTTAGCAATCTATGAATAAATTTTGCAAAACAAAACAATGCAGTACCTGATAAGACAAAGGACCCTGTGGAATGTGAGAATATGAAAAGAAACTACTTCTAAGTGGTTCAAACGAGAAATGAAAATTATGAGAGCAGAATTTATGGCCTATACAACAAAAATAATGGGCAGAATAGAAAATGAAATATGAAAGTAAGATTGACCAAAGAAACTGACAGGAGAAAAATAGGTTGGTAGCAGAAATATAGAGAAAAGGACAATCAATAAGAAACGCAAACAAAGACAATATCCTCACAATTTAAGCAAAATATGACCCCAAATATAGGATGTGAAAAACAAACTAAGGATCAAGGATCTCCCAGAAGAACATGAAGGGACAAAAAAACTTTAACACCATGATGCAGGAACAAAGAAAATGAAATTCCAACTGAAAAAACTCACAAGTTACCTCCAGAAAAAAAAAATTCAAGACTGAAAACTCCAAGACACATTAGGGTTAAATTTAACAATTCAATTAAGAAATAAGTTCTGCAGGTGGGAAGATGGGGGGGGGGGGGAGGAGTGGATTTTAAAATCTAAAGGAAAGGAAATTTGAATAATGCAAGGCTATTCTTTTCCTACCAGAAAACACAGGAGAGACTGGAATGTGTTCTGAAGAGCAATGGAGCTCAAATTGCAGCACAGGTTGACCTACCTTGCAAATATAAGCTTAACTATAAATGAAAAAAGACAGATGTTCAATAATAAAAGGGAGTTTATTACTGAAGATACTATTTGCTTCTCAAACACCCTAAACAACAAAAAAATGCAGGAGTGGATATATGTAGTAGCTAAGGTCATCAATAGCAATAGAGTGACAGTGGAGAGACCAGTTAGAAATTGCTTTCTAAATAAATACAAGAAGACAGTGCTGAAGGTGTTAGTCCTGTGGAGATCAAAGGAAAGAGGCATACCTGGGGCATTATAGACAGAACAAGGCCAGAACCTGGTAATATTGCCTAGATATGAATCAATGAGGAGATGGATAGATAGGTATACAGATAGATATAAAAGATAGGTTAAGGGAGCAGGGAGATGGAAAGGAATGTGTGATGTGCAAGGTCAAATCTAGGGCTAGCAATGAAGGAAAGATGTGATCCCATAAGGAGAAAAGCACTTACTGTGAGTGAGTGAGTTAGTGAGTGAAGAGAAGTGAGGAAGATTTGAAAAAAGAGGGAAAGGAAAAATGCCTTGCTTGGTATCTGGAGGAAGTTCAACTGATGAATCTTCCTATGGGTGAAGAAAGATGGCCTGTGAAAGGAGATAGAGGTTTTATGAGTATAGCCAGAGGGTTTCAGTGCTTGAAAAGTCTACTTATCCAACTCTAGGAGGGGCAGAATTTTAATTCCTAGAAATGACTGTCATTGGGAAAAGTATAAGATAATGGGGGAAAATCTGAGGCAAATAGGAGTGGGGGGAGTAAGCATGGGAAAGTATATTTTAGTGGCGGGTTACATCATCAGGGTCATGGTGGGTAAGAGCCATTACTTGGAGTAGTATCCTCTCTGAAAACTGCAGTAATTGGAACTGTTTTAAGAGTGAGGCTCAGGGGCAGCTATGTGGAGCCTAGTGAATAGAGCACCAGCCCTGGAGTCAGGAGGACCTGAGTTGAAATACAGCCTCAGACACTTAACACTAGCCGTGTGACCTTGGAGAAGTCACTTAACCCTAACTGCCCTGCCTTTCCCCTCCAAAAAACAAAAGCAAAAACAAAAAAAGAGTACGGCTCAGTAAAAAGAGAGGAGTATGCAGGATAATTTCTATAAGGCAGTAGCAGAAAGCAGAAGTCTAAAAATTCAGAATTTTTGACAACATGAGAAATACAGAGAAAACAGAGACACCTGATAATTATAAGGGTCATGAGTCAGAGGAAGGTCTAACGCAGACAGAAAGAGAAATTATCTTTGCAAAGGCACCAAAAAAAAAAATTTAAAACCTAATGAACAAGACTAGTTAAAGGGAAAGAAGAAGGGTGAATTTGATGAGGTGTAGGCAATTGACTTGACTGAGAGTGAAAGAGAGGAAGAAATGTATGACCAGATAAAAGCAGACGGGGAAAAAAAAGAATAAGCTAAACCCCAAAGGAAAAGGAGGAAGGGAAGAGGTCTGAGGAGAAGAAAGCCAAATGCAACAGGGTCATCTTTAAAAAGATTAAGGTAAAGTAAATGACAGAACTGTGTTTACGGCAGAAATGGTGAAAAAAAAAATTGTAACTTAAAAAAAACCCCAATATTAGAGTCAAATGAAAGAAAATATAAACCTCTCAAAACTTTAAGTGGTTTAAACAAGTCAATAAAACCAAAAAGAGTGAAAGATTGGATAAAAAAATAAAACCTTCTAATCTGCTGCTTACAGGAAACACATTTAATAAACAGGCATATACGCAAAAGAAGATAGAAAAATATTTGCTACAAATCAAGTAAATGCAAAAAAATCAGGAGATGCCATTATGCTATCTGGCAAAACAAAAACAAACGCTTTTTTAAAAGGGATAAACAAGGAAGCTATGCTATGCTGAAAGGATACACATACATACATAACTATTACTAGTAATAAACATATATGCCCCAAATGCCTTAGTATCCACATTCATAAAGGAAATATCTGAGTTACATGAAGACAGAGATAGGAACAGAATAATGACACACTTCCATATCCATCTTTCAGTTTTGGATGAGTCTAACAGAAACATTTTAAAACAGGAAAATAGGGAACTGAACAAATGCCTGGAGAAACTCAAGTTAAAACTTGTGATGTCTTCTAAATGGGACAGCAAAATAATTTAAATATTTCTCTGCACTACACGGAACTTGTACAAAAACTGACCATATACTAGGGCACTGAGATATTGCAAACAAATATATAAAGGCAAACATTATATATATATATATATATATATAGAAAGGCAGACATTCTTTACAGACGACAACAGTAAAAATAGTGTTTGGTTCAAGGACGACAAGCAAAAAGAGATTTAACAATGAAATCTTATCTAATGAAGGGGTCAAAAAATTATAGAAACCATTAATAACTAACTATGTAAAAGAAAAAGATAATAATGAAAACATGACAAAATTCCTGGGATTTAGCAAAAGCAGTCATTAGGAAAAATCATATCCTTACAAACATACATTAACAGAATAGAAGAGAGGGTTAATAAATTAAACATGCATTTTTAAAATTAGAAAGCAAATAAACCTAAAATAAGTACAAAAGAGGAGATATTAAAAAACAAGTGAAATACATAAATTGCAAACAAAAAATGCAGAACTGATGAAACTGAAAGCTGTTGCACTGAAATGACCAATACAACTTATAAACCCTTAACTAATTTGATTAAAAGGATGAGAACCAACAATCTAAAAATATCAAATGAGCAAGGTAAAACTACAGCAAAATCAGAAAAAATGCAAAGTAATCAGAACATATTAAGCATAGTAATACGTTAAGAAAACTGGGAACACCAAAAGAAACAGTAATACTTTCAAAAACATAAATTCCCCAAACTATCAAAAGACAAGTTAGAGATCTTTAAAAAAGCCTAAATTACCTCAAATCTCAAAGCAGATCTGACTGTAAAGGAACTACCAAAGGAAAACAAACTCCTGGTCCTGATTCTTGTCAAGTTTTTAGAGAACAGGAAGTATCCATGTATCACAAATTATTCTCAAAAACTTAGTAAGAAAACAGAATATTTTTTATGAAACAAAAAATACAGGGAAACATAAAACATGGAAAGAAAAATACAGACTGATATCATTAATGAACACTGTCTCAAAAAATCTTTTTAAAAATATCCTATCAAACAGACTACAGCAACTTATCTAGGAAATTATTCATTATGACCAAGTAGAATCTAAAGCAGGGTTGTATGAAATGTTCATCACTAGAAATCAACATAATCATATCAGAAACAAAAACATTCAAATCCACATGATCATTTCAATAGATGCAAAAAAAGCCTATGACAAAATACATTCTCTTATGCTTCTAAAAAAAACATGCAAAGTGCAACAGAGACCTTTTTTAATATCACAAAAAGCATCTATCTAAAAACAAAAGCAAGTATCATGCGCAGTGGGAAATATGCTAGAACCTTTCCCTTCACAAGTCTTTGAAGACTTGTGAAGAAAAAGTATGTGTCTGGAACACTCACTGTAAATGTAATCTGGCAGAAATACTCTGGTGAATTAAAAAGCAAGTATATTTTTTCATATCAATTACTTCAAAATCAAATATATAAGCATTTCAATATACTATAAAATAGCAATTGTACTGTAATAGGCAAAAAAATTTAAAGAATGTGCTCTTTACCCAGAGTAGATTTGTAATCCTTTTGCTTCTGGGCACATATATGCATTAGCCATTTTCAACAAAATTTGTAGGGTTATTAGTAGTTTGGCCTATAAACTAGCATAGGTCACTGGATCTGAAGCCTCACATAAAAATACAAAAATATTTCTTAGTTCTCAGTTGTCACACTGTTTTAGGGAAAATATCTGGGAATAACACTTCTGAAACGGATTGACCAGGTTTCTTTTTGATTCAACTTGAATAATGATGTGCCTGCCACAGAATCAGATTTTTTTTTTTTTGGATTACTTTCATTTTCAACATTTGCTTTTAGAAGATTTTGAGTTTCTAAAATTTCCCCTCTCCCTCCCCAAAAAAGGAATGCAATCTGATAAAGGCTATATAAGTATAATCATATTAAACATATCTCCATATTAGTCATGTTGAAAAAGAAGAACTGGAACAAAAGGAAAAAACAATGAGAAAGAAAAAAACAAACAAAAAAGGGGGAAATAGTATGCTTCCACCTATATGCAGGCTTCATAGTTCCTTCTCTGGATTTGGATAGCATTTCTCATCATGAGTCTTTTGGAAACTGTTTTAGATCACACCATTGTTAGGAACAGCTAAGTCTATCAAAGTTGGTCATCACACAATGTTGCTGTTATTGTGTACAGTGTTCTCCTAGTTCTGCTCACTTCACTCAGCATCAGTTCATGGAAGTCTTCCCAGTCTTTTCTGATATTCGCATGCTCATCCTTTCTTATGGAATAATACTATTCTACTACATTCATATAGCATTACTTGTTCAGGCATTACCCAATTGATTAGCAACCCCTCGATTTTCCAATTCTTTGCTACGACAAAAAAGAATTGCTATAAATATTTTTGTACATGTGGGTACTTTTCCCTTTTTCATGATCTCTTCGGGATACAAACCTAGTAATGCTATTGCTGAATCAAAGGCTAGGCACAATTTTATAGTCCTTTGAGTATAGTTCAGAAGCAGATTTTTTAATAATTAGCAACAAAGTATATGTATTTCAAGATGGTGGCAGAATGGAAATGCTAGTTGGAAATCTAGGTTCTACTCATTTTTCAAGCCACTAACAGTGTATGCAGTAGTTATAAGATTATTAGGCAAATCATTCAATCTTAGGGCTTCAGCATGTTCACCTTTAACAGAGGAGTTGAATGAGAATATCTATATAAAGTACCTTTCATCTCTAAAACTGTAGAACAGCCACATCAGATCATGTCACTAAATTCAACCCTGAATGCTAAAAACCATACAAAGCACAAAGAGAGACCTTTTTAAAAATATCACAAATACCATTAGCACAGGATTTAAGACTAAAAGCAACTTTGGCGTTTTTATGATCTTAGCAGATCACCAGCTCCATACCTGCAATTTTTTTTTTTTTTTGGCTTTTGGAGGGGAGAAATCAGAGCAATTGGGGTGAGTGTTAAGTGTCTGAGGCCACATTTGAATTCAGGTCCTCCTGACTCCAGGGCCGGGGTGCTCTATTCATTGGATCACCTACCCTCTGCTATACTTGCAATTGAACCAAGTCAATTTTTTGATATACCATCCCCCAAAATGAGAATATTTAGAACTTTTTTTTTTTTTTTACAAATCTGCTAGTGTGATTTGCACATGAAATTTATACCAACTCTTCTATACTTGTGGTCTCATACAAACTAAAGGATAACATAAGTAGTCTATGAGAAAAGGATCACATTTGATTCCAGTTTAAAAGAAAACTTTTCCCACTAATATACTTCTTTTAAAAAAAACTTGAGAACTTGATTTTTCAAAAATCATAAAACTGTGATAGAAAACTTAGAAAGGACAAAGGAAAGATATTTCCAATTTCAATTATAATCTGAGATTGGCAATTTATGTCTTTTTGCCTCAAAAAATGTGGTTTTGCCTTGAAAAAGAGTTATCAGATCAACCTTTGCCACTTTTGGATTTTCAGCAAATTCAGTTATCAATGAAGAAAAATATTGACATCTACTTCTTGAGGATTAAGTCTTTATTCTTCAAAAGAGGACTGTATTTTGTTAAAATACTATCCAGTTTCAAACATATTATAATTTCCAATGACAGGTTTGTTGGTAGCAATCTTACATTTGTAAAAAAACAAAAAACAAACCCCCAAACCAGTGCAGACTCAGAAATATTTCCATTTGCTGATGCATAAAATTTTAGCATGCATATCTGCACTAAAAGTGATTTTAATGATTCAATCCTTATCACAGTCTCAATATGGCTTAAAGCATGATCAGCTACAAATGACGTACCATGTCCTGTATTCTGGCAGTAGAGGCGGTAGAGCGGCAATGCAGCAAAGGCAGCCCCAGCCACGGTCAGAGCACCCGCCCCAACCACACTCACAGTACTCGCCCCAACCATGCTAGCAGTCCCGCCCGCAGGCATAGTGCGCTTGCCTCCGCCAAAAAGTCCGATTGCTCCTGTTCTCCTGCCGACAGTTTTGTGCTCTTTGGCCTGCCCAGCGGTTGCTAAGAGCTGTACTGACCAGGGCACTGGGACGCAGCTAAGGCCGCCTCACCACCAGCAGGCCCCATGACACCCCAAGTTGGACGGTCAAGTACCATGGCAACCAGGGCAAGGCCGAACCTTTCCCAATACATACCAGGGGAAGTAAGTTTACCTACTCTCACCACTATTATTTGAAATAGTTGTAGAAATACTGGTGACAGCAGTAAGACAAAGAAATTAAATGCATAAAGATAGGTTAAGAGGAGATAAAATTATCCCTGTTTCCCAAGAAAACCCCCAAAAGTGGTCATGAAGTATTGGATGTAACTGAAAAAATTTTTTTTGCTGATTTCAGGGTTCGGAAATTCTAGGAAGCAACAAAAATGCTAATTAAGACAATAGCTTAAGCAAAGTTTCAGGCTACAAAATAAATCCTCAAAAATAACAGCATTTATATATGATTTTAAAACAAAAACAAAAAGGAAAAATAGAAAAGCAAATCCCGTGCCAAATAATTTTAAAATGGATAAAATACTTAGGGACTGACCTACCAAAGCACACTTGTAGAAATTCAATTACAAAGTGTGCCTTGAAGAAAAAAGGAACAACTTCAATTGCTGGAAGCTTGTTTAGTCTTCATGGCAAAGCCATGCCTATATAATAAAAAGAGCAATTCTACCAAAAGTAATTTACACTTTAATTCTATAGCAATCAAATTAACAAGGGAATATTTTATAGAAATTGATCATAGCAAAATTCATTTGGGAAAAAAAAATCTAGAATATGAGTGGATTGTGGAAACAAGTAGGGGCAAAGAGAGAAGGGCACTTCCAGAACTCAAACATAAAGCTGTAATCATAACCATCTAGCTTTGGTTTAAAAATAGAGACTAAACAATGGAGAATCAAAAACAACACAACTCAATAATCCAGTGTTTGAAAAAGTAGAAAATATAAATTATCTAGAAAAAAATTTTCATATTTCATTTTTTAAAAATTGCTTGCAAAACCATAAGCAGTCTGGACCAGGCTTATACCATATTCCACAAGAGATACTAAAAAAACTCAACATTAAAGAACATACTATGAGAAAATAAGGAAAGAAATTGATCATATATTCTCACAGGTATAGGTAGGGGATATATTCTTAAACAAGATGAAAGCAATTACAAAGGATAAAAATAGATAACTGATTACTTGAGATTGAAAACTTATGGAAGGGCTAAATTAACGTACGTAGAATAAGAAGGGAAGTGACTGCATGGAAAAAAAAATCATGTTTTTCTTCTTGAAGCCCCTCTAACAATGAATTTTCCCTTATCTGCCGGCATAGAGTTGTTTTAATTTGCTTTTCTCTGGTCATTATTGATTTTGAATTAAGGTGATCATTGGCCATTTTTCTCTCTTTTGAAAACTGCTCATGTTCTTTGACCATAATTTAATTTTAGCAAATCATTTCACAAAGTCTCCCAAGCTATTTTTGGTAACAAATTGTAGAAATTTGTTCTAGATGATAATACTGAGCAGTCAGTAGCAATTCTGATACCACTTAGAAGTCTTTAATGAAGTACCTTACAGATCTCCGCCTCAGCCTGTGTTCTTTCATATACTTATCAATAACTTGGAGAAAAGTACAGGTGACATATTTATAAAAATTATAGGTGACACAAAGCTAGAAGAGATAGATGGCTTTCACACTGGATAGCTGATCTGATTCCAAAAAGATCGTAAGCTAGAATATTGAACCAAATATAGTAAGATGAAATTTAAAAGGGATAAATGTAAAGTCTTACACTTGTAGAATTCGTTTTTTTTAATCCAAGTACAAAATGGAGGGAGGTGGCAGGTAGGCAGTTTGGGGCCAAAGATCTTTGGGTTTTAATGAACTGCAACTCAACAACAGTGTATTAATAATTTTACATAATAAGTGTGATATGGAAGCAAAAAAAAAATCCCTCTCTCTAATGTGATTTTAGGTAACTAGGGACTAAGAATATAATTGTTCTGCTTTACTCTTCTAGTTAGATCACATCTAGAAATACTGTATTATTTACTCCTGGATATTATTTTTTTTTAAAAAAAAGACAAATAAGTTGGAGTGAATTCATAGGACTTTGATGAAGGATGTCAAAACCATGCCATATGAGAATCAGTTGGAAAAAAAACTGGGAATGCTAAACCAAAAGAAGGGAAGATTAGGTATGTCGGCTGGGGTGGACATGGCAGCTCTCTTATAATAACTGAAGTATTCCTATATGGAAAAAGCAATGAGTGAAAGTTCTAAAGAGGCTGATTTTTAGGTTTGATGTAATTTATGGAAATTCAGGCTATCTAAAAAATTATTGGGCTGTTTAGGGTAATAGTGGGTTCACCTTCATTAAAGGTTTTAAAGTGAATACTGAATGACTATTTAACATAAGATCTTTGTGATATACACAAATCTGTGATATCACAGATTTGGAGCTGCAAAGAACCAAAGAGGTCACTGAATCCAGCCCTCTCAATTACAGATGAGGAAACTGATCTATAGAGGCAAACCAACTTGCCAGGGGTCACACATCTACTAAGTATCTGAGGTAGGACTGAAAACCAGATCTTCTTAACTTATCTACTATGCCACATTACCTTTCAGTTATATCAACAGATTCTTTTTCATGAATAAGTTGAGTTACATGACCTTGAAATTCCCTTCTAACATTGAAATTTTGTGATCTGAAGAACAGTCATGTGGAAAAGATGTTGCACATGATATGTCTGGTCTCAGTAGAGTGAAGCAAGAGCAATAATTAAATTGTAGAAAAGTAGATTTTAGCTGAAATGTAAGGAAAAGCTTTTTCCCCCCCAAAGCAATTAGAACTATGCTCACTAGAAGTACTCAGGATTACAGATGTACAATTCAAAGAGATTTTATAATTTCTTTCAATATTTTGGGATGAAATTTATGTTATCTCCTTCTTACCTTAAGTATAATTCCCTATTAGTTATTTTCCAGTGCAAAATTATCACTTAGCACAATAAAGAGAAGCAAAATTAGAATTGGGTATTTCTACCTTTTCTTCACTGTCCATTATCCTCCTCCAGTCTCTACCAACTGATCCTATTAATTCTTTGATACTCTTTCTTTTCCCCAATCTAAATTTTTTTAATTCTTTTTTTTTGCTTTCTTTAGCATTCTTTTCTAGAGGAAGTGTATGCTAATATTTAATGCTCTGAATCTTGTAATAACAGGACCATGTCATACTTTTCTCTTTATTCATCATTTTTTTTTAGCTATTCATGTTTACATGTCTTTTAAAAATCTAAGTTGGTTGATAAATTCCTGGAACATACTTATCAGTCTATGAACAGCTCTTTTCTTCTCAATTAAATATTTTAGGATATGTGAGTACTTCCCTCCAAAGTTCCATCAATTTTATCCTAACAACTCATTCCTCCTTAATGATCAAAATCACGTTGAAAATAGTTCTCATTTTTTCAAATTTTTGAAGGATATAATTATCATTAAGGCAAGTCAAGAATTTCTGAGCTAAGCCATTTTGCTAGAAAGAGCACCAGTATATAGCTGGATAATAGAAGTTGTTTTCTATGTCCAGAGAAGACTGATAAGGAGCAACTGGATTTTTTTTTCCAGTTTTCATCTTTCTTGAATTCCCTGCCATTTTTAAAAACTGTTTTAAAGTTACTCTGACTTCCATCACAAACTACTTTGCTTATTACAATCTACTACTTTTTTTTAGCTATTCATATTTGTTCCTCTATCTATATACTCCTTTCTCTACTCCCCAGGTTCTTCTTTTTCCTCTCACCAGCTAAAGTTAAATGTACCAAAAGTTCTCTATTGAGTCATTTTTTTTTTCTTGGAACCTTCATCTATCCCTATTACTTCAATCATCACCTTTAATAGACGCCTCTCAAATAAGTTTATATAGCTGTGGCAGTTCTGCGTGCCAGATTTAACGTCCACCTGAGTATCAAAGAGACAAATTTAAAATATACAGAACCAAACTCTAATGATGTAGAAGAAAGGACAATGGGATCTAGAGTTAGAAGAACTGAGTTTGAACTCTGTCTCTGTCATTTATAATCTGTGTGACGCTGGACAAGAACTTTCACCCCCCTGGGTCTCAGTGTCTTTATTTGTAAAATGAAGAGGTTGAACTAAAGTGATTTCCAGTTCTAAATCTTATTCTCCCAAGACTTCATGCAACCAATTCTTATTCATTCTAAAACTTGCAGCTCATTCTAATTTTAAAATTCTTCTAGTACTCTGTTCCTAAATCTTGACCCTTCCATCTCTCATGCCTCCCCACACACACAAATACTTGCTGAGTCCTACAAATTCAAATTACTCAGCATTTCTTTCTCCCACCTCTGTTTTTGTATTCTCACTTCGACCACCTCACTTTGATCACCAAAGTTCAAGCACGGTACTTTGTTTTTATAATTAGACTAGCTTTCTAATCAGATACCTTGCTTAAAGATTTTGGGTTTCAGGAGGAATGAACAAGTTTGGAAGAGTCACTGTGGAGAATGGGATGGGTAGTTGATAATGTAGTAGGACTGCTTAGCAGCAGGGAGGGCCCAGTTGAGGTCATGTAATATAAATTTGTAGTAGACCTTGTTAGAATGGTTTTGTGATTTTCTTCTCTACCTTCATTCAGCAGCACACAGGAGTTAAGACTGAGAATGGTCAAAATGATTCAAGGCTAAGGTTCAGAAGGATTCAGTTGGAGAAAAGAAAGATGGATAGGGTTTCAAAAGAAAAGGACAATGTAGAGCTGAATCAGTTCATCAAGAAGTCAAGATGGGGAAAAGAAATGGCGTGGGAAAGAAGTGAGGGGCTGAGAGAATAGATCATGGTGTGGATGTAGAGTAGGGATTGATATGAAGAGAAAGAGGAAGAAGTGAAGAGCCAAGATTATGGTTAGATAAGGAGATTTCAGAATTCTTGATCACAGTATATTTAAGAGTCATGGCAAGAACAAAGGTATGACAATTCTTGTGTGTGGGATGGAGGAATAGGTCATAGGAAGTGAGTAGCTATTTGAAAGCAAGGCCTATGCCATTTATATCTTTGTATCCACTGTGCCTTGCATATTCCTTAATAGAGATAAATTTTGAATTTTTGAATGTTTAGATCACAAATGGCAAGCAACTTAGTTTCAACTTTACCTATTTAAAGTCTCCTAATGTGAGGTTTGAATCTCCATTAGTACTAAAATAAATTAATGAAACACCACTTACAAATCAAAGCTATGTTTTCAAGAACCTACATAGGTTTAACAAACCATCTTTAACCAAACAGAATTAATAACAATTATAAATTATTCATTCAGTACACTTCTGTGCTACTGCCTTGTACCTTCCATCTCCTTCCTGCTACATACAGCCTATCCCTTAAGATAGGGTTGAGAGAGGGCAGGCCTGGTGTCCTCCATCTGCTCCCAAAAGACTTCCCCATGCACAGGGAGTCTACCATTCCTGCTGCTGCCTTATAGCCAGCCTCCTCAGGTGAGAAAACCTCAGACTCTGCCCTAATATACCATATGCCTTCCATCTCCTGGTGGGTGGAATATGTCCCCTGACAAGGGGCAGGACAAGGCATCTTTCATTTGCCCCAAAGCAACCATTTCCATCTATACCAGCAGAAAACAACTTCCACCTTCTATTACCAGCCTAATTTCCCAAGTGGGATGTGGAAAAGATTCTCCAGGGCAAAGAACAACCATCCCCTTGACTTTAGATCTTCGATCTCCTGCTATGCCTATCTTTGGAAGTAAGAGGAGTGTCACTTTTCATTCAATGATGAACATTCTCACACCTAGTCATACCTTTCTCATCCCAGTAAGTCGGAATACCTGGAGTTTATCATCCAAACCTAATTCTCACACTCCATACCACACCACCACCAACAAATTCTTCATTCCTATTCCTCTCAATCCTCCTACCTCAAAGTTTCAAGCTTATACCAAACAGACCTTCCACTGTACCCTCTGGAATCCTGTTCCATAGGCATCAAACTTCCCTTCAATATAAATATTCTTCTCTTGTTCCATCTATTTAGCTTTTACAAAAATCTGTTTCTTCCTGATGGCACAGTCTCCCAGGGCACTGTTTCCAGTAATGGATGCACCTTCACTCACTCTCCTTTGCTCACTGGTTGAGGTGAGGGAATTGGAATACTCCTTGATCCTCTATTTCCAGGTTCTCCCCCTTCTTTCATCTCTCACTAATCTTTTTTCCTTTAAGGTTCATGTTATTCATATATCACCCAATTAAAATCCTGGTAGCTGTTGTCTACAGACCTCCAAAGTTTACTAACCTACCTCCTTTAATGAGTTCAATACATAGCTCATAATTTTTCTTTCTTCCTCATCTCCTGCCCTCATACTAGGGAACTTCAACATATATACTGACTCTCCCTCAAATACCCTAAACATTTGGGTCCTCAACAATTCACTTATCATGAGATACTCCTCCACATCATCTCAGGCATACATAAAGATGGTCAATACGCTTGATTTTGCCATCACCCACAAGTATTTCACTGCTGTGTTAAAGAATTCCAAAATGTCAAAGTACAAATCTGTTATGCAGCATCAACTGGGCCCTCACTGCTCCTGGGCAATCCTTCCACACCTCCTTTATCAACTCACTATGCTACTTTCCACAGAGGCTCTTCCAATCTATTTTGCCCTTCCTCAGAACTCTCATGGGAACCTTCTATTACATTTCATAGGGGAAAAAAAAATGAGGCTAATTGCCCTGAGCCTTCCTCTTCTTCCCTCTTCCCAAACCCCTATCACTCAGATGCTTTCTACCACTTTTTCCTCCTTCACCCCCGTCTCACAAGAAGTACCTTTACTCCTTGCCAAGGCTTAACCCTTCAAGTAATCCCATCCCATTACTTCTCTAACAAACAAATCATGTCACTCTCCCCCTGGTCAATAAACTTTATTGACTTCCTAGTGCCTCCAAATTCAAAATGCTCTGTTTTATATTCAAAGTCCTTCATAACCTAGCAACGTTCTATCTTTCCAGTCTTCTTACACTTTAACCCCTAACGTGTTCTTCCATCTAGTGACACAGTCCTGATGGCTATTCCACAAACAAAAGTCCATCTCTGGACTCCAGATATTTTCTCTGACTGTGCCCCATACCTGGAATGCCCTCCCTCACATGCTCTGACTACTGATCTCCCTGCCTTTATTCCAGTTTCAAATAAGATTCCACCTTCCAGGAAGCTTTCCTCAATCCCTTTTACTTATAGTGCCTTCTAACTGTTAATTATTTTCTAGTTATTCCAAACATCGCTTGTTTTGTTTTATATTTGTTTACTTTTGGTTTCTCCAATTAGATTGTAAGCTCCTTGAGGGCAGGTACTATTTTTTGCCTCAGCACTTAATGCAGTGCCTAGTACATAGTATTCATTTAATAAATGTTTACTGATTGAATGAATACACAACTATACACCTCACTTTCACCTTCCAATTTGAGTTTTTTTAAATACCCCATTTTTAACAGCAATTATTTATAATTCTAAGCAAGTAAATAAAGAAAAAGCCTTGAAAAGTAACAGAAATATACTAAATGTTAAAATAATAGGTTAACATCTAGTAAGCTTTTCATCTTCATTAAGATGCATTATACATTTCCAAAGGGGGTTCCAAATTGATCTAGAGTAATAAGGGACCCCAGAGACCATGGGTCCAATCTCCTCATTTTATAGATGTTTAAATACTATAGAGAATTGTGTATTACTACAATTTTATCAAAATAAAAAGGATCCCATTAAAATATGAGTCATCTTAGAAAATCTAATAAGAATTATAACCTAGCAATGTAGAAAGTGAAGTAAATATAGAATAGAAAAACTGAACTGAAATTTCATTTCATAAGAATGTTATGCAAACAGTACAAACTTACTTAGAGGCTTTTTTAGGTAATTAAGAAATCAAAAAATACTTTAAAAAGTGAACTTTTAACATATAATTCACTGGTTTTATAATTTTTTCATTAAAAGATGAATTAAACAATGTTGACATAGTATTAAATGTCAATGTCAAATTCCCATAGTATTTCCTCATATTTTAAAAGGGTGTAAATTAGTGGCACATTTGATACTTCAGTAAGAGTTTTGCTTACTTACACATTCCATTAAAAAGAACAAAGACTTAGATCTAAAATAATTTGCTAATTGGAAATAGTATTAATCGCTGTTCTGCATCTGTACACAATAGTCTAAACACTAAGAAAATGATAGTATGAGTAGTTAAGAGATTTCCCTGGTAATTACTTTTATTTGAACCAATGATTAAAATATCAACTGTCAAAATAACTTCATATAAATCCTGAAAAAATTCTGAAACTGCTCAAAGAATATTGTTACAAAAACGAGACTTTGTTTAGGAAAGATGTACTTGAAAATAAATTTAATTTAGAAAAAATTACAATAATCAAAGGCAAAATCATGAAACTTTAGCTATAGTTTAGATATAGTAATGATATCAAATGGCTAATGTTTACCAAACATTTGAAATATTTATAAAACACTTTATATTTACAAATACAGAAAAGGAAAAATTTATTTTATTAAAATAAAAAATAAACTCTGAGATACTAAAAAGTTACAAAGAAATATTTCTTTGTATCAAACCACATATACATTCAATTCAGTCTGACACTTGTTTCACAAAAACACAGCTTTGGTGAAAGTTGAAAAATATTTTTAAATGCTAATACAGTACTTTCTACAATGGACACAGAGAAGAAAATATTTCTATGAATAACAGTTTTTAAAAACTACATCATGTAATAACTTGATACAGTTGTGTAAAAGAACTTGAACGAAAATGAAACTGCCTATTGACAAAAAGAATTTGCCAAACCTTAATACCTAAAAGGAATTACAGTTTAACATTATTACTAAACCAAAATAATTATATACAATGTACATTCAACATGACTGAACCTGACATTTTAAATTTATCCAACAACATTATATTAC
Organism: Pseudocheirus occidentalis; assembly: GCA_028646575.1. NCBI lineage: Eukaryota > Metazoa > Chordata > Mammalia > Diprotodontia > Pseudocheiridae > Pseudocheirus > Pseudocheirus occidentalis. The sequence goes on from CM053597.1 coordinate 133,953,719, forward strand.
TCTCTGGCTGCTGATCATGATTTTTTTTTCTTAATCTAAAAAAGACAATAAAAAGTGTATGTGTGTGTGTTGCATGTAAATAAATTAAGTACAAAATTACCTTTGGTCAGGTTTTCTGTCTGGTACTGGATATTACCAAAAGCGTTAGACTTCATGTAGTAAATTTAGTTATTCTTAATTTGTCATCATCATTAGGTCTAATAATAATTATTATTATTTTTATTAGTTATTGAGCACCAAGAGTGTGCTAAATAAGACAAACAGTGCATCCTCAATAACAGCATAAGAAAAAAGAAGGCACCTTAAAAGCTATTTGGGAAAGGAATGGAGGAAATGAAAGAAAACAGTCTTAGATGGAGTTTTCCAAAGTAAAAAGGCCTTCACTGTAGCTACACTGACTACAGATATTCCAACAAAGATGATATTTGTTGAGGATAAAAAATATGACTTTTAGGCTACATGCAAATATGAAGCATACCAGCCTACACCCAGCATTCCATCTAATAACAAACAAGGTTTTTGAACAAGCAGCTTCATAACATGCCAAGGTCTTGTGCTTCAAGACTAATTATATTATTTCCTCTTTTGAATACGGTATACCATAGGAATAAAAGAGAATATTATCATCAGTTTAACATTTTAAGTCTGATCTATTTTCATTATCTTCTTTTTCAACAAGTCTTACAATTTAATACAAAAACCTAAAGTCTTTCATCAAGTAAAAGGGCCTATGAGAGAAAGCATATTCAAGAATGACAATGACATACAAAGGAGATCAATAAGTTTTTTTTTAATTAACTGAATTTAAATTTTAGATGTTTACTCTTGGTTTCTTCTCTTAGATTATAAGCTCCTTGAGGGCAAGTACTATTTTTTGCCTCTCAGCACTTAATACAATGCCTAGTACATAGTATTCATTTAATAAATGTTTATTGATTGAATGAATACCCAACCATACACCTCACTTTCACCTTCCAATTTGAGTTTTTTTAAATACCCCATTTTTAACAGCAAAAAAAAAGTTGTAGTAACACACAAGCATAGCTACATATGATATCTATCATAACAACTAGGTTCTATGGTTATAGACTCCTGAAATATCAAGAAAAAAAGAAATTATGTTTACTGTACTTTGAAGGTGACAAGAATTTATGATATACACTTTAAAAGATTTTCATTAAAAATAGATTTTTTTTAAGTTCTGGAACTTAAAAATATAGAAAGTTTAGCATACTTGGGAGTTATTACATGGAAAAACCCTTGGTGAAAAACTTAGTTTTCTTGTAGGGAATTAATTCTGAGTATTAGTGGGAAATGAACAGTGTTCTTTCCTGGTTGTTTCTGTCACAAGAGGAAAGGAGAAAACTTTGGGGAACAAAGTCACAGTAAATAAATACAAAGGTACACCGTTATTAGGAATGTGCATAATAAACTACATTCATGAGGACAAAATGGGAGGAAGATAAGATCTCATACTTGCCTCCTTTGGACAAGCTACTCTTTATGTGTGTATACATGTGTTTCCCAGTATCTCGGGACTCAGCTGCTCTGTAGATTTAATTACATACCCTCTCACATTTTCACTCTCTATGTGCAATCTCTCTCCTTCTTTCTCTCTGTTTTTGAACTAATGGCATGGTCCAAAAATGACATGGTGGAGCACCAAAAATCCCAATTCACAAAACAGCATTTGGACAAGAGATTAAGAGTCTGATCCCAAAAAGAGACAAAAGAGTTAGCCAGAGTGAAGAGGAAGTCAAGGAGTATATTAGAAAACAGATCAGAAGCCACAAAAACTCTCCAGAAGAATTAAAGTACTGCCCCAGGGAGAATAATGCTAATATTTTTGTAGAAACATACTATGTTCCATATTACACTTAAACTGTGCAAACATATGTATGTACATGTTGATGACATTTGGAGGGAGGAGAAGAAAGTAGGAAAGGCAAGTACTGAGAAGAAAATCTCAGGAAGAGATAATTAGTAAGTCTAGCATTTGCATAGTAAAACAGGATATATGTTATTAGATTCAGCTTACTT
>CM053597.1:133956258-133999381 GCA_028646575.1 Pseudocheirus occidentalis
ATAAAAGGGAACAGATTGTGGGAGGGGCCTTACAGTGGGATCAATGTTCTGGGCTGGTGGGTAGGGGCAAAAAGGGGAGAAAATCTGTAACTCAAAACCTTGTGGAAATGAATGATGTAACCAAGAAAATAAAATTAAAACGGAAAGACAAAGTTAATATTAAGACAAAGTTAAAACAGTCCCTGATCTCAAGGAACTTCCATTTTAAAGATTAAAAAAAAAAAGTTTAGCCTTGTTTTTATCAAATTGCTGACTTCTCACTGGCTCTATTCATTCTAACTCTCAAATTCTATGAATCTTTATAATGGATCACTATTATATCGCCATTTCTGGCACAACAGCGATGCTGTCATCATGTACTTGCAGCTACTTCTCCACAAGTATGTGTGCTTACATCTAGCTTCTCCCCCAAACTTACACCCCTAACGCAGCCCAATAAAGGACAATGTAAAAGACAGGCAGGCCTTACAAAATTACTCGGTCTGGCTGGTTTGATTTCCCTTGGGTCTCATTTTTTCTGTGCCCCAGGCACATGTGCAACTTTTTAATATATTCTAGATAGTCGATTTTCCCTCACAGATATTATATGTGACACTTTCTCTCACTTAACAGCAGGGGTTCTTAGCCTTTTTTTGTGTGTTGTGGTCAGTCTGGTGAGGCCTGTGGACCCCTTCTCAAAACAATATTTTTAATGCATAAAATAAAACACATAAGATTACAAAGGAAACTAATTATAGTGAAATATAGTATCTATCTATCTATCCATCTGTCTATCATTTATTTGTCTGTACTTTTTCTTTCCTATATTTCTTTCCTCTTTGCCCCCATGAACAAGTTCAAAGAGCTTAGGTTAAGGACTTGTGCAATTTATAGACTTCCAGTATGGAGTGAAAAGCTAGTAGGGAAATTCTTTAATGTAGCAATATATAATACCTTGGTATAGGATGATACATCTAAACTAGGGGTTCCCAAACTTATTTGGACCTTTAAAAAATTACGCAGGACTCCCCTGGGAATCTACTTTCTTTAACCCTTTAGGTTTTTTTTAAATTTACATCATTTCAAAAAACATAAAATATATATTTCAAATTACACATCTTAAATTTAATAATTTATTGTAAATTTGTGGGTTTTTCATGTGTTGAAATTTTGATGATGTAATACTGCATCATGTAACCATATAGTATGGTATTGTAAACAAGTCATTACACACACATATTCCTGCTGATGAACACCGGACTTTCCAACAACAAATGACATGCTCGCCTGCCAACACTTGCTTATTAAGACCAGTAGGAAGACTTGACCACTGATTGGTTATAACTTGCATGTCTGTTTGGAAAATAATGAAATCATGATGATTTTAACTCTGTTATACAATTGATGAAATACGTATGAATTATTTTTCAAAATTCTCTTCTCTCTTTATGCTTCCATCGACCCCTTATTTTTATTCAACACCTCCCCAACTGCACCTGAGGCTACTCCCCCCCTCATTCCAGCCCCCCTCCCCAGAGGGTAGTATCACCCATTGTGGGAACCTATGAAAGGATGCTCAATAAATATGACTTAATGATGGTAAAACCACAAAGCTCAACAGAGTAAATGGAAGAACTTGTCCCTTAGGAAGGTTTTAGGAGGCATTCTGGGTTTGAGGGAAAAAGGCAATTGAAGATGAGGCTTGTCATCATTCCTAATGTGATGGAACCCTTTTATAACATGGCTTCTTATCATAGAGTTGCCCTACCATGAGTCAAATCAGGTTCCCAGAAACAAAACTATACACGATAATAAGTCTGATCAAATGTGAATGCTAATCCTGTCCCCAAACACTAGCATTGTACAGGGGTTCTAGTGTATCTGATAGCAGATATTAAGTTCTATGAAAGTAAAACCTGTTATTTCAAATAAAAGTTCCTCCCCCCAACAGGAAAAAAAATCCCCAAATTTACTGGAATACATGTGACTTTTCACAAATCGACCCTGTTACACAGCAGCACAAGAGGATGTCAAGGAGGAAGCAGCTGGACATTCTCTACTTCTTAGTAACTTTCCAAAAAAAGGCCATGTTCCCATATAATGTCCACTCCTGCCATGCTGTCGGCAAAATCACTCAAATATCAGCAATTTTCTGGGGCTATGGTCAAGTGAATTCTGAGATAATTACCAAGGACAGTAAAAGTGGAAAAAACTCTAAGAGAGTGATTTACCTTTTTAGGAACTGTTCTCCCCAGGGCAACTGCTGGAGTGGAGCAGAAGAGTCCAATGTTCACACCAGGAGTTGCAAAATGAGATTTTTCACTTGCCAGGGCAATGTCACAACTTGCAACCAGCTGACAACCTGCAGCAGTGGCTAAACCATTCACTTTGGCAATGATAGGGACAGGATGTTTCTGAATTAGCATCATGACCTGAAGAAGCAAAATGAATCAATTTCACTTCTACTCAGAAATTAGCTGATATTAACAACACTAAGAATAATGCCACTTTGCATTTTTAGAGCAGCTTATGGTTTTAAATGTATTTTCACAGAATAGAAAAACCACAGAATGGGAGAATTTGAAGAGATCTCAGCAGCAATACAGTATCTCATTTAATCTTGGGGGGGGGAAGGATAAAACAGGTTCATTAATTTAAAAAATTTTTTACTATGATGAAATTTACAATTTCTCCAGTGAAGAAACTAGTTTATCATAGTGTCTGAGATGGGCCCTTCCAGTTAATGTATTATTTCCTTTGGTACAAGATCTGTGAGATTTTGAACAGTCAGAAGGGCAAAGGACTAGTAATATGGGGGTCCATACCAGAGCTTCCAGGCCACTCAACTCAGTAAACCAACATAGTCCTGGAACTATAAGTCTTTTAGCCCAGGAATGGGTCAGCTTGGTGGCTCAAGATGTTACGATGAATTTGGAAGTGAAATTGGAGGAGTGAACACTTTTAATTGAGTCTGTTCTCCTTACTGACTGAGTTGGTAGAGGAGAGAACATGCCTCCTGGTTGTGGGGGGATGTGTTTATACTTCTGCTCTTGCTATATCTTTTCAGGAAATATCCCTTCCAAAAAGTTAATTGATGGTACACTGTTCAAAACGATACTGGGGTGCTAACTTGATGATACTGGCACTGACAAATGATATTAGGACAGTATTGGCTGGTGATTGACATTGGGGTTAATATGTCAGAAAAGGGTCCTTAAGGGGAGACCATTAGAAAGAAGCCCATTATTGCTCAGGGATGTCCCTAGGACCCTGAAAGAAATATATAATTAGCATGTGTAACCTGCTAAAGGCATGTCTTGCTTGGAAGCCCAGAATCTCATTGCATTTCCTGGATTACCTTATTGATGATTATATCCCTTGAAAGTTGAAAAATCAAAAAGGGAGTTTATTCTGGATGTGACTCTTACCAGCAGGAAGTGACTGTCTGTTTAGGAAGTGACCACTCCATCCTAGATTGTATGAAAGAGAAGGAGAGGAAATACAGCCATGGTCTCACATACATCCTAGATTTTAAGAGAGCAGATTTCTAAGAGTTCAGAGGAAGGAGAGGTAGGACGCTATGGACTACAATTTTACAAGGGAAGTCAATGCAGGAAGGGAAATGCTCAAGAAGGAAATCATGAAGACATAAAGAGAAACAATTTTGATGAAAAGGAAAAATAGGAGTTATCTGAAGGGACTGATAAGGCTGCACAGGGAATTCACCAATCAATTTGGATTTTTAAAAGGATATGGATAGAATATTAAAATGAGGGTAGCTAACAGGGTGAATTCAAAAGTATGGTATGGTACTTAAAGAACTGTGTCAGGAATGAGAAAGTTCAAAATGAACGGTTCTCAAAGAAAGCCAAGGATGACAAAATTGAGTTTTTTATTAAGGAAAAGAGGGAAATCAAAGGACAGGGGAGTAGTTCAGGATGGACAGGATGACAAAAACAGAGAGAAGGGCTTCATTTTAATTTTGCTTCTGTTTAACCTGTCAAAGAGAATGGCCTGGGGGCGGCTAGGTGGTACAGTGAATAGAGCATCAGGCCTGGAGTTAGGAGGATCTGAGTTAAAATATGACCTCAGACACTTAACACTTACTAGCTGTGTGACCTTGGCCAAGTCACTTAACCCCAACTGCCCTGCATTTCCCCCTCCAAAAAGAAAAACAGAGAGAATGGCCTTCAGACTGAAAAGGACAGAACCAAAATGGCTAATAGGGAATTGGATACCTAAGATAATAATGAGATAGTAAAAAATTACTTAGCTGCCCTTGATAGATTCAAGCCACTTGGCCCAGAGGAGCTACCTCTTCAGTTACTGAATTAGCAGACATGATTGCTGGGCCATGAAGAATGTAACACTACAGAACAGCAAATGTCCTGATTTTTTAAAAAAGGAAAATAACGCAACATGCAAATTCTAGGCCTCTGAGAGTGGCTTAGATTCCTGGAAAATTCTAGAAGATACAATTAAAGATCACTACTCATAGGGTGTATGGTAATGGAGACTGGGTACTTGATGGAATAGACAGCCTCTGAGGTCTCTTCCAACTCAGAGAATGACTCTGATCCATCTGTACCTGAATGAGAAACCTCTTTACAACTTACCCAATAAGTATGGATCATACTCTCTTTGCTTAGAGATCTCCAGCAAAAGAGGACCCATTAAGGCAGCCCTTTAAACTTTTAGATAGTTCTAATTATTATGGATTTTTTTCTTGACGTTAAATGGAATATACCTCTCTGCACTATCTACTCACAGTTCCAAATGCTAATCACTCTTCCACATGACAGACCCACGTACTTAAAGACAGCCACTGGTCTCCTTTACATTTAATTTTCTTCAGTATAAATATCCCCAATGTTTTCAAGCAATCCTCATGTAGTCTGACCTTCACCTTCTTAAGTATCCTGGTCTGGTCTCCAATTTAATCATAATCTATCCTAACATGTGGCACTTTTTATCAAACAGTACTCTAGGGGTGGTCTGCCTAGGACAGAATACACAGGGAGACTATCAGAGTGGTGTTTAACAATAGACTCACTGTGTGTGCTGTGTGTGTGCGTGTGGGTGTCTGTGCTCACAAGAGTTTTTTTAAGTTCAATTTGCATCATAACATTTTCTCCATTACTTTCTTAAGTCTAGACAATCAACAGATAAGAGTTCAGAGGAAAGAGAGGTAGGATACCATGGACTACAATTCTACAGGGGAAGTCATAAATAAAGTCTCAACAAAATTGCAATAAATCAAGGCTCTACAAAGAGGCAGGGTTCTCCCTGCTTTAAAAAAAAAACCGATTTGAAAATGAAATGGTCACTTCTCACTAAGATTCTCATCATTACCACCCAGTCACCAGTTCCTCCTTTTATGTCAGAATCATATTTAGAATAAAATTTCCCTTTGTTGGTGCTTCCATTCTTTGAAAGTAAATAAGGTGAATTAAGAAACTATTAGCTTATTATACTAGTATTATATACTTTTGGTAGAGAGAGATCTATCAAATGCTTAGGCAATTAAAGTCTCCTATCATTAATTACTGTCATTTCTCAGCACCAGGTTTATGTGCTATTTCCTGCATGTCCTGTCTATTTACTCTTTCAGCCAGGTGCTTTGTAGGATACTCTGATGACAAAATCACTTCTGTTTGTTTCTTAATGGAATTTTATCCAACGCTCTCCACCATGCTCTGGTTTCTGGACTTCCTCATGTGAGTAATTTCCTCATATGAATATATACATGGCAGCAATATGGTGTAGTGGATAGATTGCTGAATTTGGAGGCAGGAAAACCTAGGTTCAAATCTTGCCTCAGACACCAGCTGTTGTACGACCTTGGGCAAACTTGCTGTGCCTCGGTTCTTTCACCTGTAAAAGGAAGATAATAATGGGACTTCTCAAGGTTATTGTAAGTATGGAGGAGACATATTTATAAATGCTCTGTAAACCTTAAATCACTATATAAATGTTAGTTATTATCATCATCATTATTATTATTGTTATTGTATCATGATATATAATGCTACTGTTTCCTCTCCATTTTAACTCACTAGCTCCTTTTGAATAGGTTTTGTTTCCAGGTAGCAAGCACAATTTAAGTTCTTCTGTAATGTCATAGATAATGTTGCTCTTATCACAGGATTATTTGTTAATAAATTATAGGATAATTTGTTATTTTGTAGATGTTAAGACTTAAATACCTGAAACAAAATTTGGACTTTCCTATGAAAGGACAATCCAAAAGATTATAGGTGCATATATTTTTTATATTTTTGGAGAGGGGAAGGCAGGACCCTTGGGGTTAAGTGACTAGCCCAAGGTCACATGGCTAGCGTTAAGTGTCTTATTTCAACTGTATTTCAACTTAGGTCCTCCTGACTCCAGGGCCAGTGCTCTATTCACTGTACCCCCTAGCTGCCCCTGGAGGTGCTTATATTTAGAGATGGAAGGACAGGCAATCAATTTAGCCTAACTTCTCCATTTTTCAGATAAGTAAATCAAGTCCCAGTGAAATTCGGCAGCTTGCTAAAGGTCAGATAGGGAATATTTAGCAGAGCTGGGGTGTGAGCCCAGGTGTTTTGACTTAAAATCCAACATGCCTGGCCTATACCACTAAAGCAGCCTTCATTTAATTTCAGGAGACTGCCTCAAATAATTTACTTTTTAAGGTCAATTTTCTTATTCATGGAAAATTCTACGTTTGTTAGAATTTATTAAAAATGAGTATCTCATTTTCTAATAATCTAATTTAATTTCTTTCCACTAGACTCATGAGGCTGTAATGTCACAGTGATATCTATTGATAGAGTCACAGAGCTGGGATAGGAAAGACCCAAGAGTATTACTGCTAGAATAGTGGATGGGGTAATAGAAACAATTGAAATTAATATATCATAAAAGAAATATATCCTAACACTGAGCTTCAGTTCTTCAGAAAGCAAACTAAAGCAAGTTACTACTAGGATAGCTGTCTGTTCAACATCACATCTGATCTCTCTGCCTGCCTGTCATCTTTTGGAAAACAAAGGAAAGGTGAAGTAATCAATACTGGGCAGCCAGGGGGAGGGAAACAAGAGGCCTGGTTAATACACAAATGCAAACCCTTGATCATCCTTCCTAAGTCAACTGCCTTTTCGGTCATTTCCATCTTCAACACAGATTTTTATCCCAGTCCCAGCAAAGCAGAAGGTATATTTAAGAAGAAACTTAAGCCTAGATAGAGGCTACTGGCATAATCACAGCCTTCTCTTATTTGTGAAAGAAAAGGGACAGGCTCTTAAATTGGATCTCCATTTCAGTCCTTAAACCTGAAAAGAAAGCAAGCGCAAAAATACAGAGCAGGCCTCTTTGATACAGGGCCAAAGTGTCTAACAACACCATCAATTATTATCTCCACTTTCCAAATGACCACACTTACCATTCTTGAATTAACTCAAGTTCCTTTTCCCACCCTGTGCTGTAAATAATTATCTTAGCTCTCACGCAACATTTGTTGTTTGTCCCAAAGTTGCTATATTTGTTAGAGGCTGAGCAAATTCAGACACCTCCTATGTCTTCCTTTCAAAAATCAAATTTTCTCATGCATGAACTGAACAATGAAATATCTAACTCATTCTGTTCCAATCTGCCTGTTGATTACATTTGGAAATTGAAATCTTGCACAAGTTCATGGTGCACATATTCATCCAAGACAATTTGATTTCCTCAGAAATGGTATTAAAGGAATCAATATGTTCCTTCTCCCATTCTACTGCAATGGGTCCAGGTGTGTTTACGAACTGCATCTTTTCTGTGAGGCAAGCACTCTCTTTGAAGCTGTGTGTCAAGTTATTTGTAACCTGCCTACCCAAGGGTCAGAAAAGTGTATTGATATGTGGGCTTTAACCCTCTGAAGGAGAGTGAATGCTTTTATTCCCCTTCTCTGGGAGGCCAGTTTGAGACCTCAGCTCATGTGGGTCATGTGGTCATGAATTTAGAGTCAATGGCTTAGAGGCCCTGATTCTGTAGAACAGAAAATGGAGACAGAAAGAGGTTAAGTGACTTGCCCAGCAATCACAGAGTTAGTGTCCAAGGTGAGATTTGAACCCTGGTTTTAACTTTATCTACTACCAGGAGTTCTGCTTGTGAATTAAAAAAAAATTTTTATAACTATATTTCAATAAAATTAATTTCCTTTGTAAATCTGCAGGTTTGACTTATGGACTTAAAATATTATTCTGAGAAAGGGTTCATAGTTTTCACTGGATGTCAAAGAGATCCATGACACAAAGAATGTAAGAACCCCTGTGCTATATACCATGATTCCTCTTTGAGAAGGGAACATTATCTTGTAATAAAAGACTTCTTAGTGCTGGTTTCCGGGGAGAAGAGGAGAGACGGGTGTTATGCAACATCCCCTTTAAATAAACAGCTTACAGAATACAAATCAGGCAAACAAACTCAGAATGAATATTAAGTACTTCTAGTCCCCAGCAGTTTGGGGAAAACAGGTTGAAAGAGAGAAGTAGAGAGAAGGTGGTTGTCCAAGGCAGAAATATCAAACTCACTAAAATGTATTTGGGTGGGGTAGGTAGGTGGCACAGTAGATAGAGTACTAGCCCTGGAGATGCTGGGTTCAAATCCATCCTCAAACACTTGATACTAGCTGTGTGACCCTGGGTAAGTCACATCTCTCCAGTGCCTCACCAAAAACAAAGCAAATCAAAAAACCCAACTGTAATTGGGAAATGTGTAACAAAATAAATGAAAAATTAATACAACATAGATAATAGTAGTTTGTAGTTTTCTAAATTAATATTCAACTGCAAGGATTTGTTTCTATTTGAGTTTGACACCACTGGTCCAGGTTCAGAGCATAGTTTCAATGACTGGCCCCATTACTTCAAGTCTAGGCCATAGGGAGTTCTGAGTCTTCATCTTTACCTTTGAGTGGTGACTATACTTCAAACAGAACAGGAAGAAATCCCAGAGATATAAGTTCTTGGAGGTCAAAGCAACAACAAGGACCAGTCACTCCTTTCCTACAAAAACCTTCAATGGTTTTCCACGTTAGTCATGCATACTGAGACAGCCTCAAGATTAGACACAAGAGTAGAGTGTCTACAAGGAGCAGGTTCTCCATCTGGCTTTGCTTCCATCTTGCCATCTTGCCACCTGTACTCTCAACTTCTTAAAGAAAAGAAAGGAAGAAATACTATCTTCCCCATCCTTAGCAGTCCTGATGTGGAAAAAAAAATTATTTAACTTGGTCGGAACAAACTTTGGTTCCTAGAAGCAAAGACTGACACTCATATACTTTCAGAGCTGGGACGAAGTGCAGCATCATTGTCCAATGCCTAAATCATACAGATGAGAGGACTAAGACCCAGACTGGTTAAATGAGTTGTCCATGGTGATACAGAAAATTAATGGCAGAGTCAGGATTGGAATCCACATCTGACTTCAGTCAACTAATCAGTCACTGGGCAAGAATTCATTAAATGCCTACTATGTGCCAAGCATTGTGCTAGGCCCTGAAAAAATAAAAAACAAAAAGGAAAATGTCCCTGACTTCAAGTAGATTATATTCTATCAGGGAAACAGCATATAGGTGTGTAAGTTTATAGAAGATACAGACCAAGTTAGTACAAGGTGATCTTAGGGGAGAGGTACTGGTAGTTGGAGGAAAGGAGATCCAGTTCAGTGCCCTCTCCATGGTACCAGCCCAAGTACAGAAGATCTAATTCTGCTCCTCATTCTATCACAAACTTAATGGGAGACTCCAGACAAGATGATCTATGACTAAGTGACATTAGTTCTCTATTTTACAGAATGGGGTAAGCTTGACTGACCCTCTACTTATGTGGATGTCAGGAAGAGTATCAATGTTTGTGAAATGCCATGAGCCACCAGGGAGAAAGGCAAGATCTGGATGAATGCAATTAAGCTAGAAGAGAATTATTTCCAAGTTTGCAATACTGGTTACCTCACCTCAGCACATGTCTGAAATATTTCAGCACGGTAATCCTGGCTTTGCTCATCAGTTAATTCCTTTAAATCATGGCCAGAGGAAAATACAGGCCCTTCAGCTGGAAAAAAAAAAGTCCAAAGGAGAGAGAGAGAAAAAAAAGAGAAATATAAAAGCCAGTCCTAGGAAATTAAGCTCTATTTCTACCCTATGACATTAACTTAAAGCTACTCATAGAGCTGTGGGACCTGATACATTCTGACATCCATCTGCTGGGTTGAACAGATATATTTAATGTTATACTATGATAAGTAAAGGAGGCAGTTAGGTGGTCCAGTGGCTAGAGCACTGGGCTTGGAATCAGGAAGACTTGAGTTCAAATGTGACCTCCAACACTTACTAGCTGTGTGATCCTGCACAAGTAACTTAACCCATGTTTTCCTTAATCCACTGTAGAAGGAAATGGCAAACTAGTCCATTATCTTTGCCAAGGAAAGTCCATAGACAGTAGGGTCCATGGGATCACAGAGAGCCACAACTGAACAAAAACAAAATGATAATAACTAAAAGTAACATTGCATACAAAAGCAGAATGGGAAACTGATGAAAGTATACAACTGAAAAAGAGAAAAGTAAAATTCATTCTACAAGACTGAAAGAACATTTTCTGGATTTGTAACTCAAGTCTTTCATGACTAGACTCCCAGACACAGATGGATTTATAAGCATTAAGTCACTAAAAAGAAATTCCACTGAAAACTACCATGCCTTTAACAGGACTTCTGTTTGGGCACCCTGTACAAGCAAACAAGTGGCCAGCAACTAGGATGGCCAGTGAGGTAGAACAGAATGAGCATGGGGCTCAGAGTCAGAAGACCCAGATTCAAGTTCTGACTTCCATTTATTAGCTACATAACTTTGGGCAAGTTAGCCAACCTCTTTGGGTTTCTGGCTTTTTATTTGTAAAATGAGAATTAATTATCAATTATTTATTATCTATCACTTAATTAATTTACTAAGCTAATTAATGGATTACTTAGTTACCCTAACACTTAATTAATTGCATAATTAATTACTGAATTAATTTTTAATTAATTATTTTTATTATTAATTTGATTAATTAAAATGAGAATTAAAACAACAGCACTGCTTTGCTAACCTCACAGGATTGTCATAACTATAGAATGAGACAAGTACTTTATACTTATAAAAGCATTATATAAATGTATCAATATAAATTATTGTTATTATTATTAAAATTAGAGGCATAGAATGTTAAAGCTGGAAGGCACATTAATAGTCATCTAACCCAGTTCTCTCATATTTCAGTTGAGGCAGGTGCCCTACGTGACATGCCCAGTAGGCAGGCGTCCATAACTCACATATATATGGTGTTTTAACATTGGTATCAGAGGTTTTTGGTGCCACACAAATCCCCTAGTTACTTAACATTCTTCAAATAAAGATTGGTGGCTGACAATTGATGAAAAACAAAACTTAGGGCGTAGAAAAAGTCATCCCCCCAAAAAAGTTTTGGTTTTTTTTTTTTTCAGGGACGGGGGAGACATGAATGGAATTTTTGAGGTTGCCATAGAAACCAACTATTGAAATTTGAGAGTGAGATCATTATTACTGAAATTGGCAATGTACACCGCCCAACAGTAAGAAGGAAAAGAAATATTCTTATTGATCAATGCTCATTATTAACGATGCCCTAATCTATACCTCAGATAACAAGTTTACTAAGGTCCCAATCACATCACCATTTTCCACACCTAAAAATTAGCATTTAAAAATTCTCCATCTAAATATAAGTGAATTGCCAGGTTAACCTCCAAATTGAGATAAATCTTTTTCTGAAACTAGTAGAGCTCTGGAATAGGTAAATATACTTTCAAAATCAAACTCTTATTATTAAGAAAATACCTGAAATGATAATGACTCTTAGATCTTTGCTTTCCGCATCATGGAGAATGTCATTTTGGAGAGATTTCAGCATAGCTAATGACAGAGCATTCCTTTTCTTTGGATTATTCAAGATAATGGTCCTGTGAAGAACATTTTATAATTACTAGGTCATGTATCTTTCAAAACAAGTTAGAACCTCTCCAATTTCCTTTCTAATTTGGGGGTTATTTTTTTAAGAAAGGGAAAAAACTGATTTAGTACTGCTTAGTTTCTGCAATTTAGAATAGCTGTCAACTTGCTGGAGTCACAACTCAAGTCAAAACAAGGAAAAGAATACTTGAAAGGTAGGGCTGGGTTTATCCGCCCCTCTTGATTTGTTTCTCTTTTTCTCTGGGCTTCCTGTCAGAAGCGTTGCTGTCACCGCCATGGAAAGGACAAGGCACAGTAGTTTTAAAATCATTGTCCTCTGCTGAGAAGCTCCAAGTTTTTGCATGACAGTGGCAGGAGCCAGAAAGAATCTGACAAAACAGCAGCTACTTCACCTGATTCCTTCCAGCTGTTTTTCAGAATTAGGTTAGGAAAAGAGTCAAATATGACCCCAACTCCTCCTCCCCCTCCCCTGAGCACCTATTACCCATTCTAGGGGAGAACAGAAACTGGCACATTTGTCAGGATGCCTCTGTGACAGCATTTCTCATCTTCCTTTTCATGGAGTCCATACATTAGCAGAATTCTGCTAATGTATAAGAACAAAAGGACAAAATTTATATTTGAGAAGGACTCTTGATAAAACCATCTAACAAAATGCCTTTGTACACATAAAGTTGCCTGATCACTGTTTCATCATATTCCATGTGCCGACTCTAATAACCTTGATCATCATCTTGCTGGCTGTATGCAGAAATGGATTATTGTTGCTGTTATAAAACAGGACAGAAATCAGCAACGAGTCAAATGCAATTTCACTGTTTTATATTTGACATCAGCCTCCTGTCACTCTCCATCTAGATTTTTTTATTATTATTTTTTTCCTTTTTTGATGGATTTCATACTCCTCACTGCAATGTAGGGCAATTTGGTCCCTCCATAAATAACATCCCTTGCTACTGTCCCCATTGGTGACTGAATTAATCCCAGTTCAATCAAAATAATAATGATTCTTGGGGAGTTACAGGATGTCATTTCAATTTTATGATTCTCTTCAAATGGGTGTGATGTTCATCCTCTTGTTTTCCATAAAGATTATTTACTTAAATGTATGAAAGTTGTTGCATATCTTAAGCTAGTTCAGCTCAAAATTTCCATTTGGGAGAGCCAAGAGAACTGCCATAGGATCACAAGCTTAGAACAGAAAGGGATCTCCTGAGTCATCTTGTACACCTCCCTTTTTTTAAAGGAGAGGAACCCAGAGAGCTAAACTGGTTTTTTTCCCCCCAAGTAAATGGCCAAAATAGAATTTGACTTCCAGTCCCCTCTCCAAATCCAGCCCTTTCCCCCACCATATCATGATACTGCTTATAAACATTTCCATTGGGAGGAAAAGGTATTCTTGCCTCAGGAAACATGAAAAAGGCTGTACCCTGTCAATGACATAAGCCTTAAAGTAAATTTCAGGGCACAAAGCAAAAGTTTTGAAAGGATCCAAGCCCCCTCTCCCTCTCAAAGTAGGCACCATGTTGCAGTAACTTCTCCCCCACCCCCCACCCCCAGGAGATCTCAAGCATTTCAAAACCTGCCTGGTAGTAACTAGGACTGTATGTCTTACTAGCACTTTGGCTGATGAATAATTTTAATTTTCAGCTTGTTCTGGCCTAGAGTCTGGGCCTTTTTTTTTTTAAAGGAAGGCATGAAATTCACTGTTTGGTATTTAGCAGATGATCAATATGGAAGCAGTTTCAATGGCACTGTTCATAAGAGGAAACTTCTATTCCAATTAAGCCTGTAAGACTATTTATTACCAGGAACCAGGAAAGGGAAAAGGCATATCTATCTATCTCAGCAACTGCTGGAGAAAGCCTGTTACATATGGAAGAAAACTCTGCTTCCTACTAGTCAGTTGCCACCTTCACCTGAATTCTGAAAGTCATGCAGGAGGAAAAAAAAAAGACCATTTTATATTGCTTAGTCATTTATAGTATAGACAGCACGATTGCTCTTGGTTAATTATCTCTTAGTTTTCTCACATTCATGGTGAAGTGAAAAATCTTGTGTGGTGGAAGTAATGTCATCAAAAGAGGTCTCATATTTCCATCTTACAAAAAAGAAAGGAAACAGACAGTGGTTTATTTAGTCTAAAATCATAGTTTGAGCTTAGAAGTCAGTACTGACCATAAATAAGTAATTAAGGAATATTTAGGGCAGCTAGGTGGCTTAGTGATTTGAGTCCCTAACATGGAGTCAGGAAGGCTCAGTCTGCTGAGTTCAAATCTGGCCTCAGACACTTAGTAGCTGTGACTCTGGAAAAGTCACTTCACCCTGTTTGCCTCAGTTTCCTCATCTGTAAAATGAGCTGGAAACGGCAAACTACTCCAGTATCTTTGTTAAGAAAACCCCAAAGAGTTGGATACAACTAAAAAATGACTACACAAAAAGGAACACTTGTGAATGACTTAGGAATAACAAATTTGTTTTTGTGACTACTTAGGCATTGTTAGTTTTTTTTTTTTAACTAAGCTATTCCATGCATGAAAAATAGATTTTAATGGTTTACAGCATCACAGGGGCTTAGAGCTGGACCAGACCTCAGAAATCAACTAGTATAACCCTCCTCACCAACACCTCTTTAAATTTCATAAAGAAACTTTAATGAGATTAAGTGCTGTAGTGGATGGAAGTTAACAGATACAGTGGCTGCCTTTTCTTCAGTCCTTGACCAACTCTTTTCATTCTCTTGAAAAATGAAAAAAGTGTTTATTGCTTATACATTTTTTAGCTTATTGCTTACAGTGTTTATTACTGGCTGTGTGCTCAGTGGTCTCCAAAAATTAAGAGGAAATAAATAAAACATAATATGAAAAATAGTTCCTAATAATGTTTTCCCAAATGAATGAAATTCTGATACACTATATTTATTAACCATCTTCATCGTTGTTATTTTTATTATTTAGCTGTGTCCAACTTTTCCTGATGTCATTTGGGGTTTTCTTGGCAAAGATAGTGGAAGGGTTTACCATTTCCTTCTCCAGATCATTTTACAGATGAGGAAACTTAGGCAAACAGGGTGAAGTGACTTGCCCAGGGTCACACGTTTAGTTAAGTATCTGAGACCAGATTTGAACTCAGGAAGCTGAGTCTTCCTACCTCCAGGCCCAGCATTCTTATTATAAAAATGTTATTTATAGTAATAATGTGCTGACTATGTGTCAGGCCTTGTGCTTCAAGCTTTTGCAAAATGCTTTCCACAAATTATTCTCTTTTAATCCTTATGAAAACCTGTGAAATAAGTGCTACATTAAGCCCCCCTTTAAAAATGTAAACACTGAGGACAAGAGGTTAAATGAATTGTCTTATGTTCACCTAACTGTCAGGGGCAGGATTTTCATCCAAGTCTCTTCTGGATTCCCAGTCCAGAGCTTTTGAGTTCTTCAATCAAGTCAATCATCATTATTAAGCACTTACTACAAGCCAGGCAATTGTGCTAAGCATTAGTGGAACAAAGGAATACAAAAACACAGTCCCTGGCCTAAAGGAGTTCACATCATAATTAGAGAACATGCAAACAATTGTATATATGTATACGTGTATGTGTATATATATGTACATACATACAATATATACATACACACAAAATGTATACGACATAAATGGGAGGTAAATCTCAAACGGAAAGGACTGGGGGTTGAGGGTGTTGGGTGGTGTGGTAGGTGAGGGGCCCCTCGGGAAAACCAGAAAAGGCCTCCTATACTTCCCATCCCTTTCTTGTAAATGAAAATAACCCTGACCTTAATTTTTCTATTACACAACTTTTCCTTCAAAACATGCAGTTCAAAATGCTTGAAAATCTTAAAACCACAGTCACTAAATTATAGTCCAATACATTAGAAGAAAACATTGTGAAGCCAGTGATAACACTTTCATGGATTCACAAAATACCTTAACTGGTTTACTAGAGTATAGTTGCCAAAATGAGGGCAAGTACACATGTGGTGTCACTGGACTATGGTTGCCCAGACCCTGTTGCTAGGAACACACACACATTCTAGTAATGTTTTTGGGATAGAGTTTCTAAAATGGAAACCAGATTTTTTTTTTAATGATGTGCAAGTTGTATAATGGAAGAGAAAAATGTTCCAGTTCATTTGTGGGTCTCCCTAAGGTTAGAGCCTTTGACCCAATCATTCTGTCATCACCTAGATGCCTTGCCAGGAATCAAGCTTATGATCCTTTGTAAGAACAGCTATTGAATACACAGAGGAAGTAGAGATATTCTGCATGGAGGAGTTAGAATTCCTTCCCTTTCCCATTACATATTAGTCCCTCAGTTTTTGTGCCTTTTAAGGAAACGGTATGCAACCATTAATGATGAGATAAACGTCTTCGGTAGTGAACCATATCCTGGTGTCCCCAGTACTGGGGATACTGGGGGACTCTGACTGGTTAGGTAAAGGGCTGTATTTGGGAGGGAGGACTTCCTTCAATATTCTAAAATCCCACCTTCTTCAAGATGTCTTTGTTAAGCTCGTTACCCTTCCCTGAGATAATTTCTGATTTATCCTGTATCTTGTTTGTAAATAGTTGTTTGCATGTGTCTTCCCTGTTAAACTTCCAGCTCCTTGAGAGTTGTTTGGTTTTTCAGTCCTGTTCAACTCTTCATGATCCCATTTGGAGTTTTCTTAGCAAAGATAATGGACTGGTTTGCCATTTCCTTCTCTGCTCATTTTATAGATGAGGAAACAGAGGCAGAGTTAAGTGACTTGCCTAAGGTCATATAATTAGTGAGAACAGATTTGAACTTTGATGTTCCTGACTCCAAACCAGGTGTTCAGCGGTTCACAACCTGCAGGTTATGTTCAATTTGTAACAATGAAAATACATCCTGCATGTTGGATATTTACATTACGATTCATAGCAGTAGCAAAATTACAGTTATGAAGTAGCAATGAAAATAAATTTATGGTTGGGGGTTACCACAACATGAGGAACTGTATTAAAGGGTTGCGGCATCAGGAAGGTTGAGAACCACTGGCCTCGCTCCTTTTTGGGAGCAGGGACTGCTCTTTCCTTCCCCTTTCTGTATATCCTCAGTGCTTAGCCTGGCACATGGTAAATGTTGGCTAACTGGCGGACCCATGCATTTATATGTGGTGGGACAACTGTGTACTTGTAAGCAACTTAAAGGAAGAGGGTTGTTTTTTTTAAGTGAATATAGAGATAGGATAAGAAGGGGGTTTGGGGAGGAAAGTGAGTACTATTCTGTATATATTTTATCCTGTTAATTACCACCACATAAGGAATGTATCCTTGGTAAAGGGCACACCCCATAGTACCAGAGCAAGACATGAAGAGTGATCTGTTGATGTTACTGAACACACAGTACTAAGCTGTTTGAGGCAAGTAACATTGTTTTGAAGGACTTCCTGAAAAGTCACAGGCCTTCCTCTGAGAGCACTTCCATAGTTGCTTAACTTGGCCAGGAAGCACCTACAACTGAGGTCTGGGTTTTTGTTTTGTTTTGGGGTTTTTTTGTATGTTTTTTTTTTTCTTTTTAAAAAATTCGACCATAGATATGTGAGGTATTTGGGACTGACTGAACCGCCCTCCCATAAATCCCTCTAGGTTTAGCATATAACTAAGAAAGTTCAAGGTTTACCCAGCGGCCGGAGGCAGCTGATGGGCAAGATTTAAACGCCCCTTCCAGCTCCCCCGGAATGTACTAGCCTAAGCAGTTACACACAGCAGCTGGGCAGATACCTAAGTGCGCAGCCCCCAGGATATGTTGGTGGGGGCAAATAATAATAGTTAACGTTCATATACTTATTTCTGAGGTTTGCAAATCTCCTTACGTATATTACCCCCATTTGTTCCATCTCCGTTCCTGAAAAAGAGTGAACTGAATAAGAAACCCGAGCTCAATACTAGAGTAACCATTCTGGAAAAGCTCGTCTCTCTGTCTTTCCCCTCCCCCACCCTATCTTATCCCACGCCTGCTTCTTGGCCCGCTCTGCAGACTTCTGTGGTAGCGGGCAAAGAGCTCCTGGAGGGCACCACCCAAACAAGTACCCATATACTCCTGGTGCCCAGGGCAGCCGATGCCCGCGACCGCCTTTGTCCCCATAAAACCAGCGACAGCTAGGGACTGTTTGGGGGAGGCTCTGCGCAGGCCCCGCCGAGCCTGACCTGATGCCATCCAGCTGCCGGCAGATGGTGAGCTGCTGTTCGGGCTGAGCCTGCCTGGCCCCGGCCGCTCCCCGACTGCAGGCGCGGGAGGCGAGCAGAGCCGGTGGGCAGCGCAGCAGGCGGCTGGGCCCCCGGGCCGCAACGGCTAGCAGGCCTAGAGCGGCGGCCATTGAACGGGAGAGCACTGCGTCGGGAGACGGACGTAGATGAGCCGGGATCGCTGCTGACGCCTAGGCGACCAGACCCGCTCTGCAGCTGTGTGCCAGGGGACAGGGACTGCGCCTAACCCCAGCGGAGGACGGCCAGCGAGCCAGACCCCGGGAGGCCTGAAAGGCCAGAGCTCTCTCCGCCCAAGGCTTAGATGGGGCGGGGCGGGGGCGGGGAGCCCGTAACCGCCTTTCCCTCGACCCCTGGCACCGCAAAAGAAAGTATATTTGCCTAATGTTTCTAGATCTCCCTGCGCCTAGGGCACCACTCCTCCCCCAGCCAAAGAACGAGAGAGGGAAAAAAAAAAGGAACCAGATCTTAAACCCTGGTAGTTTCTGCCAGATTTGTGGTCGATGTTTGGTTTGGCTTGGATCGTTTGGGGGCGGTTGGGGGTGCGTATTGGTTGCATCTCCCTCCCACTCCTCCCCTCTTCTTTCCCAGTAACAAAGTGATTGCCTGAGGATTGCAATTCCAGCAAGCCAAGCACTTATTATCTGAGAGAGAAAAATTATCAGTGAGTAAATGGAACTGAGTTGTGCACACCCACCTAGCCCTACAAATTGTTCTCTTCTCATCCACCGAGCGGGTAGCTCCAAGGTCGTCTACATGTGAAAATGCAGAACCAACAGAATAACATTTTATTGTTTTCACGTTCACTCAGTTTAAAAGCCTTGTGGGTGCCCACAGATGTATCCCACAGAAGGCTGCATCAGGTCTGGCTTAGTCACGGGCACACTGCAGAAGCTTGGTACAAATTTATCTTCGTTGATTTATTTTGAATGCTCTTGAGGCTCCAAGGTCACTGTCTGATAGAGAGTGTTGTGTGCGTGTGTCTTTACTCTTAAAGAGCTTAAATTCTAAAGAGGATTTATTATCCCCAAGACGATTTTAATATTGTTGAATGAACGAACGAAAGAATGTCTGGATGGCTGGGTCAATGAATAAAATTTAAACTTTCAACAGACTGAAGCTTGAAATTTTTTTATTGATATTATTTTAATATCACCTTAATTTCTGAAAATTATGCCTTTCATCTCCTTTTCTGAAAAACCATTCCTTGTAATAAAGAATTAAAAGGGGAGGGAAAAGTAGTTCAGCAAAACTTAACCAGCACATCAATCTGGTCAGACCTTATATTCAGTCTTCTACATCCATAGTCCTTTTCCCCTACAAAGAAGGGAGGGAGGTACCTTTTTTCGTCTGTTTCATGGCCAAGCCTGTCATTATGATTGTATGGTAAGGGTTTGGAGTCAGGAAGACCTGAGTTCAAATATGACCTCAGGTACTTGCTAGGGGTGTGACCCTGAGCAAGTCACATAACAAAAACATAGAATCCTATAATCTCCTAGGCATTTGTGAGGCCACTGGGGCTTTACAACAAGTCATAGAAATGTAGATAATCTTGTAATTGGAAAGATATTGGAAGTACACTAGGAAAGCCTACTAAAGCTATTAACTGAACTCCATTAGAATGTGAGACCTTAAAAGCATTGGCTTTTAATTTTGGTTTCCTATGCCCAGCTCTTAGCACAGTATCTAACATTAAATGCTTGTTGTATATTTGGTGAATTGAGAACTTTTTAATGGGTAATAAGCAGGGAAAATAAGTACTTAAGAAAGAAAGGGCAAAGTTGGAATGTAGCTTAAAATAACTATACCTTATTGCTTCTTCCTCATTTAAGAAAGTTTTCTTGTCTTTTTTTTCTGGTTATGTCCTTATAATCATTAATATTTATTGTACAAAGTGCAACAGAATATGGAGAATGATGTTAAAACTCTAAGTTCAGATGTGATCAAACAGTTAGGCAGATACAAAAAGAGACAATCATATACATTTTAACTAAACATGTTCATGCAAAGCAATGTGGTTGCAGTGATGGGTAATATAGACTTAGAGCGGGAGGTCATTAAGTCTAATTGAAACTGAAGCTGGAAAGAAGGTAAGTCACCTGCCCTGGGTCACAGTCATAGTAACTGACAAAAGTCAGAATTTGACCCAGAGTCTTCAGTCCACTGTTCTATCCTTTGTGCAACCTGGATGCCTCAGTGATCATGAAGGGGACAGAACTAATTCAAGCCAGCAAGCATATTAATCTATTTGCTTTAGCAAGTATTTGTTAAACATTTATTATTGTTATTATTTTTTGGAGGGGGGAAGGCAAGGCAATCGGGGTTAAGTGACTTGCCCAAGTTCACACAGCTAGGTAAGAGTGTCGAATGTCTGAGACTGAATTTGAACTCAGGTCCTCCTGATTCCAGGGCCAGTGGATGTTGTATTCACTGTGCCGCCTAGCTGCCCCAACATTTATTATTATAAACAGCGGTTCATCTTCAAGTTATATTGCTATCAAATATGCAATTGCTGCTCGCTCTTTACTGATTTGGATACAGATACAGATACAGATACCACTGATACAGAGACACGAAAGTTCATCACAGACCATACAGTCATGTTTCAGTACCTCTCTCTATCATCTTGTGACCCAGTGGGCTGTGGTATAGATGCTATGCTTTGGACTCTTCTTTGAGCTCTGATTTCACTTTTTAGCAGTGTTGTGATAATTCTCTGTTGTTGTTCAGATGGGTCTGATTTTTTGTGACTCTTTGGATTACAGCATTCCAATAGTCCATGGAGTCTTCTTGGAAAAGGTACTGGAGTGGTTTGCCATTTCTTTCTCCAGTGGATCAGGGCAAACAGAGGTTAAATGACTTGTCCAGGGTCACACATCTAATAAACGTCTGAGGCCAAATTTGAACTCAGGTCTTTCTGACTCCAGGCCCAGTGCCCTAGCCACTGATCTATCTAGCTGCCTCTGTGGTAATGCTTACCATCACTATATATTTAGGGAGCACTTGCTGCTAAACGTTGGATGATAAGAAGACACTTATTACCTTTCCAGCCTCTGAAATTGGCCCCTTGAATATATAAAAGCTTCCTACCACATTTCTTTTGGGTTTTGTTTTACCCCACAAAAAGTGACTAGGGTAGAAAAAAATACAATTGAGGTAGATAGTGTCACATTATTCAAGCAAATGTCAATATAACTTGTTACAACGTTAGTCCAACCCAAAGCAATACCTGGACCTTTTCATTCAAGGAGCTTCTGGAAGCCTCCTCTCCTCATTAATTCTTGTTGAGACTTCTTGTCATTCCTCTCACCCATCCATTGTCCTATTAATCTATTTTTTTTCCTGCACAAACCTTCTCTTTGACACAATTTGATTTCCGGGTTGCTGGCAGGTTTCCATTTGGCTTTGATTTATGTTCTCCTTCTCTCTGCCACCTGCCTTCCTTTGCCTTACGGATGAGTCTTTGCTACCTTTTTGCTTTTCCTTTAAAGACACGCCGATTGTTGGCAGAACATTGCAAAAATAATCTGGAATAAAAGACAGTTCTGTGAATCCTGGTGTCTTGGGCTTGATGCAAGAGAAGTCCACAGCGTGCAGAAAAAGGAGTTGGAAGACAGATTTGTAGATGCACACAGTATATTGTTCGAACTTTCTTTTATTGATTTCCAGGTCCCTACAAGACAAGCATATAATGAGATGATTAAGAGGCATTATGTTAGGACTGGAAACTATTTTAATGCAGAGTTCTTTGGCTCCTGATTTTTCCAGGCTCTGCTCCCAACTCTTCTCCCTTCCTCCCCCCCCCCCACTAAGTAGCAGAATGGTGTAAACCCCACTAGATTCCAGTGGGGTGATATTTACTAGTATGACAGAATAGAAAGAGATATGGTAGAAAGAACATAGATTTAGTCAGGACAAGTGGGTCAAATTCTGACTTTGTCACTTTATTATAACTGTATGTATGACCAGAGATGAGTCACTTAACTTCTCTCCCACTTAATTTCATCACTTTTAACATGGGAATAATAGTGTCTTATTTTGGAACTGCTGAAATAAAAGTATTTTTTAACTGTAAATAAGCTTGTCTTTTTATTATCATTTAATAAAACTGAAAAGGTCTTAAAATGTGAGTATTCTTATTTGAATTTACTGGTCACTTTCCAAATATCTATTGCCTAACTTTTTTATAGTCTTTATGGCACATATGGGGTAAGAAACAGTTTAGTAATATGATGAGGGATTTGAGAGCAAGGGTTATGTCCTCTTCCCCAATTCCTAGCATGCACAAGGTAGGTGCTTTAAAAATGGTTGTTAAATGAATGAATGAAACACAATTATTTTAGGGAATCTTCCCTATATTGTCTACCCTAGTCACTGACAAAGTAGATGCCTGTATATCAAAATTTATTCTACAGGAAGTATATGCAGGTGACAGATGACAAAATATATTACCTTTTGGTTTATATAAGCAGCAAATCCTGAACTTATGACTAAATAGCAACTTCCAGGTTTCTGTACGTAATCTCCATGGAGCCAGCTCATTATGGCTGAAGAAGAAGATGAATAGCGATTTTCAAATGAGGTCAGGCAGTTGGTCTTGGGATGAAAGTTGGAAGGGAGAAGGTCTCCCCCTACAATTCCACTTGAGTGCAAAGACTTATGTCTAAAGATTGTAGAAACTGGTTTTCTTTGCCTGTATGCTTTCGGGAGGAGATGAACGTAGAGGTGTTGATTGGATATAACAAAAGTTTATACAGTAAAACTGTGGCCGTTTGAGCCCATATTTCAGGAATGTTTAGACTTCCAGAATGACTTTATATTCACAAGTAGCCAGTAACAGAAGAAAGCATCTTTGATAATAAAAAAAAAGTACCAGCAGCAGACTGGATGTGTTTATTATATGCTCGTCCCAGAGAGACCTAGACATGAATAAACATAAGTTCCAGTCATCTACTGTGTGGATTGGCAAATCTACCCCCAACCACAACACACCACAATGCTTTTTCTGTATCCTGAAGATGTCTAAGTTCTATGTCAAAGCCTGAAAGAAACCAGAGAAGTGGAAGCCTGGACATGACACCTGATGCACTAGGATTGTTCCCTTTGCCCATAGTACAAAAGGAGTGTGCTGTTGTGCAGTGCCTAGAAAAAAAGGTCATGCTTTTTGTGCTGAGGTTGTGAAGGGACAGAGAGAGGAAAGGGAACAAATGAAGTGGAAAAAGTGGTAGAGATCAACATCATTACTTGTAGAGATTAGAAATGGTGATGACTGGTGCTAGGCAGGAGATACTGCAACAGTGGAGATGAAGACATGGAAGATGGACAGCTCTGGAGTCTTGGTAATACAAATGGAAGGAGGGAACAAGCATGCATAAGTTCCTACTATGTGCTGAATACTTTACAAATATTATTTCATTTAATCTTTACAACAACCCTGGAGAATAGATATTATTATTATTCATTTTACAGTTGAGGAGACTGAAACACATGCATGATTTCTGACTTCCCTGGTGTCATGTAGCCAATAAGTGTCTGAAGGCTGGATTAGAATTCAGGTCTTCCTGACTCCAGGACCATTTAATTGGGAAGAGAACAAACACAGAATCCTAGGTTTAGACCAGTGGTTCTCAACCTAGTACTCATTTGTGGGCGTATCTGCATGTGGATGGACCCCCCTGGAGATAGATAGAGGAGCGGTGTTGGTTCCTAAGACCATCGGAAATATGTGTTTTCCCTGTGACCCCTGTGATAGGGTCGTTTGACCCCCAAAGGGGTCGCAACCCACAGGTTAAGAACTGCTGGTTTAGACCTATAAGGGAACTTTAACATCAGGACATGTCTTCTTGTGTGAGTAGAAGTGAATGGTTACCTGTGTGGTACCTCATTTGTTCTGGAAGACACATGAGTTATTCCAAGAAGAAAATCTGCTAGTGAATTACTTCATTAGTTGAGGGAAGAAGTAGAGAAGGGACAACGCTATATATTCCAACATAGTGAAAAACTAAATCAAGATACAGAATGGTAAGAATACTGCAGCAGTTTCTGTTTATAGCAGTTGCTGTTCAGTCATGTCTGACTCTCTGTGACCCCATTTGTGGTTTTCTTGGCAAAGATACTGGAGTAGTTTTCCATTTCCTTCTCCAGTTCATTTTACAGATGAGGAAACTGAGGCAAACAGGATGAAGTGACTTGCCCAGGGTCACACAGATAGTAAGTATCTAGGGACAGATTAGAACTCAGGTCTTCTTGACTCCAACCCTGGCACTCTATTTACTGCCCCACCTACCTGCCCGTCTTGTAGCAGTCAGTGATGGCTAACTTGAAGTTGTATGTACATGTCAGCTATCACAAAAAGCACTGTTATAATTTTTGTTGCATAGGTTCAAAGCATCACTTTTTGTGGTAATAAAGAAATCAGATACCCATTGATTGGTGGAATGGCTAAACAAGTCATGGCATACAACTGTAATGGAATATTACTGTGTTGTTAGAGACGGTGGACAGTGGGGGACTGGTCAGTAAGTCCAGGATAGCTCAGCTGAAGTGTTTCCTTGTGTGGAATAGGTTGAAGAGCCTGTTTCCTGCTGAGTTGTAATGCTCTGTAATACAAATGTCTTGGAGAGACTTTGAAGCACATGTAGACATTTTGTAACTGGTTCAGGTCTGCTAACCAACATGGCAGATAACAACTTCTTAGATTGGCTACAGTTGTCAACTTGGAACTGGGGCACTTTTGAACAAACTTAATGGCTTTGGCCTTTTCATTCTTTCTCTCTGTCTGTCTCTGTCTCTATACCTTTGATTTTTTCTTACTAGATGGTGTCTAATGAGAGACAGCAGTGTAAGAGGGAGGCTTCAGGCCTTCTCCCCATCTAAGGTCAAATATGGCCCTGTGAATATCAGTCTCTGTTCTTGTCAGCTTTGACATTTATTTTTTCATTTTATGAGAAGGAATTAGAGACTATGACCTTGTGCTT
This sequence comes from Pseudocheirus occidentalis, assembly GCA_028646575.1. Classification (NCBI taxonomy): domain Eukaryota; kingdom Metazoa; phylum Chordata; class Mammalia; order Diprotodontia; family Pseudocheiridae; genus Pseudocheirus; species Pseudocheirus occidentalis. The sequence continues at coordinate 133,981,468 of CM053597.1, forward strand.
TCCAAAAGTTTAGGAAAGCAAGCCATCCAGGAGTCTAGGATTCTGGGACTCTAGAGGTCCAGGAGTCAAGTAACCAGCTGAGCATCAGTCAGCTAGGCGGCACACTGGGTCTGGAGTCTGGAACACTTAAGCAAAAGTCCTCTTTAACTAGTCAAAACGTTAATCTGGGAGGGAGAGACCCTCTGGGTTATTGGATCAAACCACTCTGGCTCTCACTGATTGGCCAACAATAGGTCTAATAGGTCCCAGGTCAAGTCCTACTTGGTCATTGTTTGTTTCCTCCCCCCCCCCCCCCCTCAGAGTGAACATAAATAGCTATTGTTTTGTTATGGGCCAGAAACCAAAGAGGCCATTCTCTGCCTCATTTCTTACCTAGCCTTCATCACTGAATGGGCCTTGCCTCAGTCAAACTGAGCCCTAGAAAGGACATTAGCCTAAAAAGTCTCTAACTGCATCCAGGACCATCTCCAGTCATCCTGATCTATAACTTGCCCCTGGACCCAGATGGCTCTGGAGGAGAAAGTGAGGCTGGTGACTTTGCACAGCCTTCCCTCACTTCAGTCAGTTCACTTTTATGTCATGGCATTATCTCCTTGATGTCATAGTCTTTTTCGAAAGGAAGGACAAACAACAAAGCATAGACCAACATTGGACTAGGCAAAAAATGTTTTCCTCTTTAGGCTTTATCATCTTTTTGGACCTTAGTGAGAGATTACTTCAAAATTATAGATTTATTTCTATCAGTAATAATTTGTCAAGTACCTGCTAAATGCAAGGGGTGGGGTGCGAGGGAAGGTGGGGGGGGCGGGCAGAGACAAAAACAATGGTCCCTGCCCTCAAGGAGTTTATATTCTATGGGGGAAACAACACGTGCACATATAAATAAATACAAAGTAATTTCAGGAGGTGGGAAGCCATGGTCATTAGCAACAGGAGGATCTGGAAAAGCCTTATGTAGGAGATGACCCTTGTGATGACCTTTTAAGAACATTAGGGATTCTGAAATTAAGAAATGAGGAGTGAGCGCATTAAAGGCATGGGGAACAGAAAGCCTGTGCACAGGCAGAGAGAGGTATTGGAGATGGATAGTCATGTCCAAAGAACAGCAATAAAAGCAGATGGGTTGGAACAGAGAGTACGTGAAAAGGAATAATGTGTAATTAACCTGGAAAGATAGGCTGTAGCCAGATTGTGAGGCCAAACAGAGGAGATAAAAAGCTGAGGATTATAAAGCTATTCTATTGCTAGACAATTATAGAGCTTATTTAAAGGAAGTAGAGTTAGTATCTCATAATGGTTTTATCATCTTCCCATCCTCCAGTGTTATTTCACTGGTCCACTATATGGACTAGGGTGCTCTTCAAAACAGGGAATATTACTACAGGGGATTTCATGGAAAAAATCAGTCCATCTTTGAGACCCTACTTACACTGGATGTTCTATGTCAATATAACATTGAAAATGGAATTTTTAATATTGCTGTTGCTTGGAATTCTATTCAAAGTCAGTCATGAAGGAAGACTGAAATAAAAATGTAGCCTGGTGTCATGTCTGCAGAGGCATCATCCTCTTTTGTTGAGGAAGCCACCGCTTTTAATTCCATTACACAAATACCTTCATATCCAGTCAACAGTGCAATGATGTGGTTCTATGTGGTTGAATGGTGATGATCAGTCAAAGGATGTTAGTTGTCCTTTGACTGATGAAGAAGAAGATGTTCTATGAAGAAGAAAATGAATGAAGATGAAGAAGAAGAAGAATGAAGAAGAAAATGTTCTAGGGCTCAAGAAAACCACTTGGGAAAAGATTTCTTCAGTTTGATCCCTGAGATTGGAGTCCAGTTCCAGCTCTGAAATTTGCTAGCTGTGTGACCATGGGCACATTGTTTAACCTCTCTGTATCTCAGTTTCCTCATTTGTAAAATGAAGATAAAGATACATGTTTTGCTTATGGGAATGTTGTAAGGAAAGTAAATAAATTCATAAATTATTATTATCAACTTACTAATTTGTTTGGCAGAAAAGTAGCCATGTTACACTGACTTCCCAGGAGGTCAATAGTGGTATAAGTCAATATTAGGATAAGCAGCCATTTAACTCTATGTCTCTTAAATATCTCTTCCTCTCCTTTTTAATGAATAAATGAAAAATCATTTACTAAGTATATTCAAAGCATCATGATAAGTGCTGAGAATACAAACAGAAAAGGGAAATAGTTTCTGCTCTTAAGGAGCTCACATATAGGAAGCCTCACCTTCAAGTTATATCCAAATGCTCAGTAGATCTCAGAGTGCAGTGGCATTACCTCAGGGCAGCTAGATCCCAACTAGGTCTTAGGGGGAAAGTAATCTGATTAAAGAAATTTATACCCTCCCCCATCCAAGGGATATTGGCCTATTATCCTAAATCAGTGGTATTCAACCTTCCCAATGCCATGACCCTTTAATACTCATATGTGGGCGTATCTGCATGTGGGTGGACCCACCTGGAGATGGATAAAGGAGTGGTGTCTCAGTTCCTAAGACCATCGGAAATATGTGTTTTCCGATGGTCTTAGGCGACTCCTGTGACTTCTGTGAAAGGGTCATTTGACCCCCAAAGGGATCACAACCCACAGGTTGAGAACTGCTGTCCTAAATGAATCTCTTATGTAGAATTTAGGGGAGATCTCTATGTCTTTTAAGCCATATGTCTCATTTATTGCATCTAACAGTTCTGAGAGGAGGGATAGAAAGTCTTAGGTCCTTTTCTCTTTTCAGGGTGTAAGAGGTAGCCACTCCTCCACTTCCTCTTCCTGCCCAACCTCACCAGTTTATAGGCTGGAGCCAGAGGATGGGGACCCCAATGTCCAAGCTGTCTTCTTCAAAAAATAGAGATGAAGCTGAATGGGTAGTTTACCCTCAGTCAAGCAGGGCCTTAGGACCTCAACATCTTTATTTTCCCAATTCCTAATAGTTAGGGACAGGTGGATTTGTCACCCAGGGGAACCGACTTCTAGAAATACTTTTTACTACTGTTGGGGCAATAGGGAAACACAGACCAATCTGAGGGTCTTCAGAAAGTCTGAAAGCCTTCCTGCTTGTTCATTCCCTTTATATATGTGTGTGTGTGTGTGTATGTGTGTGTGTGTGTATTTTTATATTTTTATATGTGTGTGTGTGTATATATATATATATTTTTCCCCCCCTTCCTTCTATGTCTAAGTATACAGAGTAGGTAGAGAACAGCCATGTACAGTTAGGTTCCTTTTCCCCTGAGAATCTTTAATATTTCCACATATGTCTTGGAATAGATTCAATGATAACTGCTTCAGGAAACATTTTTTATTACTACAGTCTTTTTAATGCAGGACCTGATCCAATTATCCTTTACTTCAACCTTCACTTAAAACTGATAACTCTATGGATGAGAAAGCAAAAGAGGAGGTACCAATCCACAGTCACAGGGGCCCCACGTGGCACTTCTCTTTTCGTGTATGGCCCTCAAGGTATGAAAATGTAATATGATCATATCAGTCCTATGATTTAAAACATGATTATTTTAGAAGATATAAATTAACCTTCCAGTATTAAATTTGGCATAATATATTAATTAAATCTAAACATTAAAAAAAAAGTTAAGACAAAGGGTGACCTAGTAGATAGAGGATCAGGATGGAATTACATTCATGCTTTTAAAACAGAGGCATCAAATAAATACATTTAAAAGCGCCTAACACAAAATTTAAAAACAAAAGAAAACATGGTTAGTTGTGAATTCTGAGGCCTATTCTTGGTCATATTGGCCACTGCTGGACTAGAAGAAAGGACTTTATAAAATGACTTGGTGGATACTATTAAAGCTTTATTGAGCAGAATTCAAGTGCAGTTTCTGTTCAGAGATAGAAGACAAGAAGAGATTGTGTTGATCATCCTGTTCCCAGTCATAATAGCTGCTTTCTCAGAATGAGACAGCATGAGGATTACAGACTGTGGCTGTAATGCCAATATCAATGTCTCTCCACATGGAGAAGAGAGGGGAAAATCCTGTCAAGCTTTTTTTACCTCTTCACAGAGAAATTGAGCCATAGATGAGAGACTGCTGAACAATAAGCCTAGTGCAGAAATCTTGTCTCAAGATCCAAACAATAGGCTTTCAGCCACCTGGTTTGGCTCCTCCAATTCTTGTTTTTTCCATTTTTTTTTCTTACAATATATGCAGTGTTTCAGAGGCCTAACTTATACTCAGCATCCAAAGAATCACTTTCTTCTCTCTCCTGATCTGTCTCTCTCCTCATTTTCTCTCTCTCTCTCCCTCTCCCCCTCTTTCCCTCCCCCCTCTTTCTTTCTCTCTCTCTTTTTTTCTCTCTCTCCTTCTCTCTCTCTGTCTTTTCCCCTCTTTCCTCTCCTCTCTTCTTCCTCAGTTTCTCTCACTCTCCTTCTCCCTCTCTCTTTCTTTTTTCTTCCTCTGTCTCACCTTCTGTCTTCTTTCTCTGTCTCATCCTGTCTCTTTTTCTCTGTTACTCTCTTGTCTCTTTCTCCCCTCTTTCTTTCTCCTCCTCTGTCTACTCTTTGCTTCCTCCTTTCTCTCTTCTCTTCTCTCTCCCTCTCCCCTCATCTTTTTCTCTCCTTTCTCTTTCTTCAAATTTCTTGATTTTTTAAAAAGCTCTTTTGTTAACTCATTTGTAGAGTTTCATTTCCAATTCAGAATGTATTTTTTCCTTCTTAATGTCAGAACATTAAGTAGAATGGGCTGTATGAGATTCCTGTCCCTTGGATCACATTAATACTTTTGTCTGATGTACTAAATTTCGAAAGATTTAATTATATGGAATCCAGAGTTGCAGGCACAACAATAACCACATCTACTGAAACCTGTGGAGCTTCAGAATTACCAGACTTCACAGGGGATCATACTGTTCCTTTCATGACATCTTTTTCAGGTTCATTTCAATCAGTCTAACTGAGGTCTTTATTTGAGAAAGAACAATTCAACATGAATGAAACTTCAAAGGCACAGATTCATTCATTTGTACACAAGGATAAAGAGGGGGCCTGTGATTTCATTGGTATATAGAGATCCCAGTGAGGTGCTTTTTTTGCCCATGCAGATTGGTACTTTCCTTGACATTTATAATCTTGGAGAGTTCCTGGAGCACCGAGAGGTTAAGTGATTTTCTGAGGGTTACACAGCTAATATATGTCAGAAGGAGGAATTGAACCTAGGTCTTTCCAGCTTCAAAGACAACGCTCTATCTATTATGCTGTGATGTCTCTCCATTAATGAATATTAATGCAAAGATTTTGAATAATATATCAGCAAAGATGTTATAAATGATACATTCAAAAGATCATTCACTACTACTTAAAATTTTAATTATGTCCTACTTGCATTAAAGAAAACATATAGCCTTATAAAGTGAACAAGTTTTCATATATTAATACAATTTAAGACTCCCTCAGCATTTATAATGCCCTCACCAACAGTGGAAAATAGGGCAAAGATCCAAAATGGGGGAGCTAAAAGGGAACAGAAGAGACACAAAAAAGGGAAGTTTAAACAAAGGAGGACAAAGGACAATAATTTCAGATGCTAGAAAGAAATATGCAAGTCACAAAAACACTCTCCAGATACATAATTCATTAATTTTTTTTTTACCAATTTGTGCATTTATTATGACAATTGAAGGGGCTATGTAGTAAAAAATTCAAGTATCACTATTTTGTAAGAATCAGTTCTTGTGATTTTTATGTGTAGCATGTGGCTTCCTCAGAGTGGTTTTCTGAAAGCTACACGCAGATTCATGGTACTTTTGGGATAATCTATTTATAGCTATAGTTCTGGGATCCTACCAGTATATTTCCTTATGTCAGACCAAGCAAGCCCTATCACACATTAATTCAAAACAAAAGTCAATTAATTAAACTGAATAGTGAAGTAAACAACATAGAAAACTTCCTTATAGGAAAAGGGATATAAACTTTCAGATTCCCATCCTTCCAGGGGGAAGAGGGGACATTTTGTGGACTTGGAACCAGTCCAAGGGCTATAAAATTGGGCATACCCTTTGATTCAGCAATACCACTACTAGGTCTTTATCTCAAAAAGACCACAAAAAGGGAGAAGGACCCACATGTACAAAAATATTTGTAGCAGCTCTTTTTGTGGTGGTAAAGAACTAGAAATTGAGGGCAATGGTTGAACAAGTTGTGGTATATGAATGTAATGGAATAGTATTGCGCTCTAAGAAATGACGAGCAGGCAGATTTTAGAAAAACCTGGAAAGATTTATGTGAACTGATTCTGAGTAAAGTGAGCAGAACCAGGAGAACATTGTGTGCAGTCACAATGACATTATGTGATGAGCAACTTTGACTGGCTTTGCTCGTTTTAGCACTACAATGATCTAAGACAATTCCAAAAGACTCATGGTAGAAAATACCCTCCACATCCAGAGAAAGAACTACGGAGTCTGGAAGCAGATCAAAGCATACTGTTTTCACCTTTCTTTTTTCTTTCTCAGGGTTTTTCTTTTTTGTTCTCATTCTTCTTTCACAACATGACTAACATGGAAATATGTTTAATGTCATTGTACAAGTATAACCTATAGCAGTTTGTTAACTGTCTTGGGGAGGGGTAAGGAGATGGAGGGAGGGAGAAAAAAGTTTGGAACTCAAAATCTCATAAAAGTGAATATTGAAAACTTTACATGTAATTGGAAAAGAAAAAAAATACTATAATAAAGCCACTCTCCACTCTGTCACAGTGCCTCTCGTGTTGCCATTTTATCAGTGAAAAAATTGAGATTCACAGAGATGAAACAGCTTATCTAGAATCACACAGCAAAGCTGGGATTCAGACCTGGTCTTGTGATTCCAAGACCAAAATGTTTTTATTACCATGTCAGATGCAGCACACAATGTCTAGTAGGAACACTAAATTAGCAATCGATATTTTCATTCTTTTTTCCTGGTTGTTTGTGCAGTTCCTACATGCTTCTGTTTCATGGCAACTGGACTGCCCAATATATTCCTATGCCACACGATAAATGAACTGTGCTACCTTTTCTCTGAAACTGGTCTTGTTGTTGCCGTTGTTGAGTAGTTTCAGTTGTGTCCAACTCTTTGTGACCCCATTTGGGGTTTTATTGGCAAAGATACTGGAGGGCTTTGCTTTTTGCTATAGATGAGGAAACTGAGTCAAACAGGATTAAATGACTTGCCCAGGTGTGACATATAAAAAGTTTGAGAGACATAGTTTCTGGGTAATTAATCATTTTGGTAATTATACTAGCAGACAATTACTAAAAGGGGTCAGTGGCACTTTTGAATATTAAAGATTCCTTATGTAACCCACTCAGTGCTTATATACCCTTGGAAGAATGAGTGTAACTGAGGGTGCAAATCAACTCTGATTGGTTAACAAGTAGAGGTGGGGTTATTCTAATGAATATTTGGGGACATGATTCTCATCACTCAGTCTTGGACAAAGAGACTTATCTATATTCATACCACTCTATCTAGCTTAATCTAGACAAAAGGGGGAATCAGCTTCTATCAAGACCTATCTGTCTAAAACACAATGGGCCAGAATCCACCAATTCACCTAAACTAAAATATCTTTACCTTTTGATTAGATTTAAATTTTCCTATTTGGGTGTGTTTCCAATATTTCATCTTATTATAAGCCTTGCACTTCAAAGGCTGAATAGCCTACAGAGGTTGATTTCTGAATGAGGAAAAGGAAGGGAAAAAAAACCTTAGTCCTAACTCAATAATTGGCTATTAATATAGGAAAGAAGCAATTATTTCTTTAATAGGGTCACACAGCTAGAAAGTGTTTGAGATCAGATTTGAACTCAGGTCCTCCTGACTCCAGTGAGGATGCTCTAGCCACTTTACCTTAGTTGTTAAAATTGGTCTACCTCTTCCTTGTACACTGATGTAGCGGCTCTATCTAGCCCATGCCTTAGACCACTGCAGCTATAAGCCAGCCTTAGTTCTGTGTAGGAGTAGTTCTCAGGGACTCAAAGGCCTCTTTCCCATCAGCACCTAGCCATATCTTCCCAGTAACATGACTCCTGTCCCTATTACAGTTTACAAACTTAATCACCCAGATGTATCCACATCGTCAGCCCTATTTCTTCATAATACCTCCCCTTGCTCCTTGTCTCTCTGTCCTCAAACTAAACCTCACCTAGTTTCTGGTTGACTTATCTGCCTTTTTTCTAATCTCATGAGACCTATGTACTATTTATTTTGCAATAGATAACATAACTTGGTTTCAGTTGCATTTTTCTCCCTTATCTTTTTCTGACTCAAATGGCAATGAACCTGCTTAATGAATGGTCTCCATGATCTGTTGTTCCAGGTTGGGAAAGTCCCTGGGTCTTTAAATACTGCCATTATCGTTCTAAACTGTTAACAGTTGTAAACTAATTTTTTTTTCAAGTATTGGGAGTAGGAATGGGAGAGGAAGTATTGTTTCTCTGTGTATTTCAGGTGATCCTTCTCCTTCCCAAGTCCAACCCTTCTACACGGATCCTTGATCTTCCATCATTTCCCAGAATGATTGGAATTCCCCTCACTATCATCCCCAGCTCTAATCTTCATTTTCTCTCATCCCATCTTAAAAACATGCCCAAGTCTTCCTCATGTTTAAAAACCCCTCACTTGATCTAATTGTACCTGTTAACAATCTTCCTTTATCTCTCCTACCCTTTTCAGTTAATCTTCTTGAAAAAGCACCTCTCCAAATGAGGTGCCTCCATTTCTCCTCTCAATCTATTCTAAACCCTCTGTAATCTGTCTTCTGACCATATCAAGTCAATTAAAATTATTCCTTCCAAAGTCACCAGTGATCTCTTAATTGACAGATCTAATGGTCTTTTCTCAGTTTTCATTTCTCTAGTCCTCTCCTCAACTTTTGACTCTCTTAATCACCTTCAGGATAGACTTAAATCCAATTCACTTGCAAGTCAAGACATCATCCTTGTGATGTCATTGGTCCTCTCTGAGAATGAAGGATTAACAACAATCTGTGAGTAGTAGTAGCTGCCCCCTGGGGATCCCAACCATTCAGTTCCCGTTGAGCAATGATGCTGTTTCTTCTTTTCCTTCTCCTCTGTCCACCTGGGGAACCATACCCTTACATGTGGATTCCCTGTCTAAAGGAATATAATTTTCATCATCTCTAGGAGATATCTTGGGGGTTATATTTTTCCCCTATTTATTTTATCATTTAAAAAAAAGCTGGGGCAATTAACTCTTTTGTCTCATGTAGTTTTCATTTATGATTTCTTGAAATATAGCTCTAAAAAAACCCCAGGCTTTGAAAAAGCTCATTGTGATTCATATGGAGCTATTTGACTATGTCTTTAAACCCAAATCACTCTGGTTTTCATTGATTGGCCAATAATAGGTTCCAGCTCAAACCTCTCTTGCTCTTTGTTTGGATTTTGATGGTTCAGAGTGAGTATAAATAGCAATTGTTTTCTGTTCTGTACAGAAACTTTCAGGATCTTTCTCTCCCATATTGATTCTTTTTTTGGTTTGGTTTGAGTAAGGCATTGGGGTTAGGTGACTTGTCCAGGGTCACACAGCTAGTTAACTCAATTGTTTGAGGTCAAATTTGAACTCAGCTTCTCCTAACTCCAGGACTGGTGCTCTATCCAATATGCCACCTATCTGCCCCTCCACACTGATTCTTTTGGGAAGTAAACTAGGCTATCTTTTGTATCAATTCCTACATAGCCTTTAAGGACTGAATGGGAATTGCCTCAGACAAACTGAGACCTGGGAAAAACCTTAGCTTGAAAAGGCCAAGGCCTCCCAATGTATCCTAGGCTATTGCCAGCCATCTTGACTTTCGTCAAGCCACTGGACTCCTATGATTCTGGAGGAGAGAGTGAGGCTGGTGACTTTGTGCAGCTCTGCCTCACTTAAATCCAATTAATTCACAAATCAAGACATCACCCTCATGATGTCATTGGTCCTATTTGAGAATGAAGGAGAAATAACAACTACTGAGCATACGACCATCCTCCCAGTAATCCAGGCTCAAAACCTCAGTGCTCTTTATATCTCTTAACTCTCACTCCACATACCTAATGGGTTCCCTAATCTTGCCATTTTTACCTTTTCAGCATTTCTCCCATCTCTTCCTAAAGAAGGGCATATATACTCTGAGGTTAGCATTTCGTTTTGGGGCTTACTTATAGGAAGAATGTTTGAGTGACGTAATCAGAAGCGACTCTGGGTAGCTGTTAAGCAGCCCCCCGGCTTTGTAAACCCAGATGTTGGTGTTTCTCTCTCTGCTAACTTGTATGTATAACTTTGGTCAGATAGCTAGAAGCCTAGAGTCTATTGATTTGTGTTATTTTCTCTGTATGCATTTTCCTGCTTATAATTTGTATTTCCTCTGAAGTTCAGGGTGCTGACTTTTCCCCCTGAATTAAGTAAATTTTATATATATATATAAAATAATTTAAATTTAAAATTTAATATTTAAATTTAAATAATAATATAAAATTTATCTATAAATTGCATAATATATATGCAATTAAAGTAAGATTGTTGATCCCTTTAAAGTTGCTTTCCTTTAGTAAAGCAGATCAAAGAATCTGTGCTAGCAGCCATCCTGGGCATGCTAGGGTGCTTGCTGTTACAGAAGACTGGAAAGACAGGAAGGGGTCAGACTACAAAGGGCTCTGAATGTCAAGCAAAGTATCTAATATTTGATCCCAAAGATAGTAGGGAGCCATTGGAACTTATTAAGTTGGGGGATGACATTGCCCAACTTGTGATTTAATGAAAATTGCTTTCGTAGTGGAGCAGAGGATGGATTAAAGTGGGAAGAAGCTTGAGGCAGAGAGACATAACCAGAAGAATTTTGTAATAGTCTGGGGAAATGGTGTTAGGAGACTACACTATACCAGGGTGGTAGCTGTATGCATAAAGAGAAGATGACATATAGGAGGAATGTTGTGAATATAGAAATGACAAGATTTAGCAACAGGTTGGATACTAGGTGTGGGATCAATGATGATTGTTCGCCTGCATAACTGGGAGGATGATGTACACTTTATAGTAACAAGGAAGTCTGGGAAAAACACGTGTTTCAGGGAAAGAGGCTTGAATTTTGTTTTGAACATGTTGAGTTTGAGAACCTTGATGAGGATCCAGCTTCAGATGTCCAAAGGACAGTTGTCGACGTGAGACTACAGCCCAGGAGAGATGTTAGAGCTGGATAATAGATCTGAGAATCACTTGCATAGATATATTGAGTAAACCCATGGAGCTATTGTTTTTCCTCCCTCCTTCTTGAAGATGACAAATGATAGCACAAGGGTGATGTCTTGATTGCCAGTTAACTAAATTTAAGTGAGGCAGAGTTTCACAAAGTCATAAGTCTCACTCCTCCAAAATTATGCAAGTCCAGTGGCAAGGCATAAGGTGACATAACTGGCAATATCCCAAAATGCAGTGGGAGACCTTGGCCAGGTCTTAGTTTGTCTGAGGTAATGCCCAGTCAATGATTAAGGACTAGGAAAGTATTGAGACAAAAGATGGCCTAGTTTGCCACCACAAAAAGATCAATATGGGAGGGGAAGATCCTGAGGGTTTCTGTCCAGAACAGAAAACTGTTGCTCAGTTACTCTGAGCCATCAAAACCCAAAAAAATGAGTAAGAGAAGCTATGCTGGGACCTATTATTGGCCAATGAAAGCCAAAGTTATTTGGGTTTAAAGGCATAATCATTTGAATCACAATGGGTTTTTTCAAAGCTTATTTTTTTCCAGAGCTATATTTCAAGAAATAATAAATGAAAACTACATGCAACAAAATAATTAATTGTTCCAGCTTTTTTTTCCCATTGACTTGTTTATTTACTTTTAGTTTACAAGATTCAGTTCCACAATCCCTTGAGTTTCAAGTTTTCTTCCCTCCCTTTCCCCCCTTCCCTATGGTGGTGTGCAATCATGTATAAGATCTGAAAATACTTTCACATTGTACAATAGTCTAGTTGTATAGAAGGGTTGTAACCAATGAAGTGATCAATGGGAAAAAAAAAGGAATTGTTCCAGCTTTTTGAAAAAATTGATAAAGCAAATCGGGAAAAAAAAATATAGCCCCCAAACCTCAAGATAGCTTGCAAAGTATAGGTGATCAAAATTATATTCCTTTGGAAAGAGAATTCACATATAAGGGTATGGCTCCCCACATGGCCAGAAGGAAAAGGAGAAGAAGAAATAGCATCATTGTCTCACTAGATCTGGCTAGTTGGCTCCCCAGGGGGGCAGCTACTACTACTACCAGATTGTTATTTGTCCTTCATTGTCAAAGAGGACCAATGACAACATTGAGGGTGATGTCTTGCCTTTTAAGTAAATTGGATTTAAGTGTGTCCTGAAGAGGCTCACTCTCTCCTCCAGTCACTGGAGTCCAGTGGCAAGACAAAAGTCAAGATTACTGGTGATGCCCCAGCCTGTGGACGCTGATGAGATTACTGAGGGATATAAAGGGAGAAGAGAGGAGAGTTTTGGATATAGCTTTGAAGAACACCCTCAGTTAGTAGGCATGACTTGCTTGAAGATCCAGCAAAGAGGATAGAAGGAGCGGTCCAACAGGGAGCAAGAGAACCAGAACAGAGCAATGTCATGAAAACCCAGAGAAGAGGAAGTATCCAGGCAGAAAAGTTAGCCTTTAATAGGCTAATTCCTATTTTCCTTCTAGTTTCCTATCCCCTGTCCTTTTTTGTCCTAGTCCAAGGAAAACGGAATGTATCAGGGTAGAATTTAATGCTATTTTATGTTTATTGAAGAAACTACCAACTTAGTGGAAAGAGCTCCAGATTAAGAGGTGAAGGACTTGAATTCAAGTCCTAAGCTCTGTAAATTTGAACAAGTTGCTTAAACATCTCTGAGTTTTAGCTTTCTTGTGTGTAAAAAGGGGATAATAACACACCATCACAGGCTGTTCTCTTGGAAACTGCTTTGTAATACAAGAAGCATCAATGGTGTCATTTTTTTTCTTTTTTGCAAACTTTAAAGGGCTACATAAATGAGATCTGTTATTATTAATAGCCCTTCTGTTCTGTATTAGGAGTCAGGATCTGGTACAATGTTTTGCTTTGGGCTCTCCTAGGTTTGGCTCCTGCATCTTTTCTTACTGATGAAGGACTGGCTGGCACTCTAGCTGGCTGGGACATTGCTCTAGCTAGAGGGCTCTCTCAGCCATGGGTGGAGCTGGAACACAGATGTGCCAGCAATTTCTCATCTTTTTGGACCACACTCCTTTGACTTCCTGCCCCTTGGTGCATGCCAGTTACATTTATTAAAGGATAGTCTTTCATTTGGGGCCAGATATAGGTCTACCCCACCCATCCACAAAATGAAGTTCAAAGTTAAGTGTGTTTCTCTTAAGCAAAGCATCCACTTCTCTGAGTTTCTGTAATCATTTGTACGTATGAGGAGGACGTTGTGTCATGGGTTGGGAAACAGGGCCAAAGTTTCTTTTCCACTTGGAATTAGAGCTAACACTTAGGAGAATGGAGTTCTTGGGAAAGTCACTTACTTTATCTGGTTCTTCAGTTCACTGATACATCAAAAAAAAGGGTTTGACTTTAGGATTTCTAATAGCCCTTATGTTGTATTATTCTACCTTTTCTATCAACTTCCCATTGGGAAGGAGCCTGACAATGCTTAGGGTGAAATATCTGAATGAAACAATTATCATTACCTTTCAGGCAGCCTGAAGGCAAAGTTTCCGTCCCAATCAACCCTTTAGTCCCTTTAGCTTACCTGTTGCCAAATGATCTAGAAGTTCTTCACAAAAAAATGAAGCCACTCAGTCACTACCATCTCACATCTCATAGTAGAATCACATACTCTCAGAGCTGGAAATCATCATATAGGATTATAGGACCACACTTTTAGGGCCCTTTAGGAAAAGACCTTTGAGGCCTAGTCCCACTCTGTCATGTTAGAGACAGAGAATTGCCCATGGTCAGACATGTGGAACTAGGAACTAGGGTTCAAAGAGGAGCCTGTGCATGCATCTGGCTGAAATGTCACTTGAGTACAATCTCCATTTATATATAAATATATGTATGATCACATTCATTTTAGAGAAGGTTCTGATGGGAGTAATTAAGGTCCAGAGAAGCTAAAGGACTTGGTCTGGACCCCTTGAAAAGCTACTAGCCAGGGTCAGAATTCAAGTTAAAAATTCTCAACTATTGCTTCATGCTGATCTCTTCATTACTATTGCTGGTCCCTAAGGTGTGATTTTTTTTTTCCTGGCAAGAATTCTTCAGAGTTATATTCAGTTGAGCATTAGTGCATTTTGTAGAATACAAGTATGTTATTACATGTCTGATTGCGTGGGCATCCCTTTTATCGGGATTGCCATGGCTCCCCGGACTTTCTTTTCACTGGTGTTCATACACCCTGAGAGGTGAGAGTTCAAGCAAATCTATTCCTGGCTAATGCTTTATGTACATTCCATTTCTGCTTCTTAGGGTTCCATTCCTAATCAGATGCACAATCTGGAAATTCAGATATCTTCTACCACAGCCGGCAGTTATGGGAAGGAGCAGATCAGGGCTTTGGGAGGTGAGACAGCTGAAATAACATACATCAAACAAATCCAACAAATATGTCAGGGACTTCAGGTTCTTCAAGGAATTGTTCCCCCATGAAAGAAAATACAAGTTGCTGTTTGTGGTGAACTTGTGCCAAAGATGCCTCCAGTACAAAGTGATATCCTAGGCATAGTTCTGGGCCCTGTGCCCTCGGGTCATGTCACTTGCCCAAAGTAGGCAGAAAACTGAACACCTTCTTAGGAACATCCAGGCAGTAATGAGCAGGGTAAATATGAGTCCACTAAATGCAGTTGTTTCAGCTGTCGGGCAGGTTCTGAATAGCCGTCTGTACCTAAGATGAAGGAAGTATTCTACTTTTAACCAACCAGGGGCATTCTGCCCACCTACCTCACTGTTGTCTGTTATAAGGGCGCCAGTGATGGCAATCTCATGTTTACTTTGGTGGATGTGCTCCACCCAATGCTGTGGGGACATGCTGAGAGATTGCCAGTAGTCCAATCATTCTCAGAAAGTAGCTACCTCTCTCTCCTAACACGGCCCTTTTGTGGCTGGCAGTTGTTTGCTTTCTTAGGCTGAGGCTGTGTGGTCAGGGTGGATTTGTCCAATTATAATCTTAGTTCAAGCACCTCCCCATCCCTGCCCCTCCCTACAACCTATTGGGGAATCTCTACCCTCTACCACCCCTCAGTCAACTGTGTTTCAGTGAGCCCTGGGCATGTGAACATGGCATAATAAAGTTGACCACAAGCATATATAGTTTCTTCACTCATGACCAAAAAGTAAAAGGAAAACAATTGAAATATTTAAAACTACTTCAAGGGCTACTTGCCCTCAGCCTCTCCCTAACCTAAGCATTGCTTAACCAGTCTATGTTAGAAACTCTGTGTACCTAAATGCACTCAATGTGCCTAGACTCAGCTACTCCAGTCAGAAGCTCTAAACCACCCCTAATGTTTGTAACATGGGTTTCAAACTAATCCGAAGTCATACATGTAGGGGAAGCAAAATGCTAACTGGATTATATATAGAATTCAGTTCTCAAATCTTTCCTAACGATCCCCCATTGGCTTACCTATTCATGGCCTCTTAGAAGGTCACAGCCCCTGGAGTTAGGGACCAAGAAACTGGGGAGGCAAGAGGGACAACTTCCGATGTCACTGGGTTTTATTGGTCCCAGATCTACTGAGGCCCCAAATCCTCTGATTCTACTCTCTGATTGTTTCTTGGCACATCTGCTCACGTACTGGCCTGTCCAAGGCTCTGAGCATTCCTTGTAGGCACTTCACTATGTGTTTTTAGACATGACCAATGTGTTGGTTTGTTTCGTTTGACTCTATTTATTTGTTACAAAGGATAGCTTCTGTTGGGGGGTGGAGAACAGGATTAATTAGTGGGAAATGATCGATCTCCCCCCACCCTCCAAAAAAAGAAGAAATAAAAGGGCATCCATAAAATATTTGAAAAATATACAAAAGAAAGCAAGAAGTTCAGAAGGGGAAATAGGGCAATTTTGTTATTCTCTTGTTAAATTGAAATATTCTTTTATAAAACAAAAGCTACAGAAGTGCATGGTTTTGTTTATAATCCTCTTATTTGATCTCCTTTACACATTATTATGTTGCTGTTTATTTATGATTAAGTTAAAAAATTTTTTTAATTGAAAAAAGAAAAAGGTAAGAATTTTAAAAAATTCTATGAATTTTTCATTAGAAAATTCTTGCATAAAGCTATGTAATGCAAGCAATGGGTCACTATACGGTCACTACTGCATATACTGAATTACCTAGGAAAATTTACAGTCAGGCTCTTAGATTTTACCTCCTACTTCAAAGTAAAGATCACCAGAGGCATAATGGCTTATAGCACTGTACAAGAAAAATGGAGCAATATCTCAGCCACTGATAATGGTAGATTTCTTTCTACTTGTTGGGGCACCAGTATCACTTCTTGCAATCTACTAAAGTGTAAGCAGAAATTGCTGGGGAGGGGTTACTGAGCAAAGGAGAAGCAATGTCCAGTCTGTCTCTCAAATCTGAAAGCTGGCAAAAACAATAGGAATAGAAGCATGTTGAGTTGTTCATATATCATTGTTTTAATAAAGTGAGGGATTGGACCTACCTGGGATTTCTCTGGCATATGGAACTTTGTTATGAGAAAACTCACTTTACCAGGCAGACACTTTCCCTGTGTTAGAGATTTGCCTAAGGCACTAAGAAATTAAGGGACTGGGGGCAGGCAGGTGGTAGAGTGCATAGAGCATGGGCCCTGGAGTCAGGAAATCCTGAGTTCAAATCCTCAGACACTTATTAGCTGTGTATTAGCAAGTCACTTAACCCCAACTTCCCGCTCCAAAAAAAGACCAAAAAAAAAAAAAGAAATTAAGAAACTTGTCTAGTGTCACTTGGTTAATATATGTCAGAGGAGGGACTTGAACCCAGGTCTCCCTGACTCCTAGATCACATTACCTCTCATATATATATATATTTGTTTGTTTGTTTGTTTGTTTGTTTTTGTTTGTTTTTTTATTATTTTTTTAAATTTATTTTTTATTTGTTTTCTTGTTTATATTATTCATTTTCATTACATTTTTGAAATACAAATTTTCTCCCTGTCCCAAAACAGCAATTCCACTGTAAAGTCCCTCCCCTGCTCTGCTCTCTTATTTTCATGTAGGGCAGGGAAGGTCTCCCTATCCCAGCTCCTGTATATCTTATTTCCTAGTTATAGGTATTGCAGAGCTTTAAATTCTAGATTCTTTCTATTCCTCCCTTGTCATCCACCCCCACTGGAAGGACAAGCAATTCAATACAGGCTGTGGATGTGTGATTATACAGGACATCTTCATAGTGGACATATTGTGACAGTGATCATATGTCCCTCCTTCCTATCCCTCCCCCACTTTGTTCTGTTCAACCTGAAGTGTGTGCTTCCAGCATCCCTTCCCCAGACCCTGCCTTCCCCTTCTTCATCCCACATCTCATCCCCATGCCCCCTATTCTCCTGTGTGACATGATGCCCAGTTTCGAGTTTATGCCATTTCTTCCCTAAGCCAAATTCCATGAGAGTAATTGAAAGTAAAGTTGTAACAGTTATCCCTTGCCTCTTCTATATGGGATGATTAACCCCATTTTGTCTCTCCCTGTCTCCTCTCATTCTAGTCCTCTCCGACCTCAGAATTTCACCTTTTAAAGTATCATCTCTTCATATTCAATTGATCCTATACCCTCTATATACACATATACAGCCATGCTCAGCTATATATTCATATGCATATATATAGCCTCCTATATAGACATATGTGTAAGTATACATATATATACATTTGTATTCCCT
>CM053597.1:133999881-134075735 GCA_028646575.1 Pseudocheirus occidentalis
CCTCATGATATATATATGTATATACATACACACAAAGACTTTCTACAAATACCTTGTGTTCCCAATTATTTTTGTTGTGTCATTGTATGTTCTATAACATAACCCAGTCCTATGTTCTTTTTTGTATTAAAACAAGTCTTTGTTAAAATACTTTTTGTTTCAGCACAGTTCCTTCTGCTTTAGAGCAAAGACTACTGAACAGGAAGGCAAGAATTTTTTTTCAAAAAATTTTTTTTATTTTTATTTATTTTAAAATTTAAACTAAATTAATTTTAATGTAAAATTTTTTAATTGATTTATTTACTTTTAGTTTACAAGATTCAATCCAGAGTGTGTTTGTGTGCGCATATGCTCGCCCTCTCTAGATAGACAGACAGACAGATAGATATAAGCATCAAACATATCACACTGCAAAATTCATCTTCATAATATGAAGCAAAACATACAGGACCATGAAAACCTCAAGTTTTAGGGAATAAATTATTATATTACTGCTTCAAAGTTACACAGTTGTTTCATACATTCTATAACTCACCATTATTGTGTCACCTCAACTTAAAGTCTCACAGCTTAAATATGCATAATGCCCAACCAAAGGCAGAAAAGTAAACTCCTTCATAAATTCTATAAACCTGATTCATACAACTGCTTTCAAAAACATGTAAGAAAATGCGAACAATACTACAAAACAAGTAATTAATTGCCTTCATTAGTTTACTTTTTTGAGGCATTATGTCTACTAATAGCATAATACCTCCAATGAATAATTGATTGGAATAAAAATCATAGCCCTCTTCCTTTTTGGCATTTGGTAATCACCAGCCCGGGTAGAATTTAACTTCCGTAAGCTAAATGTTTCATCTAGCTCTATCTTCCAATTGGCTATTGAAAGAAATTTGCAGGAAAATAGATTAAATGACATTTTTAAAAATTGAGGAAAGCTTGCTACTCATCCTTGATTAAGACAGAAACTAGAATTTATAGTGTCTGACTGGTACCTGGACATAAAATCCAGGAGTGTATCACTAGCTATTATGTACTGACCACCTATAGTCAACCTTTAATACTGAATTCCAAAAGCCAGTGATATTAATTCTTTCAGAACTTAATAGAGAAACACAGGGCACAGCAAATGCATCTAATGTTGCACTGCCATTCATAACAGATAAAAAGTTAGAAGATTCTCTCTTATCAAAAGCCCCAATACTCCAAACATCGTTGTTTACTTCATACATTGAATTGTTACTGGACAAAGAGATACTAATAAATCTGGTTTGATGTACTATAGCATAAGTTCTTGGCCTAATCCATTTTAGTGATCAAAATAAAAACTGAATAACTAAACTGCTCTTCTTCAAATTAAAATAATGGTTTACAAATAAATGAAAGCCAGTGACAGATTAGATGCATGGCTTCATTTGAATATTAATACATCCTTTATATAAATTCAAAACAAAATATGAAGAGAAAATTAGCAATGTCATTAAACTGAGTAAAACATAATTCAAAAAACCTGGAACAGTACACAACATACAGCTCAGCAACTACATAAAATTAGTCTCAAATACATACTATAGACATTAAATGTCTGGACAAACATAAGTTATTTAAAGGGAATTGAGATCTGAAAAAAAAAATTTATACCAGTACTATACAACACAAACCAATAGAAGTCAGTCCCTTCAGCATCACAAACCTTTGACAAATGAACTAATTATCCCATCTACTTGTACCAGCCCCTCACTTCCATTCCCAACAATTAGGTGTTTCATTATCAAAACTTCAGTGTTTTTTCCCCTCCTACCCATCCTTTTGACTTAATATTTTCTATTGATGGTACAAGCGCTCTCCCAATAACCAAGGTATGAAATTTCTGGCTTCTCCTTTCCCCTTCCTTATCCCTCAGAAGCAAACAGTTGCTAGGACACATGGACCTCCCCTTTTGTGATCTCTTTCATGTGTCCCTTCCTTTCCACTTCCATTTACTCAACTCTTATTTAAACATTCACTGAACTTCTCACTTAACATGTCTCTGTCTCTCTCTCTCTCCCCTTTCCAGTTTAATGTTTATATTCTTGCCAAGATAATCCATTAAATGCATACTTTGAATCATGTCATTCCACTGCTGAAAACTCTTCAATGGTTCATAATTGTCTACTGAATAAAAAAGAAACTCTTCTTGACATTCAAATATGCCATAATAGCCAAGGGCATAATAAGGTTAGAGGATGAACTTGTGAACAAAACATTTTAGAGATGGCAAAATAGCTGAAAGCAGAGGAAACAAGTTTGCAAACAGCCTGGCACAAGACCAAACTATGCCAGATCATTAGAAGAGTACTTATAGATGAAAAAAGGACCAAAGAATAAAAACAGAATAGATTTGCAAGTGTTGGTACAGATCTACTGTGATCATTAGTGACAATGAAACCACCATATTTGGATCCAACACATCTTTACATTGGCTACTGAGGTATGTTTCACTAGATCTATGATCTCATTAAGGTGTTTGTACCTCCAATGGTACAATTCACAGTCTATTCAGGCTCTTTCATTTTGTAATTCCTTGTTCATATTCTTCAGAAGATCCTGACACATTACAGGGCATCTTTAATATCATTTCGAAAAGCATAAAGGAAGTATGAGATTTACTGATTAATCAATCCTCACTCATACTACATGATGAAAGCAACCTCCTTTTCTGATGATACATTTCCTCAACAACAGCCTTTATGCAACTTCTTGACAGAGAACTTTACTGGAAATATGCTAAGTTTACTTGAGTCTATCATGACTCTCTTCATTGTCCTCAGGATCAACTATCAGAGAATACAGTGTTCTAAGATATGATGAGGTAGAGCTAGGATTCAAACCCAGGTCCTCTGATTCCAACTGTCAAGTCAAGTCAGTAAATATTTATTAAATGGTTACTAGATACAGAGCCTACACTAAGTGCCAAGGATACAAACAAAGGCAAAAGCAATCCTTGCCCTCATAGAGCTCAGAGTTTAATGGACAGAGACAATAAGTCAACAACTAGGTACAAGATATCTATAGATCAAGGGGAGAGAAAATAAATTGGAGATAATTCTGAAGAGAAGGCACTAGCATTAAGGTGAACCAGGAAAGGCTTTTTGCATAAGGTAGGTTTTAGCAGAGACTTAAAGAAAGTCAAGGAAGCCAGGAAGTTTTGAACATGGGAAGACAGCCAGTAAAAATCCACCGAGCCAGAACATGGAGTGTTTTGTGTAGGAATAGAAGGGAGCCAGTAAAAGAATCAGAGCATACTTTTAGGGGAATAGAAAAATCAGGAGAGAGCAGTGTCACAAAAACCTATGTAGATGAGATCCTAACCCTTCTATACCTTATATATAATTAATGTAGAATACAGAATATAGTCATCTCATACATCTCCTGTATGTGTCGATGTACACATATTGGAATATGTTAAATATAAATGGAAGTAAATTTCTACTCTTTCAAAGTAGTACTAGCATAATTTATTTTTGCAACAAGAATTCTGATGCAAAGCCCATGTAAGAAAGTCAAGACCATATGTTTTCAGTCTGAAGCCAACAAACATAGCTGAAATAGTGATGAAACAGCATACAATCTAAAAGGAATATTAATATATAGCTAATAGACAGTATCAATCATGGTCTAACCAATTATAAAACTTCCCTGGAGGGCCTAAACAATCACTATTACCTCTCAGAATTGATATTTGGTAAGAAGTGTGAATAATCAATTTTTTCAATTAGGAAGTCAGTCCTCTTCCCATCCTTAACTACTATTATAATTATTTTGTACTTGAGCTATGAGGGAAAAAAGTACACTTCCCATTATGAAGAACTCAAGCTAAAAATACCAATAAAAATTTCATAGAACCCATAAGGACTATAACCTGAATGAACTATACATAATCTCTACCTCTCATATCTGAAATTAAGACAAATCTTGTAAGGAGATCCTGAAGCAACTGTAAATAATGTAGACCTGGTTGATTCAGTTAGGTGAAATTGCATAAAAAAAAACATTTCAATTCAATCAAATTCAACTGACTCAGCATTTACTGGCATACTATCTGGCCAGCTGCTATACCAGGCACTGGAGAACAAACAAAAACCCCCAAACAATCTAAACCCTAATGCCTGTAATCTCAGCTTCTTAATGGCAGAGATTAAAATTCCATTTATAAGACAAGAGACCATCAGTTACATTAAAATACATAGTAATCTGTCCACTTCTCAAAAATTCTGTAATTGACTCTCTGTAGACTAAGCTAACTCCAAGACTGAGTGAACCCTGCTGTCTTCCCATAGAATTTCCGATCAAGATACAGATTTAAACAAAACACATCCCCCCATAGTTGTAGCAACGCTTGTACTCCCAAAGGACCAGGCAGAATTATAATTCATACCAATGCTTAATAATTAATAATATTCAAAAATCATCTTCTACAGTACTGATAATCAAGAACTATTAATCATTCCTAGGATCCATCTGGTACATTGTACAAGAATATCCTGAATGTCCTGAAGACTCATTCTTCCACTAAACCAAATTAGTTCTCATGGCTTTTGATCTTCACAGAAGATTTAGTAGGAACTGAAAGCAAGAGCATTCTCAAAATAGGATCCAAGCTCAGGAATGTATTTCTCTCAACTGCAGAAAATGTCTGGAATTGTTAACTGTTGATTGCTCAACCCAGGCTCTCATAATTAAAAGAAACAGTGTTTGATATAAAGAAAAGATCAGGGGCGGCTAAGTGGCACAGTCAATGTGGCACTGGCCCTTGGAGTCAGGAGGACCTCAAATCAAATCTGACCTCAGACACTTAACACTTACTGGCTGGGTGACCTTGGGCAAGTCACTTAACCCCAACTGCCCTGCCTTCCCCCCTCCAAAAAGCAAAAAAAATAAAATAAAATAAAATAAAATCATTAACTATTAAAAAAAAGTTTTATGTTATTTCTGCTAAATTAAAGCAGGAAGGTGCATCCTGAAATTTAAAGGCCAACAATATAACAACAAGCAGCTTCAACAAGTTCAAAATAACCTGAGGTCTTCGTCTTATAAATTGTTGACATGATACAACTGGTAGCTATGAAAAGAAGATTTATCACTTTTGAGAAAGTATCTTTATAGCAAGAGTTTGTTCAAAGGAAAGATAACCAGGTATATCTATGAGCTTTAGAACAAAGAGTTTAAATTCTAGTTAGGGTGACTCCATCTCCCTAACCAATTGATAAAAGATGCAGGACAACACAATTTAGCAAATTAAATATTTAGGATAACAGAATCAGAGGAAGCTAAGTGATGTAGTTGATGGAATGCTGAACCTGGAGTGAAGAAGAGGCAAGTTTGAATCTGGCCTCAGACACATACTGGCTCTCTGTGACCTTTATTAATTAGTAAAATGGTAATAATAATAATAGCACCTACTTTCCAGGCTGTTGTGAGGATAAAATGAGTTATTTGTAAATAGTTTTGCAAAACCTAAAGTGCTATCTAGCTGCTTGCTATGGATTTCAAAGGCCATCTGGTTCAACACCTTCATTTCACAGATGAGAAGACAGAGGTCCAAAGAAGTTAAATGACAAGCCCAAGATCAAACAGATAATGTTAGGGGTAGAAATTAAACCAGGTCTTGACACCAGATACAAGTATTCTTTTCACTGTACCATAAAGGTTTTATTACGTATTCAAATTGCTTAATATTTCATTCCTATATTTTTAAATATGCAAATTTATCTTCTACTGATGAGGAGAAATACTCAAATATATAAAGAGCATAAGAAAAATAAAATGTAACAAAAAATAAAAGATTGTAAACGACTGCACTTGATTACACACCTTCCTTCTTTTATTGTTCATCCAACCCAAGTCATATATGTATTAACATTAATAGCATGTTAACCCTCATTTGTTCTAACTTTCTAACCACACAGTTACAGGTAATGTGTCTTTTGGTGCTGTTTTCTTCACTTTTTATCATTTCATAAAATCTTTACTGTATTTCCTTAAATTCATTTTATGACACAATAATGCTCCATTCAATTGGCATGACATGATTGCTTAGTTCTTCTTCAATCATTAGACACTCGCTATTTTCCAATATTTTTTGCTCTGACAAATGGCAGTGACTCCCCTTTAGTTAAAAAGTTCTTGGACTTTTCCATGTCACAGATTCCTTTATCAGTCTGGCCAAGTCTGGGGCCCTGCTCAGGATAATATTGTTAAATGCACAAAATGAAACAATCAGGATCACAAAAGAAAACAAGTATATTGAAATACAATTATAAAAACGTTCTTTAAAGTTCATGGATCCCAGGTTAAGGACAATTGCTTTAGTCAGTCTTACTCAGATTCAAACCCACACAACTCTAGGGACAGTTCTGATAAAGACAAAGTGATATTTACTCAGACACACTTGTACAACTTTAGACAAAATCAGAATCCTTGCCTTTTACCAAATGATTCTTATCCCCAAACACAGCAAGTCAATTTCCTAAATTACCTCTCTTGCTTTTTTGGTGGTTAGACCTTCCAATTCCTCCCACATGTGCCAGAAGGGTGCACTGTTTTAGGATTACCAGTGGGGTAACTCTCTATCCACTCCAGCCTCTTCCTCTCCCTTGCTTCTTAACAGTTCTGCTACATGCAGTGAAAGAATTTCTCTTTTCCCTTGTTTTTGTTGTATTTTATTCACTTTTCCAAAATAAGCAAGGAAGTTATTCTGGGTCAAGATGATTAAAGTTGTAATCCAAAAGAACAGTTTTTTCCTCCCTTGTCTTTCACTAAGCAAAGCTATTGATGAAAGAGAAGAGGAATTGGGGTGAAGGAACAACTCTGGCCCCATTTGGTGATAAGGGAGTGTTATATAGTATAAGCCTCTTCAACTTGTGAATTATGAGCTAAAAAACTATTTCTAGGATTATCCATATGGATTTTGGTATTTTTCAGATAAGGAAGAGTACTATGGAAAAACAAGAAGTGAAGAGAGTTGCAATATCCTCATGTCTGAGGCAGGTCCTTTCAAATGTTGATGTTCTAGGCATACAAAGTAGGCAAATGTTGTCTTTTCCTTTGAAATATAAGCTTTTTGATAGCAGAAGCCATTTCATGTCTCTCTGTATCTAGTCCATGGCACAATGCTCAGAATGACATAGAATTTAATAAATTTTTGCTAATCGACAGGCCCCTGACATGGCTAGATAGTAAAATAATAATAATAATAATATTTAAATAGCGGTTACTATGTGCCAGGCACTGCGCAAAGCACCTTACAATTATCTCATTTGATCCTCACAATAAACCTTGATAGGTAGGTGCTAGCCCATTTTTTAACAGTTGAGGAAACTGAGGCAGAAGTTAATTATTAGCTTAGGGTTGCAGTTTGTATGAGTCTACAATCAAATCTGAACTCAAGTCTTCCTGAGGCCAGGTCTGACACTTTATCCAGCGCCATCACTTAGCTGCCTCTACAAGAAGGTCACACTCTCAAGATACATTTGAGAGTACCTTATCTTTAGGCAAAAATTATCTCCAAGGGAGGCAGAAATTTCCACTTACAGGAAGGATACTGTCAATCATGGCTAACTATTCCTTCCTCCTGCTAGGTAGAATGCTATCCTGAACAAAGATGGGAAATCCAAGCAAGCAAAGCCCACGTAATTTTCGTGGGAATGGGGCCACTCTTGTCCTCCTACCACAAAATGATTGGTTCGGAAATTAAACCAGTGAAACATGGAATACGAGAGCTGAATGGACTTCAAATTGCTTCTAATCCAAGCATTTAATTTTACAGATATGAAAACAGAGGCCCACTGGAGTAAAATTACTTGCTCAACTTTAGATAGCAAGTATATTCTGAGCAAATACTTAACCAAACAACATCATGCTCATGACACGCAGTGCCAAGCCTTTTGTTAATAATTGTTTTAAATAATCATTTTTAATAGCATATATATTGATAGATTATGGGTAAAACAAAATTATTTCATCATCAGAAAAATATTAGGGATACCTGTTCCATAGAAGAAATTCATATCCTACTTCCCTTACTGTCTCAGTAAACAGTAAACCAATCAGACAATCACTATCCCCATTCAGCAGCTACTCATTTTTTTGGGTAGCATTCACTGACATTGAGTGGCCTAAGGGCATATGCAATGTAAACCAAGTGTGCATATTTTGTGTTCAGAACAGGGCAGCAATAAAGTTGCTTGATGAAACAAGGGGCAAGCACTGCCATAAACACCTTGGAATCATTATGTTTGATTTTTAATTAATTTTTGGTCATGGTGTGGTTGGAAGCCTTTTACTGTTGTCAAATTTTTTTTTGCAATCCCATATGGGGTTATGACAAACAGTTTAAGAGCCATTGAGCTAGTCTACTGTCCTCGCTCCATGATGGAGTAGAATCACTTGAGGCTCTAAATTTACTGAGAAATGAAAAAAAAAAATTCTCCCTTCTCTCTTTTTTTTTTTTTGGCTTCACAATTTGCCCAACCCAGATTGTCAACAACACTACTATGAATTTTAAAATGATTAGAAATGATACACTGTGCTTTACTCATTTTTATAGAATAATAAACCTTAACACAAAATCAAATACATATAAATACATATTATTCAAGACAACTATTTTAGGGATACATGTCTTTAGCCTCAAACAAGAATTTGTTTGGACGTGACTTATCATACATTTATATCTGAGTTACCAATCATTCCCAATTTAACTTTTTCTTCCAGGGCACTGAAAGAACTTTATTTTGTGACTACTTGTTCTCATCTGGAGATCAGGACCTCAAACTGCTTGGTAAATTCATTGGAATCCTAAAGGGAATTAAATTTAATTGCTGACATCCTGATAAGATCATACCAACCACCATAAGTCATATGAAAAATGTGGGGGTGAGGAGAGGTTCCTTATTTTTAATATAAATGATCCAAAGCATCAATTACTGAATTATGTCTGGAATGTGTATAAACAAACATGGAAGCACTACCTTTCCTAAAACCACACTTTCAGTATATTTTAAAAGCCCAAATCAGGTTTTTAAAATTTAATTGTTAAAGACTGGAACATAATTTTCACTTAATCATGACAAAATTATCTTTTTGATTTTAGCCTATTTTTTATTTTATGCTCATCTGCTTTAGTTTAGGGTTCTAGTCCTACTTCTGCTACTTATTAGCCAGACAACTAGGAAAATAATTGAAACCATGACTTCTTAAATATTCTCATTTTTGAAAGAGAAGACAGAAGTAAGACAGGAATAGAATGATAATAACTCACATTTGTATAGCTCTTTAAAGCTTGTAAACAACAAAGGAGGTAGAGAATGCAGGTATTATTAATCACCACTTTACAAATAAGAAAACTGCAGCTTAAAGTTAAAGATTAGGTCATCACAACCTGTTTTGATTTCTCCAGTCTAAAGGCAGAGTTCCTTTCACTCCAACTCTAAACTATTAACACAAAATCAGCTGTCCAAGAAGTGGACAACTACATTTATTACTTAGCTTTCATCATTCTATAAAGAAAATTTCTAAAGATGTTTTTGGTCTGAGTATCATTCATAAACTTAAATTTATTCTGGCTTTAGTCTGCTGGGTGGATAATTATTTTCATTGCATGTTTCTTCATATTCATTCTTAATTTCATGCTCCTATTTTTCATCTTTCATACATCACTTTTTGCAATCATAACATTCATAGACTTCTTTGTCAAATTAAAACAAAGAAGAGGGCTTTTAAAAATCTTCCTCTTTTCTCATTCCTCAGGACAATTTGTACCTGTATTGTCAGAATTTCTTTTTTAACGTTTTCCTAATCCTCTTTAACCATCCTCCCTCTTAGAATTTCATATCCGTGTTTTCTCATTTTGTAGATCACCTTTCCTAGCATTGAACAAGCATGTCACACTATGCCCAGCATTCCTCTCTTTGGCTATTATAAACCCCCCAAGATTTAATCCCTTCTACATGACCAACCAATTTTTCTTTAGCAGAATGCAGTCCACTAGTAGCAACTCCCCTCACACTTCTTCAAACTTTTGGAGGGATGATGGCTCCACATCCAATTAAATACTGAGTGTTGTTATAAAGTTAAAAAAAAAGATAACTGATTAAAATATCTAGGTATATCTGTAATATTTGTAAATATAAAGAACTGAAGGCAATCTAATGTTTAATAATACTTGGTGAATGATTTAAAAACTTTGGCCAATCAATATACTGGGAAAAAAAAGAGACAGTATAAGGGGCAACTAAGTGGCACACTAGAAAAAGACCCCAGCCTAGAGGCAGGAAGACTGGAGTTCAAATCTGGTCTCTGGGCAAGTCAGTCAACCTCTGACTCAGTTTCCTCACCTTACAGAACCCACCTCCCAGGCTTGCTGTGAGAATTAAATAAGATAATATTTGTAAAGTGCTTAGCAAAGTGCCTAGCACAGAGGTGGGGAACCTGCAGCTTCAAGGCCACATGTGGCCTTCTAGGTCCTTGGGTACAGCATTTTGACTGAGCCCAAGTTTTACAGAACAAACCCTTTTATTAACGGGATTTGTTCTATGAAGTTTGGATTCAGTCAAAGAATCATACTTGAGGACCTTGAAGGCCACATATGACCTCAAGACACCAGGTTGCCCAACCCGCTCTAGAAAGAGCAAGGGCTATATAAATGTTAGTCATTAGGTACCACATCACAATTAGCAGACTGGCTAACATGACAAAACAAGAAAGTGATAAATGTCAGAGAAGATGTGGGAAAACTGGAATACTAATGTATTGTTGGTGGAATTGTGAACTAATCCCATCATTCTAGAGAGCAATTTGGAACCATGCCCAAAGGATTATAAAACTGTGCATATCCTTTGACTCAGAAATACTGCTTCTAGGTCTGTATCCCAAAGAGATCATAAAAATGGGAAAAGGACCACATGTACAAAAATATTTATAGAAGCTCTATTTGTGGTAGCAAAGATTTGGAAATTGAGGGAATGTCCATCAATTGGGGAATGGCCAAACATGTTGTAGTATACAAATGTAATGGAATACCATTATTCCATAAGAAATGATGAGCGGATAGACTTCAGAAAAATGTGGAAAGACTTACATGAACTGATGCTGAGTGAAGTGAGAAGAGCCAGGAAAACACTGTACACAATAACATACAAGTTCAAATCTCATTTCAGATATATGTTACCACAGGAAAGTCAATCTCTGGATTGCAGTTTCCACATCTATATAAAGGGAATAATAATATTCATAGTACCTAGTATCACAGTACAGGATTGCTGTGAGGATCAAATGAAATAATATATTTAAAGTGTTTTGCAAATCTTTTAACAACATACAAACACCAACTAATGTTCCTTTGTATTATTAGCAATCATGCTTTTGGTTTAAGCATGTAGTCCATGGAGTTCTATTAATATAATGCTGTACTATGTTTCCAATCAAGTCTGTATATAGTAACTATTTATAAATATAAATAACGGAAACAACCTAAATATTCAATGGACAAAGCTGTCTTAGGGAAAAGCTTTGAATGTGCATATATGGACATGGCACACAAGTACCAATTGAAACAAAACAAAGATAATATTCAATAATGAGACCAACTACAATGGTTCTATTCATTACAAAAAAGTTAAGACCAGAAAAGGAAAAAAAAGACAGAATAAAAGGGCTTTTGAATATAAGCCAAATTTAATAAGTGCGGCTAGATTGTTTCATTCTTAAATTTATACCTCAAAAGTGTAAAAAGTATTCTACCAAGACCACTAAAGATCGTATGTATGACAACCACTTAAAAATGTAAAAACATTCTCATTTTGTCTTGAGCTTATTTTCTTATCTAGAGTCTTATTTTTTCTAAGAAAATGAACATAATGTGGCACATTTTCTAAAAAAAAAAAAGCTTTAAAACACTGTGAAAGAATATTTAAATTCTAACTATTGTCAAGTAAGAGGTGGCACATGACTCTAAGCAAGATCATTCGTGTAAAGGATGTTGTAGTTTTTATTTTAACTACGGGTTTGGTAAAATGATGTTAACTACATTACAGCAGAAATATGACTAGTTTATTTAAACATGTTATACATATGGGTAATACTCAAATGAGTATTTTCTTAATTTTACCTAATGACATATCAAATTGCTGCCTTCAAAGGAATTTTCACACATCCTATTGAACAATTTTTGTCAATAATAGCACTGTCCTGGTCCTTCAAATTCAAATTTTTAGAGTCACTTTTAAATCCTCTCTTTCTTCTAAATCTAACACCTTATACCAGGAGTGGGGAACCTGTAGCCTCAAAGCCCAAGGATTTGTTCTGTGAAGTGCAAAGCGCTGCACTTGAGGACCTAGAGGGTCATATGTGACGTCAAAATCTCAGGTTCCCTACCCCTGCTTTATACCATTTATGACTACATTGTTATCAATTTCCCTTCACTCCTTATAACTTTTGTTTTCTCCATTTCTAATGGTGTTTTGCTGGATCAGCGACTCATCATCTCACCCTTGGATTATTACAACAGCTCTTTAATCTATTTAATACCCGATTGTTAATAACAATTTTTCAAAAATAGTATTTTCCCCTGAGACAGTTTTTGCCTAATGTCCTATTTTGGTTCACATTACCTTAATAGTAGAAAATCTGGGGGCAGCTAGGTGGCACAGCGAATAGAGCACCAGCTGCCCTGGAGTCAGGAGGACCTGAGTTCAAAACCAGCCTCAGACACTTAATACTTGGGACCTTGGGCAAGTCACTTAACACCAATAGCCCTGCCCTGTCCCCTCCAAAAAGCAAAAAGAATGAAAAAAGAAAATCTAAGCCTCTCATCTTAGCCTTCATGGGGCTTCAGCAACTGATATTTTACCATCACCTCTTTTTCCCAGTATCTCACCAACTTCATTTTCTTTAATGAACCCACTGTAACAAGTATAGGGGGTTGGAATACCTATACTGATCATCCAATATTAAAAGAACTATACTACAAAAGGACATAAAAACTTTTTATTATGGGTTAACCACAGAGCTACAAAACCCATCCCCAAATAAAATGCAGTAATAGAAAAATGTGAACTTCCTTAAATTCATTTATTACCAGAACAGGTAAGAGTAAGGGAAAGAAGATATGAGGAAACACTGACAAAAGAATGATCCTTACTGAGAATTTGTAAATTGCATTACATATCTTTATTACTAATATGATATGATAGCATTCAAAGTCCATCAGTGGATGTGAATGAAAAAGAGCAAGATAATCCATATTATGAACATGTAAGCATTATCTTTTGAACTGAGGTAAAGCCAAAATATGCCAAAACATGTACCATTTGTTTCTCTCAGACTCACCATCTATCCACAACATCTAACTATAAAAATATCCAGGATATTCACAATTTCTGACAAACTGACCCATCTTATGGTGTCCTATTCTACTTGTTCTTCCCTATGATGATTCATTTTGAGATCCATTTCCATATAAACTATGTAAGCAATTTAAGAATTTCTTCTCTTCTCATTTATAGACACCCCCATTTCAATTCACTGTATGACAGACACTCGAAAAGCCTATCCTCTACATAACAAATTCAGCAAAGTTGTATTGTTAAAAAGCATCATTTCAAGACTGGTTGACAACATATGGTCTTAAGACATTACTGGCAGGGAATTTGTTTATTTAACTACTTATTACATGGGCAATACTAATTAAACTATGCGAGAAGTTTTCACTTGACATCTGCCTAAAGCTTCAAAGTCACTATAAAAGATTAACATCTTTAATTTAGTATGGATTTTGACTAGAGATATAATTAATTCTGTGCATGTTTCCTTCCCCAGTTTGAATGTAAACTCTTAAAGACAGTCTCTTTTTGTTTCTATTTGTGGCCCATTGTTCAGCACAATGCCTGGCACACAGTAAGCACTTAATAAATGCTCCTTGACTTGACTTTCAACTTGTGCTTTTAATTACTTAAAAAAAAAAATAACCAAGTGATATCCCAACACTCACCTCAACTCCTTTTCTTTGGACTGGTATATTTTGTTTTGCCAGTCACTTCCGAATAATACCCCTCTCTTCCATCCAACCACCATAATGTAATCATTTTTATAAGACAAAAAGCAGCTAAGCAAAACTATTTATAATGCACTTGGAATTTACAGCTGACCAGCATTCAAATTTCATGAAACAAACTGGTTGCTAAGCTAGATGCCTGAATTATTTATTGTCTTTTAGTTCTGTCTTCATTTACATCATTGAAGTCACTGTGTGTATTATTCCTTTAGTTGCGCTTTTTTCACCCTGTATCAGGTTACATATATTCTCCAGTGTTTCTCAGAATTCTTCATCTGTCACTCCTTATAAGACAATAATATTCTTTTACATTCCTATATCATAATTTGTTTAACCATTTCTCTCCTGGTGACTATATAAATTCATTTACAACTTTCTGCTACAAAAATATTGCTATTATTACTATTTCTGTACACCCTAGAACCTTAAGTTCTATCAATGACCTCTTATAAGAGTATGAACATAGTAGTGAGACCACTATATGAAAGAATATATGCAATTTAGTAACTTTTCTATTGTAAGTCTAAATTGTTTCCTTAACAACTAAAACTCACAACTTCACCAACAATGATATTAGTGTTCCTGTTTTCATATAATTCTTAAAATATTATTTCTATTGTTACTATTTTTCCCCAATTTGGTGGATATTAGTTTATATAAGGTGATGTTTTAATTTTTGATTCTTCTATCATTAGATTTGTAACTTACAGAACTGAATTAAAATAAAATTATAGTGCTTCACAATTATATTACATTAGTTATGTGTATTGGGGCAGTTAAGTGGTATAGCGGATAGAGCACCAGGCCTGGAGTAAAGAAGACCAGAGTTAAACTCCAGCACTTACTAGCTGTGTGACCTTGGGCAAGTCACTTCACCCTGTATGCCTCAGTTCCTCTTCTGTAAAATGAGCTAGAGAAGAAAATGGCTAACTACTCCAGTATCTTTGCCAAGAAAATCCCAAATGGGATCATGAAGAGTTGAGCATGACTGAAATGACTGAATAACAATTTTCTTCAGTTTGCTTTTGTACCTCTTTTTCCAATTAGCCAATTCTGCTTTCTGAGGAGTGATTTTTTTTATCAGCAAATTTTTGCACCTCTTCTTTGGTCAATTCTGTTTTTTTAAGTGTTATTTTCTTCAGTAATTTTTTTTAATCTTTTAATTTTTAAAATTTTTTTTAGAATCTTTAATCTTTTACACAAAGTTCTTAATTGTCTACTCATAGTTTTCTTCCTTAGCTTTAATTTCTTCACCTAATTTTTACAACTCTTATGTGATTTTGAAAATAATTTTTTACCTCTTGTAGGAATTCTTGTTAGGTTTTATGCCTAATTCACATTTTTTTCTTTGAGGCTTTGCTGTTTGGAATTTATTGTTTTCTTCTAGATTTGTGTCTTGCATAGTAGTTTTTTATGAATAAGTTCCTTTTTTGTTGTTTACGCATTTTTTTCCTCCCAACTTCGTGATTTGGA
The DNA here is from genome assembly GCA_028646575.1 of Pseudocheirus occidentalis. NCBI lineage: Eukaryota > Metazoa > Chordata > Mammalia > Diprotodontia > Pseudocheiridae > Pseudocheirus > Pseudocheirus occidentalis. The sequence goes on from CM053597.1 coordinate 134,015,450, forward strand.
ACTTTATGTTAATGTTGGGTTCTGTTCCCAGAAAGGGGTGGGGGAGAGGCAGAGTGTCAAGTTTTAGGTTTTTTACACTGTTGTTTTCTGAACTACTTCTGGGGTTTCGAAAGTTTATGGTACTTTTAAGGTGATATGATCTAGGGAAAATTATGATCGTTGCTGTCTTAGTCTGCACTCTTGTCCTTACTCAGAAAGGGCCCCTGATCCCTTGGGACCAGAAATGATGTTACTCCTAAGGGGGCCTCTTCCCTTGGGACCAGAAAACTGTTCCTTACAATCCCTGATGCCCTTGGGGTTGGAAGTGATACTGTCCCTCAGGTGTTCCATTTCCTCTTGATCAAAAATGTTTCTCCCTGCCCTTAAACTGAGTGTGTTTCATTATTAGTCCTCTGGAATTACTGATCATTACATTGATCAGAGTTCATAAATCTTTCAAAGTTGTCTTTAAAATACTGTTACCTGGGGCAGCAAGGTGCTGCAATAAATAGAGTACCAGCCCTGGAGTCAGGAGGACTTGAGTTCAAATCCAGTCTCAGACACTGAACACTTACTAGCCATGTGACCTTGGGTAAGTCACCTAATCCCAATTGCCCTGCCTTCCCTCCTCCAAAAAAAAAGTAAAATAAAATAAAATACTGTTTCCATTGTATGTATGTGAGAGAAGGGGGAGGAAGAATGAGGAACAGAGAGAAAGTGGGAAAGGAAGAAAGGGAGGAGGGGGGAGAGAGAGATCTTCTCGTTCTGTTCCTTCATTCTTCTTCAGTTCATATAACTCTCCTTAAGTTTCTCTGAAAGCATACCCTTCATAATTTCTCCCAGAACACTTCTATTATATTTACAAATCATATTTATATCAACTTATAAATCATAACTTTTTCTGCCATTCCCCAGTCGATCAGTACCCCCCCCTCAGATTTCAATTCTCTGCCACCTCAAAAAGACATATTTTTGTATAACCTCAGTTTTGTTATGGGTGGTTTTTGGTTTTTTTGGCCTAAGATGAACACAATCCCTTACTCTACCATCCTATCTAATTCCTTCTCAATTTTCCCTCCTATTTCCTTATTCAATGGAATGTGTTTCTGTACTCAATGATGTGTAATTTCTTCTCCTTTGAATGGCTCAGAAGATAGTACTGCTCAAATGTCAGCTGCTTTCTAGATCCCTTCCTCCTTATTTGTATAATTACTATTTATTGTTCATTAAAAGTAAATCTATTACTATTGCTTAAAAGTATATGCTAACATTTTGCTGCCCATAAAGTGTACTGTATATCAAAATCAATCAGTTGATATCACCCTGTCTTTTAAATTTAAGGTCTAAAACATTATCTGACTAAATTATAAGAAATATTTCTAGTTCTTAAGATTAGTACTGGCATGAGGATATGTGTGTGTGTGTGTGCATATGTGTATGTGCATGTATATGTATAAATTCAGCTTTATGAATTTCTACTCCTCAATTCACAGTCTACAAAAAAGTAGAAGCATAGTAAAATTAAAGTGTGTGCATTTTTCTTAGGGATAATTTTGTGGTTTGGTATTTAGTGAATTTATCCAACTTCTTGCATTTTTGGTAATATTTTCATTCTTGAGATAGACTGCAAGCCAAAGAATTTTCTAAACCAATGAAAACCCTTGTTTATGGCTTCTTTGGAAACTATTTTCTTGATTCCCCATCAATTAGTTTATAAATGCAATTCAATTAGTACAGTGGCATAGGGCCAGGGTCAAAACAGCAGAGTAAAAAAAAAGTACAGTCAGTTCTGCCTCCTCCCCACCACCCAACACAAATCCTTCAAAATGGCCTTAGAAAGTCGATAAACTGAATCCTGATATAGAAATCCAATAAAAATCATAGTAAAGCATTAGTCTCCTCCAAACTGGCATAGGAAGACAGATATCTACGGACACTGGTGATGGGGTCTGGCTATCAGAAATCATGAAGAGGATGATTTCAGAGAAACTTGTAAAGACTTACATGAATTGATTAAGAGTAAAGGGAAAAGAATCAGCAGGTCAATTTATGTAATCACAATAACAGGATTTTTAAAAAACTTTGCAAAACTTAGGATCTCAAAGGACTAATAATAAAACACACTGACAGAAAAATTAAACAACTTCTGATAAGAGAGGTGAGCAACTCAAGATTGCCAAAGGGGACATATGTTTTAATTGTGTGCATACATATGTGTGTACATATGTTCATACACACATACACACACACAGCCAAAGGAAAATTGTGTTTTTCTGAAATATATGTGTTTGTAACAGGAGTTTTCTTTTCTTCTCAGTGGGTGGGGAGGGAGGAGAGGAAGAGAGAAGAGGCAGTAAACCAATGAGACAGAGAGAAGGCAAATTTAATATATTTATACATGTACAACAAAGGAGTTGGCTTTTGAGTGATACGGCTGGATCACTGTATCATAAAAAATACTTATGCAGCTAAGTGAAAAATTAATTGGAGAAAGACAAACCAGAAGAGGGGTACTAATTAGGAAGTTACAACAATATTTCAGGTGATGGGAGACAAGAGCCTGACCTAGAGAAGTGGAGCAATTGATATCAGAAATAATGGTAAAATCAGCAGAACTTGGCATGAGAGGAAAGATTAAAAATACATTCTAAGTTTTTTAAGCCTGAATGACTTTAAAAAAAATATATGGTGCTTTTAACAAAATTTGGAAGTCAGGAAGAAAGGCAGGTTTAGGGGTGGGGTTGAACAAGAATGTCAAAATTAACTATCTCCCATCTTTTAAAAGGAAAGAAGTTAAGGGGCCCTAAACTTCTTTTAAGGGACCCCAGCTTCCAAGAAAAATGTAGACTGGTTACAAGCCACAGAACAGTTTAAGAAGGATTTTGAAAACCAAATAAGAGAAGTGGAGGAAAAAATTGGGAAAAGAAATGAGAATGATGCAAGAAAATCATGAAAAGAGTCAACAACCTGACTGAAGAAAACAACACCTTAAAAAATAGATTAACTCAAAGGGCAAAAGAGGCCCAAAACGCCAATGAGGAGAAGAATGCTTTAAAAAGTCTAATCTGACAGATGGAAAAAGAATCTCAAAAGCTTTCTGAAGAGAATAATTCCTTCAGAATTAAAGTGCAGCAAATGGAAGCAAATGACTTTATGAGAAATCAAGATTCTATTAAACAGATCTAAACAAATGAAAAAATAGAAGGCAATGTGAAATATCTCACTGGAAAAACCACTGACCTGGAAAATAGATCCAAGAGAGGTAATTTAAAAATTACTGGACTACCTAAAAGCCACGATCAAAAAAAGAACCTAGAAATCATGCTTCAAGAAATTCTCAAAGAAAATTGCTCTGATATTCTAGAACCAGTGGGCTAAAGAGAAATTCAAAGAATTCACTGATCACCTCTTGAAAAAGATGCCCAAAAGAAAAATCCTAGGAATATTAAAGCCAGGTTCTGGAGTTCCCAGATCAAAGAGAAAATATTACAAGCGGCCCAGAAGAAACAATTTGAATATTGTGGAAACACAATCAGGATAACACAAGATCTAGCAGCTTCTACATTAAGGGATGGAAGGGAAGTTAAAGGAGGTAGGATTAAAACCAAGAATCACATACCCAGAAAAACTGAGTATAATGTTACAGGGGAATATATGGTCATTCAATGAAATACAGGACTTTCAAGTATTCTTGATGAAAAAACAAGAGCTGAACAGAAAATTTCACTTTCAAATACAAGCAAGAAAAGCATGAGAAGGAAAACAAGGAAAAGAAATCATAAGGACTTATCAAAGTTGAACTATTTACATGCCTACATGGAAAAATGATCATTGTAACTTATGAAACTTTTCTAAGTATGAGGATAGTTGAAGGGAATATAAATGTGTATGTATTTCCTACAGGAAAGTAGGGGGGGAAGGGGACAAGAAGGGGGATGATAAAAAGAAGGAAAGATTGGGGGGAAGGGAGTTAGAAGCACACACTTTTGAAAAGGGACAGAATCAAAGTAGAAAACAGAACAAGTGGGGGGTGGGATAGGGCAGAGGGAAATGTAGTCAGTTGTTAACAATATATCCACTATGGAAATGTTTTACATAACTACACATGTACAACCTATATTGAATTGCTTAACTTCCCAATAAGGGTGGGTGACAAGGGAAGAAGAAAAAGAATCTGGAATTCAAAGTTTTAAAATCAAGCATTTAAAAAAAGTTTTTTTTTATATGCAACTAGGAAATAAGATATATAGGCACTGGGGTATGGATATCCATCTTGCCCCACCAGAAAGTCGGAGGGGGGGATGGGGAAGGATACAGGGGAGAGGAGATTGGAGGAGGAGGTACTCAGTGGGATTGCTGTTTTGGGGTGTGGGGTAGGGGAAAGACGAGAAAATCTGTTAACTCAAAATCTTGTGGAAATGAATGTTGTAAACTGAAAATAAACATAAATTAAAAGACAAAAAAAATAATCAAACACAAGCAAAAAAATAAATAAAAGCAAAGAAGTTAAAATATCTCAATGCTGAAAAAAAATTTTCCTGAAATTTTAGCCTCAGAGATAAATTAACGTTCATGGAATGCATTACTATCAGGCTTTGAACTGTAATAAGATTTTAATATATGCTGCAATTGAAAAAAGCAATCAATCCTGAGTCTAAAGAGAAGAAAGCAATTTGACCTGCTTTTCATTTCTGGAGTCTCTAGTTGAAAAAAAAAATTGCCAAGTGGCAAGTTCTTAAATTAGGAACAAGATATTCTAGTTATCTTGATTTTAGAAAATAAGACTGGGATGAGTTGTATTAAGGTGCATGTTTTAATATTTTAATCTTATTGAATCATTTGTACAGTGGACTTCAAAGGAAGAATTCAATTTAAAAAACAAACATGTGTTTCAATAAGCAGCATGCTTTTCACTAAATCACAAATTTAAGAAATGGAAAGAACCTCAGAGTAAAGTGAGTCAGACAGGCAATAAACATTTTGTTATGATAATAACAATAACAATAATAATGTTAGGTGGTAGGTAGGTGGTGCAGTGAACAGAGCCGGTCCTGGAGTCAGGAGGACCTGAGTTCAAATCCAGCCACAGACACTTAACACAAAAACTAGCTATGTGACCTTGGGCAAGTCACTTAATCCCTAATTGTCCTCCAAAAAGCAAACAATAATAAAGTTATTTATTTTTAACATTCTTTTTAAATTGAGTTCCAAATTGTCTTCCTCCTCCATCCACTGTGAAGGCAAGTAGAATAATATCAATTATACATATGAAATCATAAAAAACATATTTCTATATTAGCCATAGTGCAAAAAAAAAGCAAGAAAATTCTATTTCAATTTGCACTCAGAATTCATTAGTTCTCTCTCTCTGGAGACAGAGAGCATTTTTTTTCTCGTGTCCTTTGGAACTGTCTTGGATCACTGCACTGATTCGAGTAGTCAAGTCTTTCACAGCTAATCATCATCACAACATTGCTGTTACTATGCAAATAATCTCACAGTTCTTCTTCACTTTGCATCAGTTCATAGGTCATGCCCTATTTTTTCTGAAACCATCCCTCTCATCATTTTTTATAAGCATAGCATTACTTCTCCTTCATAATCCCATGCCACAACTTGTTCAGCTACTCCCCAATTGATCAGCATCCCCTTACTATCCAATTCTTTGCCACCATAACAAAAGCTGATATAAATATTTTGGTATGTATAGGTACTATTCTTTTTTATTTGACCCATTTGGGATACAAACCTAGCAGTGATATTTCTGAGTCAAAAGGTATGACCAATTTTACAGCCCTTTGAGTATGCAGATAGTTCTCACTTTTTACATAAATGGACCCCAAATGGACCCTTCTACAAACCTCTACATAAAGTAATTTCTATGTAATATAAATCTGCCTGCAGATAAGGGGGAGGTAGAAGTGGGGAAGGGAAACAGGAAGAGGGCCCTGAGCCTGTGGAGGTAAAGACAGTTCAAGGACACTTGGGAACCAGGGACAGAGAAGGAAGAAGATGTTGGGCGTGGGACCAGCCCTATCAGGCTAGTCTGGTCAGAAACAAGAGATAAAACATACAGGAAGCAAATATGCAGGGGCCAGGCACAGGCAGTAATAGGAGAAGATGAACAAAATGTGTAGGCTTTAGACAGACACATGATAACCCAAGCATGGACAGACAGAAGACAGACACATGGAGGCCAGACATGTGGGCAGGCAGGTGGAACACGGAAATTTTTCTTTCTTAGTTCCAGAGCACTAAGCCCCAGATCTGGCAGTGGCAACAGTAGTGTTGGCAATCTCTCTGCAATCCATTCTTCTGATTTCACTTGGAGGGTTTTTTTGGTTTTTTTTTAACGGAGGTCACAGGCGCCATGGAGCAGAAAAAGAGAGAGAACAGTAATGTACTCTAAAGATAAGAGTTTTTTCAAAATGTGGATTTGTTACAGAATGCTTTACATAAAGTCAAATTTATGTAATGTTAATTTCTGTAAAGAGAGAACTGTCTGTTGTTCCAAAATGTTCTTGAGAATGATTGGACCAGTTCACAACTCCACTAACACTTTATTAGTGGACGTATTTTTCACCATCCCCTCTAGCATTTGTCATTTCTGATAGGTATGAGGTAATAGCTCCCAGTTTTTATTTGAATTTCTCTCATCAATAGTGATTTGGGAGGGGCGGCTAGGTGGTGCAGTGAATAGAGCACCGGCCCCGGAGTCAGGAGTACCTGAGTTCAAATCCGGCCTCAGACACTTAACACAAAAAACTAGCCATGTGACCATGGGCAAGTCACTTAACCCCAACTGCCCTCCAAAAAAGCAAAAAAAAAAATAGTGAGTTGGAGCATTTTTCTCATGCATGCATATATAACTTTGATTTCTTCTTCTGAAAACTGCCTGTTCACATCCTTCCATCATTTATCAAATATTTTATTTTTATAAAATTGAAAAATGAGGCTATTATCAGATAAACTTGGAACCTTTTAGCAAAATATAGCTTCCCCTACTATCCCTTTTACTAAAGTCTCTTTTTGCTTTTGCTTCCTCTGAGGTCATGTCTGCTAATTCTGCCTTTTATTATTTCATATGAAGCATAATAATAGAGTTTTGTCCCAGGCCTTTATTATACTCAATTTTTCTGGACAGGTTATTCCTGGTTGTAATCCTAGTTCCTTTGCCTTCTGAAATATATTCTAAGCCCTCTGCTTCTTTAACACAGAAGCCAATAAATCTTGTGTGATCTTGACTGTGGCTCTGTGATATCCTTCTGATTACTTGCAATACTTTCTCCTTGCCCCGAGGGCTCTGGAATTTGGCTATTTCTTTCATTTTAAGATCTCTGTCAGGAGGTAACTGGCACATTTTTTCAATTTCTATTTTACTCTCTGTATCCAAGATATTGGAGTAGTTTTCCTTTATAATTTCCTGAAATACAGCTAGGCTTTTTAAAAAAAAAAAAATGTCTGTCAGGTAGTTCAATGATTCTTAAATTATTGATCCTTGATCTATTTTCCAAGTCATTGTTTTTCCAATGAGATATTTCACATTTTCTTTTTTTATTCTTTTGACTTTCTTTGTTTCTCGATGCCTCACACAATCATTAACTTCCACTTGAGCAGTTCTAATTTTTAAGCAATTATTGTTTTCAGTGAGCTTTTGTACTTCCTTTTTCATTTGGCCTATTCTATTTTTTTAAAGAGTTCTTTCCTTCAGTGAATTTTTGTACATCTTTTACCAAGGTATTATTCAGTATTTTTGTGCCTCTTTTTAGAAAAGTGTTCATTCTCTTTTCATAACTGTCTTGCATCACTCTCATTTCTTATCCTAATTTTTCTTCTACCACTCTCATTGCTTTCTTTAATGCTTCCAAAAATTCTTGTTGGGCTTGGGCCCAATTAACATATTTTCCTTGAGACTTTGCTTGCAGCTATTTTCATATTGTTGTCTTCTGAGTTTATATCTTGATCTTCTCTGCCATGTAGTAGTTTTATACAGTCAAGCTCTTTTTTTGGTGTTTATTCATTTTCCTAGACTATTTCTTGGCTTTGAATTTTATGTTAAAGTTCAGTTCTATTGACTTGAGAGCAGGCAGACACTGTCACAAGTTTCAGGCACATTTGTGTGCTGCTGTTTTCAGAAATATTTCTGAAGGTCTGCAAGTTTCTGGTGCTTCTAAGGTGCTATGATCCAGTAAGAGGTATGGTCACTGCTCTGTCTATGGTCTGTGTTCTGGTCTTTACCCACAAAGAGACCCTGTTCTTTGCAGCTACAAACATTAGCACTCCTCTCTTCCTTGGTGCTATGACTAGAAACCCAGCTCCCTTGTGACCAAAAAAAAAAACTATTCCTCTCTGCCCTGGAAAAATGACACACAATTTCTATGGGCAATAGAGCTGCCAATCAGCACCAACTGCACCTAATGCCAGCTAAAGGTCCCTTGTAATATCCTTCTGACAAATCATCCAGTCTCCCTACTATTTCTGCATAGAAAGTTCCCAAAGCTGTTGCTATTGTTGCTACTGCCACTTCCAAGGCCCACCACTGTAGTATACTTGCCACCCTGGTATCACAAACCACTCCTGTTGACTTCCCAAATTGTCTCAGGCTGGAAAAATGTCTCACTCTGACCTTCTGTTAGCTCTTCTGTGCCAAAATTTGATTTGAAGAGTTATTTTAAAGTTGTTTGGAGGGGAATGTTGGGAGAGTTCTGCTGGGTTGCTGTCTATACTCCGCTATCTTGATCCCATCTTCAGTAAGCATTTATTAAGTGCCTACTATGTGCCAAGCACTATATAAATGACTTGGGACATAAAGGCAAAGTCAATCCCTGCTCTTAAGAAGCTCACAATTTAATAGGGAATATAACAAGCAAATATATACTAACAAACTATGTACAGGATAAATAGGAATAACTAATCAGGGGAAAGCACTAGAATTAAGAAGGACTGGGAAAGGTTTCCTATACAAGGTAGGGTTTTAGTTGGACTTAAATGAAGCCTAAGAAGTCAGGAGTGAGAATTACAGGTATGGATATCCGATGTTAACCTGAACAAGAATGCTCTCTACATCCTTCTTGACACGTAGTCATTGAAGACTACCTAGATCACCTCAAGCCTACCTCCTAAAGCAAGCCATCCACTTTTAGAGGCTCTTCTTTTCATCAGGCCTAAATTAATCCTAAATGCAACTTTCACTGATTGCTCTCAGTATTTCCTATGGAGTTAAACAGAACAAATCTAGTCCCTTTCTCATATGATATTTCTTCACATAACTGAAAAAAGCTATCACACTCTCTCAAGTCTTCTCTTCCTATATGTACTTTTCAGTGAATATGTGGTATTCTCTTAGTAAAATATAAGTTCCTCGAGGACAAGAACTACTCACTTTTGCATTTGTAACCAGAGCACCTAGTGCAGTGCTTGACACACAGCATGACACTTGATACTTACTGATTACTGATTCTTAATGAGGTTCAATCTACTAAAACTCTTAACCATTTTTCTGATGAATTTCTGCATAGCAATGTCTCTTCCATCTTGCACTTTCGACATTCTTTTTTTTGTGATTCTCCAAACATGCCTTTTTCTGGTCACAATACTCATTTATGTGTTTTCTCTCCCTATTAGAATGCAAGATCAGGGTGGCTATGTGGTGGGGGGAAGAGGGGGGGCGACTAGGTGGTACAGTGAATAGAGCACCGGCCCTGGAATCAGGACCTGAGGTCAAATCTGGCCTCAGACACTTGACATAAAAATTAGCCATGTGACTTTGGGCAAGTCACTTAATCCCAACTGCCCTCCAAAAAGAAAAAAAAAAGAATGTAAGATCATTGAGGGCAGCAAAATTTTTGTGTATGCCACAATGCTTGGCATATAGTCATTTGTGCTTTTTCATTCATTTATTGCCTCGAGGAGTTACATTCTATTCTCATTTATATATTACTTTGAAGAAATAATATTTTACTAGTAAATTCATTTTATATAGTGCTATTTAGAGCTTATTATTCCACTAAATGCCCAAACACTGAAAAATATAATTTAATCACTCTGGATGGAAATTTGTCTGAAATGCATTAGACATACTACTTCACTGTCTTTGAACTGGGACCACTCATTGCAGCTGAGGGCTCTCTGTTTAAATTCCTATATTTGGTGACAAAGGCCTCTCCAAAGAAATGATTAAGTGGAAATTCAGTGTCTACACTAGGGAAAGAAAAAAGGAGAAAAACCATGTACAAGATTTATATGTCTAAAATAAATTTATTAAAGGCTAGTCTTTATAGTCAGCTAGAGACAGGAATGGGATGCAGTGGGTCTCCAAATATGTATACAGGGTAGACAGAAAGTTTCAATGATGGTTTCTGAGTTTCCCCTTTTTGTACAAGAAAAACTGCATCTTTGAGGTGTGTAAAAGGATAATCTTTCCTTTTGGGTCATTATTCAATGTTGGGAAACAAGGGGGAATAGAGTATGTGTGTGTGTATGTGTGTCTGTGTCTGTGTCTGTGTGTATTGATATGGTACCTAGAAAAAGGAGGTAATAGTCTAGGTATATTCTGTTCTAGTTAGAAAATTCAATTGAAGGTACCTCATTTTAGGAAGAATGCTGGCAAACCAGGGTATATGCAGAGGAGGGAGATTTTGATGGTGAAAGGACTAGAGATCATACTATATGAGCATTAGCTGAATGAAAAGGCCATGTTTAGCCTAGAAAAGTAAACGTTATAAATTTTGGTAGCAAGCTACAATTATCCAAAAGGCTATCATAGAAAAGGAAACAGATTTTTTTTTCTTCATAGCACCAGAAGGATAGAGGTAAATTTTAATTCAAAATAAGGGACGACTTCTAAATACTTAAAGCTCTCCAAACAACAAATAAGGTTGCCTCAGGAGACACAGGATTCCCCATCACTGGAATTATTTAATTTAAGGCTAGATGACTTATTAAAGATCAAGATTCTCTGATTCAGTATAAGAACCGAATAAAAACTGAGTATCTGTGTATGGCATATCTTTTCTCAAATAAGCAAGCAACTTATCAGTATTATTAAATAGATGACATATCTATCTCCTAAAAGAATGAAATAAAACCAGTGAGTAAAACTAAATGCAGGGCATAGGTCACCATCAAATGCCCAAAATTTAGGTTGCTTTTTTTTTTTCAGAAAGATATTAAGAATAACTAAAATTTGTTCTATTTCAATCATAACTGCAAATAACTGATCTAAAGAAATAAGAAAATCCTGCAGAGTAACAGCAAGTTAGCTAGTGATGTGCACATATGGTACATCTTAAAGTATATCCCTAAACTGGTTAAATGGAGAAACTATTTCCAAATGTGTTATTGTATATATAAGTACTTTGAAAGGAACAATGTACTGAAATACTGCAAAATAGTTATTATCATTATTATTACCTTTTTTGGATATATTCCAAGCAAGTATGATTGTGATTTCAAATGCACAATCTAGGAACCTGGCACTACCTAAATACAACAGGATTAAATTAGCCAACTCTTTCATTTCTTAAAACTAAAACATGGTAATTAAAAAAAAAAGATTTTAGAATTTCATTATTTATACATGGAAGGAACACGTCATTTTCTATTTTAGGAAAAAAGGAAATAGAGTTAAATAAATACAGAGGATTTCTAAGTAGCATTCTGATATTTGCAAAGATAAATAACATTTGCTTCTTTGCTTTTTGAAGATGTGAGATGATGCATTTCTTTGAAACAATAGCAGTTCTGTTTGATGATTTGCTTAAAGATACCTTACCATACTTTAAATGAAAAATTGCTTATATGTAAAATGTGTACTTGATCTCTAAAATCCCATCTAGCTCTAAAATTCTATTATTTTGCAAGCTTCTATTATTTGATGCTGCTTAACATTCTTGGCAATCATTTAAAAGCCCAACTTGAAGTATTTTATAAAAACTCATTTGAATCCTAGGATTACCAAGCTTTAATAAAGAACTATGAAAGCTATGATTAAAATATATTTACTACATCAACATAAGAAACAGTACTGCTTTGGAGAGGCAGCTTCCTAAACATATTTGGAATATGACTCAATTTACATAAAACCTTTCAAAAATATGGATTTTGAAGTATACCTACTTAAAAAAAATCACATGGAGTTATAATGAAGCGGTTGAGTGGGTCAACTATTCTGCCTTGTCAACAAAAATAATACAGTTGTCAGAATTAGCAGCCTAGCCCTTGGACTCATATTTTTTTTCAAAGTTATCCTCAAATCTAAGTTAGTACTTTAAATAACAAAAATCAATATTATATAAATTATTTGATGTCACTGTTCCCTTAACTTGCTTTCCCATAACTTGCTTTAAGATGGAAAAAAGTATGAATTCAATATGAGAATATGAAGGTATATTTCATCATACCACTAAATCTGAGTAGAATTATTAGAAAAAATAAGATTACTTTAAAATGAAATAGCAGTAGATAAATATAAAAACCACTAAAAAGACCAAAAGAATTAACTCCCCTTCAAAACTACAATAATATTGTCCCTTACCACTGACAATATTCATCAGACAATAGCACTTAGATTTCAATCTATTGTTGAATATTCAATCTATATTCAATCTAAGAATTAATATAACTAGCAAAATAAACATAAACTGAATAATTTTCTTACTCGGATATAAACACACTGTAAGACCTTTCAATTTTACCATTAATACTTATATTTTTTATAATTAGGAAGAAGAATTTTTAGCTCATGTTTCTGGCTATGAAAACGGTGAAGAAAATGTTTTCTGATGCAAATACAACAAAATTCTGCTTATTCTCCCTGACTAGCTTGCTTATGATATAACTAAGTTTACCATTTTTATAATTTTTCAATAATAATTGGCTTGTTATTGACTCATGTCTAAGCAAGTCTGAGAAACTATGAAATTCAAATATCGGAATCACAACAGCACATTACTTCATGGTAACTGAAAATACATTTTCAGTAGCTATTCTGTAGAGTTACATAAAAAGATCACTGAACGCCTCAAAGTGCTATGATCCAATGTTCTTACCACTATTCCTACCTTTCTTCCCGGTGGCTGATCTTTGTCTTGATGGTGACACCAGATCCTTTACAATTTGTAAGACTTGAATCATTGCTGTTTAGTGAGACCAAAAACTCCAGCTGCTCCTCCGGAAATCCAACAGGTTTCATCCCTAACAGCTCATTACACTTATGCTTTCAGTGAGCTCAGAAATGCTGAGACACCAACACAGTTAACCATCAGAGAAATAAACGCTTTTGCTAGCTGTCCCATGAATCCTTTGAAAGCAGTTAAAAAACTCAAAGTGGATTCAGCACATGTGAAAAGCACCATCTTCAAGGCTCAAGGTGCCTTTCCATTCAAAGTTTCAATTAGTGACAGCAAGAAAATTTCTTCTGTATAACAGCATGATTTTCTCAAAATACTTTCTCTAAAAAAATGGAGCTTAAAAATACTATGAAATAAATACATGAAAAGAATACGCAAAAATGAAATTTCCTTAAAAGTACAGCCAATAATAATAGATAATCAAAGTGCAAATATTTGAACTTTTTCTAAAACCTTATTACATTTAATTTTTTATTTCCAAGAAATGAAAACAGATGCAAATAAAGATCATCTTGATAACTCCAAGCTGCTAATAATTCTAAAATCACTAAGCACTGCCAAAAATATCTACAAGAACATCCTTAAGTTCCTCCTCATCTTTTTTACACACCTCAGACCTTATGGGTACACGATTCCTTTGTGTCAGTGCACACCAAACACCCTAGTAAGAGCTTGCAGTTTCTTCTGTCTCACCACCAGAGGCAAAAAGGAACCTCAAGTATAATCACTGTTTCTGTCAGGTAAGTTTAAGAGACAAATTACAACAAATGCTCAATATTTATTACCATTTTTTAAAAAGCACATTTGTTACCATTACTTAAAGCAAGCTACCAAGAAGATAACTAAATGAAAAATTTTTTTCAGGCATAATTTTCAGTCGTCTCAAAATGCTGTATCTATGTCTCTTGCTTCTTCATGCTTCCCTCATATGAACCATCTTATTTCCCCCCTCCAATTCTTGTTCCTACCTACTACAGGAAGAGTTTCTTGATCTCTTCCACCCAGCCGCTAGTGTCCTCCCTGGAAATTACTTTGTCTTCTTCCAATATAATGTTAGCCCTTACAGGGTAAGATTATTTTATTTTTGTCTTTGTATCCTCTGTACTTAGCATAGTTATCTGATACAAGTGTCAGATAAATGTGTGCCAAGTCAATGTCAGTCCATTTATCACTGACTGCCAAATAAACTCCATAGTCTCCTTAGCATGTCAATCAAGATCTTTTATAATGTGTTCAAATCTACCTTTCTAGATTTATCCCTCATTAATTCCCTTCATATCCTTTAACTATACTCATGCATGATTAGGGAAAATATTTTTAAAACCAAAAATACTTATTTAGCATATGCTGTAGATATGAAGTAACTTAGTAGCATTATATCTCAACAGTAAGGGAGATGTTTTGAAAGGTAAAACCACCTATTCAGTGAAACAGTTCTTATCCCAAATCCTTATTTCTACAACCATGCTTTCTCTTTCCCTTTCCTTATTCTTTTCCTCCATGCACATACCTCCATTCCAAACATGTTTAAAGTGAAAGTAAAATGACACTGCAAGACAAAGGATGAGATAACAGAGAGGCAAACACAGCCATCCAAGACAAAGAAAACTATCAGTGAAAGCAAGTGGTACTAATATGGTCACCACCACCTACTGTGCTGGAAGGAATGCCCAAAACTACTCCAGCCTTTCCCTATTTTTATTTTAAAAGGACTGTTGTTGTTTTCAAATGAAATGTTAAACAACGGCAATACCAAAATGTAAGTAATATAAAGTTATCTAAGTGCTGAGAACAAAGAAACTGATCAAGGAAATTGACACAAAACCTATCTTCAAATAACTAAACCGGTAATTTCTAATAATGCTAACCTCTGGGAAATGACAAATAAATTAATTAGAACATCTTAATATTTTATCATAGAGGCAAGAGGGAGATCATGGAGTTTCTTAAGCAAGGGAGTGGCATAGACTGTGCTTCAAGAATATTATCTTGAAAGCTGTGTAGAAGACGGATTAAAGACTACATACATAGCAGGGAAATGAACTACAATGCAACAGCAATACTGGACAAGAGATGACGAGGGCCTTAACAAAAATGATGATGCTGAGAATGGAAAGACCAGGATGAATACAAGGTATTACTGTAAAGGTGGAATCAATAAGACTTGGTAAATCATTAGAAATGAAGGAAGGGGACTTGAGGATGATTCCCAGACTGAAATTAGATAAGCAGAAGGCTGATAATGTCTTCAACTGACATAAGAAGGTAACTCAATCTTAGACTTTATTAAGAGAAACATAATGTCTAGTGACTCCAGTGACTAGAGAACTGCTAGGCCTACTATACTATGACCTGGTCAAAACACATCAAGAACACTCTGTTCAGCTTTGGTAGGACAGTTTACAAAGGATATTGATAAAGTAGAGAGTATTTAAAGAAGGATAACCAGAATGACAAAGGAAGATTATGCTATATTATTATCAGCTGAAAGTAACTATAAGCATTGAACCTAGAGAAGATGAAGTGGGGACATAAGAGTTATCTTCAAATATAGGCTACAAACGGCTGTCATGCAGATATGTGATTTAACTTGTTCTGCTTGGCTCCTAAAGGTAGTATGGGAGCAGCAGATAAAAGCTACAGAGAGGCAGAATTGGCTTAACATAAGAAAAATATTCCTAACAATTAGAACTATCTAAAAGTAAAATATTTTGCCTCAGAATAAAGCTCTTGCTTCATCAGAGGTATTTAAGCAAAAGGGCAACAGTAAAATGAACTTGAGAAAGAAATAGTAAACCACTCCAATATCTTTGCTATGAAAACCCCAAAATGGGGTCAGGAAGAGTCAGATAGAATTGAAATAACTAAACAACAAGCACAAGTTTGACAGCTTCCTATTACCTATGCTGTAGAGAGGATTCTTTGCTAGGTATGGGTTGGAACAGATGTCCTCTAAGGTTTCTTAGATGTCTGATTCTAGGAGTAGTTTGGATCTGTAACCTTTCTTCAAAATATTTCTTAGATATTAAACTACCATCATTTTATAGGACATGTACTAAATTTTTAAAAAACTGTCATCATACTAGGGACATGAACTTAAAAATTCCAGATATAGTCAGTTAAATAACAACATAGATATATGTTGCATAACTGAATATTATAATCTTAATTCTGTACTATTTCTTTTTGGAGGTTAACAAATCAGTTCACCTTATCTTACTTTTCATCATATCCAAATTTGCAATATAGGATATAATTGCCTGCTTGAGATGATAATGTTTAAAAATGTATTTAAAATTAGAAGTGCCATGCATTACAATTACACATTTTCAAAAGCTTAAATTACACATTAAAACTTGGAAATCTTGCCCTCAGATGTTTTTCTCAAAAATATATAATCTGCAATATTTTGTTCATATATTCTAGAATTTTCTTTTTCTTTTTTAAACCCAATGCTAATTATGCAAGTGAGGGTTTAGATATTAATACTATCTGCTAAAACTTGGTCTACTTTGGACTAGAGATTTGGAAATTCAGGAAAGTAAAATGTTTATCTTGAAGCTGACAATTAAAAACTGAATAACCTAAAATCTTCCTCTAGTCTCCTCTTAACTTTTCTGTAAATGATACTACCATTCTCCTAGACATGAGTAAGGCATTCCTCTCTCTGATCAACCACACTGAAGCAGTAGTCAAGCGCTGTCAATTCTATCTTTGCAACAGCTCTTCTCTCCAAATTATTCTCATTATAACAACAATAAAATGATAACAATAGCATTTATACAGCCACTTTCTGGTGTACAAAGTGTTTTACATTTTAACTCACTGTGATTCTCACAAAAATGGTGAGTGATGTTATTACCCCATTTTACAGATGAGGAAAACAGGCCCAGAGAGGTGAAGTGACTTACCCAGGATCACACAGCTAGTAAAAGGTTGTAAGGAAAGACTAAATAAAACTCAGATCTTCTTGACTCTAAGTTCTGCACTCTACCCACTGTGTCACTTAGCTGCCTATGAAAGCAACCTTAGCTCAGACCCTCATTACTTTCCTGTCTGGGCAATTTAAATAGTAATTAAATGCCAACCTACCCTTTCTGGTCTTATTTCTTACTATACCCTCCAGATACTCTAAACTACAACCGAACTAGATTATACGCCTTTCTCAAACTCAACCTATCATCTCCTGTCAACCAAGGGGAGAATCACTGTTCAACATCTATGACAGTAGAAATCTTGATTGTTCTTTTTGATTCTATGAAGTCTCCAAGAAAGGTTTTTCTAAAGCTAAAAAAGATCCCTCCCTTATCATATCACTCATTTTATCATTTCCTAATTGATATATTTTCCCCATCTGTATTCCCCTGTTCTAAACTGTAAGCTTTTTTTTTAAACTGTAAGCTTCTTGATGACAGAAGCCCTTCTGTTTTTCAAGTTTCTATACCCATCACTTTACTCATGGCATGTCCTCTATAAAAGATTATTGGCAATTTACTGTCCAAATTATATGGTGAAGAAAAAAAGATGTAATGACAGCTGTGCTTTTATGGAAAATAAATGGCACATTCTAAAATTTTATTCACATGAAGCAAAGAGAGACCATCACTATGATAAATGATGAATTTATTCAAAGAACTATTAGCATAATTAAAATTAGTGATTTTTTTTAAAAGTTCTTAAGTTCTTTAAAAAGCTCTTTTAAAAGTTTTTACTATATTGCCATAGGAAAATTCTTTTATCTTATAAAAAGTAGCAAAGATATCTTAAACTCAGTGGAAAATTGTCACAAATGTTTACAAAATTAGCTTTACACGTATCGGATAATCCCAACATACTGTCTCTCAGTCTTTCTTCCCAACATCTAGATTTTAAATTATAATATTTTAGCAATAATAGACACATCATCTATGCCTTTTTAATTTAAGGTTTTTTATTTTATGATAAATTAATAAACATTTACTAAGAGCCTACTGTGTGTCAGCCATGGGGCTAGGCCTTTGGGATACAAAGAATGAAACAATTCCTACTCTTAAAGAACTTTACATTATAATGGGAAAAACTGTAAAGATATAAAGAATAAATATATTTGTAAATATATAAAGAATAAAGAAATATATAAATTATATGTGAATATATTAAATATAGAGAGAATAAATATATAAAGAATATAAGAACATATAAATATATACAAAGTGGTTAAATACAAGGACGTTTGGGAAGGTCACTAGCAGAAAGGAAGGATCAAGAAAATATTCTTTTAAAAAATTTCATCTGTTTTTTCAGATTCAAACTCCCTCCATCCAACAAAAAAGAAATATGATACTCATGATATACATACAGTCAAGGAAAACTTAATTCCTCATTAGTCAGGTTCCAAAAAAATAAAAAAATAAACAAAGATAAAAAAGCAAAGAAAACATTTTCTTCAAGCAAAAGTTCTCTTTGGAGGCGAGTAGCATTTTATGAGTTCTTTTGGAGATGCGGTGAATCACTGTACTGATAAGAATTACTTAATCTTAACAGTTGATTTCTCTTACAATATTGCTGTTACTATACTATGTAGACTGTTCTGTTTCTGGTCATTTCATTTTGCATCACTTCATAAGTCACCCCAGGTGTTTCTGAAACTGTCCCCCTTCATTTCTTGTAGCACAATAGTATTTCATTACATTAATATTCCATAACTCGTTCAGTAACTTTCCAACTGATGGACGTCCTCTCTGTTTCCAAGTCTTTGCCACCAAAAGTGAACTATTAATATTTTTGTACATGAGTTGTTTTCCTTTTTCTTTGATCTCCTTGGGGTATAGTTCTAGTGGTGTTACTGCCTTGCAAAAGTTTTTATAGCCCTTTGGGCATAGTGCCAAACTGTTCCCAAGAATGACTGGACTAGACTCGCATTTCTTTATTAGTGATTTAGAGCAATTTTACTGACAGCTGTGATTTCTTCCCTGTTAAAACTATTAAGATCTTCTGACCATTTATCAATTGGGTAACGACTCCTATTTTTATAAATTTGGCTCATTTATATATATTTGAAAAATATGTCCTTTCTCAAAGAAACTAGTGGAAAATTTTCTCATTTTCATTGTATTCGTTTGCTTTGTGTAAAATGTTTTATATTTACTGTAATCAGAATTATTCATTTTACTACCTGTGAACCTCACTGTCTCTTGAATGGTCAGGAACTCTTCCCCTATCCTTAGATCTGATTAATTTCTCCCATATTTTCCTGATTTGCCTACAATAGCACTTTATGTTTAAATCATCCAGTCTGAGCTTATCTTGGTGTACAGTTTGAAATACTGGTCTATGACTAGTTTCTGCCAGATTATTTTGCAGTTTTCCCACCACTTTTTTGTCAAATAGTGAGTTTTTGCCCAAAAGCTAAAATCTTTGAACTTATCAAAAAAAAACTAGGCTACTGTGTTCATTTACTTCTGTACATAATGCCAAATATGTTCCACTGATCAATCATTATATTTCATAGTCAGAAACAAATACGTTTTTATGATTATTGATTTGAAAGGCAACTTGAGATTCCATACTGTTAATGTTAAGCCTGCTTTCTTCAAATTTTTTTCATTGATTTCCTTGATATTCTTGACTGTTTGTACCTTCAAATGTTACCATTTTTTGTGCTCTATAAAGTAATTCGTCAACAGTTCATATGGCACTGAATAAGTAAAATTAATTTAAGCCATATTGACATTTTTATTATATTAGTTCAGCCTACCCACGAATAATTAGCAATTCTTTTTGCGTGTGAAAAGTGTTATAATTGTGTTCAAATAATTTCTGTGTTTGTCTTGGTAGACACACTCCCAAGTACTCTATGCTGTTTGCAGGTATTTTAAGGAATTTGTCTCTTTCTTCATGTTGGGTTTTGTTGGTAATACACAGAAATGCTGATAATTTGTGTGGGCTTATTTGATATCCCTATTAGTCTACTAATGTTATTGCTTTGACTACTTTTTAAGTTGACTCTCTAGGACTCTCTTAAGTATACTATAATATATATCATCTGCAAAAAGCAATGGTTCTGTTTCCTCATTACCAAAGCATATGTCTTTAGTTTCTTTTTCTTGCCTTATTGCTATAGCTAACATTTCTATTACAATACTGTGAATAAGAATGTGAAGATAAACATCCTTCCTTCACCTCAATCCTATTTATTCCCAATATGGATCGTGCTTGCTCTTGGTTTGAGATATTTATGATTTTAAGAAAAGCTTTATTTATTATTGTTTTCTAGCCTTTTTAATAGAAATTAGTGTAATTTTTTGTTTTAAGACAGCTTTTTCCACATCTATTGATTTAATCTTGTGATTTGTTTTTGCTGTAAAAAATGGTCAATTGTGCTTATAGTTTTCCTAATGTTGAACCAGCCCTGCATTACTGGGATAAATCCAACCTGGTCGTAGTGTATGATCACTGTGATATAATATCCTTGCCAGTATTATATTTAAATTTTTTCATCAATATTATCAAGGAAAATGATCTGTAGTTTTCTTTCTCTGATTGTTTTAGCTACCAAAATTATATTTGTCATAGGAGAAATCTGACAGAACTCCAACTTTGCCTATTTTTTCAAATAGCTTATATGATATTAGAATTAAGTATTCTTTAAATGTTTGGTAGAATTCACTTGTAAATCCATTTGGTCCTGGGGTTTTTTGCTTAGAGCTCATTTATGGTTTCTAAAAATGTCATTTTCTAAGAAAGTGGTAAGCTAATTTTCTCTCCTGTTAATCTGGGCAATTTGCATTTTTGTAAATTTCCACCTATTGTATTCAGGTTATAAGTATTATTGGCAGAGAGAGTAACAAAATAACTGCTAATAATTGTTTTAATTCCATCTTCATTGGTTTTTCATTAACTAATTTTTAAAATGGTAATTTAGTTTTTTTGTTTTAGTCAAATTAGTCAATGGTTTATCTAGTTTTGTTTTTCACAAAACCAGCTTCTAACTTTATTAGCTCAATTTTTTTTAACTTACAATTTTATTAATTTCACCTTTGATTGTCAGTGTTTCTATTTTAATCTTTAAAGAGATTTTAAATTTGTTCTTTTTTTAAAGATGAAAACTTTCATTAAGTACTGCTTTGGCTGCACTCCACAAATTTTAGTATGGCAGCTCATTGTTATCGCTTTTTTCAATGAGATTACCAATTGTTTCTATGATTTGTTCTTTTGAGCCACTCCCTCTTTAGGACTGAATTATTCCATTTTCAGGTTTTTTTAATCAATGCTTGAAAGATCTTCAATCAAATGTATTTTTCATTATATCATGACCTTAAAAGGATGCAATCAATATTTCTGCTTTTCTCCACTTCTTTGTGGGCTTTTTATGACCTAATACAGAATCAATTTTCTTGAATGTGCCTTTCACAGCTGAAAACAAGGTACTCCTTTCTATTCTCATTCAATATTCTTCAGAAGTCCTTATATCTAACTTTTCCAAAACTCTATCTCCTTAAATTCTTACTTATTTTATGGTTACATGTATTTAAGTATAAGAGGGGTAGTAAATGGAGATCGCCTACTAGTGAAGTTTTACTATTTACTATTTCTTATAACTTTTCCTGTCTATGGTACTGTGTGGAATGAGTGAAAACTTCTCAATCTGGGACTGTTAACCTTCCCTTTCCCCCTCTTTCCATGGCTGCTGTCAATCACTTTTACCTTCCTTTGTCTGTTTTCCCGCCTTGGTGGGACCCTCCCCGCCTCTCTTCTCTTGCTGTCCCAGTTGGGAAGAATTTGGTGAGGTATGCCTCTCCACCAATGAGAGACAAATAGTTGGGAAAGGTGGCTTGACTAAGTTAAGTTATAAATTCTGGTTCTGCCCTTTGAAACACACCCTCTCCCCCATGCCCAGGCATGGGAGCAGATTGCCCTCTTCTCCAGGGGAAGAGAATAAACTCCTGTTTTTATCCTAAGACATCTCTGTGTTTACTTTTCTTACTAAATTAAGGATGAAGGATATTTTTCAACCCAAACAGTACCTTTTAGCAAAATGTAGTTTCCCTTCTGCTTATCTTGCTTAATTAGATCATTTTGCTGTTGCTTTGTCTGAAATCATGATTGCTACCCCTGCCTTTCTTATTTCAGATGAAGCATAACAAATTATGTGCAAGGCCCTCATTTCTACTGTGTCTTTCTCTTTCAAAGTGTCTCTTTTAAGCAACATAATGTCGAATTGCCATTTCTAATCCATTCTGATAATCTTCTTTTGTTTTATGAGCAAATTCATCCCATTCCCATTCAGTTATGATTGCTAACTGCATATTTCTCTCTATCCTGTTCTCTTCTATTTATTTTTCTTTTTCTTTTTTTAATCTTCTCCCTACCTCAAAAGGTGCAATGGAAAGAATACTAGGGTGGGAATAGGAAAGACTCAACTTCCTGAATTCAAAACTGGCTTCAGATACTTATTAGCCATGTGATCCTGAGTAAGACACTTAACCCTGTCTGTCTCAGTTCCTCATCTGTAAAATAAGCTGGAGAAGGAAATGGCAAATCACTCCAGGATCTTTACCAAGAAAACCCCAAATGAGGTCATGAAGACTTAGACATGGCTAAAAAATAACTGTACAACAAAAACCTCCTCAAAAGTCTGTTGTTTCTAATCTACCTTCCCACTTATCACCACTTCCTTACTCTTAGCCCCTTCCTCTTCATACTCCCCTATTGAGTAAAACAAATTGCCATATCCAACTTTGTGTGTATGTATATCCTCCCCCGCTTTGAAACGGTTCAGATTAGGGTAAGGTTAAAGCATTGTCCATTCCCCCTACACCCAACATTTTCCACCTCATTATAAAACTCTTCCTTATGTGCCTCTTATGTGAGATAATTTTCTTCAATCTTCATCTCTGTTCCCCTGTCCCCAATATATTCCCTCTTTCTCAATCTTCGATTCTTCTTCAGAGATCATTCCAACATAACAGAATCATACCTACACCCTCTAAGTAGAATCCTTCTGACTATCCTAATGATAATGAAGTTCTTAAGGGTTACAGGTATCACCTTTCCATAAGAACGTTAATATTTTAACCCTATGTTTCTCTCGAGTCTTGTGTTTCAATGTCAAATTTTCTATTCAGCTCTAGTATTTTTATCCAGAAGGCTTAAAATTCCACTATTTCATTCAATTTCTATTTACACACACACACACACACACACACACACACACACACACACACACTGTTTCGCTGGGTAGGTTTTCCTTAATTATAATCCTAAACCCCTTTGTATTCCAGGATATTTCATTCCAAGCCCTCTGCTCTTTTATGGTGGCTAAATCTTGTGTCATACTTACTGTGCTCTGTGCTAATTAAATTTTTCTTTCTTGTTGCTTCACAGTATTTTTTTCTTGACCTGGGGCCTTTGGAATGTGAGTGTAACATTTCTGGGAGTTTTCATTTTGAAAACTCTTTCAGGTAGCAATCAGTGGATTCTTTTAATTTCAACTTTGCCCTCTGATTCTAAGATATATGGGCAGTTTTACTTTATATTTTTTTAAAATATGATGTCTAGGTTTGGCTTTTTTTATGTCATATCTTTCAGGCAGTCCAACAATTCTTAAATTATTTCTTCCTGTTCTATTTTCCAGGACAATTCTTTTTCTTATGAGGTATTTCACATCTTCATCTATTTTTTTTTCCAGTCTTTTGACTTTGCTTCTTCATGTCCCCAAGTTATTAGCTTCCACCTGACCAATTCTAATTTTTAAGGATTTTTTTTCTTCAGTAAAGTTTTGTATCTCTTTTTATCATTTGGCCAATTTTGATTTTTAAGGAACTATTTTCTTCAGCATTTTTGTGTCTCTTACTGCACTTTTCTTTTCATAATTTTCCTGCATAGCTCTCATTTCTTTTTGCATTTTCTCCTCTACTGCTCTGATTTTTAAAATCATTTCTCTTCTTTTGAAAAAATCTCTAGCTCATCTAGCAATTCTTCTTAGATTTGTTTCCAATTTTCATTTTCTTTGAGACTATAGATGTTTGTAAATCATTGTCTTATTCTGAATTTAGGTTTTGAGGATCTCTGTTACCACAGCAGCTTTTTATTGCCAGGTTCTTTTGTTGTTGTTAGCTCATTTTTCCTGCTTATTTATTAACTTTATACTATTAAAATAGTTTGTCTCTGCTCAATTCTGGAGGATAACTGGCCTGGGCATGAAGCTTTAATCTCCTGCTGCTTTCAAAGCCAAGTCTGGGGGCCTATGGGTTTTCAGCACTTCCAAAATGACATGATCTAGGGTGAAGTCTGGTCACTATCTTCCTGGTTGGGGCTCTAGTCATCACTCAGGTAGTGCCCCTGTTCTACTAGTAGTGTCCCTGACCATAATCACTCCTCTACACCCTAGAATTGGGTAATGGAATTGACAAATGGTACTCAATCCTGTGCCCAGTGCTAGCTAGCTCAGGGCTCTCCCCCAAATTTCTTTCTTACCAGGTTTTTAGTCTCCTGACCTTCCCTGGGTGACAGGCACGCCTGGTGCTGCCACCACTGCTGATACTGACACTTCCCGCTCCAAAACTCACAGTCCATTCAATGACCTCCAATCCAGCACACACCCCAGTGTCTACAGACCTCTGTTTCTGTCTTCCTCAGTTGCCTTGGGCTAGAAAAATGACTCACTGTGACTTTTGTTGGTTATCTCAGAATTCAGTTTGACGTGCTTTTAAAAGTTTTTTAGAAGGTTGTATTAAAAGCATGCAGAAAAAAAAGCTCCCTTCACTCCACCATCTTTACTCCTTCCCCCAAAAATTTCCTTTAGAAGGCAGTGTTTGAGCTGCATTTTGAAGGAATAAAAGGATTCAATGAGGCGGAGTTGAGGAGGAAGTATATTCCAAGACATTGGGCATCATCAGTGCAAAGCCAAAATGATTAACAGTCATGTGTGAGGGACAGAGAGAAAACTTAGTTATCTGGATTTCTGGAAGGGTAGCAAAATAAAATACAGTTTAGAAGATACATTGGGACCAGGTTAAATAGAATTTTCCAAACTAATCAGGAGTTTACATCCTTTAGACAGTAAGAAGCATTGGAATTTATTAATTAGGGGAATAATCTGGTGAGATCTTTATTTCCTAAATAACTTTACAGAAGTCAATTAATCATTAATTAATTCTATAAAATACTAGATGTGCTCTTTTTTTTTTTTGAGGGCAGTTGGGGTTAAGTAACTTGCCCAAGGTCACACGGCTAGCTTTTTGTGTTAAGTGTCTGAGGCCGGATTTGAACTCAGGTACTCCTGACTCCAGGGCTGGTGCTCTATTCAATGCCCCACCTAGCCGTCCCCTAGATGTGCTCTTAAAGAGATTCAGTACTGATATGTTACTACCTGGGTTGTGAATAGTGGGGGCAATGGGTAAGTTGTGTATTAATGGTGTAAATAAGATAGGGAATAAGAATTGTACCTGTGATTTCAATGGTATAAATAACTCCAAGGTGAGAAAACTCCTTCTACCAACATTAGAAAACTCCTAACAATGTTGTCAACTTCTCTGGAACTTAGAATATTAGAGTTACCTAGTATAACAGAGAGGTTAAGGGATATATAAGACCAGGGTTACATAGTCATTCTGTGGCAGAGGCAGAAGTCTTCTGAGGCCAGCTTTCTACTATGTCACTGTGCCTTCCAAGGGTACTCTAACAAAACTATGTAAACTCTAGCTATAGAGAGCTTACAGATGGTTTTTATGATCAATGTAACTCAGACAGAGCTCAAGCTTAACAAAGCAGCTTGAAGACCAACAAAGATTTATGCAAAAAGTAACCTTTTGCAACCGTAATACAGATATTTTGGGAGATTCGCCTGTGGCCTTATTTTCAGATTCAAGAACTCATACTAAAAATGGTATTCAGGAGATCAGAGATCAAAATACTACTTAATTCAATAGAAAAAATTCAAGATGTCGATGAAAATCATTTTCAGATTTGAAATTTAATTTTTTAAAATGATTTTTAGTTTTCAACATTCACTTTTATAAGATTTTGATTTCTAAATTTTCTCTCCCTCCCTCCCCAAGACACCATGCAATCTGATACAGGCTATAGTAAACATATTTCCACGTTAGTCATGTTGCAAAGAAGACTTACAACCAAAGGTGAAAACCATGAGAAAGAAAAGAGAGAAAGTAGTGCGCTTCAATCTGCATTCAGACTCCATAGTTCTTTCTCTAGATGTGGATAGCATTTTCCATCATGAGTGTTTTGGAATTCTCAGATCACTGCATTGCTAAGAAGAGATAAATCTATCAAAGTTGGTCATTACACAATGTTGCTGTTACTATGTATATTGTATACCAGCATCATGGCAAAAAAAACTGAATCACTTTCATTTGAATTGTCTCAGGAAGATTCTGAAAATTACCTAGCAGAATAAGATACCAGACACTGAGTCTCTCTTAAGAACTTTGGAACTGTGTGATATGGGAGACACTGGCATAGGACTGCTCAGCATAGTATGTCCTCATCAAAAAAAGGTACTGTGCTCTATGAACAAAGCAGAATTAAAGCAGCCCAAAGGAAATGCAGGATACACAAATTTAGAGAATTCACCCCAAATGTTCACACAGACTGTGTGCCCAACATGTGGCAGAGCATTCCAAGCTCTTATTGGTCTGATCAGCCACAGTCCAACACACTGAAACTTGACTTTAGTATGGTGATGTCATTTTGGTCCTCTTCAAGAAGAAAGGACAACAACCAGAGTTTTCCTGGTTCTGCTTACTTCACTCAACATCAATTCACATAAATCTTTCCAGGTTTTTCTGAAGTCCACCTGCTCATCATTTCTTACAGAACAACAGTATTCCATTACATTCATATATCACAACTTGTTCAGCCACTCCCCAGTTGATGGGCATCCCCTCAATTTCCAGTTCTTGGCCACTACAAAAAGAGATGCTATAAATAATTTTGTACATGTGGGTCCTCTTCCCATTTTTATGATCTCTGGGGAATACAGATCTAGAAATGGTATTGCTAGATCAAAGGGTATGCAGTTTTGTAGTCCTTTGGGCACAGTTCCACATTGCTCTTCACAAAGATTGGATGAGTTCACAACTCCACCAACAACGTACTTCCAATTTTCTGGCAATGTCTCCAACATTTATCCTTTTCCTGTTTTGTCACGTAAGTCACAGAACTGAAATATCTTACTGTCAATTTTGATCACCATCCTTAAAGCTTTACAATCTGGGCTTATCATTGCAGTCCCACAGAGCAAAGGAATTCAATATTCCAGCAAAGTCAAAAATTTTAAGTACACACTTATGTATTTATATAAACATGCGTATGTGTGTATAAAATGTTTATCAAGAATACTGAATACACACACACACACACAGAGCCTTAAATAATCAATGGGAATCTATTCTAGAAGCTTTCCACCAGGGAAACACGTAAAAATTATAGTACCAATTATGAAGAGGGTGACTAACAAATGCTTATTTTGGATAGGTAATGTTTATCTTTAGAATCCTCCTACCTCCTTTCTTTTGATTTCCAGAAATCTAGTATCAAAATCTCTACCTCATACCATCAGCCTCACTCTTCTCAACCCACTCAAGCATACTGCTAACCAAATGCATTAGCCCTCATAGCCATAATATCTGCTTGGAGTAATTTACACTAAAGTAGAAAAGAAAAAGCTTAATCTTCCCAGATGATATTTACATGTTCAAAGAATATGTATCAATGTAACTAACCATTTATAATCAGAAAAAAATGGGTGGGGAGATATTTCTGAGCAAATCTACTCTGAGACACCCTTTTATCTTAGACTCCCAGGGAACATGATAAAGAACTCTTGGTACTGTAGTCTAAACATTTTACAGAGGAAGAAACTGAGATGGAGCTAGCTAAGTGAACTTTCACACAATCAGATACACAGCAGTAACAGAGTGAGGAATTGAATCTATGTCTTCTATCTCCATGGCTGGTCTCCTTCCTATACAACATTTAGCAGAATGAAACCACATCACTGTCTCCCCATAGAGAAAACTAAAACCATTTGCTTCATTTTCCATCTTCTTCCTCCCTCATCTCACAACTCCCTAACATCATGCTTCAGCATCTCCTCCTTTACTACAGTCTCTGATGAAAAGGAGATCTGTCTCTATGCCCACACCACCCCATTTATATACATACACCCTTGATACCAACATTTCCCATTTTCCCTGCCCTCCCTACATCCCCTCTCTTTTTCTCTCTCAGTTTCTCATGGCTGCTTTCCAGATGCCTACAAACCTCCCCTATCCCTAGAAAAAAACATACAAAACCCTTACTAGACCATAGCTTTCCTGCTAGCTATCATCTTCTATCTCCCCTTTTCAATTCAAGTCTTTCTCACTGTCAATTGCTTCTACTTCTGGTCATTCTGAATCCCCCAGTCGCCAGTGTTTAAACCCCATTTTCTACAACCCATTGACTATTCTCTTATGCTCATCTCCTTCAACCCAACCCCACTGACACTTCACACTAAAGTTACCCATCTCATCCATTGTGCTCTCTGGAAAGCCTGTTCCATAGATTAAAAAAAACAAAAACAACCTTTAATTTTTAACTTTTTCCTTTCTTGATTGCTCCATTTTCTTCCACTGAAGACCTGGTTTCCTCCTGAAGATTTCTGGGTCACCCTTTCTAGAACTTAAACTCATATTCCCCACTGAGTAGTTGGGATAAGGAGTTGTGATAGTCCTTGCACCCTAATTCTTTTAATCCATATTGACCACCCAGTCAAGATTCTGGTGGATATTGTCAACTGCTCTCCAGAGAGGATGCATATAAATGCTTGAAGGGGAGTGATGTTAATTTTATTCCTTTTTCTAGTATCTTTAAGGTCTTCTTGACAAGATCTACTACAAAGCAGAGATATGTTTCAATTTCAACCCTAACTCCTCTTATTTGGAACTATGAAACTTTCCCTTATCATTTCCCAGTCAGAAATAATTTCTCTCACAGTATTTTATATGGCTCATATGGCATTTATTATGCATTGTGCTGTACTGTCATTACTTATATAGTTACGTCCTTTACTAAACTGTGAGCTTGAAGAACATAAACCATTCCTTTTATAATAATTTATTCATTGTAGAACCTAACAAAATTCTAACCACGTAGAAGGCTCTCAAGAGATTATTTTTTTAAAAGCAAATGGACTAGATCAGCCTTAAGAGTCAGACAAGAAGAAAATGGAAGACAGTTTACTTGCATGTACGTATGTGCTTCTAGTTCTGTCAAAGTTGTGAAAGTGGGTAAGGAGAAAACAGCTAAAATACTACTTTTTTTCCCCACGAAAAATAACACTGGGATGGAAAGAATAAAAAATCTTTAGCAGACCTATTAAGGAAAATTTACTTCCTGTATATATGGAAAACTGAACTTACAATTTCATTTTCATATAAGGTTATATTTATATATAATTGTACATACTTCAAAACTTAATTCAGTTCTCCAAAAAACCTTAGTACTGTCAGGGCATTCTTGAATATAGCCTGGTTGGCAATTTTTATCTTTTGGAGAATAAAGGAGATGAAATGTAGTATATTTTATAGTTAACACAAGCTATCTTCCAAACCTGATACTAGGGAGGAGAATAATAATAATGACAATACTAGTAATAACAGTAATAATAGTAGTAAGGAACATTTATATAGTAGTTTAAGGTCTACAAAGCACATTATATGTTAATTCACTTGATCCCCACAACTTTGCAAGGTATTTACTATTAGTATCCACATTTTAGGATGAGGAAACTGAATTTCTGAGAGGCTAAGTGATGGGTCACACAGCTAAGAAAGTGTAAGAGGCAGGATTTAAAGGTAGGTCTTCCTGACTCTTAAGTCCTACTTTTATCCACTGAACCACTTAGATAACCCCACAGGTAATATAGGCTCCAGCAGACACAAAGAACATTCATCCAAATAAAAAGATAGAAGCTGAAATCTACTGACTTTTTAATCCATAATTAAGATGTTTCCATTTTGAATTATTTTACTTAGAGTCCTTCAAAAAAATTTTTAAAGAACAATGACCCATAAGGAGTTCCAATGTAATCATCATTTAAGTAAAATTCAAAGGTAGATAAATTGATTTTCACATTTCCCATTTTGACTAAGAGTTTAAATTAATTTTTTGGCTTTTAATTAAAATCAATGCTTCGTAGTTATAAAACTTTTAGGAGCATACTATGGTTAGAAGTCTAACTTTTTATATTAAAATCTCATGTGTCCCATAAATTTTTAAAATGTAATGAGAATTAGAATCTCAATGTATTCATTTGTTCCTTTTTTAGCTAAAGAACATTTATCAGGCCAAAGAATAAGTAGTTCCATGTTATGAGAAAGAACTAACCTTGTCCAAAGCATTCTGATTTAAGAACAGGAAATTAGTTGTTACTAGTTTATATTTCAGAAGGAGAAAATAGAAAATTATATTGTACTTATATATGTGTGTATATATATACATATATCCTGAAGGTTTCAGAGTTTATGCTAACTCCATTGGAGATGCCTTTCAGATGCTGATAGGGGAAACACATCAAATTGAATCAGCGCTCCCCTGTTCATTCCCACCATCACCCCACCATCCTACAAAGCAAAAAGGCCAGTGTCTAGATCAGGGGTGGGGAATCTACAGTCTCAAGGCAACATGTGGTCTTCTTGGTCCTTGGGTGCAGACAACTCCAAGCTTTACAGAACAAATCCTTTTATTAGGTGGATTTGTTCTGTGAAATTTGAATACAGTCAAAGAGCTGAATTTGAGGACCTAAAGGGCCAAATGTAGCCTCAAGGCCACAGGCTCCCTACCCTGGCTAAATAGTCCCCCCCACACCTCCTCAACAAATATCTAGAGAATGAACTAGACTGAACTTTGACTAGAAAAGCCAAAAAGAAGTCAGTCATTTTTCCAGGCTAGTGTGATAGGGAGAGAAACAGAGAGGTGTATAGGGAGGGACATTAGGGAGGGAAATCTAGCCAAGAGAGTATGAGATGGCAGGGAGCATTCCAGCACTCAGGAACAAAGTCAAAACTTAGAACTGGCACCAAATAAGAAGCCCAGGGCATAAAGAGATCTCAGAAGATGGTTGAACAACATGTAGAAATGAGTGTGACCTGGAAAATATACCACCCATTAACCAGTTCCAAGTCAGAGAGAGGTGATCTCAAGCTTAGGCTCTGGTTACGTAATAAGCATGGTTCTAGGAAGGTAAAGGTAACTGGGTAGCTCTGACCCTTGGAACAGAGCACATGCCAAACCAAAAGAAGCTGGCAGCTCAATCACAATGAACCTATAAAGAATACCAACAAGTAAATAGTGGGCAAGTCCAAAAGCAGTCAACTGAAATTCCCAACCAGAAATAAGCCAACACACCCAAACCTGGGTACAGAGCTTGCAGAACTCAGACCAGAAGGGCAGAGAAAACATATCCCACCCAACCCTAGATCATACCATCTTGGGGACACTAAAAACTTATAGGATCATAGTCAAAGCTTTGAAAGCAACAGAAGTATGCAAAAGGACAGAAGTTCAAACCAAAAATCACATACATACAGACAAAATGAGAAGTATGCAAAGCCTCAGAACTAACATAAAGTCCAAAGTCAAAAAGCAGGCTGAAAAAATGAGCAAATAAAAAAAGAACCTGACCATAAAAAGTTACTATGGCAACAGGGAAACATAAGACATAAAAACAGAAGATAATGATATGAAAAATCTATGAGCAGTCTCAAAGAAAAATGCTATTTGAACAGAAGTCCAACAAGAATTCCTGGAAGAGACAAAGTTGAACTATGAGCTGGAAAATATTTTTAAAAACCAAATGGGCAGTAGATGAAAGAATGGCAAAACAGAAAAGAGCTAAGGAAGAAAGATAAATTTTGGAAAAAAGATACAGAAGAATTATGCGAATTAACTACTAAAAAACAACTCTTTGAAATTAGAATCAGACAAATGAAAGTTATTGACTCCACGAAATATCAAGAAATACCAAAATAATGTCAAAAGATGAAAAAAAAAAAAAAAAGAAACATGGAAATCTCTCACTGGAAGAAAAAAATGATCTATAAGATAAATGCATGACAGATCATTTAAGAATCACTGCAATACCCTAAAGCCAAGAACAAAAGAGAGGGGGTATAGACATCATTATCTCCAAAAATTATAAAAGAAAACCATCCAAATATTTTAGAACCAGAAGCAAAAAAAAAAAATCTACTGGCCAATTCCTTTTAAAAAAAGAAAAAAGGGGAGGCTAGGTGACACAGTGAATAGAGCACAGGCCCTGAAGTCAGGAGGAACTGAGTTAAAATCCAGCCACAGACACTTGACACACTTACTAGCTGTGTGACTTTGGGCAAGTCACTTAACCCCAACTGCCCTCCAAAAAAAAAAAAAGAAAGAAAATTCAAAAGGAACAGGAAAACATAAGATATAAAAACAGAAAAGAATGATTTGACAACCAAAATCCAACTCCCAGGTCAAGGAAAAATATTGTTAGCAGTCAGAAATAAAGAATTCAAGTACTGAGAAGTCATAATCAAGATTAGACAAATGCCACCATTAACAAACAGTAGAGAGCTTAGAATAAGCAACTGCAAAAAGCAAAATCTCTAGGTTTACAACCAAGAATAACCTACCCCAAAAAAACTGGTGTGAACTGTGATGCTAAAAAGGCCTTTAGCAAACTAGAGGACTTCCAAGCATTCCTGATGTAAACACCAGAGCTAAGTAGAAAATATGACATGTCATCAAAGGAGTCAAAAGAGACATAAAAAGGTAAATATGAGTGATAAATCACCAAAGACTAAATAAGGCTAAATTGTTCACTTTCTTAAATGGGACGATACATGGAGCAACTCAAAACTTAAATCATCATCAGAGGTATGATTCCATTGTTTTGATGAGAGAGTAATAGGAAGGTACTAGGAGAGGGGAGGATAGGAGAGAAAGAATGAGAGAAATTATCTCATAATACAGGATGCACAAAGAAGACTTTTTACAAAAAGATGTAAATATAGTAGAGTAGATGATGCTTGAACTCCACCTTCATATGATCTGGTTAAAGGATATAAGAAACACATGAAAACACAGATACAGAACAGGGAAAAAGGAAGGAACAGGGTTAAGGAAAAATGAGGAATGAGAGGAAAGGTACAATAAGGGAGGAATGAATAAGAAGCAAAACAGACGGCGATGAAAAAAGAGAAATATAAGTATAAAACAATAGGATGGTGGAAAATAGAGTTGGTAATCACAACTACAGATGTGAATGAAATGAACTCACTCATAAAATGGAAGAGGTTAGAAAAATGTAATTAGAAATCAGAATCCAACATGTTGTTTACAAGACATACTTAAAACAGAAAAATACAGAGAGTTAAAATATGGGACTGTAGCAGAACCTATTACAATTTAACTAAAACGTAAAAGGCAGGGGTAAAAATTATTCCCTAATATGCAGTCAAGTATACCACTGCTAGACTTAAGCCCCCAATGATCAGAGAAATAGGAAAACTGATAGAGAATAAAATTAATAGAAACAGGAGAATGAGGTACATATACATACATACATACACACATACATACATACATATATACATACACACACAGGATTTTAAGTGTTTCATAGAAGGAATTTAGTAGATTCCTTTTTTGTACCTATTTTTTCAATGTTCTAAATTACAATGATTTGTTCTTTAAATGTTTGGTAAAATTCATTTTTAAATCATTGTCCTGGTTTTTAAAAAACAAATTTTTTTTAATCTAGAAGTTCATTTATACCTTATTCAATTACTTTTTCTAAGATACGGTTATTTTAGGACACTACTTCCTGTTCTGTTAATCTGGGAAATTCATATTTTTGTAAATATTCATTTATTTAATTTAGAATGTCAGTTCTATTGGAATATAGATGAAGAGAAGAGTTAATGATTGCTTTTTATTTCTTCATTGGGTATGAATTCACCTTTTTTATTTTTAATACTGGTAATTATATTTACTTTCTTTTTACAAATCAAATTAGCTAATGGCTAATTCCTTTTGTTATTGTTTCCCAAAAAAGACTAGCTCCTACTTTTATTTATTGATTCAATGTAGGTAAGGGAGAAGTACAATGTTAAAATGGGGGGCGGGGTAGAGAAACCAATGAAAGCACTGATCTTTAATAAGAAAATAGTTACTTGGATCTAAACCAGTGGTTCTCAAACTGTGGGTTATGTTCAATTTAAATATATCCTGCATATCTGATATTTACATTACAATTCATAATTCATAACAGTAGCAAAATTACAGTTATGAAGTAGCAACGAAAATAATTTTATGGTTGGGGGGCACCACAACATGAGGAACTGTATTAAAGGATTGCGGCATTAGGAAGGTCGAGAACCACTAAATTCTAAACTGTCTTGTTTTCCATTATAATTTTTTGGACACTAATAAAAACCAGAGAAGAACACTGGTTTTGTTAATGTAATAATTAGACAATGATATTTAATGTATCTCTTTATGTAAAATATAAGAATCTTTACATAAGAATAAGAAAATTGACATAATATAAAGTCATAAATGATAAAACTTTGCTAGTTTGGAATCTGTTGAATTTCTGTGTTAGCAATAAGAGGGTTTCAGAATTTCAAGTATTTTAGATATTCCTTTTATAGAAGTATAATACTTTGAGTACCAAATCAAGTTTTTGGTCATTAAGTTTCAGTACCTTGAGCAACTGTGTTACTGGCAGTTGTAGCTGAAAAGGATACAAAGATACAGTATCAAAGAGAAGTCAGTTGTCAAAGGGCCAGTCCAAAGCTAGCTGTGGGGAGAGAGTCACACTCTAAAGGCCAACACAATCTCTTTTTTCAGCATAAGAAAAAATGCTATCTAGTTCATAGCTCCTTGTAGGCTCCAGGAAAAACAAATCATTATTGATTCAATGTCAATTTTATAGGAGGGCTTTAGTGGAATTCACTTTAAGGCTTGCAAAGCACTTTACAAATTATCATATTTAAAACTCACAAACAACCTTGGGAGATAGGTACTTTTATTATCCCAATTTTACAAATAAGGAAACTGAAGCAAACAGGTTGGATGACTTGCTAAGTAAATGTCTGATGCCAGATTTGGACTCAGGTTTTCCCATCTTCAGGACCAGTATTCTATCCATTGTGCCTCCTACTGGCTTTGTACTGAGTCTATAAGGGTAAGATATTCTTGATCGTAAACCTTTATGTTTTGCTTCTGGGAAAACTATGTTCCAATATCTCCCCTTCTTTATTGCTGTAGCTTCCCACTACAACATGTCCAATAGGTGGTCATCAGAGGTCATTCCTCAATGACCTTTGGTGTAAGAGAACACACATCTTCCAAGATAAGCCATGACACTTTGGAATTTTTGTTCACTTGTTTTCCAGTCATATCCAACTCCACGTGACCAAATTTGGGGTTTTCTTGGCAAAGATACTGGAATGGTTTGCTATTTCCTCCTTCAGCTCATTTTACAAATGAGGAAAATCAGGCAACAAGGTTAAATGACTTGCCCAGGATTACACAGCTAGAAAGCCCCTGGGGCCAGATCTGAATTTAGGAAGATGAGGAGTCTTCCTGACTCCTGGTCCTGTACTCTATCCACTGCGCCACCTAGCTGCCCACTTCAGTATAGCTCTAGTTAAATTTTCCTGACAAAGTTGCTACTT
Source organism: Pseudocheirus occidentalis (assembly GCA_028646575.1). Lineage (NCBI taxonomy): Eukaryota > Metazoa > Chordata > Mammalia > Diprotodontia > Pseudocheiridae > Pseudocheirus > Pseudocheirus occidentalis. The sequence continues at coordinate 134,051,265 of CM053597.1, forward strand.
TTAATTTTGACTCACTGCTTCTACTTCAGTTCTCTGGAATCTTTAAGAAGTTGTCTAACTTATCTAGAGCACAACATCCTTTCAGATACTTAAAGATACCTAGCACCTCTCCAACTTTCTCTTTTCTAATCTGAACTTCTCCAGTACTGTCAATTTGACCTTACATAGCATGAACTTAAAAAAGACATTCACCATCTTGGATGCCCTTCTGCAGATATCCTCCAGGTTAGCAATGTTTCTGGTGGTGTTTTTTTTTTAAAATCTAGTTCCCTAAACACAAAACCTCAGAGGCAGTCTACTGTGCAGAAAACAACAGAATTGTTGGTTCCCAAGTTGTAGATACTGTATTACTCCCTTCTGCAATTATCTAAAAAGAGTTATCTATACTATCCTAATTTCAGGGGCACAATTATACAACTTTTTTAACAAATAAATTTTTTCAATAAATTTGTGGTTTGGGATCTAAAATAAAAAGAATAAATATGGAAATTTCCTGACCAAAGCTTGAACAAACCTGAATGTGAATCCTGACTTTTTATTTGATGGTACCCTTCTATGACCTTGGGCAAACTGCTTACTCTCTTTGGGCCTCAATTTATTCACTGGGAAAAAGAGACTAAAATAGATCATTTAAGCTCCCTCCAGCTCTAAATCTGTGTTCCTTCACACTCCTGTAAAACTTCAGACTTCAGAGAAGACAGGAAAGAAAAAGAAAGTGACAAAGGATACATTATTTCTCCTTTTCCCTGAAAGCATAACATCATTTTTTAAAAAATAATTTCTGAAGAGCAAAAAAGATGGAAGTGTTAGGGTGCTTTTGGAAGGAGGGTGGTGGTATCATTTAATAGTTTCATACATCTGGGAAACAAGAAGATAGCTACACAATATCATTTATCACATATATTCACAAGATCAAATTCTCTTTATGCAAAATGTCTCTTTTTATTCCATCCAAAAAATGATATGACACAGCTATCCACAGGCTCTGTAGAAAATACTGGATCTCATAACCATTTGCAGCAATTGTGAATTTATTGTCTGTAAGAACAGACAATTATCACTTACTGAGCTGTGCTTTCACGTATGCGTGAGAAATGAAAAATAGCAAGGAATACATATAAGCTTGTAATTTCAAAATTATTTAGTAATATGAGTTCAACCTCAATAAAAGGGAGAGTACATTAAAATATTAAGAGGAGTGCATCTTTTAATCAGTCTAGGACAGTAAACTATGTAAAAGAATAAAATAATTTATTGGGCAATACATTCTGAAATTGATGAGATAAATATTTGATAATATTAGGTCAAAGGAAACAAGCCACTGCATATTCTCCTATTCAATTTAACTGAATATTCAATTCACTCATTCTCTATTTCTTTATTCAATTAATATAAATTTTCAAAGATAGAAATTCTCTTCCAAGGGAAGCTCTAGCTATACCTCAAAAATTCTGGCAGATTATGCATGTCACTGTGATCATTTTCTTAAATGGTTATTTGTGCTCTGGGTCAAGACTGACTCAGGTCAACCTGGTGGGTCAGGCTCAGGATCTGAATCAAATGAAAGACTTATAGATCATATAACATTCAACTAAAGGAAGTTAATTTAATAGCATGGAAAAGATATTCAGCAAAGACGCAGTGCTCCTTCAGTTGGACACAGGCCCTTTTACTCTGAAGACCTGTCCTATCAAATAATTCAAAAAAGAGCAGGAAGTCCATCAAATCAGAGAAACTGCAAACTTATTATACACTAAGTTTTTATGTTTAAGTGATCAGGAAGCTGTCAATGGTTCAAGTCTTATTTCCCTGGACCAATTAAATTAATTCTCAAGGATGGTTTCATTGCCTTTTAGGGAAAAAAAAAAAAACAACCTTGCCTAGATGGTACAAATGTTGCTTTTACCCCTATTTGTTCTATGATATTTACTATTTTCAACACAGTCTATTATTTAATCTCTAATTCTGTGTCTTTTGATCATACTTCCCTGATTATGAATTTTATTGCAATGTACTCTCTAATAGGTATAGTCATGGCTTACTGGATAGAATAATGGCTTTCAATCCTGGAAGACTTCAACTCTGGAAGTCTTCTGATACATACTAGCTCTATAGCCCTTGGCAAATCACTTGATTTCTCAGTACTTTAAGCAGATCTTTTAGAACCTAAGCTGCAGTGAAAGTTCTGGTCTGAACAACTTCATCACCATTATTTCTGCTGTATTTAGAAAAATGACCTACACTAGAAAGGGTAGTTTCCTCACCTAGAAGTTCCCTTTATCTACAACAGGTCGTTTCTATCTCTATCCCTATGACTTGTAAAGTTCTCCCTTTTTGTTTTTTAGTTCATTATGATCCAGAACATCATCAGGTTTTATATAGGTACAATACAATTCTGGAAAAAAAAAAAAAACAACAGTCCTTAAGATTCCCATTAAAAAATTACTAAAGGTCTTTCATATCTATTTTTTAAATACTGAACTGACCCCCAATTTCTTTCTTAATTATCTCTTTTAAGTTTGCCTAGTTCTTAACAGAGCATGTTTAAATCAACTACAATTATTGTTTTACAATCTAGATTTTCTTGTAATTCAGTCAGCTTTTCTCTAAATACTTAAATATCACAGCATTAGGTGCATATTATTTTAATCCCTATTTTACAGATGAAACAATGGTGCCTCAAAAAGGTTTTAATGACCTGCCCATAGTCATATATCTATCAAGTGTCAGAGACAGGATTCAAGACCTCCCTGACTCCAAGAGCATAGTGCTCTATCCACTAACATTATATTGCCTCACATTACAGATGGCAGCAGTTTTCAGCAATAAAAACAGATGTCATGGGAAATAATTTGCTTTCATTGGTAGAAATCATCAAATGAAATGTGAAAGGTTGTCATGAGTAAAGTAAAACTGCTGGACACTTGGTCCAGAAACTTATTAGCTATGTGGTTCTGTGCAAGTCACTCAATCTCTAGGCCTGAGTTTCCTTGAGTGTAAAGATGGGCATCATGATAACAGCACTTAACTCACAAGGCTATTGTGAGGATAAAATTTTAAATATATATATATATGTACATATATATATAGTGCTTTGCAAACTACGTGTACATTGGCAATTAACATCTATTGTTAATATTATCTTCATTAGTATTTGACACAAGTACTAAGCCAAGAAATAGAAAATAGTAAGAACAGGTAAAATATCGGTGATGTTAATTTGTATCAAATACAATGTCTATTTCAAAATATTTTCAAAACACAACACTCATTCTCCAATGCACCAGTAATAGTGCTACACTAAACAGTCACTAGTTAGCTAGTAATCAGTGATCAACAAGTGCCCATTCTGTCCCAGGTACTATACTAAGCACTGGGGATATAAAGAGGCAAAAGACAGTCCCTGCCCTCAAGAGGCTTACAACCTGTCTTGGAAACATGCTTGTCATAAGGGGTTTGTCCCCCCAGTTTAACTGCAGAAAGACTGAGGACGAGAGAGTAAACCGGCAATCCTGATAACCCCCCCCCCCAAAAAAGAGCCCCAGTGAAATATTTTTTAAATACATAAAAAGGAGGAAGTTCAGAAAGAAGCACAAACTGGAGAGTTATGAAAGTAATGTGTAGAATTTATTATATATTTTGAAAAAGATCAAGCAGTATGAAATGGAGATCAATTGTACACAGTCTTCTTTTTGTGTTCTGTTGCATACATGGAAATGCTCCCTTGAATCGGCATTTAAATTTCAAAAAGATAGCATTTTTTTTTAATTAGCACAACCTTTTCCCCTCAGGAAAAAAAAAAAGAAGTGACTAGAAGCTGAGAAAAGGGAGATGATGAGTACAGAGTGCTTTCTGGAGGCTGGCTATGAAAGGTAAGAGATATATAAAAATATAAGGAGTTGGCAAGGTCAAATGAAGGTTTCACAAAGGGAGAGAGAACTATAAGCACGAAAGGAGATAACAATACAGATAAAAAATGAGAATGGGAATGATCAAAGTAGCTAAGTCTTAAATTAAATAGTATGGGATGGGATCAAGGGCACATGTAGTTAGTTGTACAAGGAAAAGAGTATCTTCTCCACAATATAAAGCAAAAGAGAAGAGATATGGAATAGGAAGGAAAAAAAGAGGGAGTTTTAAACAATCCCCTTTCTCAGCAAATTAAGAGGTTAGATCTTTTGCTAAAAGGGAAGGGGATTAAAGTCTTAAGAATGCTTGAGAAGAAAAATAAATTTTATAGGAGCCACAGTGGGAAGTATAATAGAATCAATCAGGAGAAAATAAAAACCTTATCATACAGCACTGAGAGCCTGAGATACGATAACAGTACTGTAGCAGACCCAATCAGCACAGCTGTGTAACTTTCTGTAGCAGCAGTCAGCTACACTTAAGTTGGAAGAGAGAAGGTGCCTGGTGGAGGCAAAGTAGGGTTGCAGTTTGCCAAAGCAAACTAACAGTTAAACAGAATATGATAATTTAAGACTATCTACAAAATGCTTGAACACCATAAAAATGTTTGCTGCTACTATTAGAATTGCATTCCATTCTTCTATTTCTTGTATTAATTCAGATACCCATCTTCGCTGTATTCCAATATATTCTATTTGATCCTACTGGGATGAACATTAAAAGAGCTTTCTAATTCTATTTGATGGGTAGCCTAGCTTAGCAAACGCAGAACTGGCCTTGGAACCAGGAAGCCCTGGGTTCAGGTCCTGCCTCTGCTACAAATTGACTACTCTCTATCATTTGCATAACAGCTTAGAATCTCTTTTGATAAATGGAGCTTTCTCACCCAAGAAAGTTCCTTATACAAATGAAATCACAGGTCCAGTTTCTATTCCTATCTTATATTTAAATTCACTGGCTTGCCAGCATTCTCAAATAATTTTGTCTTGTTATGTTGGAAATATACCAACAAAAAGTTCATAGTAACAAAATTATTCTAGTCATTAAATGGCTCATAACATTCAAGGGATTCACAAAAACAAGGGCTATGCTTTTAAGCTCTCAAGCTACCAACTAAAAGAACTATCACGTCTAATGACAGCAAAGCCTGCTATATTACAGAACACAAAAACAAAGTAAATTTTAAAGTACTCTTAATATAAAATTCAAATGATGGTGGCTTTACAATAAGTTTTGATTATTTACATGTGATTTTTATCAGCACATATTTCTTAAGTCATGACCAATGTCCTGCTTTAAAATCTAGAAATACTGGATATTATTCCAAAATACAAACGCAAATTTCTAAAAACAAAAAAGTTCGATGGATTTTTAAAAAGTTTTTGTGTTCTGCTGAACACATGGAAATTAATATGTGCATGTATTAAGTATATATGTACATATATATATTCTACATGAATATTTTTCCCAAAGACTAGAATCCTAATATCATATTTCATATAGAGAAAATTTTGCCAAAACCTAGAATGACATCTTAACAATAGGATTTAAAAATTATAGTCAATTCTGACATGACACAAAAATTCCATAAGATTTAGGGGAAAGATTACTTCCTCTATCACCAAAAAAGTAGGAAGATATTATCACTGTCATCATGTACTGTTGTTACTTTATACACTTCAACAACAAAGATATTACTCTTGTTCAAAGTTAATGCTATGTTGTAATACTAATGTCTTGTTAGACCTTGATTACCTTTAGTAAGAAACATTTGATATAACTAACTCGCTAATCTTCATTTTTCCTACATATTATATTTTCCACCAAAAATCACTTTCTAATAGCTAAGAGAAAAACCTTTAAGATAAAGTATTACTGTAATCTACAAAGCTGATGAATTAAATTTTCATCATCTTAGATACAACTTCTCAAAGTATATTAGCCAAATATATATTTTAGATATAATTTTATCTTTTAACAGCTCACTATCTAAAAAGACATCAATCCATCTTAACTACAAATGAGATCCAATTTGTAAGTGTATAAAAATCATATTAGAATGTAACACAATGGCCTAACTATTCAAAACAAATTTCCTACCATATCACTGCAACAATAGAGATTCTACTGAGATCTCCAAAATAAAAAAAGAACTATACTTACTCATGACTGGAATTATCTCTTTATATCATCCAAGTCAGGTATTAAACTAAGATCTTCTGTCCAAAATTTCTCAAAGGAATACATGTCCTAAACAAAAGGGGAGAAAGTAGCAACATATTATTTTCAAAACTCCAAAGTTATAATTTTTTCAAGTTTTCTATCATTACTTTAGTACTTAAATTGTATAATAGGGATACCCTCTACTAATACAGATCAAATTTCTCCTATGCCATATAAACTTAACATTAGTTGTTAAGTATGAAAAAATAGTCATCAACTAATGACCATTCATCTGGTTATTAACCTCTCCAAATTCTGCCAGACTGGCCTTCGGTTAGCAGATTCACAGTCCATCAAATTCCCTCTTTTCCAGTAGTTCTCAACCTTCCTAATGCTGTGACCCTTTCATACTCACATGTGAGCATATCTGCATGTGGGTGGGCCCACCTGGAGATGGATAGAGAAGTGGTGTCTCGGTTCCTAAGACCATAGGAAATATGTGTTTTCTGGTGGTCTTAGGCAACCCCTGTGAAAGGGTCATTCTACCCCCAAAGCGGTCGCGACCCACAGGTTGAGAACCGCTGCTCTATTCAAAACCTTAACAGGTTGTGAGGATCTGACAGAATTCGCACTCTACTGCCAAAGCCTTCAAGAACCAAGTTACCTCCACCTCAAGATCAAGAAATTGAAGACTATTTTAATCAAGGTTTCTAAAATTCAAAAGGTTGAAAAAATAAATTCTTTTCAAAACTCATCTGTTTCTAAAGGAACATTCATCTTCATATTTTAAAGACAAAATATTGAGAGTCGACTCTTTTTTAGCCCCATAACATTAAAATACAAATAACATTTTCCTTTTCTTATAATTTAATATAAAATTGAGCTTCATATACAAGAAAACCACCAAATTAAAAGTTTAGTGTCTTTGATTTAATTCTATTTCCCTACTCCATCCCCAAATAAGCAAAGCAAATAAAACACTCCATATAGTGTAAATACAAAACTGCACACCTACTGAATCCACCTTGGTTTGATAGAATGTTTTTATGGGAAAGGAAAAAGGCTAAAATAACTTAAGATCTAGAATAAAACTAACTTTCAAATATATTTCAAAGTTTAAAGACTATCTAAAAATTAAACAGAACACTCAACTGACAGTGTTGATAATTCATAGTTAATGCTATAATTCATAGAGTAACACATTTTCATTAAGTTAAATAACAGTCTGATTATTTTTGACTATTTCATTTTTTCTAGGTTCCAAATATTATCATTTAAACAGAAAGTCTAATTAGAGAAGAAATTCATGGTATTGGCTCAAATTTTTAATAAATTTTACTTGTGTGTATTTTTAAAGTCTTCCCTGAATTACTAAGTACTTAGTTAATATATTATACACCAGCCAGGATCAGGAAGTCCCTTTTGCTTGTGATTTTTCTCTTGTTAGTAAATCTCCCCCTTTAAGTTCCTGCTTTTCTTATTATTTCCCAGTTTAATATATTTATACACCAAACCGTGTATGTGTGTGTTCAGCCTTCTTTTGTACAACTCAGATAAGAATAAAGTTCAGAGGATGCCCACATTCCTGCATTCTTCTATTACAAGAAGTATCAGGTTCACCCATTATTTCCCCTCTCTATCCTTATGCATTCCTCTTTTTACCTCATCTTCTCAACATTCTCAGAACAAAACCAATCTTCTTCTTGGTCTTCAGTTTTTCTCTCTCTTGAGTTATTCTCTCAATATTCTTTGAAAAAGGTTCTGAAGAGACACACTTATTTTCCTTCTCTCCCTATTAGACGGTTAGACCTATTGTTGTATAGACCCTTCCAACTGTTTGAATAAATTTACCTCTCTTCTTTTCTCTTGACTCCTGTCATTTGCCTTTTAAAGTTTCTATACAGCTATAGCTTTGTCATCAGGAATGCTTGAATATCCTCTACTCCATTATGTCTCTTACTTAGGTAATGTTTACCACTTTCTCTTCTATGCTATTTAATCATCTTCCTACTCTTTGCCTTTTTACTTTTTATCTTTTACCTTTTTTCATTTCTTTTAGGTATTCATGCAGTCATAATGGAAAAACCATTTTTTGGTTTGAGTCTCATTTTGCAGTTGTTACAGTGTTATTTTCTTGTAGCTTAAGAGTTTTAGGTATTGCTATATCTACATTAATTCTTTAGAGCAGTCAGTGTTTTCTTTGGTTTACCCATCTCATCAGCCTTAGTGTCTGTATGGGGGTTTTATGTGAAGTTGCACTCCCTGCTGTGCTTTGGAGTAGGATAATCAGCCCTGCTTGGTCTCATCTTGGGTCACATGGAATAACTGAGGTTTAGCCCCCTGAATTTTTAGAGAAGTGGCTCTTCTGGGACCTCTTTGGTATCTCAGGACAGAGTAATAAGAATCTTGGAGCTGCAGCTGCTCCTGGGCATGGGGCTGTCCTGGCCTGAGCGTTTCAGTGTTCATACTGATCACTGCTACTCCTAGTAGGGATATACCCCTCCAATAATCTCAAGCCTCTCCTGCAGAGCCCTCTACACTTACTGCCTTAGGATACAGAGCAACACAGGATACATATCTCTGACTGATCTCTGGTCATACTGGGAGGCTACAAGTCTTGTTTGCTTATGCTACAACTGGCTTTGCTGGTAATCCCTTTTTACTGCCCTGGTCTCCCAAATGACTGTGCATTTGGGGGAGAGAAGTTACTACAGATTTTCAATAAGTCTGATGTAGTTTTTAGATTTTTTTGCTGGAGTAGGTATGTAGGAATTGGACTACAATTGCCTCTGCTCTGGCAGCCATCTTGCCTTGGTCTTTTGTTTATTTTACATTAATAATGGAAGTCTTTGAAAAAAGATGCATCTGTAGTTACATCCACCAAGTAATCTTCTTTGATCTTAATATGCATGAGTGCCTCCTAGTAGGAATTTTTAAAGCTGCAATTGGCTTTACCAGTTCATATCCTTTTAAAAGATCAACAACCACACAGCAGGTTTTGTATTCTCTGTGCTTTTAAGTAAATTACATGACTGTCAAGACATAGTCAATCTATTAACAATTATTAAGCATTTATTAAGTACCAGATATGAAGACAAAACTGCTCCCCACTTACTTATTTGTGAATGGCTACCTGTTGTTCCTCTCATTTGTGCATCAAAGATACACACCATAAGCATCTACACCTAGGATTCATGAACTTAAACTTGCTTTTCTTTTTGTGTTTTGATAATTCTACAGGGTGTCCCTGTCAGCTTGAAGAGCTTAAAATTGCATTAAGGTTTCTCACACACACTGTATTTCAATATAATCTAGTTTCCTTTGAAATCCTTTATTTTTTATAATGCAAATGCATTAAAAATTTAAAACATTATTCTGAAGTATCCAGAGACTTCTAGTTTGCCCAGAAGGTTCATGAGACAAAAAAGGTTAAGAAGCCCTGATCTAAACCATTCCTATAAATATTTTATAAAGACCAACTTTAGGAAAATTAAGCTGTTCTATCAACTATGTTTTTTTATTTCATTCTTTTGAAATCTTCTCCCTGAGATAGACTCTGAAGCAGTCTCTCAATGATTTCATTGAGTTTTCAAAAACTAGGCAAGATAAATGTTAAGTGCTAGTGGCTTCTACAATATTAGACAGTCTTCAAGTACTGTACCAGAAACCTTAAGTCCAAGGAGCAGTCTAAGAAACAAGACTCATAACCAGTAGTTTAGTCATTAGAAAATAAACTATTTGGCCATGACAACCCATGAAACAAAAAAAACTAAAGGACCTCATCCCTGTGCAGGCTCCTATTCTATTCTCAGTAAGAATGGTAGAGGACCAAAAGACAGGGCACTAAAAATTATACTCTTTGAGAGTCACCTTGAAAATGTTTAACTGAAGATGCTCTTAATGTGGAAGTCTTTGTGCAATTTTACTCATCTTTAAAGAAATGTTGGAATAGATGAACTCTGAGGTTTCTCCCAGCTCTAGACCTATGATTCTATGATCCTCTGAGTAAGAAACTGACAACATTACTGACAAAAATGATTCACAAATATTAGTTGGCAACTCCACATGGTCAATAAAGACCTGGAATTGGAACCAGAAAGACCTGGGTTTAAAACCAAAGTCATACATTTATTGACTATAAGATTCTGGGAAACTCAAACTCTCTGTACCTTAATTTCCTCTATAAAATGAGGAGGTTGGATTCAATTACCTATAAAGTCCATTTTAACGCTAAATTGATGATCCTATTTATGTTCTCACCATAAATGAAACCAAAAGGCAAAAAAAAAAGTTACAAGTGAATGGAAGGTTGAATTACAGGTTCTTCTTAGAGAAGAAAACAAAGGAGTTGTTAGTGTTTATTCACCCTTTGGTCAGAGGCTACAAGGATATCATTTCAAGGGATACACGATCATCTCATCTTATAGAATTCATAATGAATATAAACAAGGCAATCATAAAGATAATTAGTTTACACACCAGCATACAATGCAGAGGATGAAGAATTCTATAAAGAACTTGATGAAATAATCCAAATCAAATCAATATATATTTTCATCCAAGATGATTTCTGTATGAAAGATAAAACAGCAAAAAAAGAAAAAATTCATATACATACATATATATATATATATATATATATGGGATATATAGATTCCAATTTGTAGACTACACAGAGTTCTCATTTCCATGAATATTTTTTCTTAGAATAGAAGCAGAAGACATTGGATGTGAAAAACACCAAACAATATCACCACCACCCCCCTCAAAAAAAAGAAAGAAAAAAACTGACATCTTAAAAAGAAGCAAAGTTACTAGCATGAAAGTCACATTACTATACATATGGTCAGATTATCTAATAGAACAAAGACTAAAAATATATGAAAACAGAAAACTAAAGAGTAGTAGACAATGTAAACCACTGCAACAACTTCACTTTAACTTGGTCAGGCAATAAGCATTTTTAAAGTATCTACTATGCATCAGGCACTGTGTTAAGAAAAGACGGTACAAAGAAAAAAAAAGTCTGTTCCCCTTGCCCTAAAAGAGCTCACAAGCTAATGGAGAAGGTAACAAGCAACAAAGTATATATAGCAAGTTATACATGGGATAAGTTATTGGGAATAGTCTCAGAGGGAACGCACAAGGATTAAGCAGGACTGGATAGGATTTCCTGCAGAAAGCAAGACTTCATGTGAGACTTGAAAAAAGCCAAGGAAGTGAACAGGGAGAGCATTCCAGGGATGGAGGATGGCCAGTGAAAATGCCTAGAGCTGCGAGAGTTACTTGCTCAAGGACTAATAAGGAGGCCAGTGTCACTGAATCAAAGAGCATGTGGCATTATGTAATCTATAATACGAATGGAAAAGTAGGAGGAAAAAGGCATGGAGCCCTGGATTATGAAGGGCTTTGTACAGCAGATAATCTTATATTTAATCCTAGAGATGATATGGATCCACTAGAATGTCTTGGGGAATTAGTGGTGACATGGTTAGATTTGTGCTTTAGGAAAATCGCTTTGGCAATCACTTTGAATGGAAGATGTACAGGAATGAGGAGACACTTATGGTAGGCAAACCAAACAGCTGGCTATTGCAATTATCTAAGCATGGGATGATAAAGGCCTGTATCAGCATGACAGCAGTATCAGAGAAGATCAAAAGATACTGCAAAAGCGAAATCAACATCCCTTGGCAACAGTCATAATACCTCCAAAAGGTCGAAGTCTAGGATGATACCTGTACTGCAAGTCTGAAAGACTATAAAGATGGCTATGCCTTCAATAGTAATAAGGTCAAAAAGTCCTCTCATACTGGAAAGAAGGAAAAAAAGGAAAAATATATAGCCCTAATTACCACCATTTCCTTCAAAAGCTGAATGAATATAAATGTTTTCATAACAAAGAGGTTCAAGGAGTCCAAAACCTATCAGCAAGCAAATATTTGATCCCCACAAGTGTAAAGAGATGGAAGCCAAGGGCAACACAATTTTAGAACAAAAGTTCATTTGTAAAACGCTCTGTAGGGTATGAAAGTAAAAAAAAAAATTGAGTGGTAGGTATTGTGGTACAAAACAACAAAAAGTAATGGAAGATAATATAAATCTAACCAAAGGCTCAAATAATTTACATGATTCCAAGTGCAATCATAAATGAAAATAAATGAAATATAACAAAGGAAAGCAAAATAAAACGCCTGTCAATATTTCTAAAGGAATTTGAATACTGAAATGCATGAGAAGTGGAAATTACACTTTAGAAAGGGAAATCAAGAAGAGTATTTGGATCATTTCAAATTAGATATTAAGGATATGTATGCTGAAAGTAGCACTCTCTCTTTTTATTAATATAAAAATTAGAGGAAAACAGTATGTAATTAAAGTACCATATTTCACCATTATTCTAAATAAATATACACCTTTGAGTTTTTAACTAAGATATAAAAAGATTTAGGACAATTTCAATCATAATCACTAATAACTTCATGAAGGTGGTTGAGGTGGGGTTTTTTTGTTTGTTTCTTTCTTCACAAGCTGTGAAACTGTTTTCATAGACTATTAAAGCCCCTCTATCACTAGATCTATCTAAATCCATTAAGATAATGTAATACTATGTATCCTATTCAGTACCTTCCATCCTTTTAAAACAGAGTATTACCTCGATTAAGTTGAGCATTGGGCTGAAAAAAGTACTTACTGAATCTTTTTATGTCCTTCCTCTTAGCAACAAAAATACACAAAAAGTATAAAATTATTTACAAAATGAAAAGCAAAAATGAGAAAGGAAATCACTAACTAGAAATAATAATTGGAACAAATTCCCTCTAATAAAGGTCTGATATCTAAGACATAAAAGGAATCTACAAACACCCAAAGAACCATTCTCCAATAGATAAATGGCCAACAGATATGAACAGGTAGTTTTCAAAAGAAATCCATGTTATGAAGTCTTAATTTTTTTTTAAATGTTCCAAAGAACTAATAAGACAAAACACAAAAGAAAGCAACTTTGAGATTCCATTCCCATTGTAAATTTCTACATATAACAAAAGGAAAAAAAAATTATTGGAGGAGTTCTGATAAGCCAGGTGGAGCTGTGCATTTATTCAGCCATTCTTGAAGTAATTTATCTGCTCCCCCAAACACTAAACTGTGCATGTCCTTTGAACAAGAGAAATCACACTTAGGCATATACCTCCAAAACGTCAAAGACAAAGAGAAAATATGTACACAAATTATTTATAGCAGCATTCTGTTGTTGTAGCAAAAAATCAGAACCAAAGTGAGGGCCCATCAACTGGGAAATGGCTGAACAGATTTTAGTATGTGAAAGCAATAGATCATAGGTTTAGAACTAGAAGGAACCTTCATTTTATAATGAGGAAACTGAAGCACAGAAAGATCAAATGAACTGCCCAGGGTTCAAAGGGCATGAATATCTTATTCACTTTATTTGCATTAATTCCAAATTGCTTTCCAAAATGGCTATAACATTTCAGTGCGCCACTAAAAATACATCAGCACATTTATCTTCCCACCATCTCTCCAATATTGAATACTGCCATTTTTTGTCATCTTCACCAGCTTGAATACAGTAAAATTTCAGGATTGTTTTGAATCATGTTTCTTATTATTAGTGATTTGGAGAATTTTTTCATGTCAATGCAAATACTTTGCAATTCTTTTAAGAACTGTTTGTTCATATCCTTTTGACTACTTGTCTATTGGGGAATGGCTATAGATTATATATATATATATGTATACACACATATGTATATGTATATGTATGCATATACATTGTTTATATATCTTGGATATCAAATCTTTATTAGAGGAATTTGATACAAAGATTTCCTTTCCCATTAGATCACTTCCCTTATTATCAGAGGTATAATAATTTTGTTGTACAAAAGCTTTTAAGCTTCATATCAAAGTTATTGATTTGTTATTTTGTTTGCCTCTATTGTTTGATTATTGTATCTTCTACCCATAGCTGAAAGAGGTATAGGATCTCCTTGTTTCCTTTTTTTTAATAGTATGATCATTAAGGCCATGTTTCCATTTTGCATGTAGCATTGATGTGCTATCAAGTGTTGGTCTAATCCTAATTTGTAAGATTCCTTTTCAGTTTTTATCAAATAAGAAGTTTTTTTCCCTAGGTAATTTATGCTTCCCACTTAAAAAAAAAAACCTAGGCTACTGAATTCCATTGCTTCTGATTCTCCCTTGTCTAGTCTATTCCATTGATCTCTTCTTTAAACCTATACTAGATGGTTCTGATGATGCTGATGAAATGCCATTTCTCCTTTATTCCTACTTGTTTACATAATTTCTCTTGATATACTGGGTTTTTTTTAATGAATTATTATCTTACCAAGATCTATAAAGCATCCCTGGGTAATCTGATTGGCATAACATTAAAAGAAAAACTTAACTTTGAAAGTATTGTCATTTTTATTATATTGGCAGGGCTTAGCAATAAGCACTTTGCTCATTTGCTCTTTTACTGATTTGATTTTCCACTCTCTTAATTTTAGTCAAACTAGTTAAGTTTGTCAACTTTATTAGAATTTTTAAAGAACCAGTTTCTCATTTTATCACATTTGTATGGAGTTTTTAAATTTCTTATCAATTTCTCCTTTAATTTTTATGTCTCTTCTTTTGTACTCACTATACGTTTGTTTACTGGCTTTCTAATTTTTATAAATGCATATTCAGTTAACTCTCATTTTCTATTTTGTGAATGTAACGTTTGTAGAGATATGATTCCCCCACCTTCCTCCCAAGGAAGCTGCATCTCAGAAATGTTGTTGTTGTTATTTTCCCCCGTAATTTTTATTTCCATGGTTCATTCCTTGATCCACTTATTATTTAGGATTTTCTTGTTAAATCTCCATTTAGGGTTGTACTTTCTGTTTGTGGACCTTGAACCAATGATTATTTTATTGCATTATGGTGTATAAGGGATATATTAACAATTTCTACGTTTTTTACATTTGTTTGCAATATCTTTATGCACTTTTTATATGTATATACACATACACACAGTCAATTTTTGTAAAAGTTGCATATAGTGCTGAGAAATACTTAATATTCTTTTGCTGTCACATTTAAAAGATGCCATAAGTCTTTTAACTCTAGTTTCTACAGCAATTTGTTCATTTTTACATTTTTCCCTTTAGTTTATCTTTCTGTTAGTTACTCAAAATTGAGAGAAGGATACGGAAGTCTCCTATAACTACTGTGCTACTGTCTATGCCTTTTTGTTGCTCAGATGCTTCCTTTATGAATTTGGACGCTAAGGCATTTGAAGTGTATAAATTTATTAGTGATCTGGGGTTTGTTGTCTATGGTCTTTTCATTCTTTTTTTTTTTTTTTTGCTTTTTAGAGTGGGGGAAGGAAGGGAAATTGGGGTTAAGTGACTTGCCCAAGGTTACATGGCTAGTAAATGCTAAGTGTCTGAGGTCACATTTGAACTCAGGTCCTCCAGACTCCAGGGTTGGTGCTTTATTCACTGCACCACCTAGCTGCCCCATCATCTATGGTCTCTTCAATATAATATAGTTTCTTTCTTTACCCATTTTCATTTTTTGAATGTCTCTTTTTGTTTTGTCAAGATGACTGCCACCTTTTTTTTGGATTCACTTGGAACATTGAAAAAAAAAATTTCCATCTCGTCAGTTTTATTTTGTGTCTCTGTTTTTCAAATGTGCTTCTTATAAGCAAGAGATTCTAGGATTTTGTTTTCTCATAAAATCAGAGTCTAGTATAGTGCCTGGCATACAGATGGTATTTAATATGTATTCATTGATTCTATGGGATTGTTTAATCCATTCACATTTAAAGTTTTTTTTCACATTTGAATTTAGGAGAGTTAAGGTTTTTTCCTCAATTTGTCTCTAATATTGGGTGGCTTTTTTCAAGTTACGATTGTTTTCCCTCTTCTGCTGCATACACAGTACTATGTTTATTCAGTTACTTTAGCTTATACTTTTTTAAGAGAGCCCTATTCCCAATGGCTCTCTTCCCCTCATGCGTGATCTCCTCCTCTTGTTAGTTCTTTCCCTTTGGGGTTTTAGTTCCCTTTTTTCCCCTACTTTTATTTGGTTATTTAATTATTCTCATCTTTTTTTATTTCCAATCAAGTAAATTTCCCCATTCTCTCCTACCCTTCAACTAGTCCTGTTCATTACTTTTTCATTTCATTTTTTGCTTGTCAAGGATTTCCCTTCACTATGCCTCACTTCAAGAACAAAACCAAGTACTACAGGTGTCAGAAAAGATCCTGCTTCACCCCCCACTCCCCATACACTTACATCCCTGATCATGCAGTCTACCACTGAACTAAACCCTTCCCCTGGTTACCTTCTATACTCCACTGGCCTCAAACTTTCTTCCCTAGGTCCACATCCTTGCACTCTACCCAGTGCCAGACACCCCCAGGATATCCAACTCCTTCCTTTCCAAGGCAGGACAAGCACCAAATCCTCCAGACCACACCTAATACAACATTCACAGTACCTCTCTCTTCACCCATGGGAGCCTTCAACAATGGAGTCCCTCTCCTTACTAAAGCATGGCCTTGCTTCTTTCTTTCTCCTTTTTCAATCTTTCTTCTCACCTCCTCACCCACTTCCCTGAAGGTTCTTCTCTGACAGAGAACACCAGGGCCACCTCTGGAGCTTCCTCTTTGCCAAAAGCAGAGCAGTTAATAACTTCTTGACTTGCATGGATGATAATTTCATCACTCAAGAGATGAAGAAACAAAGGGAAATTCTGTCCCAAATCTGATCTCATTAACAATGCTGGCTGTTGTGGTGAAAATGATGGAGACCCTGTAGAGGAAACTGATCACTTCCTCCTAGTGTGTAAAATAGAAAACAGAAAAGAAGTCTGAGCACAGTCTGACATGTACCTTAGATTTCAAAAAGTTCAGAGAAAAGACAGGTATGGGGCAGTGAGGTGGCGCAGTAAGTAGAGCACTGGCCCTGGAGTCAGGGAGGACCTGAGTTCAAATATGGCCTCAGACACGTAACACTTACTAGCTGTGTGACCTTGGGCAAGTCACTTAACCCCAATTGCCCTGCATTTCCCCTCCACAAAGCAAAAAAAGAAAACAAAAAAAATTAAAAAAAAAAAGAGGTAGGAGATCATGAAGTAAAATACTCCAAAATAAATCAACCTAGAAAGGGTGACAGTCTCAAAAACGAAATTCTGATGACATAAAACATGACAATTCCAGGGAGAAGTAAAAATGGGGTTTGTCTGAAAAGACCAATGTGGATACATATTAGACTCAGATTTTTAAAAGATGAGGAAAAGACAGAAACAAGGCTAGGTAAGGGCAAATGAATATTAGAACGAGGCACAGTCCCTTAAAAACAGCATGAGGATTGCTAACTTCAGCATGAGCTGAAGTTAACAACAACAACAAATATTCTTGGAGTCACCCAGGTATCTATTCTTGGCCCTGTACTGTTCATTTTTATCAATGACCTGAACAATGGCATAGATGAAGCGCTCCCTCCAATCAAGAGTCCAAGACCTTAGAGTAGGAATAGTGCCAAGTCCTGCAGTATCCAATTGTAGTAAGGTAGCACAGCCAAAGGAGCAGAGCATACTGCTTCTATTTACAACAAATGAAGAGGAAATGAAGTAAATTATTTAAAACCCTTTTGCCCAATTATATGCCAACAAAACACTTCAATAAAATCAATGACTATTTACAACAATATAAAAATACATACAAAACAGAACAGGAAATATCAGAAAAAGAACCTAAAGCAATAAAGGAACCCCAAAGGAAAAAAAAAAGGACCAGACAGACTTGCAAGCAAATTCTATAAAACATAATAATTAATTCCAACATTAAATAAATAACCTGGAGAGGGGGCAGGAAGAAGAGATTCTACCAAATTCCATTTATAACACAAATATGGTCTTGATACCAAAACCAGGGAGTAGAAAAATAAAACAACAGATCAATATCAAATGATTATCAATACAAAAATACTGAATAAATACTAGCAAAGAAGCTACAATAAAACATTTTTTTTAATCACACACTATGATCAGGTTGGGAATACAATTACAATGTTTATTCAATATTAGTAAAGCTATCAGGTAGCTAGGTAAGCCAGTGGAAAAAGAACTAGGCTTGGAATCAAGAAGACTCATCGTCAGGAGTTCAAAACTGGCCTAAGATACTTACTAGTTATGTGACGCTAGGCAAACACTGCCTCAGTTTCCTTATCTGTAAAATGAGCTGGAGAAAGAAATGGCAAACCACTTCAGTATTTTTGCCAAGAAAACCCCCAAAACAGGGTCACAAGGAATTGGACATGAGGGAAATGAATGAACAACAATATCAATATAATAGGCCATAATAATAACTAAATTAGCAAAAATTACAAGATAATATTCAGGGAAAAAAGCTGACAACATATTTGTTAAAAAAAAAAAAAAAGAAAAAAAAAGGAATAATCTGATCTTTCCTGAATATAATAGTGCCTATCTAAAACCAAAAGCCAGTATTATATGTAATGGGGTAAACTTAGATGTCTTTTCCAATATGAACAGAGGTAAAGCAATGATGTCCATTATCATCACCATTATTTGATACAGTGGTAGAAATGTTAGCATAGAGATAAGAAAAAGTAATCAAGGGAATAAACATAAGCAGAAGAAATAAAATTACTGGGGTTTTTTTTGTATTATAACATGATAGTTTATGTAAAGAACCCTAGAAATTCAAATATCAGTATCAATAAGAACTACAGGTAAGTAGCAGGATAGAAAATGAATATAAATCACCAACTGCCATGAATATTAGCAACAAAACTTGGCAGGAAGAGGTAGAAAGAGAAATTAAATTCAAAATAACTATAGAGTAGATTAAACATCTGAAATTTTGCCTACCAAGACAAACAAGGAAATTAAATACAATCACAAAACACTCTCTACAGAAATAAAGATAGACCTAAATAAGTAGAAAGAAATTAACTGCCCACTGTTGGACCATGCCAATAAAAGGAAATCATAATATTACCTAAATTTATTTATTCAACGTCCCACTAGTCAAATGACCAAAGGATAATTTTATAAAAGTAGCAAAAAATAACACTACCTAGAGATCAAAAAGATAATCTCAAGAAAATAGTTTTAAAAGTGGAAAGGAACAGGGATCTATTACTGCCAGACCTCAAACTACACTAAGAAACAAAGTGAGAGAGTGTGTGCCCCTGTGTGTATGTCTGCACCTGCACCTGAACATTATAAATAAAATATAAGTAGTCTATGTACTTATATGCTTAAGTCTATGTACTTATATGCTAGTAAAAGAAAAATGGAAAAGTTGATCAGTGAACGAAATTAGACATACAAGATGCAGAAACAAATGAACATTAGTAGCATAGTGTTCAACAAACCCAAACAAGCCAACCACTGAGAAAAGGATTTACTATTTGCTAAACTTGCTGGGAAAACTGGAAAACAATCTGATAGAAAGTAGGTTTAGGACAACATCCTACATCATATACTACAATAAGCCCCAACTAAACATATGAACTAGATATAAAAGATCACATAACGAGCAAATTAGATGAGCAGGAAAGGACATAAGGTTCATAATTATGAATAAGAGTTCTTGATTAAATAGGAGATAAAGGATTATAGGAAATAAAAAGCAAACCTTTAGGTTCCACAAAATTGAAAAGTTTCTGCATAAATGAAATCACCCCAGGGATAACTGGAAAGAAAAGTTTCCTATACCAAAACACAAAAATCTCTCAACTATATGTAATAAAAGTCTGCTACCCAAGATATAAAGGAAACTGACTTCTGGGCAAGATGGTTGCCAGAACTAAGGAAGACCATCCAGCTCCACATACTTACTCAACAAAAAATTGAAATTCACACCAGACTAAATAATGATCAACCTATTCAATGAGAAACTACAGTAAGCGATTTCTACACCAGAGCTTCACAAAAAGGCAGAACCTCACAGGCAATATGAAAGGTGGCCACCAAAGCTAGAATCTGCTTGGGCAAACAAGCCAAGTCACAAACATGGATGAATCAAACACAAGTAACAGACTTCCCACAAACCAGAACAGACCAAAAAGAAATCAATGACTCCGTAAGACAACAAAAAAAATTAGAATAAAATCAGAAGAGTGGAAAAAATAGAAGAAAATAGAAGATATCTTATATCAAAAACAGCTGGCCTGGAAACACACAGAAAAGCACTTAAAAATCACTATATTCAACAACTGAATGAGTTTAAAACTGATCAAAAATAAATAACAAGTTCATGAGACTGAATATGAAAAGCACTACTCAATTTCGATAAGATAATGCCTTTAAAATGCAGACTGAGACATATTCTTGGACACAGGCAGTGTGGAGATTTGTTTTGCTAGAGTATTAATATTTTTAGGGGGATTTAATTTTTTGTTCATTTTTATTGAATGAATGAAGCATTTATTAAATAATTATTATGTGCGAAGCAATAGGGATACAAATAGAAAAGACTGTCCCTGCTCTTGTCAAAGAACTCACATTATAGTGAGGGAGATAACATAAAAGGAAGGTTTCAGCTGCAAGTTAGAAGGAAAAGTCTCTGATGCTAGAATGCAGTGGCAAAGCATATGTTTCTGTGTCTTCAATGTCATTTCCTTGAAAAAAAAATGGTATGAGTTTCTGATGAACTATTTGACAGTGCCAAAGAATTTGGTGACATTAACTTTCTTTTCTAAATCTTCAGCACCTGTGGTTGTAGCATTTAAAGCAACAATTGCCAGGGATTTAAAGCAACAAATCTCCATGGGATTTGCTTCCCAGGATGATGGTTAAAGGCTCTGGACTAGAAAAACTGCTATTCCAAAAACTCTTGGGTAAAGGATTGTGGGCTGTCTCTACTGGGGTCTGAGGTGAAATGTTGGGTTAAAGTGGTGGAGGTGGTGGTTTGACTTGCCTGGAACATGCTACTTCCTGTCTCTCCTTCAAGGTACCTTGCTGCTTCAGCTAGGCTGACTTGCTGCTCTTTGTGTGGTAGCTGATAAGAATAGCTGGCCCCTTCTCCACAGGAGCTGGTTCCCCAGAAGACGCTGTAAGAGTTGAGCCATGAGCAGAATCAGTCATCTGGAAGGTGCTACCCAGGGTTCCTATGCCCAAGCTGTCTGTTGGTGGCAGTCGTTAAGAGTTGTTACTGGTGGTGATGAGAAAAGGTGGGTATCTTTCTCCACAATGTTTTCTTCCCTCCATGGCTGTCAGGACTGGAAGGCTGTCAGGATGGAAACAGGTCTGACAGTTTATGACACACTGTAATTCCCAAGGTTTTTAGGCTCAGGCAAGGCCCTCAGCTGTCTCCATCACGAAAATGGTGGTGATGGTGGTCTGGACACATGCTGCCTTCTATCTCTCACTGAGGGTGCCTTTCTGCTTAAAAAAGCTGCCTTGACTTTCCTGTTATTGTTTAACTGGTTAGAGCAGTGGGAGGGAAAGATAATGCTCAGGGGGGAAAAAAAAAGATGAATCATTAGACTCTATAAAAAACCGTGATTTTTTTAAAAGTCTAAACACTCAAACCTATACTTCAAGAAATCATAAATGAAATTGCCCAGATCTATTACACAGTAAAGACAGAATCCATCAATCAATCCACCTTCTAAAACTTCAGAAGGAAAATTCTCAAGAACGTCATAGCCAAAAAGATACTCCAAACATACTTATACTGAGAAAGAAACAGATTGTGTATCAAGCAACCATGGCCAGGATCACAGAAGACCTGACAGCTACTACTAAAAACAAGAGGAGATCTTGGAATACAGTATAATGGAATACAAGATAGGAGAAAGCTACAGATTTACAACCAAGGATAATTTACCCTCAAAAGCTGAATATAATTCTATAATGGAAAAATGGAGTTTTGTGGAATTGAGGACTCTCAAGTATTTCTGATGTCAGGGAAGGGAAATGAAAAGAGGGAAGAGAAGAGGAAGGAAAGGAGAAAGAAAAAAGGAACACCTTTAAAAATGAGAACAGAAGGAAAATCATAAGGAAGCACAAACAGGACAGCTTTGAAAGCTATAGCTTGAACTTATTGTATCAATCACATTATCAGTAAAAAAGAAAAGCAGGGTATACATAAACGGAATCTACAGTTACAAATGCAATCTTTTTTTTATGGAAAGAGAAATAAATGCTTATTTACTTGGTGTTAAATTCAGAATAAAATAGTTTTAAAACAAGATACATGTTCTTTTGCTTCAATCAATACTTTTACATGACAACTGTGAACTCGAAGCCTTTTGACCTATCCTTTCACTTTTAATCATGAAACTACACTTAATGTCACATTGGATGTTAAGCATAAATTTGACTGATACATCATTTTTCTAATGTTAATCTTAATTATAGTACACAGCTTTTCAGGTTTGCAATGAACTTTAAGTTAAGGCAAATTCTCGGACCGTTCATGTGTTATCTCCATCACTTGGATAAATGTTTTAACCTTTTGTGATGACTCACGGTACAAGGTAATACACTATTTCATCTCCACTTGGGAATTTTGGAATTCCAGAATAAATATGCTTTTTCAGTATACATCAATAAAAATTCCCTTAAAGAAGACAAAACTAACAAGTCCACTGAAAGCAAAAAAAAAAATCCCTAAAATATACGAGGAGTTTGATGTTTTATACTAAGAATGCTGAATCCTCCAGAGTCATCAGACCTTCTTCTAAATTTTGGGTATATTAAATTAAAGGTAAGTTTTATCAGTAAATATTATCTTTTTTCTCATCTTCAGTACTCTGAATTTTGCAACGTCTTGCTGATGACAAATTTGTGTGTGTGTGGATTTTTTCCCTCATAGCAACAATCAGCAATTGCTCTTTTAATGGTCTTCTCACTGCTCTGCCAAACTTAAGATGCCTGTATCACACTGGAGAAATAAGTAAGAACTCCTCCAAGTGCTAGATCTCTCTGAAGTTCTTTGCTTACTATCTGGATGTTAATTATGCTTTCTTCCAAAGCAAATTTGTCAGCTCTTAAGTTTTTTGTTTTTGTCTACGGACTTCGGTGAGATTGAGCCTTCAAATACATAACTTCTCCATGCCAATGGTAGCTACATCTAACAGTTATTGAAGAGTGCTCTTTAGAAACCATTTTTTGTGTATTTCCATGAGAAATATCCAGTCAGAAAATGAAAAAAGAACTAAAAACATAACAAAAACATGCCACATGCATGGCAAGAAATTCAGCAGTCAACTGACGGAGAAGTAACTAAAGATGGAGAAAACAGCTATGATTAGTTTAATCTTGTCAAGGTCAGACTTTCTGACTCAATGTCAGCACAAGTACACACATATATCCATTTCTGTCACAAAATAAAACCCTATCAAAGTGTTACTTGTCCTAAGTAATTTTCACACCAATCTATACATACATCAAAAGTTGAAATTTACATTTCATTTTATGTGTATTATCTTGTTTGAGCAAACAAGCCCCAGAAGTAGATGTTACAGGTATTATCTTAGCCATTTTAAAGGAAGATGAGGCTCAAATACGTGACTTAGGTCATGTAGTTAAGAAGTGTCACAGCTGAGATCTGAATCCAGTTCTTCCTGAGTCCAATACAGTACTCTGTCCCTTAACCACCAAGTTTCTCTGGACTAAGGGATGCTCTTTTAAAATACGAGACTTACCTACACTTAAAAAAATCTAAGAATTGGGAACTTCAACATATTCTAATTTATAAGGAAATATTGTTCAATTCCATGATCCACCTACTATGTGCAAGTAAGCACCTAATTTTCACTTAGCTTATTTCTCAAACCAAAAGCCTGAGACGAACCATATAAAGCTACAGTAGACATATCCTATCAAAGTCACATCCTTACATTAATAACACGAAACACCTACAACACTATTATTCAACTTACAATTCACAAATCCAACAGTAACTAAACATAATTTCCCCACGAGGAAAAAAGTTCTTGCTTCTTAACAGTATTTATTTTCATTTATATCGCATTCATTTCAAGGATTCGGTAAAACCCAATTCAACCACCATTCCCAACCTCCAAAGAGTGAGTCAACTTTTACTATCTAACAAGTTTATACAATTTTTTTTAAAAAGATGAATTACAAAGCGCAAAAATGGAGGGAGTTTACATTTAAATGGAATGGCATTCAGTAAGAGGTTACAATGTGTCAAGCACTACGTAACTATACAAATACCAATTGTTGGATTCAAAACTTGTAATTTTTCGAAAGCTCGGAACAATGAATTAACAGCTTTCATCGGAGAGAAACTTTGTAAAAATTCAGCCAAGAGCTACCCAGGTGTTACCTCCTATATTTTTATAAACTTTGTAGGACAAACCGGTCTCCCCGGC
>CM053597.1:134075835-134093582 GCA_028646575.1 Pseudocheirus occidentalis
CCCCGCCCTCACAGAGTTCCCCACCCGCCAATCACACCCCCTCCGAGCCCACCAACGGAGACTCGCGGAGGGGACAAAGGACACCCCCCCCCCCGCCCTCCTGGTCACACTCGCACACACTCACGCTCACACGCAGGCGTACGCGTTTCATGGAACTCCGGTCCCCGGACCCTGCCAGAGAGGTGGAACGTCCCAACCCTGGACACCGCCAACAACCTCATCCTTCGGCTCCCCGGGACGGGGAATGGCGACGTCCGGCTCTCGGGGGGCCGCTCGCTCCAAAGTCCCCATCCAGAGGCGGGGCTGGAGGAGGGGGTGGGGGTCCGGGCAGGTCTGGGTGGGAAGGGAAGCGGCTAACCAAGTTACCTCGGGACGGTCCCGTCTGCAGAGGAGGCAGGCGGCGAGATCTTCAGGCCGCGGGCGGCAGCGAGGGCTACTGCAGTCTCCGCCGCCCCATTGTTCCCGTCCCAGTGGATCCCCGGCGGAGCGGCTGTGGCAGGGAGCGAGCCCGGGAACCAGGAAGTTCCCCGGCGCGACACCTCCTGCGGCCGCTATGGAAACGGCGCCTCCCCCCCCCCCCAGCCCAGCCTCCCTCCTCCCAGCCCCTCGGCCCAACCCCGCCCCGCCCCCCCAGACCGTTGACCCCGCCCCCTCCCCCCTCCCCCCCCCGGGCCTGGCCCCGCCCCTGCCCCTTCGGCCGCTACTAACCGCCGTCGTAGGCGCCGCGGCCGCAGCAGTCGCCATTTTGGCGCTGTCCACAGCATCCCCACCCTTTTCCCTCCCCGCCTCCCCCTGCTCCCCGTGGCCTCGCTCTCGAATTCTTACCCCCTCCCTCTGGCCTCGCTTTCGCCGCGTCTGCAGGTGATGTACGGCCCCGGGAGCCAGACCTTCCTCCCTGGCTCCGGCCGCGTGCTGCAGCGCCGCTGGGGCTCGGCCTCTATGGGGAGGAACAGATTGACCCAGGCTGGGCTGCGCTCTTGGGGCGTGGGAAATGAGAAAGGGCCCCCAGTGGAGAGAGCCCAGCGGGCCCTTGTTAGTTGAAATGAGGGCTCCCAGCTTGGGCCAATAAAATCGATTAACAAGCATTTATTTATTATGCGCCTAATATGTGCTGTTAAGCACAGGGGATGTCACTGAGAAAAGCAAAAACGGATGGCTGCCCTCAGGGAGCTCCCAGTCCAAAGGAGGAGACCACATGGACACAACACTGCATATATATCAGATGACTTGCAGATAATCTCCCAGCAAAGGCACTAAGATTAAGGAAGATGATAGGTTTTTTTTTTGCAGAAAGTGCGATTTTTAGCAGGAAGTTGAAGGAAGCCAGGAGGTGGAGTAAAAAATTAGACCGCCTATTGCAGGCATGGGAGGTCACCGGCTTTTAAAAGCCTTGAAATCTGTTGGGTGGTCTTCCTTTCCGAGACCTGTCTATAGTAGCGGTATCTTATTCATACCTTTATCAGGAAAGTATTTGAAACTGTATGCAATAGTATATTGTTTACAGTTTTTCAAATAAAAACTCACATTCTCTGGGTCAGATTATCTTCTGTATCATGGAAATTTTTCAAGAGCCTTCCACTAAGGGGATGATACATTTGAAGAGCAATGGTGTAAATTTTCCAGCACTGTAATTAAATGATAGTTGAATTATTTATGTTGGAGAAGCTGGAAAAGACAGGGTGGATGTGAGAATAATTAAAAGACCTCTTCATTCTAGGAACCCGCTGTCCGTGTTGCTTTTCTTTTCTGATTTTCTGTGGAGGAAAACATATCCAGAAGCAACACACATGTTGTTTCCCCCAATTAGAATGTAATCTTCTAGAGGGCACTCTTTTGTTCTTTGTATTATCAGTAATTGGTATTGTGCTTGTCACCAGGTGATAATTTTTTTTCATTCATCCTTTCATCTTTTCTCTAAAATCCAAATAATATAAATGGTATTCCTGTTGTGTGCTTTAAAAGATGAGTAGGAGTTAGGGGAAAATAGGGAATGGACCCATGATTGCACAGGTATTGGAAATTCCCTAATGAGGAATCTCCTTAAAATGCAACTTAGAGTAGTCTAGAGGTGGGGAACTTGTGGCCTCAAGGCTGTACATGGCCCTCTAGGTCCTCAAGTGCAGCCCTTTGACTGAATCCAAACTTCACTGAACAAATCCCCTTAATAAAAGGATCTATTTTGTAAAACTTGGACTCAGTCAAAACGCCAAACCCAATAACCTAGAAGGCCACATGTGGCCTAGAGGCTGAGGGTTCCCTACACCTGAAGTATCAGTTTTCAAAAAAGCATCAGTTTTCAAAGTGTGGTCTCAGGGCCACTGAGGGTCACCACAAAATCAAAACTACTTTTATAATGATATTTTAATTTCTAATTCAGTAACTATTAGTAGCTAAAATCTACAAACAAAAGCCATTGGTAGGGAGGACTTTTAAGATTGTGGAAGGGATTCTGAGACCAAAAAGTTTGAGAACCACTGTCCTACAGCACTCAGGGTTAAGTGACTTGCTCAGGATCATGCCACCAGTGTGTCAGAGGGGACTTGAGCCCAAGACATCCTGGCTTCACGGCTTTCTGCACTACACCACGTTGCCTCTTTAGAAAACCTGGTAACTACAAAATAATCTGTGGTACAGCTTTCCTTTTGGTCCACCCTTAATATACTAATCACTGCACATGAACAAGTGCTGACTTTCATGGTTAGTATAACTGTTTCGGGGCTAAATAATTGCTTACTAACGTTGGCACCAATTAGTAAGGGAGTCTTGCTTTAGAGGGTGGCCTTGGGGGTTTAAGGGAGACACAAGTTATCAGGGACTTTTTCCTCACTGTAAACCCCCCTCCCAATCCTTGTTGCCACTTCAGTATCACAGGATTCTTAAGGTTCTAACAGTTAATTAGCAATTACAGTGATTATTGCTGCAGGATCTCTAAGGGCCCTGCTCTAAACATTTAGAAAGCATTTGTCCCTTTTCCCACACTGGGTTTTTATAATGCTACTATCTTCTAGTTAGCTTTTTTTACAGCTCTTGCTCCTTCCATCTTCTGGTACTCATGGATGCCTGGTTTCACAACCACTGCCAGCACCACCACCTTTCCTCACTTCACTGTATCCCTAGCCATGCTTTCCAGTACTAGCTAAATTCAAATTCTACGTCAGGCACTTACAGGTCATTTGACCATGGATAAGTCACTTAACTTCTCACAGCTTGTTTTCTCATCTTAAAATTGGGATAGTAATAACACCTTCCTCACAGAGCTGTCATGAGGATCAAGTAAAATAATAAATGTAAAGCATTTTCCAAATCCTTAAAGGAATATATACATGTTAGCTAATACTTCCCCTCATACCACTACCCCAAACATTAGCCCTAGACAGAGAATTGGGACATTCCCTGATTTCCATTCCCACTTTCAGACTTTCTCCCTTGCCACCATCCCTCAGCAGCCTTCTTATTTGAGTTTTGTTTTATCTAAATTTGTTGCCCAGTTTAGGTCTTTATAACTTTTATTTACCAGACCTCAAATAATCTCCCCTCCTTTCTCCAGGAGTTTCAGTTTGATGGTGAATGTGGCTTACAATTTTCCTGTCTTCCTTATCTCCTCCTCTTAACTCTAAAAAATTTTCAATACATATGCTTCCATTCTCTCAAATACTCAAACCTCCTAGTTTATCAATATATTCAAGTCCTATGACCTGTTCCTCCACTTTACCAAATCAGCAAACAAAGAAGATCACATCCTTGCCTTTTCATGACCTACAAAAGTTCCATGTCCACAATGAACCATGAAAATTCTTTTGTCCAGTCGTAACCTATCATTACATCTTTTCCTATGCATTGCTTCTTAAATCTGTTCTTTGTCTTCACCAGGAGCTGAAATCCCTCCAGCCTCTATTTTCTAGGCTGTCATTCATGTCCCCAATCTCAATTCTTTAGTTAGCCATTTCAGCTCTAGATTCTCCTCTACTCTCAAAGCCCTTGTTCTTTTGTCCTTTGATTACTCCTGTCTTGTCAAAATCAAACTTTAGATCACTCCCACCATGTACCTCCTCTGTGTTAGTCATGCAACTATTCTAACTAAATCTACTACAAATTTATGCTATCTAATCTCAACTGAGCCCTTCTTTTATATAGCAAGGAAGTTAGTCCTTGTACTCTTCCCTAATTGATTCTCTCTCTCTCATTCCCCACCATGACTATACAATTCTTGCCCCAAGTGTCTCATATCATCAGCTTCCCCACACTCTCAGCTGAGGACTTCACTTATAGTTTGCTAAGAAAATAGAGGTCATTTTCCTTGTAAGCTCCCTTTTTACCTCTTCTCTATGTAGAGCAATAAGCATTTATTAAGCACCTGCTGTATACCAAGCACTATGCTAAGCACTAGGGATACAAAAAGAGACAAAAGACATTACCCTCCAGGAGTTTAAAATCTATGAAGAAAACAATATACAAACAATATATAAGAAGCAAACTGTACACAGGGCAAATATGAAAGGATTAAGAGAAGGAAGGTACTAAAGAGGGGTTGGGGAAGGCTTATAGTATAAGATGGGATTTTAATTGGAAATTAAAGAAAAACAGAAGGTAAGGGGAGAAAGCCTGTTCCAGACTTTGGGAACAGGCAGAGAAAAAAAGCTTAGAATGTGAGAGATAGAATTTCTCGCTCATATAACAGCAAGGAGGCCAGTGTCACTGGATCAGAATATGTGATAAGAAATAAGGAATAAGAAGACTGGAAAGGTAGGATGGGGTAGGTGATGAAGGACTTTGCATGTAAAAAAGAATATTTTTTATTTGATCCTGGAGGTAATAAGGAACCCCTGCAGTTTATTGAGGAAAGTAATGATATGGTTCGACCAGGGCTTTAGGAAAATTCTTATGGTTACTAAATAGAGAGTGTATTGGAGTGGGAGGCTTGAAAGAGACACACCTACCAGCAGATGATGTGAGTCTGTATGCCACAAATCCTGGGGGGTGGAGGGGGGGTTGTGTCAGCAAGCACCCTAGCATACGCAGGGCAGCTGCTAGCACAAGTTCTTACATCTGACTTTCTAAAGGAAAGCAACTCAAAATGGGTTAACAATCTTACTTTAATCAATCAAACATATATCATTAACCTACTTCAGGGGAAAAAGTCAGCACTCTGAACTTCAGAGAATGCAAACAGAATACAAATAGAAGTTACAAGCAGACAAAGAAACAGATCAGCAGACAGGCTTCCAACAATCTGACCATTACATCCATACCTATTCAGTTACCAGAAAGGGAAGCACCAACATCTGGGTTTTCAAAGCCTGGTGGGTGTGTGGGGGTGGGGGAGGGGAGGCTCAACAGCTTCCCAGAGTCTTGTCTGGCCAAATCACACAACTCTTCTCAAAGCTCAAAGTGAGCCCCCAAACAAAACTTCACATCATCAGTATATATAGCCTTCTCCTGGATCAGAGAATGTCACAGCCCTCTTGACCCACTGCCCAGTTACAAAGTAATAAGGCATGGGCATTCCTGAAGAACAATCCACCACAGGCTCCATGTGACCACATTCATTCATCCTATTATGGGGCAGAGTATACTTTCAAATCAGGGAAGGTTCTCAGAGCCACTTAAGCCAATCAAAGGGCCTAGGGCCAGGGAAGATCTTCAGGCTCCGTCCTGATCTATATCTTACCACTGCACCCAGATGGCTCCTGAAGAGAAAGAGAGGCTGGTGACCTTGCACAGCCCTCCCTCACTTAAATCCAATTCACTTAAATCCAATTCACTTATAAGTCATGGCACCATCTCCCTGATGTTATGATCCTCCTCAAGAATGAAGGGCAAACAACAAACACTACTGAGTCATCCCTACCCTTAAAAAAAAAAACCTCACTAGATCCTACCATTTCCTCATGCTATCAGCCCTTGTCTCTCCTCTCTCAGCTAGACTCTTAGAATAAATTGTCTATATTAGTGGACCCACATTTCATTTCCTCTCACTCCTCAACCTTTAGCCATCTGACAAAATCACCAATGATCTTTTTTTTTTCCAATTCTCATCCTTTCTTACCTCCCTTTATCATTTGATACTCCTTTTTTTTCTTCTGGATTGTCTTCCCTCTGGGATTTTGACACTGCTCTCTCTGCATTTTCTTTTTACCTAACTATTCCTTCATTGTCTCCTTTGCTAGAACATCATCTCTATCTTTCCCAGTAACTCTAAGTATGCATCAAAGGTCTGTCCTAGACCATCTTCTCTCTACACTCTCTCAAAAACTCATCAGATAGTAACTGTTTAATTATCATCATTCTGCAAATAATTTACAACTCTGTATATCTAGCCCCAATCTCTCTGTTGAACTCTTACTCCACATTGCCAACTGTCTATTAAATATTTCAAACTAGGAGTCCCATGGGCATCTCAAACTCAATATATTAAAAATAAAACCCATTATTCAAGCCTTCTTCTCTCCTGATCTTTCTGATTATTGTTAAGTTATGCCGGTTGACAACTTCAGTGTCATTTTTGACTCCTTACCTTCAACCAACATCCAAGCAATTTTCTTTTTCTTTTGCTTTTTGGAGGGAAATTGGAGTTAAGTGACTTGCCCAAGGTCACATGGCTAGTTTTTGTGTTCCATATTTGAGGCTGGATTTGAACTCAGGTCCTCCTAACTCCAGGGCCAGTGCTCTATTCACTGAGCCACCTAGCTGCCCCTATCCAAGCAATTTTCAAATCTTATTCTTTCTATATTCACAAGTTCTCCAATGTCAGTCTCTTTCTTTCAACCCACATAACCCTGATTCAGGCTCTTATCACTACTTTCCTGAACTATTGCAAAGGTCTCCTAATTGATCTTCCTGCCCCAAGTTTCTCCCCTTCCAATATACCCTTCACATACATGACAAAGCAATTTTCCTAAGTGTAAGTCAGATTATGTCACTTCAGACGCCATGAATTCCTGTGTTACCCTTTTACCTCTAGGAATACAGTCAATCCTCAACATTCATGTGTTTAGTTTTTGCAACTTCAAGTACTCATATGATTTTATTAATAACTTCATTTTTCACTTTCATGTTGGCAGCCACATACATTCATGGATATGCACAACAGAGAAAAAAAATGAGTTTGTGGAGTGGCTGACATCCTACCAGGCACTTCACTGGTCTTGTTCACTCTACCATTATAGAGAACTCCCCGCATATTCATTGCGTATTTTCATTGTTTGCCTTTAAAACTCAACTTTGATGTTGCAATTATGTCCCCAAAGCATAGTGCAAGTCCTTTGGGCTCTAAGCCCAAGAGTGTAAAGTCAATGATGCAATTCAGTGAGAAAATAAAGGTGTTAGATAAACCATGTTGAATGTCTATAGCTGTTTCAGCTAGCAGTTTGGTATTAAGGACTTGATGGTTCATTATATCCATAAAAAGAAGAAAAGTATTCATGGTACTGTAGATTTCATGTACTATGAAAAGTGAATATTGTCTGAGATCAATTTTCTTTTTTAATTGAGATGTTATCATGACTTTTTTATTGACATGCTTTGTATGTTACCAGTTTTATTTTGTGTACTATATTTTATGTGTTATTTCATGGTTACTGTGTTTTAAAAAGAGCATACTATCAGACAATGTTTTATTATAAAGAATTATATGCAAAACAGTATATTTTCAGCAATATCTAGCAAAAGATTATAGTTTTTGGTGGTCACATGCATCTAACTCCCTATTTACCTTTAGGTTCAATGTATTAACATTCATAGTTTTTTATTTTCATTACCTTCCTTCACACACTCTATACTCCAATAAACCTGACCTTCTTTCTCACTTTTCCTTATATACAACATTCCATCTTTCGTCTCCTTGCCATAGCACTATCTCCCATATCTAAAATGTAATCCCTTCTATTCTCTATCTCTCAGACTCACCATTTTGCTTTAGCTCACTCTCCCCCTTCTACATGATGTCTTTCCCAATCCCCCTAGCTCTTAATTCTTTCTCCCATCTCGGATTCACATATGTATGTATGTATATGTGTAGGTGTATGTGTGTATATGTCTCATTTGATATGTTGTATCCTCCTGGTAGAATATGAGCTCCTTGAAGTCAGAGACTTTATCTTTTTCTCTTTTTATACCCCCTTGTATATGGTAAAGCCCCTAGAAGTGCATAATGAATTGGAAACATTTAAGGGGTACCACTATCAGATACAAAAAATCCTAAATTATGCTTCTGTGGCTAAATGATTTAACGGGGTTACTATGTGGCTAATAACAATTTTTTAGGTCTACCTTAAGAGAAATTTTAAGGTACTTTATTCCAGTATTTCAGGACATACAAGTTGTATCAAGATGCATGCCTGAATTGCCCAGGTGAAGGAAAAGGATAAACAAATTCTTATATTAATGCAATAAATATTATCATGTCTTGAGATATTATGTGTCTTGAGAAAGAACCAGAGAAACATGGGAAGATTTCTATGAACTAAGACAGAGTAAAATAAATAGAAACAGAATAACGACATACAACATGACTATAACATGCAAATATAATTAAGGAAGTCAAATTCTGTATAAAAGAAAAAAACAATAGCAGTTCCAGAAAACAGATAACGAAAACCATCTCTCTGTTCTCTGCAGAGATAGGAACACTACTGGGTTAGAGAATGTTGTACACATTGTTCAATTCAGTAAGTTCTTAACTGCTTTTCTTTGTTGCAAAGAATAGTTTCATTCTTTAGAATTGGGGGAGGGGATAATGCAGACCTGGAAATTACTGTAATGTAAAAACCAAAGGCATCAACAAAATGTATTTTCAAATAAATAAATTATATAGACAATTAAGCAGAAATGTTACACTAGTTTATGGCTATGTTATATGGATTATTGCCTCAATTCTCTACTTTACTTTTTAATGAAGACTTGACCCTGTAGTATTATTAGAACACCCAAAAAAATCTAAATGACCTCCTTTCCTCGAAGAAATGCCAGTGGCAGCTAATCTTTACACAGTCTGCTTTTAGTATGACTTAAAGCATTTATTATCTTCCTTGCTATTATTGTTAGTGTTTTTAAAAGTATTCTTCTGAAGGCTTTTGAAAAGAAAAAGAAGTCTAACTATAAAGTTATTCTTAAATAGAGTGTACTAAAAGATAGTCAGGAAAGGTGAATGCATTTCAGTATTTGATAACTGTACATTGAATTGTACTTGTACTCAAGTATGGTGTGCCAGATCTTAAAACACTCCTAAGCTTCTCTCCATTTCTCTCCTGTCAGAGATTTTCCACCTCTTCTCCCTTCCAGATACTCTCTTTCCTCCCCCTGCTTTTGATCTCTCTTTTATATATTGTCTTCCTCCATTAGAATGTAAGCTTTTTGAGAGTAAAGACTATCTGCCTTTATTTGCATGGCCAGGACTGCACTAAGTGTCTGGCACACAATAAGTACTTAATAAATGCTTTATCTATCTAAACTGAAGGAACAGTGGTTTGTTTTCCAGTTGGAAAAAGGGGAGGATCTTGGAGCCCCCCAAAAGTAGAAAGACGTAAAGAACAACTGTTTAACATCTTATCAAATTTAAAATTACATTTCACAAATAAAAGAGCTCTGGAGCTATAGCCCAGTACACCACCAGGGAATAAAGACAGACTGACATCTGGATTTCATTTTTTGAAACTGTTATATATAATTCTAATGATTATGCTGAAAAACTTTTGCCAAAGGTAACAGCATATGTTTAAATCCCTGTGGAATTCTATACTAACTGGAGCCCAGAGTACAATTAGTGGTAAAAAAAAAAAAAATGAAAAAATCTTAAAAGCAAATTGTTCTCTTTGTTCCCCTACTATCCCTCACAAAACATGGGTGCATGGATTTGTTTTTCACAGTAGTTGACAACTGGAAACTCTGCTTCATTGTCAAATAGATTTTTAAAGAATATGTGTATGTAGATTTTCTCAGGGAAGAGGAATAGAAGTTAATGAAGAGCCTGGCAGAACACAAATTAGTTCCTATAACTTTAATAGAATTCCACATCCTGTAACAAATAAGTATTCTACTATTGATGGTAAAATTAGTTTCAGTGACCATGTGTGAGATATGTATATGTGTGTGTGTGTGTGTGTGTGCATGTATCTGTTTGTGGGTGCATACATAGATACATCACCATTACACACAGAGAAACACATACATACATACATATATGTTGTGTGTATATGTATGCTAAATTTTCTGTAATAGTCACCTTGTATGTGTAGGTATGGATGAAATAACAGATATAAAACCAATAGATCCTTCTATATTGTCTGTAAAAAACATATCCTGTGGCTATAATTATAGACTATAAGCAGAGCCTCTCTCTCAGCAAACTTTTATTTGAGTTACCTTGTTCCTCATTTCTGAATCCCATTTTAGTTTCTCATACTTATTTTCCAGGAATCTGTAGCTATGCCATGCTTGAAAAGACAAATGGATTCATTATCTCATCAATATGAATATTCCTTGGGCAGCTAGATGGCACAGTGAATAGAGCACCAGCCTTGGAGTCAGGAGGACCTGAGTTCAAATCCGACCTCAGACACTTAACACTCACTAGCTGTGTGACCTTGGGCAAGTCACTTAACCCCCAACTGCCCTGCCTTCCCCCCTACAAGAAGCAAAATATGTGTGTATGTATGTATGTATGTATATATGTATGTATATATATATGTGTGTGTGTGTGTATATGTGTGTATGTATGTGTGTATATATATGAACATTCCCTCCAATAATGCAAATTACACTCTATCCCCACTTCCCCATCCTGTGAAATTCTTGTTCTTGTTAGCCCATTACTTTACCACAGAGAGTCTCCCTGGGGTCTTTCCTAATGTTCCCACATTATAATGATATTGTTTGAGGACAACATGGTTTGTCCATTGGTTATCTCTTACTGTTGCGTTGTGAATCCATCTTCTTTATAGGAGGTCCTATATTAGGACATAATATAGGATGTCCGTTATTAAGGAGTCGGTCTCCTTAATAGCATCCTTCATTCTAGTATTTATTCATAGTTTCAAACTTATGATGCATCGCATCCCATTTGCATCCATCATACACCTCTCCAATATCCACCGATCAACACTCGTTTTTTATTCTTCAGAAACTACAATGTTCTATGACTTCAAATCATATAACACCACTGGTTGTTGCTGGATGGCTACAACCTGTGGTTTGTCATTGTATCTCAGCCATATCATATTGTTTATAATGACATCTCAGCCATAGCACATTGTTTGTAATTGTATCTCAGAGCATCTAAAGGATTTTTTCTGCCCAACCTACTTATAGTTTCCATGCCAACTCCCCATTCAGCAATTTTTTAGATATCACCCCATAGTTCTTCCATTATCTGCTTATGTCCTAATCAGCAGTGTTTTGGTACAAAGTAATGATAAGTCTTCAAAAACTTGTTTGGAATTTCAGAGAGATCTCCAGACTCTGTGGTATTTTGTTTCTGTTTTGGTGATATGAAACATTTGCCCTTGTCTACATTATGATTTCTGCTATTAGTAACTAAAAGATTTTACAAACATGTTTTGATTGTTATAAATGCTATTTTATTATATAAAATATTTTTAAAACAATTAGAATAACAATCTTCAGTACAAATCATTTTGTAAAATTAACAAGATAAATGCAAAATTAGAAAACAGATCAAACTACATTTTTAAAAAAGAAGAGTGTCCTTTTGCTAACGGGTACTGAGGAATTAAAGGTTATTTTTTTCTCTATTAAATTGCTTTTTTCCTTCAAATTATATTAATGTATACTTCTTCTTTTGAGAAATAGAAGGACCTTAACCCTTTGGAGCCTGCCCAATAAAGTCTTTCAACTACATGTAACTTTAAGAGTAATAAAATAAACATTAGTTGAGCCTAGAGTGCCAGGCCCAGAGTCTGGAACATTTATCTTCCTGAGTTCAAATTTGACCTCAGACTTAAAAGCTGTGTGACACTGAGCAAGTCACTTAACCTTGTTTGCCTCAGTTTCCTCATCTATAAAATAAACTGGAGAACAGGGCAAATCACTCCATTATCTCTGCCCCTCCCCCCCAAAACACCCCAAACAGGGTCATGAAAAGTCAAACACAACTGAAAAATGGATAAAAGATGTGTCTAAAGTACAGCTTTTCCTTAATATCTTTAGTTTTATTTTCATATGAGTTGCTAAAACCTCATTCTCTCAAAATTATACTTCTATAAATCTATGGACTGAAGCTCTTTAAAATACATATGTGAGATTGGAATTGTCTAAACATCTAATTCAGTTTTTGAAAAGTACTTATGAATCCTACTGCTCTCTCTCTCTGGGGAGAGTGGGCTCAGACTTAGCATAGTTTTGGCATACTATTGGTCCCACAAAGTCTACATGCAAGTGCGGCATCACCAAGTGATAAGATCTCATCTCACCTACTCCTGGGATTGGTCTTTGGACACTGAGGTTGGGATGGCTGCAAAACCTTGTATAAATTCAACTCCCTAACTCTTGGATTCTTAGATACCAATACACTCAGATGCTTTGCTCTCCTGATCTTTTTTTTTTCCCCTTGTGGAGAGGGGAAGGCAGAGCAATTGGGATTGTGACTTGCCCAAGATCACACGGATAGTAACTTTTAAGTGTCTAACGGCAGATTTGAACTCAGGTCCTTCTGATTCCAGGGCCAGTGCTTTATTCACTGGGCTACCTACCCACCCCTCTCCTGACCTTTCAAAAATCAAAATTGATGAGGTACAGGCTCTGGGAACTCCCTTGAACTCTGATTGAATCTTCCCATTTAATGAGGCATTTGCATGAAGCCATAAGTCTTTCACTGTGACTCTGCCCAAACCTTGGTTACTAGCTTGGCTCTCCATTGTCCATCTACTTCCCACCCTTGAGCCTATCAAAATATCTATACCCAAATCATCTGTTACACCCTTGAACCAGCCTAGCCCACTATTGTCTGTCTATCTGTCTCCAGGTAGCCTCCAGCAACTTCACTCATTTACTGGAGTCTGACCTTATCTGACTCCTCCTGAAGACCCTCCCCAAACTTCTCCTGTAGATCACCCCTCATTTACCCCTAGACTCCTCCCACAACCTTTCTGCATATAAGACCCCATCTTGCCTCTGTGTGTGTGTGTGAGAGAGTGTGAATGTGAATGTGAGAGTGCCATAGAATTTTCTAGCACAGACTTGCTCTGTGTCCAATACAAGCAAACTTTTAGTAAAATGCTTTTCTTTGGCTGAGAGAAGAGTTGAATTCATTCAGCAGGACCTGGTGTGTTGGTATTTTGGTTCTCTAGCACCCCTAAACCTATACCTCATCAAAAATGTCATAGCCTTCAATTTCTCCACCTGAAATGAAAGAACAAAGAACCAAAGTACATGTTCATGGAGGGCCCACGGACTCTCTCCTTAGAAATAATCTCTTTTGGGGAACGCCATCATAGAAGGAGTCAAATGTAGATCAGAGATCCACCAAAAGAGAAGGCCTTCTGAGGGCATCCCTGATTCTAGTTCTTCAATTGTAGCCAATCAAAAAGACTTATCTAGCATTTGGTTCACAGACCGAACCAGTTATAGGATGTATATACAGGCCTCTCCAAGTGTCTCCAAGATACTTCTATTGTACATCATCATGACTCTCCCAGAAGCAGAATCCCCAAACCCTTCCACATGAGGTTTGTAAGAGACACTGTGTGCATGTATCAGTCCCCTATTACACACAGATAAGAGTTTCATCAATTGAACATCAGAGGGGCAGCTAGGTGGCGCAGTGAATAGAGCACCGGCCCTGGAGTCAGGAATACCAGAGTTCAAATCCGGCCTCAGACACTTAACACAAAAAACTAGCTGTGTGACCTTGGGCAAGCCCTCCAAAAAAAAAAAAAAAAAGCAAAAAAAAAAATTGAACATTAGACTGATCTATAGTCAATTAAAAGGGAATTTAAGGAAGTAAATATAGCCTGCAGCATCTGGAGACCCAACAAATTTAAAAATCCTTCATTAAACTTATTCTTTTGTGTCCCATTGTCAAAAAGTCACAAGGCCCGGGCAATGGGACTAGATTAGAAGTAGGTTCTATAAGAACACAGCTTTCCATGACCTTTGATAGAATCATCTCTTTAGTATTCTTTGTGCTTAAGATGCTCAGCAACCTAGTTAGCTGTCCCTTGTCTACCTAACCAAGCCCTTTCTCTAAGTACTTCAAGCTAGGCCCAGTTACTGTTTTACTAGCCAACAAACAAGCATATTAACATAGTAAAGAAAACTGAGCTATCAGGACAGGAAGACAACAGCTGCTGCTAATTTTGCCACTGCTGTGCTACCCGCAGGTAATGCATAAAATCCAGGAAAAGCAGGGCTTCCCTGCTGATATCTGAGGCTAAGCAATCATATGGCTGCTACAGAGCTTGTTTTCTGTTGAGAAAAGAGTGAACAAGAGCTAGATAGGACCTCATCATAGTGGAAGACAGAGACTGGTGTCTTTGGATAGCTTTCTTTGTGTGTCTTTCTTTGTGTCTGTGTTTCTTAGTGTTCTGTATGTAGCTTTGGAACTCTTGCAAGACAAGCTACCTTGCTAATGTCCTAAGATCTTGAGCACAGAGAATAAGAGGAAAGGAAATGATGAATCTGTATAATGAGGTTACTGGAACTTGTGTTTTAACAGGACTTTCTAATCCAGTCCCACTGCCAGGGCCTTTCATAAAGAGACATCCAAGAAAGTGAATTTAAAAAGCATTGTCTGTATGAACTCTGATCAGTGCGGGAACCAACCATGATTCCAGAGGACCAGTGATAAAACGTGCTACCCACCTCCTGACAAAGTGATGGATTCAACATGCAAAGTGAGAGGGAAATATTAAAAACCAATTAATATCAGGGATCCCAGTTTTTTTCTCCTTTCTATTTCTTCATTTAGTTACTAGGTCAAAGTAGCCTTTGAAGGACAGTGCTGATGATGAGATTAGGTTCAATCTTGGATGGGAGCCCATACAACTGGGAAAACTTAGTTCTGACTAAAGAATAAAGACCACCATATCTAGGTGAATTGGCCCACTGTTCAACTCCAGAAGTGGTTTGGGTGGAGGA
Source organism: Pseudocheirus occidentalis (assembly GCA_028646575.1). Taxonomy (NCBI): domain Eukaryota; kingdom Metazoa; phylum Chordata; class Mammalia; order Diprotodontia; family Pseudocheiridae; genus Pseudocheirus; species Pseudocheirus occidentalis. The sequence goes on from CM053597.1 coordinate 134,090,926, forward strand.
GAGATACTTTTGTATACCTTAATAGAGGCAAATGATCTGCATGTGGAGATGAGTCTCTTTGTCCAAGAGTGACATGATCAGAATCATATCCCCAGGCCCTCATCAGAATAAATCAATCTCTCATAACAATATTTATTCTCTCATTAATTGTTAACCAATCAGAGTTGATTTCCACTTGTTAGGAACACCCACTCTTCCACGAGTAAATGTTCAGTAGTCTCCCGGGTTTTGTCTTTGACTTCTGAGAAAGACACTGACCTCATTTTATTGATTATTTTCTAGCCATAATTAATTAATTGATCATTAATAACAATAAATTATGTCTCTTAGACTTTTCATTCATCAAAGAGAGATTAAAAATGTCCTAATCAAATCCTTTTCCTTCTTTATCTTCAGTCCTTCATTTTCTGACAGTATTATAGAATGACAGAATTTCAGACTTAAAAGTAATTTTTAGAAACCATCAAGTCTAACCCTTAACAACAATAATAAAAGTCGTGCAACATATCTGACAAATGCCCATATACTTTTTTCTTGATGAGTCCTTTGTTGCCTATTTGTCTAAATAGTTTTTATAGTATTGCACTCACTTCTTTAAATGTTTGGTAGAATTCATTTGTAAATCCATCTGTTCCTGGCGAAATCTTTTTAGGGAGTTCATTTATGGCTTGTTCAATTTCTTTTTCTGAGATAGGGTTATGTAAGTATTCTATTTCCTCTTCTATTAATCTAAGCAACTTTTATTTTTGTAAATATTCATGCATTTCACTTCAGTTGCCAAATTTCTTGGTATATAACTAGGTAAAATAGCTCCTAATAATTCCTTTAGTTTCATCTTCATTGGTAGTGAATTTACCAATTTCATTTTTGATACTTGTAATTTTGTTTTCTTCTTTCTTTTTTAAATCAAAATAACCAATGGCTTATCCATTTTGCTGACTTTTTTTCCCATGAAACCAGCTCCTAGTTTTATTTATTAGTTCAACATTTTTCTTACTTTCAATGTTATTCATCTCTCCTTTGATTTTCAGGATTTCCAATTTGCTGTTTAATTGGGAATTTTTAATTTGTTCTTTTTCTAGTATATTTAGTTGCACACCCAATCTATTTATCTGCCTTTTTCTCTATCCTATTGATGTAAATGTTTAGTGATATAATTTTTAGCCTTAGTACTGCTTTGGCTGCATCCCATAAATTTTGATATATTGTCTCATTATTGTAAGTCTCTTTAATGAAATTATTCATTGTTCCTATGATTTTTTCTTTGACCCAGTCATTCTTTAGGATTAAATTGTTTAATTTCTGATTAAATTTAATCTGTATTCCCATGGCCTTTTATTGAATGTAATTTTAATTGCATTATGGTCTGAAAAGGATACATTTAATATTTCTGCATTTGGTTGTGAGAGTCTTATGCCCTAAAATATGCTATAATTTTATATAGTCATATACAACTGAGAAAAAGGCCTATTCCTTTCTATTCCCATTCAATTTTCTCCATATCTAACTTTTCTAAAATTCTATTTATCTCCTCCTTTTTTATTTTATAGTTAGATTTATATAATTCTTTTTATTTTTTTATTTTTTGCTTTTTTGGAGGGGGGAAGGTAAGGCAATTGGGATTAAGTGACTTGCCCAAGGTCACATGGCTAGTTTTGTGTTAAGTGTCTGAGGCTGGCTTTGAACTCAGGTCCTTCTAGCTCCAGAGCCAGTGCTCTATTCACTGTGCCACCTAGCTGCCTTTGATTTATATAGTTCTGAGAAGGGAAAGATGAGGTCCTCCTAGTATAATTTTACTGTTTATTTCCTCCTTTAACTTATTTAACTTTTCCTTTAAGAATCTGGATGCTATGCCATTTGGTGCCTATATGTTTAGTACTGCTATTACTTTATTATCTGTGGTACCTTTTAGCAAAATGTAGCTTCCCTGCTTATCTCTTTTAATTAGATCCATTTTTGTTTTTGTTTTATCTGAGATCATGATTGTTACCCCTGCTTTCTTCTCAACCTCAGCTGAAACATAACAGATTCTGCTCCAGCCACTTATGTTTACTCTGAGTGTGTCTCTCTTTCAAGTTTTTGTGAACTACATATTGCCGGATTCTGATTTTTAATCCATTCTGCTATCCTCTTCTGTTTTAAGGGTGAGTTTATCCCATTCACAGTTATACTTACTATTTTTCACTATTTATCCTTTTCTTCCTCTCTTTTTGCCCTGTCCCTCCTCAAAAGTCTATTTTGCTTTTAACCATTTTCTCCTTTAATCTGCCTTCCCTTCCATCACACCCCTCTGCTCAATTTATTCACTTCCCTTCTTACTTACCTGTTGGGGAAGATAAATTTCTATACCCAGTTGAGTGGGAACGTTAATCTCTCTTTTAACCAATTCTGGTGAAAGTAAGATATCAGAGCTGGCCATCACTCAACTCTCTCCCTTGCAAATCTTCCCTTCCACTGTAAATATTCTTCCTTTTGTGCCTCTTCTAGAGGCACATTCTATCTTCCCCTTCCTCTTTTTTTTTAAATTTAGTTTTTATTTGTTTTCTTGTTTACATTATTCATTTTCATTACATTTTTTGAATTACACATTTTCTCCCCGTCTTGCTCCTGCCCCAACCCCATAACAGCAATCCCACTGTAAGGCCCCTCCCCTGCTC
>CM053597.1:134094082-134112012 GCA_028646575.1 Pseudocheirus occidentalis
GGATTCTAGAGTTTTATTGGTGTTTTTATTTTGCTTTCTCTTTCTCATGTTGGCCAGTCAATTAATTGGTTGGTTTTTTTAGGTCTGTGAAACTCTGCTTCCAAGGGGGGAAGCTCTGTTCCAAATCGCTGGGGTTTTCCCAACTGCCGGAGCTATTAGGGGGGTGTTGCAATTCCTCCCAGCTTTGGCTTGCTGAAAGTGCACCCCAGGACCACCACCCAAGACCAGATCTGAATCCAGGCCACTCAGCACAAGAGCACTTATCCCCGAAGCAGCCTGGTGGGGGCCACTGCTGCTGGTTCCAGTAGTTCCCCTCCCCCACTGCTTCCTTGCCCCGGCGATAGAATGGTCAAACTGCTTTACCACCCCCCCCCCAATTAAGTTTCAAAGTTTCAGCTTTCACTAACGTTCTCTCTGACTGAAGCTCCCCTCAGGCTGGTGCTTTAGATTTTCTTTGAAGTAGACTCACTCCTCCACTTGGGAGGCTCCTTGGGAGGCTCCACTGCTCCTCATGGCCGCCCTGGGGCCTTGCCTGGCCGAGGCTGTGGTTTTGGGCTGGCCCGGTCTCTGCTCCTCTGCAGTTCGAGCTGCGCCTCTCCGTCCTGCTCCTCACGCCTTGGCAGATGTGGGGGTGCTGGAGGCTGTAGAACCTCTGCAGGCTGGCTGCCGGGCTCGGCTCAGCTCCTTCCCACCGTCCCAGGCCTGGACAAGGTCTCTGCTTCCAGCTGTTCCAGCCTCCACTCCTGCAGCTGCACTGAGCCCCTGCTGCCCAGCTGCCTTCAGTGAGAGCTGTGTTCTCTGTATTTTTGTGAGTCTGAGGGTCCTAGACTTTCCTAGACTTTGTCTGGGATCATATTTTCTGGGTGTTTAGGGTGGCGGTGTGGGAGCTGCAGGACCTTGCTGCTTCTACGCCATCTTGGCTCCGCCCCCCTTCCTCTTTTTAGAAGCACATTCTATCTTTCCCTTCCTCCTTCTCTCAATGCATACTTCTTTCTTACTTTTTAATTTTATTTTTTGAAATTATACTATCATAGTCCACTCACACTCATGTCTTCTGTATATATGTATGTGTGTATGTATTTTATGTTATATATATGTAACTTGCGCACGTGTGTGTATTCCTAAGTGCCCTATTAATGATGAAGTTCTTAGGAGTTACAAGTATCATCTTCCCATATAGGAATGTAAACAGTTTAACCTTATTGTTTAACCTTATAAGAAATCTCTTTCATGTTTATGTTTTTATGCTTCTCTTGAGTATTATATTTGAAAGTCAAATTTTCTATTAGGCTTTGGTCTTTTCATCAGGAATGCTTGGAAGTCCTCTAATTGATTAAATATCCCTTTTTCCCCATGAAGGATTACACTCAGTCTTTCTGGGTAGATTATTTTTGGTGTAATCATAGTTCCTTTACTTTCTGGAATTATCATTATTACAAGTCCTCTGATCCTTTAACATGGAAGCTGCTAAATTACATGTGATTTTGACCATGGTTCAGTGATATTTGAGTTGTTTCTTTCTGGCTTCTTGTAGATCTTCTCTTTGAAGGTCTGGGCGATGTGGATTGGTTCTGGTGTGCCTGATCCCCGCTCCTAGAGGTACTGGCATTGTCTCAGCTCCTGTGCCTAAGAAGCTTCTGATGATGGCTAGAATTGATGACTGCTACACTTCTGCAAGAGGCTGTACTGCCACTCTGGGCAGCTTTGCTAAAGCTACCTTTGATGCCATCTCCAAAACATACGGCTATCTAACTCCAGACCTGTGGAAGGAGACTGTGTTCATGAAGTCTCCTTATCAGGAATTCACTGACCATCTTGTGAAGACTCACACTCATGTATCTGTCCAGAGGACCCAGGCAGCTGCTGTGGCAACCACATAGATGTTTTTATAAACAAATAAATTTGGGGCCTTTATGCCTGCTAAGAAAAAAAAATTGACTATGTACTAGTTATAAAAACCTCATTAACAAATTCAGAAAAGCAGAAATACTAAACATATAATATAATCTCTTGTAATAGTAATGAAACTTGAAGATCCCTTTGTATTGCTAAGCTGACAGGTGCTTAGTGCCTAGTTTCACATTAAGCCTCTGTTAAAGAAACAAAAGGTATGAACCCCTGCTGCTGATATAACAGAAAGGGGCTGAACAGGGAGGAGCAATACTGTATATAAGGAAAAATCCCAGCTGGGAAAGTCAGAACTTCTTGGGATGAGCACCTGAAGGCTGGGCTGCTGCTGCTGGAGTGGAATTTCTATGGAGAAAGTGATTTTAATTTTGAGAATGGGAGAAAGTGATTTTGATTTTGAGAACAAAGCTGCTAAAGACTTCTGAGGACCAGCTGGAGCTGCTGAAGACTTCCAAGGGCCAGTTGGAGCTGTCAAAGACAAAGGAAGCATGACTGAGGAACGGTGAAGGACTTGACGTGGACTTGCCACTGTGAACTTCAATATGGAACTGGAAATGGATGCAGAACTGGACAAGGAGCTGGACAAGGAACTGGGAGATGCCTGCCTTTGAACTCAGGTGATAGTTGGAGCTGGGACCATGGAAGAGGAACCATGGAAGCTGAGAGCCATCCTCGAGTCAAGCTGAAAGAAGACTACTTGGATACTGTGTACTGATGGAGAAGATTATGATTTACTGTGACCTAGGGGTGGAGAACTTTGACTTTTGTACTTTGTGATTAAATTAAGGATTTTGTGATTGACTAAATGAGTGTGCTTTGTTTAAAACTATGTGACCACTTTGGTGAAAACTATGTGGCCATTTTAGGGATAAGTTTTTGAGTTGTGACATAATGAATGCTATACCTTGAGTTTCTGTGAATGTTTTTGCTCTGATTTGTTATTGAATAGAGAGTTCACTGTGTAATCAGAATCTTAAAAATTGTTCACAGCAGCAGTCCTCTGGAAAGCTGCTCATGCTTGGCTTTACATGACCACAGTACAATAGCAATGAAAAATAATAAAGGAACTTTGAAGAAATGTTTCAAACTTTTATGAGGATTAAATAATCCTCAGGAACTGGTAGATCTAAGAACTATAATTTTGGTAGAACTATAGAATTGGTAGAACTAACAACTATACTTTTGTTACAAAGAGAACTTTTCGTTAAAGAAAATGATAACATTAAGACATTATCACATAGCTTTGAGGATACAGCCAAATCAGTTCTTAGATAAATCTCAAGTCTCTAAACACTTTTCATTAACAAATGGAAGAGTAAAGAGATCAATGAATTGTACGTGCAGCTAAATAAAACCAGAAAAGTAATAAGTTAAAAATTCTCAGTTAAAAAAAATAGTAATTTTAAAAGTAAAAACATTCAACAAAATTTAAAACAAAAGTTGTCTAAATGATTTAAAATAGAAACCTTATTTGAAAAAAATTAGTAAAATAATTAGCTAACTTGATAAAAAGTGAGGAATACCAAATGGTTGATTTTTTAAATGAAAAAGAACATACAAAAAGTGAATAGGAAATAAAGTTATTAGAAATTATTTAGCCAATAATATGCAAATACAACTGAGTAAAATGAATGAATATTTGCAAAATAGAAAACACCCAGGTTATCAAAACAATAAGGAATATAAATATTCTAATACCAGAAAAAGAAAGTTAAGAAACCATAGACAAACTCCCAAAGGGGGGAAAAAAAAACCACCAGGACAAACTGAATTTATAAGTAAATTCCATCTGATATATGAAGAACAATTAATTAACTTCAATTTTACATAATTTTTTTTTGCAAAAATTGAAGATTATATTCTTCCAAATTCTTTCTATGAAACAAATATGACCCTTATACCTAAGCCAGGAAGACACAAGTCAGAGAAAGAAAATTATAGAGATAAATATTTCTAATGAATACCAATGTAAAACTAATAAAATGCTATAACACGGTTACAATATCATATTTAAAATGAAGAGAGGCATGTTTCTCACTTTTTGGACCAGATGTTATATGAGATGTATATTTTCAGACATTACACACAAATTTATTTTGTTACAAGGAGAACTTTTGTTTGCGGGGAGGGTATAGTTGGAATTAGGGTAGTTGGGTAGTAAGAGTGATGCATAAAAAAAGCTTAAATAAAATATTTGAATATACACAGAAGAGAATAGAAGGAACTTCAGGAGATATACACAGGCAGGGCAATGTTGATAGTACTACACTGAATGTATTTTTAAAATTAGGTTGTATATAATGGATTCCTGATTTTGTATACAATTCCCATTTTTGGCCTTCTTTATATTTAGAAATGTTTATGTTTTTAATGAATTTCTGGTTTGTGATCATGTTAAATTTTATTATCCAAAGCAATCCACAGTATACCTGAGGAAAGTAGCCAACGGATCCAGAGCAGAGTATAAGGGGAGTTGACTGTGACAAAATCAAGTTATCTGTACCCTTTGAATATGGCTTTGAGAAATATTTTGGATATTTTCTTTTTTCTTGGGGGGAGGGTCCTCTTTATTAGTAAGAGATTTAATTTTTTTTTTAGATACATTAAACACTTCAGTGTTCTCCTATACCTAGTATTACTTCTTTTTCTGGGAAAAGTAGCATACTTGCTTTTTAAAAAATTTCCTCATCTTTAATGTGGTTTAGAATCAGCATTTAGCTGAAAAAACATGCATATTGAATCACCTCCTTTTATTATATAACAGTAAATCATAGAATTTTAGAGCTAAATGGGAGTTTAGAAATCAAATCAAACTCCCTCAGTTAAAGATGAAGAAAAAGTGACTTGTGGAAAGTCTCTCAGAGAATCACAGTAGAACTAGACTAGAAACTGAATCTTCTCATCTCCACTCTAATTATATTTCCCTGATATCATGTTTCCTCCACTTTAAGAAACCATCTCTTTATTATATCACGATCTTCTATATTCTGCTATTTAGGTGAATTTTTCCAGATATAATATATCAAGACAATCAGTATCATAAATAGTCATTTCAAATTTAAGTTCCATTAAGATCTGAATGGAGATAATTCCCTGAAGGAACAGACAATAAAGAAATCATTTTTGCCAAAATGTTAGGCAAACAACTCTTATATCACCCATGAGGCAACAGGAATATGAAACCAAAAAAAAAACCCTCCCAATTCATTGACAGTTTCAAGTATTATCTTATAACTAAAATCATTACTTATCAGGGGCAGAAATGAGCAAGAACCATGCTGTACCATGCATCCACTCAAAAGAAATCATCATTTTGAGCCACATTAAGTTCTACTCTTTGCCTCTGTGTGGTGGATGCACCAGAGAATCAGCAGATACACATCTTAACCAGTTGGAACAAACATCTGCGGTCTAGAGCAATGCAAAAAATACTGCTTCAGTCATGGGAAAATAGCAGGTGGCAAGAATATTCTCTGAGCAAAGAGTGTAACAACAATAATAATATAAAAGTAGCCCACATAAAGCCCAAAATAATCATTGCCACATTTTTATAGTCTTTTAAGATTAGCTAAACACTTTCATTATTATAACCCTGTGAAGTTGGTATTGCAAGTGTTATTATCCCCGTTTCACTGATGAGAACACTGAGGTTCAAAGAACCTATAATCATATGACTACTAAGTATCAGAATAAAAACTCAAACCCATGTTTATCGACTCCCGGCACCCCAATCTTTGTGTTATACCATACCACCAATCAACGCATGAAGGCACAGAAGAGAGCAGGTGCAGTTACTGCACTGGGAAGCACACTTGTCCTTTAGCAGCAGCAGGTTGCTTAAGAGGTGGAGGTAGAATGACCTATCACCAATGTTTTCCTCAAACAGTATAATTCTGACAATACAGAATAAATGAATACCAGCGAATAGAGATAAAGATCAATGGAGGCTCTGCATCATAATGAGATAATATGGACACAAATGGGTCAAGTTGCAGATACTTTCCATTCTGGATATGTCATTTACTGCGTCATCTGGTAGGGCAGCCAGGAGGAAGTATTTTATATGTGTTTCCATGTGAATGTTTTGTGTGTCCACGTTCATGTTGGTGAATTACCTACAAGTCCTGGCATACGCAAAACCGATAGGGAATTGGTCACTAGCAATATGTCACCTAGCTCTGTCTCTTGTTATGTGACCTTAAGCTAAGTGCTTTCCTACTAAGAACCTCTGTTCTTTAAAATAGGAGAAGTTGAACTAAATAATCTGTCTCTTCCAACTCTAATATACTATAATGTATGATCTAAGTACCTCAGTTGCTGCTATCATTGCCTACCTGAAATGATCTCATGAAATCAATCTTTTCTCTCATGGAATGTTCACAAAAGAACTAAAAACTCTGTTAAGCTATAGTGACCAACATGGCAGTAGTCTTCAAAATGAAAGAAAATATTCTGGGAGTAGATTGTGGAACCCAGACATATTTGACTTACTTACCAGGTTTTCTTTTTGCTCTTGACAATAAAGTACAGTAAAAAATATTGTGCTTTTTGGGGACAGGTGCAAAGTACTTGAGCTATTTTAATAAAATAGAATTTCTTCCATTCATAAATTGTACAATTATGTATTTTAAAAGGGATGATAGCAGACTTTAAATTTTAGTGAGTTATAGAAATACTTGAGAGACTGAAATATGTATTTTGTTCATATCACATTTTATCAACTTGAGTACTGTGGATAAATCAGACTCTTTCATTATCAATTAAAACTTGAATAAAATAAAGTGGAACATCAACCCTACTATAGTTGGTTGTCCATCTTAAATCAACATTTTGAAAATAGCCAGTATGCTCTAGTAATCTTTTCACAAATTTCATTATTATTTTAATAATTCATTATTATAATAATTTTTCTGAGTGACATTGTCTGCTTATATACAAATTAATTCATAATTAAATTCTACTCTAGCATCTACTACCAAAAATTTTAGTTTATTTGGTGATTAAACACATAACACCCTGAGTTATCCTGTTTCCGGGAAAGTGGATTTTTACTTCCACTGGTTAAAATAAAACCTATTACAGTGACTTAAAGATCTCTTATTTAAGTTCCAGTTTGGCATATTAAAGATGATGATGATAGCTAGCATTTTATATAGCACTTTTAAGTTTACAAAGCCCTTTACGTATACTATCTCATTTGAAATGGGAGACCTCTTGCCTCTCCTTTGGTAAAATTCTATTTTATTCAAAAGCTCTTTCATCTATAAGTAACTCTATGTTCCATTAGGGTGATTAATTTCATCTCAGTCATTTATACTTGCCATACTCATTCAGAAATCTTATGTTGATGAGTGACTAGGCAAAAAGGTCTGAATACAGCCTATTCCTTAGGAGTAGTCTTGCTCTCTGATGAAATTAAGGTAATCAAGTCTCCTATCCTTTGTAGGGTGTGAAATGTCTATTTTGTGCTTGAAGACTTACTCCTTTACCTTTCACTTTCTTTCAGTCTTGCAAACCTTTAGCTTTTGCTGAATTCTCACTTCAGTATTACACACACACACACACAAACAATTTATTTCTACTCTGTTCAATTTTACTTTATCACTAGTCAAAGAAAGTATGATCAAGAAGACATCAATAATTACATATATACAAAAACTTTACATGGATCCTGGATATCCTCAGTTCAACTCAATTCAATTGGCAATGGTGCCTACTATCTGCAAAACTCTGTACCGGGGTGCTAGTGATACAAAAATAAAGTGAAAAATGCTTCTGCCTTCAAGGAATCCTTAGACTGGACCTCCTCTCCTGAATTCAGGAGGCCTCTTGCCACACAGTCACTGCCAGGTTTTTGGTTGTTTTTTTTTTTTGTGGTTTATTGTGTGTGTGTGTGGTTTTCTTGGCATGATCTCATTGCTCCCTTAATAACTGGTGGGGGCTCAGGCTGAATTTTGAGGTTCTACAAACTTCATATCATTTATCACCTGATAAAAGCTCATAATAAGTGCTTCTGCCTCTGTCTACTATCTATTCCACCTATCTGGTATACAAAAAGAAGAAGAGTAGGGGGAAGCAAAAACCATGTAAAGGAAAAGAAAGAAGAAATTAATCACGCGAGCCAATGGAAGTGAGGGAAATGTGAAAAGAGAAAAGGATCAAGGCTTGAGAGAGAAAAAAGAGGGAACAAATCTGCTTCTATAAAAATAGGCGCTTTCTCCCAACTCCTGATAGGAGTATTCTCTGCAAAGCCTATTCTGGAAGCAGCAGGAACCAGCAGGAGTACAAAAGGATGCCTGGATCAATGCTGCAAAAGTTTAAAAAAACAGACAAAGAACAAAACTAACTAAAGAATCAAATTACCTCCTGTCCCTCCAATGCAATGTCAGAACACAGGGAAACAGAACTGAAGAATAAGGTAGGAGCAAAGTGACATGAAAATCTTGTGGAAATAAAACTTAAGTGGGACAAGGAGGTCTGCTTTCTTTTTCCTACCTCTTCTCTCACCCAATCAGATTGTTTGTTCTAGTTCTAATTACAAAAGACTCCAGCTGTGCAGTGACTCTTCCCCCATCTATCTACTGTGCTCTTCCTGGACAGCTTGCTTTCCTAACATTTACAGATCAAGGAAGAAATAGGCCACTTGAAACATGCACAATATGGTATGGAAGGGCAAATAAAAACTTGCCAATGTCCATATTTCTGAACCATGGAGTCATCTCCCTACTCCTCACTACAAAGGACCAGGGAATTAGAAGACAGAGTAATGTAGGCATATGGCCAGGAATGGTCATCTTCACAAACTAGAGTGGAAAAATTGCCTTAATATCAGACTCTAGGAAGAACTTCCAGAACAAGGCCACTTGTGCTTCCTCCCCACTCAGAGAACAAAACTTAGAGGACACAAATCTGGTTGGCCCACCAGACCATCAGGTAGAAAATCTGAACTTTGGTTTCCAGCAATGACTGTAGTTTAAGGCAAGTCCCTTAACAACTCAGTCAATTTCTTATTCTGCACTTGTGTAAAAAACTTTGTTCTTGGTTACTCAGTGAGGCAAACATCTCATTCATTGACAATATGACCATGCTGTCTGTGAGGAATCCCTATTTTACAGATCTGAAGCAAAAACCAAATAATTAGCTACAGGTCACATAGTTAAGTTGTCCACAGTGCCAGACTTAGTCTGTTTGCCTCTACAAACCCCTATTAAATCAGAGGATATAAGGAGTTCCCACTGGGGTAAGAGTTATACTCTATTAAAGTGCTCTGAAAATTAGAACCTCAGGCAAAAGTGCTAAATTCACCAGTCTCTTCACAAGAATCAAAAAAAGTCTTTCAAATTGGATGAGTTTACATTTTTTTAAATGCTGAAAGAGATGGCTTCAGAGCTAGAAAGACATGGCTTTAACTCTCAGTGTTCTAGATCATTCCCTGAGACCTAAGTCACAAAGAAGAACCTACTTGGTAGTAGGAAATTCCCTCTACCAATGAAATCATAGATTGAATTCCAATCCCTTAAAAAAACCCACACATTTATATTAATGCTTTTATTTTTATAACAACTTCATCTCTAAATATCTCTCCATTCCTCCTACCGAGGGAGGCAGCCTTTATTTTAAAAAAAAAATTTAAGAGAAAGGAGGGGAAAAACAATTGACAGAATCTGATAATAAATGAAATGGAACTTGAATTTTAAAAAAACTGACAACATAAGGCATGCAAGACACACTTGTGGTAGCTGGGTCTAGTGGGAAAAGCTCTGGATTCGGAGGCTGAGCCAGTTTTAATGTTTCCTGGCTGTGTGCTTGTGAGTAAGGCATTGAACTTTCCTGAGTCTTAGTTTACTCAGTTATTATCATTATCTACTTCAAACCCCCCATCAGTTTCCTCATCTGTAAAATAAAGATGAGAATACCTACCCTATCCACCTCACTGTCTTGTTTTCATACATCTTACAGCACTACCTGAAAGGGAGTTGGTTTGATATTTATTACTAACACTTTCTGTAGGCATAAGGAATCCAGGAGGAAATAGGGATGCTGAAAGGGAATGCTTTTAATGGATCCCTGAAAGAGATGACTTCATTCATGTTTGTGCAGACATCTGCCAATTGTTTCAAATTAAAACTAGGTAACCAGGCTTAACAGGCCTGAATTTCATTTCAAGAAGCACAAGACTAAAACAGCAGGTAAGTGTCCTCTAAGGCAGATCTGCAAATAAAATTTGGGATTCTACTACCTGCAAAGACTTTGACAAATGTTCACACCTCTTTAATATAAGAGGTGTGTTAAGAACATAACATATTAGAGAAATCTGCAACAGTAAAGCTATTGAAAAGGCATTTACTAAGTACTTAATTTCTTATGGTTCTGTACTGATGCTATATAAAAAGAATTGGCCTCTGTTCTCTAGGAGTTTAAAAAAAGAAAAGAGAGAGACCTGGACAAACAGGTCCAAGCCATACTGATGGCAAAATCAAAGCTTTAGCTGTTAACCTTAGATGCTGGTCAAGAAGAAGTAAGCAACTTTTAGGAGTGGGGAGCCAGGATAAGTACATAATTAGGGGGAGATTGGAGATAGCAGTTGTTGGGTCATGTCTCAGTGAAATCTAGATTGAGTTACAGTAGAAAAGTATCCATCTCAACATCCTTAGAAGATAGAAAAGCAACTTAGGGATAGGTGGGGCAAGTAGCCGCAATTCATGATGCATAACTGGGGCCATAGGAAAAGATCCAGTGGCTAGACAGCATAGTTGGCATAGGGAGGGGGCAGAGAGCACAAGGGGTGTGTCAGGCCAAGAACCAGTGTGGTGAGAATGAATTTTCAGGAAGCAAACAGAGGTAGAGCTGAAAAACAGGAGAGCCCCACCCACACCTTCAGACCATCATAGAGAAACCGGTGATGTAATGGCTTCACAAATGTTCTACTGTGTTTTGGAATCCAAGGCAGAGTTCCATGTCTATTCATTGTAGCTGGGAATGCTACAGATCAGAATCTCTCAACGTTTTTGTAATCTTAAGTAATAATTCAGCAAAAACTTTTGCAATAAAATATTTCTAAAGGTTGTTGGGTTTTTCTTTTTGTTTTGAAAGACATGCCTTAGCAGTGACTTTTAAAGCCTTTGGATATGGGATCATGGGATCTAGAGCTGGAAGGGACCTGAGAGATAATCTAGTTCTACTCCTAATGTCTTCAAATAACATAAGGCTAATATTTGGGGTTTTAAAATCTTGTATCTCTTGGACTGCTCCTTTCTTTTCTACTATCACCACCCAGTGGGATTGGTTACAGCCTGGGCTGATTTGAATAACTCCTCCCAGTTTCCCCAGAGAAATTCATTGGAACTCATGAGATAATTTAGGAGAAATAGAGGTGCCCTTTCAGCTCCCAAGCAACAGAAGAAAGCTACTTCTTCCCTCACTTCTTAGGCAGAAAGGAAATCAAGAACTTGGTATTGACAATGGAGACTCTCACAAAGATGAAGAGTAGAGGGCTTCTTGCTCCCTAAACAGGAGATTAGGAGGTAGAGTTTCATCACAAGAAATTCCTGAAACTAATGAAATCACAGGTGTGGCCACCTCCCAAACATATACATATTATTATCATTATTAATATAGAAATTATGAAGGTGTTCATACCTACTTCAAACCCCCCATTAATTGATTGATTAAACCAATAACATTTTTTAGCTATGTGATCAATTTTAACCATTCATGATGGTTCTCTACACTATTGAATGCTCACCCTATGCAAAACTAACATAGAAAAAACCAGATGGGTCTAATGTGCACACGCTTACTTCCCACTACTAGAGTCTTTTCTTTGTGGAAATCCTTAGACCATTCGAAATAATTTCAGGATCCCATGGAATATAGTTTGAGAAACAATAATCTATTTCAGGGGTTCTTAACATGTTTTGTGTGTTGTGGACCTTTTTGGCAGACAGGTGAAGATTATATACTCTTTCTTAGAATAATACTTTTAAAAAAAACCATAATGGAAAGAAAAATTATGTAGTATTCCCCATTCAATTTTGCAGATTCCCTGAAATCTATCCATGAACTTCTCAAAAGTCTGCAAATTCTAGGGTAAGAATGTCTGCTCTAGATGATTATTGAAAAGAGTAGTTGTGGGGCAGCTAGGTGGCATAGTGAATAGAACACCAGACCTGGACTCCCGAGAACCTGAGTTCAAATCTGGCCTTAGACACTTGACACACTTACTAGCTATGTGACCTCAGGCAAGTCACTTAATCCCAATTGCCTTGTCTTCCCCCCTCAAAAAAAAAAGGAAAAGAAAGAAAAGAGTAGTTGTGACTATAGGCAAAGAGCAAGAAGAGAATTCCTTGGAAATTCAGGTCAGAGAATATTTAGAAATATTTGTAAAAGATGAATTAATGGAGGGGCCATTGAACTATATGTGAAAAGGGCCTAGACATCTGTAATGAATGAATCAGAAAGAAGCATTAACTAGATGAGAATAATCAATTGAAAAAGGAATGGTGAAAGCAAATGATGCCGCATAAGAAATGTCTTGTGGTTGGGTGAGGAGGGTCATTCACACTATATGCCTTGAAGAAAAAGAACAAGACAGTTTGGAATTAGAGATTCCTACGGCAGGCCAGTCTAGCAATGTAGCAGCTTTACTGAAATTCTTAAAGGGGAATTGCTGGGGAAGAGGGCATAGAAGAGGGGATCTGTCTCTTTTTCCCCTTGATCAAAGGGGCTCAGATCCCCTTTGAAATGTCAGAAGATTTGGAATTCCTGTCAGCATCCTAGTAAGGTCCTTGGAACAACAGTGAGTGACGGCAGCATCTGCATCACAGCTGGAGACAAACCGGACACTGAAGAAAGGCAGTTTCAGAATTGTACAAAGGGCTTAGAAGAAAGCTATACATAAGGGGAACTCCATGATGACTCTTAAAAAGAAGATAAGGACTTCTAAAAATCAGGAGTTTGACTTTGCTGCACAGTTTCCCTAAGCTTGAAGACATCTTCGACTGAACTCTGCAGGTCCTTGTGGGAAAGTATCCCAGACTTTGGGGAGAAATGTTGTTGTTGTTGTTGTTTAGTTCTTTTTCTGACTAGGTGATTCCATTTGGGGTTTTCTTGGCAGATATACTGGAGTGCTTTGCCATTTCCTTCTCTAGCTCATTTTATAGATCAGGAAACTAATGTAAACATGTGTGACTTGCCCAAGATCACACAGCTAGTAAGTGTCTGAGACTGGATTTGAACTCAGAAAGATGAATCTTTATGACTCCAGATCCAGTGCTCTCCCCAATGTGCCACCTACTTGCCCCTTGAAGAAGGATAATTTTGTACAGATTCTTATTACAGCACCTTAACAAATGCACATTTCTAAAAAAACTTATCGGCTGGCTATCTAGCTGGCTAATTTATATGAATTAATAATTAACAGTGAGCACACAAGTGGGGGGTTTCTGAGTGATGCTACTAGAGAAACAACCCCCATCCTTCAGGGTTACCTCTAGAACTTGGAGGGAAGTATCTAGTCACCTTCTGGTCTTGAAGCTACCAGTACTGGTGGAGTTTAGGAAGCAGCTCAAAAGGGATGCTATAACATTGACAAATGACAGTGTCAAAGCTACATAGGAAATGGGAAGCTAACAATTAAAAAGTGGTCAATTTTTAGATTTTCTAGCAAGGTCAGTGCCAACTTATAAGAAAGCCAGGACAATGCTGTAGGCTGGCAATCTGGAAGGGCCTGAATGGAACTGGAATGTTGTTCAAGCTAAACAGAAACCTAGTTGGTTGATTTCTGAGCAGAGGGCTTTAAAAGTTGAGTCAAATAAAAAAGGATTTGAGTCATAACAATAAAAACTTAAAGTCAGAAGCAAGTCTGTGATCTGTAAAGTCATAAAAACAAGTTACAGTTACTCTTCAATAGATACAGAGCAGCTCACACTACTTTCGAACAATACAGGACTCACAGACCAACTTTATTGCAGATCCTAAATCCTGAGTCATCAAACCTAAACCAAATGAACTTCAAACGGCATGGAGGTGGGGCAATGAGTCACTACCCTTCCTAATTGATACCCATCAGATATATTACTTATCAAGAATACATTATAGCCAAATGCTGATGTACTTTGCATAAACCACAGTTGTATTTTAAGAATTTTCCCACTACACTACAGAGTTTGTGATTACCAAAGATAAGCAGAATATACGATATTTCACAGGCTAAAACACAAACAAGAAAAAAATGTACCATAAGTTTAGTGCTGGTAGAGACCTTAAAGTCATCTAGGTGAATATTCTCATTTTGCAGAGAAGGAAACTGAGGCACAGAGCACTTAAATGATTTTTCCCAAAGTCATACAGATAGCAAGAAGAATTAGTTCAGACAAAAAAAAAAGATAACAAAATTGAGAACTAGAAATAGGAAGAAAGCCTGGAAATAAAGAATAGTGACATGTCAGTCTAAGAAGTGGCATCTTCTTCAACTTTCTCAAACTTCATAGTTTGATGCCTGTTTTTCTTAGATGGGATTAAAAATATAAAGAAGGAATAAAACCTTTCCTAGTAAAGGTTTTATTAGAAAACAATAGAAACAATTGTTAGAAACAATAAACACATACATATACATTATACACACACACACACCCATATATATAAACAACATAATTTTCTTTTCTTTCGGTGGTAAAAAAAACAAAAACCAAAGTTTTGCAATTAAATCCAATTAGCATGAATATTAAAAGTAAATCTTGCTGTCAAATATAGCAATCACAGATGCATCAAAGCAAATTGGCCTCACACCCTGGTTAATTTGATGAATTGTATCTTCATAAGGAGGTTAATATTAAAGAAATAAGCATATTAGACATATTATTATTAAAATTCTATCCAAATTATAAGTGGAAATGTGATCAAAATAGTCAAACCTAATGTTTATTGCAAAAATTATTTTATTCCATCTAGCACAGAAAAAAACACTTTTTCATCAGTGATTAATAAATATAGTAAAAAAAAAAAAACAACCCTGTTAGAGATTGGCTAATATGACCAAAAAGGAGAATGATGGATATAGGAGAAGATGTGGGAAAACCAGGAAACTGATACACTGCTGGTGGAATTGTGAACTGATCCAACTATTCTGAAGAGTAATTTGGAACTATGACCAAATGGCAACCAAACTGGGCATATCCTTTGATCCAGCAATACCATTACAAGGTCTATAACCCAAAGACTTTTTAAAAAGGGGGCAGGGGGAAAGGACCTATTTGTACAAATTTATTTATACTAGCAATTTTTTTGTGGTGGATAAGAATTGGAAATTGAAGAAGTGCCCATCAATTGGAGAATGACTTGACAAGCTGTGGTATATGATTATAATGGAATATTAGTGCTATAAGAAATGACAAGCAGGATTATTTCAGAAAAACTTGGGAAGACTTACATGAAATGATGCAAAGTGAAGTGATCAGAACCAGAAGAACATTGTGCACAATAATAGCAATATTGTAAGATGATCAACTGTGAGGGGACGGCTAGGTGGTGCAGTGAATAGAGCACCGGCCCTGGAGTCAGGAGAACCTGAGTTCAAATCCATCCTCAGACACTTAACACAAAAAAAACTAGCCATGTGACCTTGGGCAAGTCACTTAACCCCCAACTGCCCTCCAGAAAAAAAAAGCAAAAAAAAAAAAAGATGATCAATTCTGAATGACTTTGCTATTCTCAGCAATACAATGATCCAAGACAGTCCTAAAGGACTAATGAAGCGTACTATTTACCTCCGCAGAAAGGACTACAGTTTGAATACAGACTGAAGCATGCTATTTTCACTTTGTTTCACTCTTTTTTTATTAGAGGTTTTTTTGTACAAAATGACTAATATAGAAATATTTTACATGATTGCACATGTATAACCTATATCTGATTGCTTACTGTCTTGGGGTAGGATGGGGTAGAGGGATAGAATTTGGAACTAAAAACTTAAAAAAACAAACCCAAATGTTAAAAAAAAATTTAACATGTAATTGAGGGAAAACTTTATATTTGCTATATATACCTATATATATATGATGTATATGTGAAATATGTATACATATACACACATATATAACTTTAGATGTGATATATATCTGATATATGTATACACAGATACATATACATATATACATACTTATATATACATATACATATATATGTGTATATGCATATATATATATATCCCCACCCCCTCTTAGAACCTTAGATTCTTTCAAAATCTCTCCCATATTAGCCCCTTATTCTCTATTCTTGCTACCTCTGCTGTGTTCCAGCCCCTTATCACCTTATGCCAGCATAAGCTCTCTGACTTGATTCACTAATTCATCCTATATAACATTGTCAAGTGGATACATCCTAAACAGTGCTTTCATGATCCTGCTCTCCTGCTAGAGAATGCACAATGGCTCCCTATCGCACACTAAAAAAAAAGCGCAGGTTCCTCTGCCTGACTTGTCAGGCCCCAGCTGGCCACTTTTCTATTGCCCTCTAACCCTCTCAGGCTCTTCTCCTCGTTTTCCCCCTCATAGATACTGCTCCATCCTGCACCCACATTCTCATTTTATCCTCGCAACAATCCTGGGAGGTAGGTGCTATTTTTATGTCCATTTCATAGATGAGGAAACTGAAGCTGTTCTTCATCCTTTGTTTTCCAAGAGGACCAGTGACATCAGAGGGTGACATCCTGACTTGCCTGTGACTTGGATTTAACTGAGGCAGAGTTGGACAGAGTTGTCAGCCTCACTTTCTCTTCCTGAGTCATTGAAGTTTGGTGGCAAGACAAAAGTCAAGATGACTGTTGAAGGCCAGGCTTGCAGTGCATGACATTGGCATCTTCAACGTCTGACCAAACTCCATGGTGCCTGCTTCAGCTGTCTTCAATGACCATGGAAACAAATTGTTCTCAGCAGCCCATTCCACCATTGGAAATCTTCACATGCTTGGGATAGACATTCCCCTAACTTACTGCCATATCTGTTGCCTCTTGGTTACCATCAACTTGGTTTAGTCCATCTGCCAAGACAGTTTTACCAGGGTGTGGCTGCTGTGTACACTGTAGCTTCTTGGAGCCACAGATGACAGTTGGGTGACAGATGGACACCAAAGGCAGATGAGCAACCCAGAAAAGGGCTTGGCAAGCCCTCATGTCAAATGTGTTGGTCCTTCCTGAATGCCCAATATACCCCAGGCAGACAGAGATTAAGTGACTTACTTAGAGTCATTCAGTAAATAAATGGCTTGAGAAACTATATTTTGGGGGGGTGGAGCCAAGATGGCAGTTTAGAAGCAGCAAGGTTTTGCAGGTCCCACATAGCTACCTCAAATATCCATAAAATATGACTCTAACCAAATTTTAGGGCTCCAAAACTCACAAAAATCCAGAAAACGCATCTCTTGCTGAAGGCAGCTCAGCAGGTGGGGCTCATCCCAGCAGGCTGGGAGCCAAAAGCAGCCCAGCCTGAAACTGAGGCTTGGCCCCAGGGTGGTCAGGAGGAGCCACAGCTGGAGTCTTCAGGAGAGTGGGTCAGTGGCAGCTGTGGCAGTTTCCAGATTTACCAGCCCAGAAGAAATAAGGACTAATTGAAAGATCAGTGGAATTCAGCTAAATTCAGGGGAGAAAAGCCTTCTGGCCAAACTGCCCCCAGGGCAAGGAAGCAGTGGAAGCAGCAGCCGCCTCTACCTGGTTGCTTCAGAGCTCTGGGCCTGCAGGCTGCAGGGGGGCCAAGGCAATTAATCAGAGGCCAAGTGCTCCTGCGTTGAGCGGCCTGGAGCCAGATCGTGGTCTTGGGCAGTGGTCCTGGGGTGTGCTTTCAGTGAGCCAAAGCTGGTGGGGGCTGCAACACCTCTCTAATAGCTCTGCCAGCTGTGAAAACCCCAGTGATTTGGGACAGAGCTTTCCCCTTTGGAAGCAGAGTTCCACAGAGCCAAAAACACAAAAAATTTACTGGCATCATGAGTAGGAAAAGGAAGCAAAGTAAGAACAGTAACCAAACTCTAGA
>CM053597.1:134112512-134136163 GCA_028646575.1 Pseudocheirus occidentalis
GAAAGCCGATGATGGTCGTCCCTTCCCCAAAGTCATATAGGCAAAGGGTGGCATTGTAGGCATCAAGGTGGACAAAGGTGTAGTGCCCCTGGCAGGGACCAATGGTGAGACTACCACCCAAGGTCTGGATGGGCTGAGTGAGCGCTGTGCCCAGTATAAGAAGGATGGAGCTGACTTTGCCAAGTGGCATTGTGTGCTGAAGACTGGGGAATACACACCTTCCCCACTTGCCATCATGGAGAATGCCAATGTGCTGGCCCGATATGCCAGCATTTGCCAGCAGAATGGCATCGTCCCCATTGTGGAGCCAGAAATCCTCCCTGATGGAGTACACGATCTGAAGACTTGTCAGTATGTCACTGAGAAGGTCCTGGCTGCTGTCTATAAAGCTCTGAGTGATCACCATGTCTATCTGGAAGGGACCTTGCTGAAACCTAATATGGTCACCGCTGGCCATGCCTGTAACCCAGAAGTATTCACATGAGGAGATTGCAATGGCAACTGTAACTGCCCTTCGCCAGACTATACCTCCTGCAGTCACTGGTATCACCTTTCTCTCTGGGGGTCAGAGTGAAGAGGATGCCTCCATCAATCTCAATGCCATCAACACCTGCCCCTTGCACAAGCCATGGGCACTGACCTTTTCTTATGACCAAGCCCTGCAGGCATCTGCCCTTAAGACCTGGGGTGGGAAGAAGGAAAATGTCCAGGCTGCCCAAGAGAAATATATTAAGCGGGCCACAGCTAACAGCCAAGCTGCTCAAGGCAAGTATACTCCAAGTGGAAAGTCAGGAGCAGCAGCCAGCGAGTCTCTCTTTGTCTCTAACCATGCCTACTAAGTCAAGGTCTTCTACCTGGGTATGCCTAACACTCCAGGCCATCCCTCACAGTCCAGGAAGAGGCTGAGATCCCAGAGCTTTGTACTGACCTCTCCTATCACTCCTAACTTGTGTGGTATTGTTGCTCTCTGGTGAATCTAGTACTCAGCCCACTTTTTCCAATAAACAACTATTTAACATGGAAAAAAAAAGATTTTAATCGTTCACTAATTCCTCTTCTACCTTGTTTTGAAGCTTTGCACTGGTACATATTTTAATAATTTGATGGATCTGTGATGTTATTGATGTGGGTGCTACCTTCAGTACAGATCACACACAACTCATTCACACTTTCTTTGTGATTCTTATACATGTCCTTCTATAAACCTTTCCAGAGGATCTGCCAGGTGATCTAAAGGTCTATTTCCAGAGCTTTTTATAATTTCATGGACACCAAGGCAAACACCTCCCTCCAACCTCTTCCTTTACTACTCATATATATCCTTAATGACGACACGCTACGGGTTATTCACAACTATGATTCACCTTTTTTTTTTTTTTTTTTTGCTTTTTGGAGGGCAGTTGGGGTTAAGTGACTTGCCCGAGGTCACACGGCTAGTTTTGTGTGTGTGTGTGTGTGTGTGTGTGTGTGTGTGTGTGTGTGTGTGTGTTAAGTGTCTGAGGCCGGATTTGAACTCAGGTCCTCCTGACTCCAGGACCAGTGCTCTATTCACTGCACCACCTAGCCGCCCCTTATGATTCACTTTTGATATCTTGAAAATTGGGCACCTGAATGCCTTTGAAATTTGATCATCTCCAGTATGTATTTCTTCAGTTTGGGGTCAGATCCAACTACTTCAGACTTCAGTTTCCCAAATGCAATTTCTACTTCCTCATATAGCACATCTAGTGGCTAAGCTGTCATTGATTATGAGAATATATTGCTATAGAAACAAGGACAAATATATCCCATTTCTAGTCCATTTGTTGTCTTCCTTCCAGTTTCATCTATAAATACTTTCAGGATGGTTTGCCTTAGCTGGATCTCATAGAATGGTTCCTGCAGGCCCATTTTCTCCTGTACTGAGTATCATTTTTATGAGCTGATACTGAGCTTAATCCTCTGTTATCCTGCTCTATGGGATAAGATGTGACTGGATCCATTATTTCATTGATATAGAAAACTGCCATTGAAAGAATTCCTTCTACATAAAGATTAACACTGTCTCTGCAATTTGTAGTCTTAGAGCATTGCCTAAGAAACTAAGAGATTACATGACTCGCCTAGAATCATACAGACATACGTGTCTGAGGCAGAACTTGAACCTGGGACTTCCTGATTCCCAAGTCCACCCTTTATCTTCTATGTTGTCTTTTACTTTCTCTTTTATAGTATTTTATAAATAAACTTATATTCTAAAACAGTATAACCAATGGGTACCATGTTTTTCTGCTTGGTAAGGAGGTCAAATTTTGTTGGGTAAGGTGTTTTGGGGACTACATTGGTTTTCTTGTAGTGGTGACTATTTTGTATTAATTAAACTCTAAGGAGTGTTGATAATCAGTCATTATCTCTATTTTTTATGAATTGTCTTCAGAGTAAAAAAAAGTTGTAATTGTCTTCTTTCATAGCATCATTGGATCACAGACTTAGTTCAAAGAGGGACCTTAGAGGCCATTTGTTCCAAACTTCACTCTTTGTAGATAAAGGGACAGGCTTAGAGAGTTATCTTTTCTTCTGATTTGATGTTGAATTTAACCTTTGTTATAAGTAGTCCATGATATGATTACTAGCAGATAAATAACTCTGAAAAGACTACTCCATTAATAATCATTTCTTGTGCATTAGTTGATTGATTTATTTTATGATGTTCTGAGCTTTCTATTGTCTAGCACTTTCCAACTCTTTTTTTAAGTGTTTTATTTTTTCCAATTACTTTATGCATTTTCATAAGATAGTTTTTCACATTCTTTTTTGTAAGATTTTGGGTTCCAAATTTTTCTCCCTCTCTCCTTTTTCCTCCCCACTTCCCAAGACAGCAAACAATCTGATATATGTGATGCATCCAATTCTTTTTGATACATACACTTGAATAATTTTTGGTGCCTTGTATCTATGTAGTTTTAACACTGAAATTACAATTTAAGATGAGAGCAAAATGTCAGCCCTTGATGTGACACACAGCATTGATGTGAACAATGAACTCAGCTCTATCCATGATCCTCACAGACATTTCCATGGAAGATGCATTCTTCTCACTTCTTGATTTATTACAGATTTATTACAGATGAGGGAAATGAGGCACAGAGAAGTCAAGTGATTTGCCCAGAGTCACATCAACTTCCTCCCTAAATATGCAGTTCACAATCCACTATGACATATGAGATAATTTTACAAGTTACTGTAGCCAAAAAATTAATCATTCATGCAATCTATAGGATTTTCCCTTTTGTTTCAAAGTACTTTTGTGCATTATCTCTTAAGATCACACAAAAGCCCTGTGAAGTAAGTATACAGGGTTTTTTAAGAACAACAAATTGTATTTTTATTTATTCTGTTTTCTAATCACATATCAATCTGGTTTCTTCCATGCAAAGTGTTGCTGTCAGAATGTTTGATACCTCTGTCCTACACCATTGGTTTGCCCGTAAGAGTGACCTTCCTTGAGCTAATATGGGTATTTTTATCCCTGTTTTATAGATGATGAAACTGAAGCTTAGAAGTGAAATGATTTTCCCAGGGTCACATGATTAATAAGACCCCAAGTCAAATTTTCTGGCTGAAAGTCTAATGTGCTTTCCTCCTAACCAATATATAAACAAATAGAAGAGTATATACAATATTCTACACTCTAGGTCCTGTGGAGTACTTTCAGTATCATAAACCTAAATAAAAATTATCAAGCTAAACCATTCCAATACAAAAAATACTGATCAAATATATTGATCTAGGTATCCCCTCCCTCAACACAGTCCCTCTATGACTTAGTAGTTTTGTTTTTTGGGGTTTTTTGCTTTTTGGAGGAGGGAGGGTAGGGCAATTGGGGTCAAGTGACTTGCCCAGGATCACTGGGAAAATAAGTGTTAAGTGTCTGAGGTCACATTTAAACTCATACAGACATAGCAGCTGAGGCCCTAACTCCAGAGCTGGTGCTCTATTCACTGTGCCACCTAGCCACCCCCAACTTAGTAGTTCTTTAAGAGGTGGTTTGGCAAAGACTGTCCTCATTCTCTGGCCAATCTGGTAATGAATCTATCCAAATTACTAGGTTTTCCTTTAAAGGGAAGTATACGCTTTGTTTTCAGGGGCATACTCAAAGACTTTCTTGCTTGGTTAAGAGCCATCAGATCTTTGCTTACATAGCCTTCAAGAACCCAAGGTCATTTTTTCATCATTGTTGCCTAGCAAAAATCATTGTGGTTTGCTTCTCTTGAAGTCTCTACTACCTTCAGTGCAACAGAGACTGGCCCATATGCAGAGAGAGCCTCTGATGCTGCCCCCTACATGGAAGAGGTTGGGAAGCTTACTTCTGGAAGAGTTATGATCCTGTGTAATGGAAGTACGTTGGAGAGACCTGGAAACATGCATAGACATTCTGTCACTGCTTCAGTCTGCTGACCCTGTGACGGACACTAATCTCCTAGATTGACTATAATTGCTGAACTGGCACAGGAGACACCTTCAAAAAGGCCTTCGTCAGCTCCCATCGTTTACTCCTTGTGGATGCTCTCTCTTAGTGCACCTCCTTTGATCATGTAAGAAGCAACATCTCTCCCAGTGGGTCTTTTCCCCTCTGAGGTCAGCAGCCTTTTGAAGACTGGCTTTAGTCCTTTATCTGCCCCAGCATTTCTTCCTTTGTTCTAGGCAAAGGATATTAATTTGGAACTCAGACCTTGTTGATTTTGAAAGGTCAGAAGATCAAGCCTTAAGGAATCTAAGAATCAGAGTTCATGCAGATTGACTAAAACCCAGAGGCTGGTATCTTGAGATGCCTAGAGACTGACTTTCTTGACTTTATGAAACTCACAAGCTCTAAGTATCCAGTTCCTTCACCTAAAATACACAAGGGCAAACACAGAAGCCAAGGACTGAGGCCTGTTTTGTGGAGCTGCAAGTTGGCCTCCAAGGAGAGGCTCTAGACCTGTCTTCTCTCCCAGTGGATACCATCAGAAAGCACCTGAAACCAAGAGACAGCAGCCAAAGGAGCTAATGGGTGAAGCTAAGGCCCTTTTGAAGGCACCCTCCCTTCTAGTTCTACAAGTGCAGCCAATCAAAGAGGTCACTGTCTGTCACATGGTTAGCAGACCAGAAGTGGTGAGAGAATGTCTATGTGTGCTCCAAGATCTCTACAATGCACTTCTAATACACGTGTGCACCCAAAACTGTGTGCAAGAGAAATCCTTACCCAAATAATACTCAGAGGTTTCTCAAGATAGGAAGCAAAAAAGAATGATTTATTATGATCTTGAAAAAGGGCCAACCCTCCTGACAAATGATCAGGGAGGAGAAGCAATTTACAAAAGGCAATGGTGAAGTTATAAAGCCCTAACGGAATTCTCCCCCACTCCCCTCCTGACCCTTTTCTTCCACTGGCTGGAAGTTAGGTGTACAATCTAAGTGCAGCAATCTACCTCAAGTACTGGAACAAGGAAACAGTAGGCCACCCAATGTACATTTGAGAAAGCACTTCTGTCC
Source organism: Pseudocheirus occidentalis (assembly GCA_028646575.1). Classification (NCBI taxonomy): domain Eukaryota; kingdom Metazoa; phylum Chordata; class Mammalia; order Diprotodontia; family Pseudocheiridae; genus Pseudocheirus; species Pseudocheirus occidentalis. The sequence goes on from CM053597.1 coordinate 134,118,027, forward strand.
TTATTGGGCATATCTTATGCTGAGGTGTCACTGAGGAGAGGGGTGACTCCCTACTGCTCTGAGTTTCTGAGTCCTTGTAAATCATGTGATTTCTAGGGAAGGGGAGCTTGGGCCTCTTTCCCATGAAGAGCTTTATTAGATTTTTAGAGTATAGTCTGAGAAGCTTTCACTTCTCTCACTTATACAATATAACTCTCCTAGAAGCAGGCTCTGTATCCTTTGTACTTGGGGAAATACTATCAAAAGGCTCCCCATGTGTGTTGGTCTACCTTATACTTATAATGACCTTGTGAAGCTGGTACTACAGATATTATTGTCTTAATTTTTTAGATGAAGAAACTGTGGTTCAGAGAGGTCAAGCAACTTTCCCATATTCACACAGCTAAATGTCTTGGGATTTGACATCTGACCTAACTCCATTCCCAAATCATACCTACTACTTATCTTTCCTGTGTCGGCAGCTGGAGAATAAAGAATAAAGCAAGAGTTTAGATACTACAACCAGTGTAGTATATGACTGTGATGGAATATTATTATGTGCTGAGGAATGATGAGCTAGATGTTCTCAGAAAAACCTGGAAAGACTTATATGAACTGATGCAAAGTGAAACGAGCAGAACCGAGAGAACATTGTACACAGTAACAGCAGTATGGTAAGATGATCCATTGTGAAAGACTTAGCTATTCTCAGCAATACAATGAGCCAAAACAAAAGTCCTCTGAAGGACTGAGGATGAAGAATACTCTCTGTCCCCAGAGTAAGAACAAATGGAGTCAGAATACAGATCGAAGCATACTTTTTCAGTTTCTTTTTCTTGTTTTTCTTTTTAAATTTTGCTCTATGTTTTCTTTTACATCATGACTAGTTTGGAAATGTTTTTATGACTATACATGTATAACCTATATCAAATTACTTGCCTTATCAATGAAGGGGATCCTTCTCTAGAGGGAGAGAATTCGGAATTCAATTTTTAAAACAAATGCTAAAAATTGTTTCTATATGTAATTGGGGAAAAATAAAATACTAAATGAACTAAAAAAAAAAAAAGATGCTGTAATCAAGATGCCAGGTCAGAGTAGTACCTGCAGCAATATTAACTCTATTAAACTACTGATCCTAAACCAAAGGCCATGGATTCCTTAAATTGCCTCTGATGTTGTTCAAAATGTCTGGAGATAGAATTGGCCTCAGTTCAGCGAATAGCTAATCTTGAAGGCAGAGCGTTTATTAAATAGCTCTAACTTACACCTGGAGTAAGAGGCCTAGAAAGGCACCCTTGTTTAAGGGATGGGCTGGACACCACCCTGTGGGCAAATATAGAGAGCTAAGGCTGCAGGCATAAGACTGTGATGGAAGGGCACAGGGAGGAGGATTGGAGCTCTTCCCAGAAGACCATCTGGCAGTTTCCTATTTTAACAAATTATTCTTGCTATGTGGTCCTTATAAGCTCACAGATGAGTTGGGTCTCTCAGAACAAGGCAGTATCTCCCCCTCAGGGCTCAGAGGGTAATCCTGAGGGAGTGGGGAATGTTTCTTTTCTAACGTTACTGACTCAGGTCAGTATTCCAGGGTTATTCCCCTCAAAATTAAGACCAGCGATTAGTGCTCTAGTTTCATTTAACTGATTAAATTAGTTAGCTTTTACAAAGGAATATTTACTGTGAAAATACAGCAAGAATAGAAGTTCCAAACCATCTATCACCTCAGTTCCTGGGGAAAGTTAGTTCATACTTAGAATCTGCTGCAAAAAAATGTACCTACCAAGTCTGCTTCCAAATGCAGCATTGCCAATAGATGAAGGAATCCTTGTGTTTGTTGCTGCTGAGCTGGGCCAAGAAGATTATTTTTCAGGTGCATAGTTGCTGCCTCATACATGCTCAGCCTCCCAATAATTGTGGTACAGACTCCAGCTCCTGGACTTTGGGCACTCACTAGTTTGACCTTCCAAAGTTCACTAAGTCATAGCCACATCCAATACTTTTCCTCCTCAAAGAAGGAATAACAGATATCAGAGACAGAAGCAATAGCAGGGCTCATGGGCCACACACTGGTGGTCCCAGTGGAGAGATAAAGGCCAGAAGCCTACAGCAATCCTCGCCTCCTCACTTAAGCACAGCCAGGCAGGAAGAAGCCATAGGTTATGCTGTTTCACTTTTGGATGCATTCTCAGTTACAGCCTAGCAACCAATAAAAAAGCTCTTCCTCCGTTAGTAAGGAGACCTGCCTTCTAATGGAGAATGCCTTCTAATGTTCTGCTTTGGGGAGTGGGGCCCTTCCATTACACATCTTGTCTCTCTAGACTGGTTCCCTGGGCTCTTCTGCAAGGTTGGCAGCAGGCAGGAAATATTGTACATGCTCTAAGGATGGTGTTCTTCCATTTGGGCCCTGTTATACCATACTATACTCCAGTTATGTAGAGTTTTTGACCAAGGAATGGCAGTCATGGAAAAGGTTTAAATGCCCCTCCCCCTTTTCTTTCCTCTCTCTTTTCCATAGTACTTGACCACAGCCACCCAAGGCACCTAGATCTCTCCTCTGTGACGACAATGTTTTAGTTTCCTGAGTGGCCTGGCCCCTACTCTGTGAGATGTGGTGAACAAAGGGAGCATGACTTGGCCAGGTTCTCTGTTATGGAAGAAGGTGTTCAGACCCTCAGCCATCTCCTGGTGTCTCTTTGCAGCCTCAGGTGCCATCTCCTTCCTCCAGTCACAAGGCAAATGTGTCAAGATTCTCAAGCAGAAAGAGTGGAAATTTATTGTGTCAGTGCCCAAATGCTCAGTGGATGGAGCAATTCCTTGCTTCCCTTCTCCCCCATCATCCCAAGTACACAGTATTCTGGGTTAAAGTGTGGGAGTGGGCACCCACTGTTCTGATCTTCACATCAACTCCTGGCCTTGGCTTAGATAGGAGGCCCCCAGGATGTTGGGTCTGCAGTGGGACCATGACAGGAGGATATACCCAGTGCAGGAGGAGGGAATGGTCTTCAAGCAGGATTAGTCCCATAACAAACACTGTGTTCTCCAGAGAATCTGGGAGTATTGCCATTCCTACCCCTCCCACCATTACTGTCCTGTGCATAGACCCACAGTTTTTCCCCCCACCACTAATACCCTGCCTAGTAAGTGGATTGACTTTCAGTACAGGTCCTCTAAATATCATGCAGGGGCAAAGCCCTATGGTTCTACCCTATGGTCTCTACCTGCAGGAAGAGGCCGAAGTGGACTCAGCTACCAAAGTTAGAGAGACATAGGGACATGAAGGTCTTCTTGCCCTCAGGATAGTATCTCTGCCTCACAGATTAGCTGAGAAACAGGTGTAAGGAGACAGTGAGGCTTTGTCCTGGACAAAATCCAATGGAGAGGTGTGTGTGTATATACATATATACATATATACATACGCATATATGTATCTGTGCACATACATATACTTACATATACACATGTGTGTAGACATATACATGCATGCCTATGTGTGCATACGTGTGTGCGTGCGTGCATGTGTGTATGTGTGTGTGTGTGTGTATGTGTGTGTGTGTAGACATATGTATAGATGAGGCCAGGAAGATGGAGGGTAACGATTTTATGTTCTTGTTTTAGTTTTTCCTATTGCTTGACTTAATTTTTGTGCCAAAGGGTAAAGAGTGAAGTCAGCTTTATCACTCTACACAGCTTCTGAGGAATTTTTGGCAGAACCCTCAAAATGAGTTTAGGTGCACAAGATTCCATAAGAGGCTACAAGGAATTTTTTTTTTTTTAATTTTAGGACCAGACCAGATCAGCACCAAACACAGGTAGCCAAAGAAGAGATTTGACTTTAGCCTGGAGGCACTCTGTCTAGGCTCTAAGTAATAACAGTTCTTATCGTCTGCTCTTAACCAGGCTCTCCCAGCTCCCATCAGTTAAGGTGCAGTGATTAGAAAGCTTCTTTTGGACAAAGTAAGGCTAATGAGCTGCGGCATCTATGATACAATGTTATGGAAAACAAAGGAAGAGAGGGCATAAAGGAGGTGTTCCAGTGTCAAATACAATAGGGAAGTTGAAAACAATGAGATCAGAAAAAAATTCTAATGGATTTTGCTCATAAAGAGAAACCACTAAGGTACTTTGGAGAGAGCTGTTTCAGTAGCATGGTGGGGGCTGAAGCTGGATTGTAAGAGACAATGTAGAAACTGGGAGAGATCTTACAGCTCGTGCAATCTAACCTCTCCTTTTAGAGAGAAGGAAACAACACTAATGAAATGAAGTGACTTGCCCAAGGAGACACAAGTAGTAAGTAGCACAATCGAAATTCACTTTAAATTAAGATTATCGACCTCCAAATCCAGGGCTCTTTTCACAATTCTGAATGGAGAGGTCCAGGTGGGGAGCTGAAGAAATGGAAGCATCAGCTAAAGACTACTTTTCCAGGAGTCTGACAGTGAGGAGAGAGGATGGCAGGGTCAAGTGAACTTAGAGGTTCTGTGAAAGTGATGTGTGGCACAGAATAAAAAGAGGAAGAAAATGCTGTATGAACCTTAAATTGCTATGCACATGTGACCTAGTGTTATTACTTGGAGGACGAGATAGAAAATAGTCCACTGCTGATATTACCCCCCAGTCTATCTCTCCTTGACTCGTCTTTAAGAACAACTTAATTGGGAAAAGACACCCCTAAATGAAAATTAAATCCATCTTGTCTCTCATAATTCCCATCCCCCATACCTAGTTAGCTAGAGCAGTGAGTGACATTTTCCTAGAGCTCTGGTGGATTACTTTGCATCTGGAATTGCAAATTCAAGGATCAAATAAATGGCAGAGTCTGAATACATCAAGGAGGGAAGGGAATCCTACTAGTAGGTGCCCTAAAACAAAGGAAACAAATAACTTCAAAAATATATCATGAAATCTGGACCCATTACAGGACAGATGGTACTCTGAATTGTTTGATTCCATCAGCAGAACAGAGGAAGGAAACGTTTTTAAAAGAGATTGTGTTATTTTCCCCAGTTCTTATTATGAAACCTTCCTGAAATGAACTTTAAATATCGACAACCTTTCATGGACATGAATGGGATTAGGCAAGCAGGAGCTCTGCAGGGAAGGCATTAAAACAAGGGACATGTATAGAAATGTGAGGTTAGAATGAACAATGGAGCCCCTGCTGAATTCTTCCTGTGGGGAAGGAGAAAGAACACTGGAATCCAGGGGTGTCAGGAAGGGGGCGGCATTCGAGGGGTCAGGGTGGATGTAGAGGTAAGGTTGGGAGGAGGAAGGCATAATAATCTGACACACACATACCAGGTTCCTACCTGTTCAAACTCCATTAACATTCAGATCATATTGCTTTTTCAAAAATTATTCATAGCAATGTGGAAGACAAAAGCTGGCTTCCTTACTCTCAGAAACAAAAAATAAAATGCCCAGATAAATGATAGAAAACTGTTTTATTTTGAAGACAAAAGATTTCAAGAAGTTTTTTAGTTTTGTTTTTTCTTTTGCTTAACTCTTCCTCTCTTTTATTCTTTGTTTGAAGGAACAGCACTCTGAGAGAGGAAGAGGGGAAAACATTGGGAAATGTAGGAGATGTAAAAATAATTAGCCATAAGTCAGTCAGTAGGCAAAAGGGAAGCACAGAAAATTTTTGAACAAAAGAGTGACATGATCAGTTTAGAGCAGAGATCAGTTATTTTAATGCATGGGGCACATGGTAGAAAGAACGTTGGATTGTGCAACCACCAACTTTGATAGACTTAACTCTTCTCAGCAATGTAATGATCTAAGACAATTCCAAAAGACTCATGATGGAAAATACCATCCATATCCAGAGAAAGAACTATGGAGTCTGAATGCAGACTGAAGCATACCATTTCTACTCTCTCTTTTTGTTTTGTTTTGTTTCTTCTTTCTTATTGTTCATCCTTTACTATTTTCTCTTTTTTTTTCTCTTTCTTGTTGCTTTTCCCTTTGTTCTTATTCTTTCACAACATGACTAATGTGGAAATGTGTTTAATATGATTGTACATATTTGGGTTGAAAAATACCCTTTATCCTTAATTTAGTAAGAAAAGTAAACACAGAGATGCCTTAGGGTAAGAACAGGAGTTTATTCTCTTCCCCCGGAGAAGAGGGCTATCTATTCCATGTCTGATCATGAGGCAGAAGGTGTGTTGCAAAGATTAGAACCAGAATTTAAACCCAATTTAGTCTGGCCCTCTTTCCTGACTGTTTCCTCTCTCATTGGTGGAGAGGCTCACCTCACCAATTTATTCCCCACTGGGACAGCAAGGGAAGGGAGGTGGGAAGGGTCTCACCAAGGTGGGAAAACAGACAAAGGAAGGTAAAGGTGATTGACAGAAGCCTGGGAACAGGAGGAAGAAGAAAGGTTAACAATCCCAGACTGAGAAGTTTTCACTCATTCCACACATACATATACATATACTATATGAGATTGTGTGCCATCTTAGGGAGGGGGGAAGTGAAGGAAGGGAAAAAATTTATAACTCAGAATCTTATAAAACTGAATGTCGAAAATTTTAATTAATTAATTAATTAGAAAGAAAGAAAGAATGTTGGACTTGGAATCACAAGAGACCATATTTACTTATGTCTTATGTGACTCTGGACAAGTCACTTAACTTCTCTGAGGTCTCAGTTTCCTTATTTTTAAAATGGGGGCTGTAATTCTCTAGTTGTTGTGAGATAAAGGTATAATAACATGAAAAAGTCCTTTAAAAGTCTTCTAAAGCCATCTGTTATAATTATTGCTGCATATCATAAGTTCCTATGTATGTTTATGTATTCATATTCAAAGATGAGCAGTCTATAAGCCCCATTGACTCTTTGTACCTCCCTCTAAGCCTAGCACATTAGTCAATTAACCAGTCAGTCAACCAGTTGGTCAACAAATATTTATTAAGCATATACTGTGTGTTAGGCACTGTACTAAGAGCTGGGGGTACAAAAAGAAGCAAAAACAGTCTTTGCCTTCAAGGAGCTTACAGTCTAATGGGGGAGACAACATGTAAATACATACAAATTATAGACAGGACAAATAGCAAAAAATTGAAAGAGGGAAGACACTAGACTTAAGAGGAAAAGGTTTCCTGTACAAAATGGGATTTTAGTTGGGACTCACAGGAAGCCAGAGAATCCAAGATGCTGAGATAAGGAAGGGAAGGAAAGGAAAGCATTCCAGGGATAGGGGGCAGCCACACAAAATTCCTAGAGCCAAGAGATGGAGTATCTTGTTCATGGAATAGCCAGGAGACAAATGTCAGTGCATAGAAGAATATATGACAAGGAACAATATATAAGAAGATTGGAAAGGTAGGAAAGGACTAACTTTTGAAGAGCTTTGAAGGCCAAACAAAGAATTTTGTATTTTACTTTGGTGGTGATAGGAAATTACTGGAGTTTATTGAGAAGGGGGGGGTGACATGGTTGGGGTTGCACTTTAGGAAAATCACTTTAGTGCTTGAATGGAGGATGGAGTGGAGTGGGGAGAAACTCGAGACAGGCAGATATACCAGCAAGCTATTTTAATTGTCCAAATGTGAGGTGATGAGGGTCTGCACCAGAAAAGTGACAGTGTCACAAGAGAAGCGGCACATTGGAGAGATGTTACAAAGGTGAAGTCAATAGTCCTTGGTAACAGATTGGACATGAGGGGTAAAAGATAGTGATGAGTCCAGCCTGACTCTTGGATTGAGAGGGAGGGACTAGGAGAATGGGGTTGCCCTCTATATAACAATAAAAAAGGTAAAGTTTGGGGAGAGGGCATAGGGGAAAGATAAGTTCAGTTTTGGATGTGCTGAGTTTAAGATGCCTACAGAACCTCCAGTTCCAAATGTCTATAAGGTAGCTGGATATGTGAGATTGAAGTCAATAGAGAGGTTGGGGCAGAATGGATAGATCTGAGAATCATCATAGAAATGATGGAGGCAGGAAGATGGAAAAGGTGGGAATTTGCCTGAACTTTTCCCAAATCCCCTCCAAACAACTTTAAAAAACACTTCCAAATGAATTCTGGAGCAGCAGAACCCACAAAAAGATGTAATGAAATAATTTTTCAGCCCAAGACAACTTAGAAAGACTGCAGGAAAGGTCAGTCTGTAAAAGGGGAGGACAACCCAGCACAAGTAGTTTCTAGGCAAGCTAGTGAGAAGCCCCAGCACAGTTCAGCAACCAAAGCCCAATGGCCACTGCACAACAGTCCAGTGGCACCATAGGTAAGCTATAAGGCCTTCAACCTGGGCACAGAAGATGCAACCAGGTCCAGATTTCCCAGCACAGCAGGCCAGGGTCCAGACCCCTGGCCTCCAGTGCAAGAAGCATGGTTCAGTGCACCCTGTATCCCAGAAGCAGAACTCAACTTTTAAAGCCATGAGAAGTATGAAAATAAAAAACAAAAACAAATCCTAACTATAGAAAGCTGGTATAGTGATAGGCAAGATCAAAACACGAACTAGAAAAGGACAACAATATCAAAATATCTACATGTGAAGCCTCAAAGAGAAATCTGAATTGGTCTTAGGCCCAAAAGGAACTCCTGGAAGTTTAGTGAAGAGTCCAGCATGACTCTTGGGTTGAGAGGAAGGGACTAGGAGGATGGGTTTGCCATATATAAGAAAATCATGAAAAAAAGAGTCAACTGACTAGTAAAGGAAGCATAAAATGGGGGGGAATGTACAAAAATTCACTGAAGAAAACAATCTTAAAAAGTAGAATTGTTCAAATGGAAAAGGAAGAACAAAATCTAACTGAAGAAAATAATTCCCTACAAAGTAGAATTTGACAAGCAGAAATTGATGATTCTATGAGGCATCAAGGATCAATCACACAAAATCAAAAGTGTGAAAAAAAAGAAAATATGAAATATCACATTGGAAAAACAACTGACCTGGAAAATACATCCAGGAGAGATAATTTAAGAATTATTAGACTAGCTGAAAACCATGACAGGAAAAAAAAAGAAGAACCTGGACAGCATCTTCCAAGAAATTATCAAGGAAAACTGCCCTTATATCCTAGAACCAGAGGGTAAACTAGTGATCAAAAGAACATACTGATCACCTCCTGAAAGAGATCTCAAAATGAAAACTCCTAGGAATATTATAGGAAAATTCCAGACTCATGAGTCAAAGAAAAAATACTACAAGCAACCAGAAAGGAACAGTTTGAATATCAAGGAGCCACAGTCATGATTAAATACGATCTACCTACTTCTACATTAAAGGACTAGAAGTCTTGGAACATGATATTCCAGAAGGCAAAAGAATTTGGATTACAACCAAGAATCATCTGCCCAGCAAAACTAAGCATAATCCTTCAAGGCGGAAAATGGATATTCAATTAAACAGAGGAATTTTAAACATTCCTGATAAAAGATCAGAGCTAAATAGAAAAACTGATTTTCACATACAAGACTCAAGAGAAGCATAAAAAGGTAAACAAGAAAAAGAAAACATAAGTTATTCAATAAGGTTAAACTGTTTACATTCCTACATGGGAAGATGATACTTATAATTCTTAAAAACTATATGACTATTTGGGCAGTTAGAAAGAGTATGCATGGAGAGAGGGTGGGGCATATGAGTTGACTTTGATGGGATGATATTAAAAAAATATAAAGGGTAAGAAAGAGGATTGTACTGAGAGAAGAAAAAAGGAAGAGGTAGTATGGAGTAAATTATCTCACATGAAGAGGTGATACAGAAAGGTAATACAGAAGTAGGAAAGAATAGAGAAGAGTGAGCATCACTTGAAATGAGGGAAAATAGGATGGAGGGAAATGAAAAGTATCAAAAATGAAAAAGGATAAATTTACCACCAATGAAAAAGAAACCAAAGCTATTTTGCCTAATTGTACAGCAATAAATCTGACAATCTAAGTGAAATGGATGAATATTTACAAAAATATAGACTGTCCAGATTAACAGGAGAGAAAATGGAATGCTTGAATAAATTCATCTTAGAAAAAGAAATTGAACAAGCTGTCAATGAACTCTCTAAGAAAAAAACCTCAGGATCAGTGAATTCTATCAAACATTTGTAGCAGCAAGCACCCCAGCATACCTAGGATGGCTGCTAGCACAGGTTCTTTGATCTACTTTTCTAAAGCAGCGGTTCTCAACCTGTGGGTTATGTTCAATTTGTAACAATGAAAATACATCTTGCATATCAGATATTTACGTTACGATTCATAACAGTAGCAAATTACAGTTATGAAGTAGCAATGAAAATAATTTTATGGTTGGGGGTCACCACGACATGAGAAACTGTATTAAACGGTCATGGCACTAGGAAGGTTGAGAACCACTGTTCTAAGGGAAAGTAACTCACAAAGGCTTAACAATCTTACTTTAATCAAACATATATACCATTTACCTAGTTCAGGGGGAAAAGTCAGCACCCTGAATATCAGAGGATACAAACAGAAGTTAGTTAAAAGCAGACAAAAAATACAGAGAAAATCACACAATTCAAAAGAGAGGGAGGGCTTCTTAGCTGTCTGACCATCACATACATACAGCTAGTTACCAGAGAGAGAAGCACCAACATCTGGGTTTTCAAAGTCAAGGGGCTCAAAGGCTACCCAGAGTCTTATCTGGCCAAATCACACAACTCTTCTCAAAGTAAGCCCCAAAGAAAAACCTTGCCTCAGGGGTATATATAACCTTCTCCAGGGTAAGAGAACATCACAAGCCTCATGACCATTTGAATACAAAGTAACAAAAGTTGTGCCTTCCTGAAAAACAAGCCTCCCTCAAAACAAGCTTCTCCTGTGGGTTCTGCTCCACCTTTCAGCAAACTCTTCCCACCACAGATTCCATGTGACCACATTCAGTCTATTAGAGAGCAGAGTATATTTTCAAATCAGGGGAAGTACTCAAATTCAACTTAGGCTTATTAAGGGGCAGGGAAGATTTTCAAATTCCTATTAACATTACAACATTTAAAGAAAAATTAATTCCAGTACTATATAAAGCATTAGAGAGAATTGATAAAGTAGGAGTCCTACCAAACTCCTTTTATGACACAAATATAGTGCTGATGCCTAAACCAGGAAGAATCAAAACAGAGAAAGAAAACTATAGATCAATTAAATCCACGGAAGTGGATGAAATCATGGGGTAAAGTAGCACATAGGAAAAAGAGAAGAGTGTCTGGGACAGAACCCATTAAAAAAATCCTCATTGTGGGATGGCTAGGTGGCACAGTGTATAGAGCACTGGCCCTGGAGTCAGGAGGACCTGAGTTCAAATCCGGCCTCAGACACATAACACAAAAACCTAGCTATGTGACCTTGGGCAAGTCACAACCCCAATTGCCCTCCAAAAAAGCAAAAAAAAAATCCTTGTTGTATAATTATTTCACGTTTGTCTTGTCTTCCCAACCAGATCATTAAGTTTTTTATGGGCAATGACCAAATCTTACACTAAAGTCTTTTTAACTCAATAATGTTTGACGCAGTTTACACAGGTTAAGTTCAATAAATACTATATTTGTCTATGGAGATCTCTCTTCCTCTCTCTTTTCCTGCCCTCAAATCTGGTTTACGTGCAACTTGAATACAATTTACTTGGGTTCTTAGTACCAATGTGTCATAGTGAAGATGACCCTATTTGGGGGAAGATCAGAAAGAAAAAGTGATGAAAATGACAATAAATAAAGGCAATTTTGGTGATGAAAACACCTTTAATTTAAGTCAAAAGAAATCTGGATAAAAACTTTTCATAGTAGTTCTATATCACATGATGCTTTGGATTTTTTTTTCTATCATGCTCCTATGTGTTTGTTTTCCTTTCAAAGGTATCTTATATTACGGTACTTTCTTTAGTTGGCAGTGGTTTCTAAGTAGGTGAATCTGATACTCCTTGATGGACTACTGATGTTATTAATGTGCAAGTATGAATGAAAAGTCTGTTGTTCTCTGTGACACTTCATAATCCTATGCATATATGGAAAGAGGGTGGTCAGGTATTATGGTTTGCTTTTAATATAAGTATTATGAAGTAAAATTAAATACTCATTATGGTATTGGGTTCAGGAAAAGAATTGGTTGAATGGAAGGTGAAGTATTCCTCTACTCATTTCTTTCAAATATCTTTTTGATAGCAATGATAACTTCCATATTCTCCAAGCTAAAGGAACAATGTACCTTGTATCATCTAACTAGGGTGGAGTACCCGATAAAATGACAGACTGAACACTGAGCCACGCTGGGATTGTCATATGCACAGATGTGTGACTTTCAGGGACTGACTCACTCTTTGACCTCAGATGATAGACAGGAATGAGGACAACTCTGACCTACTCCTTCTGAAAGAGTTAGCTGAGCTGGATAAAGGAAGAGAATGGTATATCTCTCACTAGAAAGACAGAAGAAATAGCAAGAGCTCTCCCTAATATAAAACCTCTGGATTCCTGATAATTAAATGTAACCTTCAAAACAAATTCCAATTAATTATTTACTTAAATGAAATTAGCAGAACCAGAAGAACAATTTGTATAATATATACACTATAAAACCAAGTAATTTTGGAAGCTATAAAAACTATGATCAATACAATGACCATTCATGATTTCAGAGGACTGATGATAAAACATGCTACTACATGTTTACGTTACAGAGAGATTATTGATTTTAGTCTAGAATGAGATACACACACGTACATCTCTATATCTATCTATGTATCTATCTATCTGTATACCATTGAGAGAATTTTATTTGCTTTACTATGAATATTTGTTACAAGAAATTTGCTCTTTTCCACTTTTATCTCACTGGGATTGGAGTGGGAGAAAAATAGATTTTCTGGGGGCTTTTTCCTTTAAAGAGAGGCAAGGGTGCTACAAGTGTGAAATATTGCAGGAACTTTCAGATGAAGTCACTGTATTACCTAGCTATTTTACTTTGTTACAAGAGACACTTCACAAAGCACTGTAAATCTGTAGGGGATAGAGCCAAGATGGCAGGGTAGAAGCAGGAAAATTCCTTGAGCTCACCCCAAAACCACGTCAAATACTTATCAAATATGACTCTAAACAAATTTTAGAGCAACAGAACCCACAAAGTGACAGAGAGAAACAAATCTCCCACTGAAGGCAGGCCAGCAGGCTGACAGGAAGGGTTCATCTCAGCATGCTGGGAGCCAAGCCCAGCCCCGCATGAGCCATGTTGTTAGCCCAGGGTGGCCCTAAACAGCAGTGGCTGGAGTGGACTTCAGGAGAGTGGCTCACCAGCAGCTGTGGCGGTTTCCAGAAATATCAACCCATAAATGCCAAAGACAAAGTAAAAGGTCAGTGTGGAGCTCTTTTGGAACTGGGGGAGGGAGGGACAGAGGAGCATGGTTTAGCCTCTGCCCCCAACCAAGAAGCAACAGAGAAGCAGGGAAGATGTGGCGGCCATGCAGCCGCCTCCACGTGGTTGCTTCAGAGCTCCTGGCCTACAGATCATAGGGAGACAAAGTAACAATTCAGAGGGTAATCGCTCTTGCTTTAACCTGCTTGGATCTGGATCATGGTCTTGGGTGGTGATCCTGAGGTGTGTGACCAGTGAGCCAGAGCTTGTGGGGTCAACAGAGAGGGCACCCAACTAATAGTTCCAGCAGCTGCAAAACTCCCAGCAATTTGGGACAAAGCTCTCTTCTCTGGAAGCAGAGTTCTACTGTACCAAAGAGCTCAAAAGTAAAAGTAATTGAGTGGCAACATGAGCAAGCAAAGTAAGCAAAGCAACACAGCAATCAAACCTTAGATTCCTTTTTTGAAGACATAAAGGATCAAAGCATGGAATGGGAGGAAGACAACAAAGGCAGAACTCCTGCACCAAAAGCTTCCAATAAAAATATGAATTGGTTACAGGCCATAGAGGAGCTAACGAAGGATTTTGAAAATCAAGTAATAGAAGTGGAGGAAAAATTGGGAAGAGAAATGAGAATGATGCAATATAATCATGAAAAGATAGTCAACCTGACTGAAGAAAATAACACCTTAAAAAAAAAAAGATTAACTCAAATGGCAAAAGAGGATCAAAAAGCCAATGAGGAGCAGAATGCCTTAAAAAGTCAAATTTTCCAGGTGGAAAAAGAATCTCAAAAGCTTGCTGATGAGAATACTTGCTTCAGAATTATACTGGAGATAATGGAAGCTAATGACTTTATGAGAAATCAAGATAGTATAAAACAGATCCAAACAAATGAAAAAATAGAAGGCAATGTGAAATATCTCATTGGAAAAACCACTGACCTGGAAAATAAATCTAGGAGAGGCAATTTTAAAATTATTGGGCTACCTGAAAGCTATGATCAAAAAAAAAGAACCCAGAAATCATCCTTCCAGAAATTCTCAAGGAATATTGCCCTGATATTCTAGAACCAGAGGACAAAATAGAAATGTAAAGAATTCACTGATCACCTCTTGAAAAAGATCCCCCCAAAAAACTCCAAGGAATATTATAGCCAGGTTCTAGAGTTCCCAGATCAAAGAGAAAATAATATAAGCAGCCAAGAAAAAACAATTTTAATATTGTGGATACACAATCAGGATAACACAAGATCTAGCAACTTCTACATTAAGGCATCAAAGGGCTTGGAATATGATATTCTGGAGGTCAAAGGAGCTGGGATTAAAACCAAGAATCCCCTACCCAGCAAAACTGAATATGTTTCAGGAGAAAATATGGTCATTCAATGGAATAAAGGACTTTCAAGCATTCTTGATGAAAAAAACCAGAGTTGAATAGAAAATTTGACATTCAAATACAAGAAGCAAGAGAAGCATGAGAAGGTAAACAGGGGAAAGAAATCATAAGGAAATTATCAAAGTTGAATTATTTACATGCCTACATGGAAAAATGATCATTGTAATTTATGAAACTTTTCTCAGTATGAGGATAGTTGAAGGGAATATAAATATGCATATATACATATATACATATGTATATATATATACATATATATGTCTATATAGGAGGGTATATGTGTATATGAATATACATATGTGCGTGTGTATATATATGGGTACAGGTATACATAGACAGAGGGCACAAAATCAATTGAATAGGATGGGATAATATTTAAAAAACAAAATTAAAAGGTGAGAGAGGAATACAATGAGAGGAGATAGAGAGAGACAAAATAGGGCAAATTCATATAAAAGAGGCAAGGGAAACCTGTTACAATGGAGGGGAAGAACAGGAAGGCAAAAGGGAATGGGTCAATCTTACTCTCATCGAATTTGGCTTAAGGAAGGAATAACACACACTAAATTGGGTATCTTTCCCTACAGAAAAGTAAGGGGGAAAAGAATAAGAGGGGGAATGAGAGAAGGGAGGGCAGATTGGGAGACAGGGTAGTTAGAAGCATACACTTTTTTAAAAGGGACAGGTCAAAGTAGAATATAGAACAAGTGGGGGGCAGGATAGGATGGAGGGAAATATAATTAGTTTTTCACAATATATCCACTATGACAATGTTTCATGTAACTACACATGTACAACCTATACTGAATTGCTTATCTTCCCATTAAGGGTGGATGATGAGGGAAGAAAGGAAAGAATCTGGAATTCAAAGTTTTAAAATCAAATGTTCAAAGAATATTATTGTTATTATTTACATGCAACTGGGAAATAAGATATACAGGCACTGGAGTATGGAGATCCATCTTGTCCTACCAGGAAGTTGGAGGGGGAGGGGGGAAGATGTAGGAGAGAGCAGAATGGGGGAGGGGGTATCAGTGGGATTGCTGTTTTGGGGTAGTGGGTAGGGGAAAGATGGAAAGAAAATTTGTAACTCAAAATCTTTTGGAAATGAATGTTATAAACTAAAAATAAACATAAAATTTAATTTTAAAAAATCTGTAAATATTTTTGAGGTAAAACACATTAAGAAAACCGATGAAAAAAGTAAACTCTATTTTTTCTTTTAAAAAAAAAACCAACCTAGTACAGTATCACTAAAAAATAATTTTCATGGAGATGTAAGTGACTTTCCTATAATATAGTTCCAAACAGAGAAAAGTAGCATAAGTGTCAAATGGGGACACTGGACAATGAAGGCCCAGTCCTTAGAGCATGCTTGTATTTGTATGGAGCCAAGTGAAAATAACTCCTAACTGCTTCTAATTCCACCACAGATGGAGGTTTGTTGAGCCTAATTCCTGCAAAAAGTGAAGTAGGTAGAGTATTAAGAGATGGTGCTATATGGTAACAGGAAGTCTTGCTGCAGGGCTAGATGATCTGTTAACTCAGAAGGTCCTGAGCTAGAACTGAGTTTGTACACAAAAAGATCAATATTCCCTTCTCCTTGAATTTTTGCATTTTTCCTTTTTGACATCAGATTGGGCAAGAATTGCTGTGACTGGATAGAGGAATGGTAGTGGTTGCTCTCTCTCCCAACAGGCATCCATGTTGCATAGAAGCAGGACAGCTAGGTGACACAATGAATAGAGCACTGGCCTTGGAGTCAGGAGGACCTGAGTTCAAATTCAGCCTCAGACACTTAATACAAAACTAGCCGTGTGACCTTGGGCAAGTCATTTAACCCCAATTGCTCTACCTTACTCCCTCCAAAAAAAAAAAAGCATGTTGCATGGATGAGCACATGGAACCTGTTCCTTCTGTTTTTCTTTATCATAAATAAATCAGTTTTGGAGACAAACTTAATAAAGTAACAACTTTGTCAACTTTGAAAGGTGAGAAAAGTCATCAGATATTCTCTAGTAACCAAAGACGGTCTCAGAATGCATTAGAGGTAGAAGCAGAGGCCAGTGAAAAAGAAAGTTCCAAAAACTAGTTATTATCAACTTGCTGATTGATATTGGGGAGCATCCCAGATGGGGGTTAGTGAGTAACAGTACTAAAATTGCAACCTCCCATACTTGCCCCTAGAATCCTGATGAGAGAAGTAGTAAGCTTCCTCCTAGAGACTGAGCATAGAGCAGAAGGTAAAAGAATGATGGAGGGGGGTTGTGGAGGGGGAGGGATAAGGAGGTCTGCTACATAGGCACAAAGGAAGCTTTCAATTTACCTTTTTCTGATCTATACTCAATTGTTTAAAAAAAATAGGTCTAGATTGGAGAGGCGAAGCCAAGATGGCAGCGTAGAAGGAGCAAGATTCTGCAGCTCCCACACAGCCACCCTAAACACCCATAAAATATGACCCTAAACAAGTTTTAGGGCTCTCAAACTCACAAAAATACAGAAAACACATCTCTTGCTGAAGGCAGCTCAGCAGCAGGGAATCATCGCGGCAGGACAGGAGCCAAGGCGAGCCCAGCCTGAAACAGAAACTGCGGCTAGGCCCAGGGCAGTGGGAAGGAGGCGAGCCACAGCTAGACTACAAGAGAGAAGATCTACAGCGCTTCCAGCTTAGGAGAAAGGCAGCTCGGCCAGGAGCCAAGACCAGCCCAGCCTGAAATCCCAAAATCCTGGCCAGGCCCCAGGGTGGACAGGTGGAGCCGAGCCTCCCAAGCCGCAGCATGAGTCTACTTCAGAAAAGATCTACTGCACCTTGAGCAATCTTCACATCTACTAAGCCAGGATTAGAGGTCAGTGAAAGTGAGTGAAGCTTTCAAGCTAAATTTGGGGGAGGAAAAGCAGTTCAGCCAATCTACCCCCAGGGCAAGGAAGCAGTGGGGGAAGGGCAGGAACTGCTGTGACCAGTGGCTGCCCCCACTGGGCTGCTTCAGAGCCCCTGGCCTGCGACCCTGCAGGTGGTTGAATCAATTGATCAGGGCTAAGTGCTTTTGCATTGAGCGGCCTGGATCTGGATCGTGGTCTTGGGTGGTGGTCCTGGAGAGAGCTTTCAGCAAGCCAAAGCTGGGGGGGGAGCTGCAATACCCCCCTAATAGCTCTGGCAGCTGGAAAAACCCCAGTGATTTGGAACAGAGCTTTCCCCCCTGGAAACAGAGTTTCACAAAGCTAAAAAATCAACCAATTAATTGACTGGCCAACATGAGGAAAAGGAAGCAAAAGAAGAACAGCAATAAAACTCAAGGATCCTTTTTTGTGGACAAAAAGGATCAAAGCATGGAACAAGAGGAAGACAACACACTCAGAACTCCCACACCAAATGCTTCCAAGACACTTGAAGAATGCCTAGAAGCTATAGATGAACTGAAAAAGGACTTTGAAAACCAAATAAGAGAAGTGGAGGAAA
>CM053597.1:134136263-134147829 GCA_028646575.1 Pseudocheirus occidentalis
TCAACACCTGCCCCTTGCACAAGCCATGGGCACTGACCTTTTCTTATGGCCGAGCCCTGCAGGCCTCTGCCCTTAAGACCTGGGGTGGGAATAAGGAAAATGTCCAGGCTGCCGAAGAGGAATATATTAAGTGGGCCACGGCTAACAGCCAAGCTGCTCAAGGCAAGTATACTCCGAGTGGAAAGTCAGGAGCTGCAGCCAGCGAGTCTCTCTTTGTCTCTAACCATGCCTACTAAATCAAGGTCTTCCACCTGGGTATGCCCTAACACTCCAGGCCATCCCTCACAGTCCAGGAAGAGGCTGAGATCCCAGAGCTTTGTGCTGACCTCTCCTATCACTCCTAACTTGTGTGGTATTGTTGCTCTCTGGTGAATCTAGTGACCCCTACTCAGCCCACTTTTTCCAATAAACAACTATTTAACATGGAAAAAAAAAGAAACCTATTTTAAATTGATTATTGGAAAGTGTTACTAAAAGATTTGTTGGGAGTATTAATTAGCTCTTTCTTTGAGTCTAACTCCAGGTATAAACATTACAAAGAGCTGCCTGAGCTGCTGACACATGATGCCAGACTCTGTAAGATACAGGTATGAGGTGCAGAGGAAGGTTGGGGGAACGACTTTTCTCCATGAGGCAAGGTAGGATTCCCCCGATTGAATCCCATAAACACTTGACAAATCTCACACTTGGCTCCACGCTGTTTGCCACTTTGTATATATCTTGTGTTAAATAGACATCCTAAAGTTAGGGAATTGTGATTCCCTTATTATTTAGTCCCTCTTCTTGGTGACAAGCTTCAAAAATCATCAAGCTTTAGAATTCAGTGGAGGTGCCCCTGTAAAAATACAGGTCTTAAAAATCAGGCAGGTGCTGCTGTGGCCCACCCTGTCACAGCTTCTCCCTTTTCCCCCTTGCTGCCTCCTCCTTGGTCTTGGTTGATTCCTTTGTGGCTAAGAGAGAGGAAAGGAAGGATGAGCAGACTTCATCAGATTACGTACCTTAGGTCCCAAAAATTCAGGGAAGTATTAAGGGACAGGTATTATAACCCCCATTTAGATAACATTCTTGTGAGCACAGTCACCAGATGCTCATGAGGAACTCAGCCTGGGGAACAATGGGAGATAGGTTTTACTGAAGTAAAACCACAAGATGCTGGCTGTAAATATCCCTGGAGGTTGTCGCTTTAGAAGCTTGTGAGAACTGGGTCACTCTATTCAGTCTACCCCATTTTGTTAATACTTCCATCATTAAGTTCCTATAAGGCCCCTACCATGAAGTTGGTCCAAGAGGCCCTGCCAGTCCGGATATCGGAGGTGTTCCATCACTTCCTGCATGGGGATTCCATACTGATTCTGAAACATATAGCTTCTGATCTCGAGCATAAGTGGAAAGGCCCTTATACTGTTATCCTGATCACTCCATTTCCAGTGAAAGCAGCTCATTCCAGCCCAGCTACACTACGACTGAGGAAAACCAGTTCCACCCCTGGAATGGAAAGCAGAGCGCATCAAGGACCCTCAAAAGGAAATCAGAGCCCATCAAGGATCCTCAAAAGCCAAGACTGTTCACACCACCCACCTTGCATTCTGTCTTGTCCTGTGACACCTAATCCCCATTTGGGAGGTCACCTTGGAAGATGGACAGTCATGGACTTTTGAGGGCAGGAAAGTAGAACTCATACTTAATTTTGATTGATACAGGTGTGATTTTTACTTTGATGCCTTTAATAGTTTTGTACTTCACCGTTTAGTTGGTATTTACTTTGAATATATGTCTAATTGTTTTATTTGGGATAGTGGTGATGTATTATGGGAATCTTTTTTGTTACTTTTTTGTTATATATGTTATTATTCCTATTGTGTTGGTACCCCGTTAATGGAAACTAGCCCAGACCTTAAATGTAACACCTTGTTAGGCTTGTGGAGGACCAGAGCTTACTTGGCGGCTGTTACTCCTGTCACACTGTTAGGTGTGAGAAAGCCCCTATACTCATATTCTCATGCCATCTCGACCTTTGACCTTATGGTGAGGGCAAGTCAATGTTTTGACATTCTAATGAAAAGAAGTGGAGAATGTTGCACCTGAACCCTAATCCCAGCTCACTACACACCACCTGACTTGTGGCGCACCATTATATGTACATGTGTATGTGTATGTGTATGTGTATGTATATGTATATGTGTATGTGTATGTATGTCTATGTCTATGTCTATGTCTATGTCTATGTCTATGTCTATGTGTATGAATATATACAATCTGTTCAATTGTATTTTCTAAGGAGTTGTTTTCTTCAGTTAATTTATGTGATTCTTTTCCAAGCTGTTGACTCTTCCCCCCCAATAATTCTCTTGCATAACTCTAATTTCTTTCCCCATTTTTCTTCTACCTTTCTCACTCTATTTTCTTAAATCTTTTTTGAGCTCTTCTAAGAGGACTTTTTTGGCTTAAGGCCAATTAATATTCCCACTTGAGGTTTCCCATGAAGTCATTTTGACAGTGTCCTCTGTGAGTATTTTGATCCTCCCTTTGGCCAGAGTCTTTATATGGTCAGGAATTTTTTCTGTCTCCTTTTCATTTTAAGTCTATTTTGTGACTTTTAAAGTAGATAACCTGCTCCTGGGGCACAGTGAATATTGTCCCAAGATTCTTATGCTGCAGTCCAGGCTCTTGGTCACTTGCTTTCTGCTCTGGGGCCTGAGGTGATGGTAGCTTACACACTGCACTTGGGGTAACCTGGCCTAATTGTGTCTATGTTGCTGGAGTCTTGGGGTTACAAATTTATTTTCTATGCTGGAGCTAGAACCCTCATAGCTGGCCTACTGAACCAGCACTGGTGGGCCATGATTGCTGATCTGAATTGTGGCTAAGAACCTCCATCTGACTTGTCCATATACTGTCTGTGCTAGGCTGTACTTTTCTTTTATTCAAGTAAGACATACCTTTCATGAAGTCCTTTTAAGTTATCTTAAAATGGAAAAGTATTTCACTCCATCTTTTTGTGGGTTTTTTGGCCCCAAAATCCATTTAGAGGCTTTAATTAATATGGTTTCCAACCGAAACTGGGTAGACTTCAGGACACTTCCTGATTTCTCTCTGACATCTTGGCTCTGCCACTTTTTATTATTGCTATTATTATTCAAGATTGATTCTATTCTTCTTGCTTTAATACTAGGTGATTACTTTTCTTCCTGTTAGAGACATATCCTTGTCTACTACTTCTAGTAGAAACCGGATAATACGAGGGTTTATGTGGAGCGAAGTGATTGACAAATTATGTTGCAAATCAAACTGTTTCCATAAAAGAGAAAGTTAGAAATAGGTGTGAAGTCCTAGAGGATTTGTGTGTTAATGTGCCCAGAGGCAATCAACATAGGTCATTTTTTCTGAAGGACTAATGGCAAAATTAAGGTTACAGGGACAGAACCAATTTTCCAAGATGAAATAAACAGGAGGGCATGCAGTTGCAAGGCTTGATATAAAGAGAGGAATTAACACTAGATAATTATATGAAAGATAATTTCAAGTGCTTGGGTTGACACTATACCACACTATTCTTGCAAATTCTTTGTCTCTTCATTTAGTTTTCTTTTTTAAGTCTTTATATAATCTGTTGAGCAAGGACTTTTATACATCCTTGCTAGTTGAAACATTTTGCATGTTGGGGCCATCTTCATCCCTCTATATTCAGTTCATGGTTGAGTAGGCAGCTAACAAAAAAGTATAAAAAAATGAGCTTAAAGTCCTTTCTGATGGCTAGACTTGAGAAGGAAGGACATTTGTTTTCTATTAATTATGAAATAATATATTTTCCATATAACCATTCAAAAGATGATATTTTACAATTATAATATAAACATGCCATTTTTTCTATTCTAATGCATGGAATACAAAATGAAGGACAGAGGAAAATAGATCTAGAACTGATAAATCAAAATAAAATTTTATAGAAAAATTTATCAAGTAAAGGACCCATATATATGTGTATATTGCAGGAATTGATGCTGAGTTAAGTGAGAAAAACCAGAAGAATATTATAGACACTAACAACTCTGTGCAATGATCAAGTATGATAGATTTAGTTGTTCTCAGCAATACAATTATCTAAGACAATTCCCAAAATCATGATTTAAAATGCTAACCACATCCAAAGAAAGATCTATGGAGTCTGAAGGCAGATGGAAGAATTTTATTTTCTCTTTTTTGTTTGTTTTTTCTTGTTTTCTTTTTCTTTCAATTTTTTTGATTCTACTTTCAGAACATGACAAATGTGGAAATATATTTAATATGTTTGTACATATGTGACCTATATCAGATTGTTTACCATCTTGAGGAAGCATATATAGAGGAAGGAGGGAAAAGAAATTGGAATCATGTAAAAGTCAGTGTTGAAAACTAAAGAAGGTAAAATAGAACACTGCTTCAAATATTTAAGGAAAAATAAAACTGAAATTTAAAATGGATAAATATATTTTTCTTATGTTAATGTCATTCCTTAGTATGTAAGGTCTTTATAGGAAGGCACACTTTCTTGTTCTCTTTGTAACTCAATGTCAAGCACATAGCAATACTTCACAAATTCTTGTCGACTTGAATTGGCTATTGTGTGATAGGACAAAAAAACAGAATATATAGGATGACATGCTTAGATTTTCTGATTAATATAAGAATAACTCTGTCTTATAAAACATCTTTTGTTGCAAATTTCTCTATGATAACACATTTTTGAACCTCAAGTAAAATATATCATCTAAGAAAAATCCTTTAAAAAATACCATTACAATTGCATTTTATTTTCTTAGAATCTGAATGTAACCAGAAAATCTGGAACTCATGGTCATCTTATTCATTAGAGAAAGAATACTGGGTTTGATGCATAAAATCTGAGACTCAGTGTGGAAGAAGATCTTAAGTCTTTATAAGTTTTTATAACACATGTGAGTTTATATAAAGTACAAAAACAAGAACACTGAAAAACTATTTATATATAGTCAATTATTAATGACCTCTCAGCTATAGACATTTGCAATAGTGTGCAAACATCAAGACTATGGCAAATCTCTTCCTTAAACAAACAAACAAGAAAAACAAGGTTTCCAAAATTTTTCTAGGGAAAAAAGTTTCTGTGGCATAAGTAAAAATCTGCCTTGGTGAATTATCCCAAATTTTCAGCTGTCTGTGCCTATGACCTGTACCAACACACTTAGTGAAACAGATAAGGAAAAATTAAATGAACTTCTTTTAAAGATTTTAAACTAACTAATTTGACTAATGGTTGGTTTAAAGTACATCTGATAAATCCAGAAGTGTGATGGTCTTCCTCTAACTATTTCATCTTCTAATTTCAAGACTTTTGTAACAAGGTATTTTAATGAAGCATATCTGAATATCGGCTACACAGAATGACAAATAAAATAATGCTAAACAAATACTTAATAAGGATAATACAAAAAAGGCAGATAGAATCTTTATATCATGGCAGTAGACATATGAAATCCTAGGTAAGTATCAAAAGATTATTTAAAATTTACCCCAATTTATATAGCATTAAAATATTTTAACAATAGTTAATTAAACATTTCGAAAACCAATACATATTGGTAGCTCTCCTTAATCCATATTTTGAAAAAATCAATTTATCTTTGTCACTGAAGGAATTCTTACAAGAAGTTAAACAGTTATCTCAGGAAGTGTCTTTTATACCTATACCTATACCTATACCTATACCTATACCTATACCTATACCTATACCTATACCTATACCTATACCTATACCTATACCTATACCGATACCAATACCTATACTTATACCTATATCCATATCCATATCCATATCCTTGTCCACGTCCATGTCCACGTCCACGTCCATGTCCACATCCACGTCCACATCCATGTCTATGTCTACGTCTCTGTCTATGTCTATGTCTATGTCTACATATATCTATATCTATGTCTACATCTACATATATATCTATCTATACATGTATGTGTGTATAAAAACACATACACACATGCATACATACAGTATACATACACAAATGCACATATTATACACACATATATTCTTAAGGAAATCCCTAAAACAGTAATTGTTATGAAATCTTGGAGTAGGCTTTCATTATGAGTAAATTAAAATAGAACTGATATAATGTACATGATGATCTTGATATATATATATATGCTGATAATTATTCTACTACAAATAGATGATATGTATATTCTAATATACATACATAGAAATACATGTAGCAGAATTTAAGAAAGGAAAAAAAAATTATACAACTTGACATAATGAAGTATGAGAGGGTTGTAGATGATGTCTGAGTGAAGGAAATTTAATTGTCTATTTGCTTGATGGGGTCTCCTTCAATAAAAGGCATCTAAGGTATTTTGTACAAAAATGAATGAATTTAAAAGGAAATTGGACTTAATGGTGATAAGAAAGATAGTATAATTGTCTCTTCCACATTATAGAAGTTAAGGACATGATATTCCCATGATCTGGAAAAGCCACATGGAAATTATTATTCTTCCCTTCCCACCAGAGAACTCTGATTTTTTTTTTCCTTTTTCTTTTATTGCATGTTTGCAATACCTTATTGTAAAATTTAGGTTAATATTATATAATACTATACACATGTTTTATGCATTTCTGTGTTTCTAAACTTTTTTTGTCTCATCTATTGGCCTTCACAGGTCTCTGCAGTTTCTGCAAAGCTACCAAATATTCTCATTTGTATGGTCATCTGCAATATACTAAAGCCATAATGGGAAAAGTTGCAATATGGAAAAGATAATGGTATTTTGACTTCAGTTCACTTTAAGAAGCATTTATTCAGTTTATTGTATTACAAGACCTGTTCTAGGTTTCCTTTATTTGGTTACTTATTTATCATTTTATTGTTTTCTTTGCTTTCAGTTACCTTTCACATATTATTCCCTGTAATACTTGAGCCAGGTAGGTGGACCAAGACCAAGGAAGATTGCAATTCAAATCTAGCTTCACATGTTTACTACTTGTGTGACCCTGGGAAAGTCATTTAACCCCTATCTGCCTCAGTTTTCTCTACTGTAAATAGAGAAAATAAGAGCATTCACTTTTAAGATTTGTGTTGTTCAAAAGAGACATTTATGAAGAGCTTACCACAGTATGTGGGACATAGTAGGTGCTAAATAAAAATATATTCCTTTCCCCTTCCCTTTGTAGAACACTGCTGATTTGCCTATATTTATATGTATAATTCAGTATACTCTTACCCATAATGAAACAATAAACCTCAAATATTATCAAGTGCCTATAATATTCTAGAAACCATGTTAGGCAATCAAGACATAAAGGGAAAAATGAATATATTGCCTTAATGTTCCTTATATTTCATAAAATTTTGTTTTTAGACACTGATTTTTTTCTTTGTAAATCTAGTATTCATCAAATTGCTTAACTTTCTATTTACTTAATTCAATTTAAGTTTCATCAGAAGGTATTAAACAATGCAAGTAAATTAAATTCAGTAATCTTCACATTGACAACTAACTTTTTGATTTTTTGATAAAAATTTATTAGATTTTAAAATCTATACTTGTTTAAAATTATCTAAAGCAGTTTATCATCATTGTGCTAAGGAATATGGCATACAATATCTGTAGGAAAAAAGGTAGAAAAAGTAGAAAAGAGGAAAAAAGACAAGTTATAAGGATGAAGGACATAGAAAAGAAGGAGGGAGGGGAAGAAAGAAAGAAAGAGAGAGAGAGAGAGAGAGAGAGAGAGAGAGAGAGAGAAAGCACAGACAGAGATAAAATCTATGACAAAAACAGTGACAGAGATACAGGAAGACAGAAAGACAAACCACACATCTGAGTGACCAAAGCGATTCACGAAGAAATGTTAAATAAAATTAAACAGGAGACCATTTTGTACAACAGATAGAGACAGAAAGGAACATTTTATAATAGGAAAAGATGTATCATAAGAAGATGATACGTTTCAAAATTACAAAATGAACCAGATCAAATTAATGTCATATTACCAAAAGAAAAAAGCAATAATGTCTTTCTGATTGCAAACAATCAAGGAACCCTGCTTCAAAGAAGGGAGATATGGAGGAAACATCATGGTCAAAATAAATTATAGGCATCCAATTTCTGGATTAATGTGATGATGAGTCATTGATTCAAATTCTCAAGTTAATATGAAATCAGAAACAAGATGTAATGAAAGACATAAACTACCAGATACTTGCCAGAGGTACCTGTCCATTTTAATCAAAAGCAGTTTGTAAATTCTGGCTTTTTCTGCTTGATCATTTCATTGTTAAAAAATGGAGGAAGGACTGCTAATCAATGCCACTCTTGATATTCCACTAAGAAAAAACTTGGGGTGGGTGGTTACAAATTAGCACTGTGAATAGAGCAATGGCCTTGGAGTCAGGACAACCTGAGTCCAAATCTGGCCTTAGACACTTAACATTTACTAGCCAAGTGACCTTGGGCAGGTCACTTAACCCCAACTGTCCTGCCCTCCCCCCTTCAAAAAAAAGCAAAAAAAAAATAAAGGAAAGAAAATAAGAACTTGTAGGGACAAAAAAAGACAAGAAATATTGTAGTCAATGATCATGACATAGTAGAGTTTTGTTGAGTAAAGAAAAGAAGAGTACGTAGACTCTGGTATATACCACTTACTGTAGGAGAGAGAATTTCAAAGAAGTAAAAGACAGCTTGCAGATGTTTAGAAGAACAAAATTTTATTGTTGTACCTATGGGAATTTTATTCCATTGAAGTGAAAAAGAAGAAACGAGTGTATAAAGAGATCATTGTAGCCAAGTGGCCAAAATGGATTCAAATTTTAGTAGACTATGTGCAAAAATGAAATTGAGTCTTTATAACTGAGGACACCCATTTGGGCCTCCAATGGTGCACTTTAGGTCTATCTACACCCTTTATTATGAATACTAGAATTTCTGGGAGGAAGAACTTGTTTCATTTAAACCTCTGCCTTCCATATCCTGCACTTTATGGAGACTTGGCACCCTGATTATGACCCTTTGTCTTTGATCACACTTTCTATTACTAACTGTCCTTCTTTCATTCACCCAAACACATTAATGATGGAGGAGGACATGTAATACTCTTTATACCCCCAGAGAATTAGAGATTCTCACTTTGTCACCATTTGTAAATAAAAAAAATTTCTCCCTTTAAGATTTTCTTTTGGTAAATTTCTTATCCCATCCAGATGATAATTATCTACCAGTCCCTTGGTTATTTGCTCTCTTTTCTTAAAGAATTTAGTAAATGACTGACAACTATTCCTTACCTTAACTCCACTTATCTTAAGGAATTTCTTCATATATATACATGTTACATCAAGCAAACAAATCTCTCAGTTCCTTAATTCATGAAGCCCCTATGTCTAATTCCTCCATTCTACCATTGCTAACATAAAAAATGGTCACCCTGCTGATCTTTTCATCACCAAATATTTCATTTGAATAATCAAAATTATAATGCAGAAATTTAACGTAAATCTTAAACTGTCTTGATACTTATATAAGGAAAAGAATGTTAAATTTAATATGAAAAGCCCTGAATTCAAATCTGGGTTCTGCCAATCACTGCTCATACAACTTTGGGCAAGGTACTGAATATCCCTAAGCCTCAGTTTCCTAATCTTTATATGAGACTATGGAACCAGATGACCTTTATTTATCTTCAGATGTGTGCTTGATAATAAAATTTAATTGGGAAAAAATCAAATAATTTAAGATTCCAATAATGGCGTATGATGACAAATTACATTCAGAAAAATCCACATTGGCGGAGTCAAGATGGTAAAGTGAAAGCAGGGACTCACCTGAGCTCTCCCATAATTTCCTTCAGTTTACTCTAAATAGTGAACATGAACAAATTTTTGAGTGGCATAATCCATTAGCAGACAGAGTGTGGCAGATTTCCAGCCTAGGACAAAACAGATAATACATGGTTAGGATTTGTTGAGCTGGATTTTGGGACCTCAGACAGCAGTACATGAAGCCTCTTGGCTATATCAGCACAAACCCAAGCATAGCAGAGCCAGGCAAACTCATTCACCCACCAAAGCAGCAATGCCCAAACTTTTCAACACAGGACAGAGGTTTGTATGAGTTGGGTAAAAGACAAGTGCAGGGCCTGTGGCAATGGCAGGAGCAGCTACTCCTGAGGCCATCAGCTCACATTCTGGATGTTTGAAAGTCACCTACTTGAATTTCTGGGAACCATGATGGCAGAGTAAATTCCCCCACTGCCTGCTTGTAGAAATTGAAAAACCCAGAGAATATTGCCCCAGGGTAAAATCCTGAAATAGTGGAATCAGAAGGAGGCTAGGGAGATCTACAGGAGGGGTGTGGCTGTGCCTATGCTGTGGCTGAAGGGGAACAGTGTGGGTTGGGAGGCATCTCAGCTAGATATTCTAAAACCCAATGGAGTGAAGCCAGCAAGCTTCAACACCAGAACCCCATACTAGCCTTAACATAACCAGGGGAATTGCCAGACGATAGCATGGTGCCGGTCAGAAATAGCTGGACTTGCCTAAATTCTAGCCCAGGGGCTAGGTGGTGGAGACCAGAAGAAGGCAGACCACCCTTCCTCCACCCCTCACACTTTAAGCTTCAGTGTAACCCCAGGGAAATAGAGAAGATCCTGGCCTCAGCTTCAGTCTAGTCACAGACTCCAACTCAGTACCAGGTGAGATGCAACATTAGATAGCTTCTAACTGACAGAACTAGAGGCCAAATAGCACACAAGTCAGTAACCAGATCTCTAGCTACAAGCAGAATAAGCATGGGTCAGAG
Source organism: Pseudocheirus occidentalis (assembly GCA_028646575.1). Classification (NCBI taxonomy): domain Eukaryota; kingdom Metazoa; phylum Chordata; class Mammalia; order Diprotodontia; family Pseudocheiridae; genus Pseudocheirus; species Pseudocheirus occidentalis. Next base: position 134,147,088 of record CM053597.1, read on the forward strand.
CCCTCTGTACTCCAGAATCAAAGATCCACATTATAAGCCAGAGAAAAGGAAATTATAAAGGGCAAAAAAATTAGAAAAGTAAAGACTATATAATCCTATTATGGAGAAAGGGAAGAACAAATTTCACATTCAGAAGAGGACAGCATTGACACTACATCCAAATTTGAAACCCCAAAAGGGAATATTAGCTAGTCTCAAGCCCAAAATCATTCTTTTAAGAGCTCAAGAAGGATTTTAAAAGCCAAAATAGAGAGTGAGAAGAAAAAATAATCAATTATTTTTTAATTTATTGATTTGTTTATTTACTTTACAAGATTCAGTTCCAGAATCACTTGAGTTTCAGATTTTCTCCCCTCTCTATTCCACCCCCCTCCATGGTGGCGTAAAATCATGTATGGGATCTGCAAACACTTTCACATTGTATAATAGTCTCTTTGTATAGAAGTGTTGTAAACAATAGAGTGAATAATGGGGGAAAAAAAGAAAAGAAACAAAACCAACATGGAAAAAAACAATGGCATGTGTTGCTTCACTCTCCATTTAAACTCTGGTCTTTCTAGATCTTTCTCCGAGTGTAGCTATCTCCTTCCACTTTGAGTCTTTTAACTGTGTGTTGCTGAGAAGAGTCCAGCTTATCAAGGTTGGTCATCACACATATGATATATCTGAGACTGTGTACAAATTTTTCCTGGTTCTGCACTTCTCACTTAGCATCAATTTATATAAGCCTCTCCAGGTAATT
>CM053597.1:134148329-134161960 GCA_028646575.1 Pseudocheirus occidentalis
ACTGATTGTGGGAGGGGTCTTACAGTGGGATCAATGTTCTGGGCTGGGGGGTAGGGGCAGAAAGGGGAGAAAATCTGTAACTCAAAACCTTGTGGAAATGAATGATGTAACCAAGAAAATAAATTAAAATTAAAAAAAAAGAAGAAACATCAAAATTAACCTACAAAAAGTAAATTTAAAATAGTATGCTTTAATTTGCCTTCAGATTCTATCAGTTCTTTCTCTAGCATCTAATTTTCTATCATGAGTCTTTTAGAATTGTCTTAGTCCGTTTTATTGCTTAGAAGAGCTAAGTCAGGCATAATTGAGCACTGTACAGTGCTGCTGTTACTGTGTACAGTGTTCATCTGCCTCTGCTCACTTCAATTTCTATCAGTTCATGTCTTTCTAGTTTTTTCTGAAATCAGCCTGCTCACCATTTCTTATGCCACAATAATATTCCATTACATTTATAGACCACAGTTGTTCAGCCAGAATATTTTTTAAAAAACAGTAAAATTGACTATATTTTAGTCAACAGGGAAAGATTAGTTATAGATCTAGGAACCATTTTGTAATCTTATGGGTTATTAAAATCAGTGGTTAGTTGGAGCAAACATATACATGCAAATAAGCATTATATTTTAAGAGCGATCAGGATGAGAATACACTACAGGCCATTCTGGGAGCTCTAGTTGAACCCAGAAACCAGCTGTTGATTTTTTAAAAATGGGAAATGGAAAAATGTAAATAAATTGATTCTTACTGTCACCATTTCGTATAGAAGTTTAATTGATAAAATACAATCATCACAAGTAAGGAGAGAAGAAACTGCCTCAGCCAAAAAATGCTCAATCTCTTTGCCAAGTCTAGATATAGCAGTTAAGGTCATTGTAAAGTGTTACAATGGAGGGTGTAAGCAAATGAATAGTAGTTGTTTCATTGTTTCAGTCATGTCCAACTCTTCATGAACCTGTTTGGGGTTTTCTTGGAATGTTTTGCCATTTCCTTCTCCACATCACTTTACAGATGAGGAAACTGAGGCAAACAGAATTAAATTACATCCCCAGAGTCAAACAGCTAGTGTTTGAGGCCAGATTTAAGGAGATGAGCCTTTCTGACTCCGTGCCTTGGCAGTCTGCCCACGGTGTCACAGCTAGTTGTAGTAGTGCAATCTCATATGGTAGTGAAATGTAGTTGATCAAAGAGTTTTGTAATTAGCTTGCAGAGTCCTTGATATGAGACTTGGAAAGCTAGAACTTACATACAAATTTTGTAGATGCAATTAAGAGGCCGAAGACAGATACAAAATAGAACAAATCTCCCAGCATTTTTCTAATGCTCTTTTGTTATCAACAATAATAGTGGAACCATCACATTGGGGCCTATCATCTCTGTTCAAATGGATGAGGATGACATGAGGAAGCGCTGGTGGTACTGAAGATCATATTCAAAAAAGTGGTTAGTTATGAATATGAATAGAAGAAATCTGCATTGGAGGTTATTCAACTTCAGAGACTCTTTAGGACTGATCTTCAAGTTATTTCAGAGATAATGAATCAAAAAAGAATGGAAAAGATTGTGAATGATCCTTTTACTGAATTTACTCCTCCTTATCCCTTCAAAAGAAAAGGGGGGAGGCATTGGAAAAGACATCAGCAAACTCACAAATATGTTGGTTTTCTCAAGGTTATGATAGCTTTTAAAAGAGTTCTATGCTTGTACTTTTGTAAACATGAAAAGGAACCTGTAAGTTTTAACATGATTTTCTACAACAGAGCGTCTTTACAGTCACACAGCTGAATATAAGATAGGTAAAATAAAACACTACTTTGTTTATTCATTGTTTTTCAGAAAGTATTTGACTTAGGATAATAATTAGCAGCCTTAATTGTGATGTATTGCCCCATGCATATATTAAAGTTATATAAAATGCATATAATTTTGTTAAATAATCAGCTTAGTATTTCTGTCAAATAAAATACAAAGTCGATGTTTGCCAGTAAATGGAAAATGTCCTACATAAAATTCCAGCCAAATCATGGATTCCTTTTAATTTCTAGGCTTCCTAGGTGCTCTTAGTGACATTCTAGTGAGCCCCAAAGGACAAATACTCCTTGTCAATATCCATAGCTGACCATCCACACTGGAAAAAGCAAGTGAATGAAAAACACATATTGCCAAAAGTATGAAAGGAAACTAGATGGGCAATGGTACAGGAATTGTAGATAGACAATAGGCTAGATCAAGAATTGAGTAAAGAGCAGAATTAAGCAGAATTAACCTGGAAATTGCCAGTGTTTTCAGTGATCTGAAGCTGCAATAGAAATCCAACTTGTTAACAACAGTGTTCTCTGATTATGCTTTTGTGACTATGAAATTACAAAAGACAATGGAATGATATCTGGTGAATGAAAGGAGGCTATAGCATGTTATTAGTGATGCAACTGCATTTGAGAAGTTTCTTAAAAGATAATCAAAGTCATACCAATATCACCAAAAAAAGGAAGTAGTTTTATCACATGTCAATAATGAGACATAGTGGATAGATAGTTAGGATAGTATATTGTTATCTCTAAGAAAACAGAAGCACAAGAGGAAGACCTTTAGATCTTTGGTTAGAACTTCTTTTGAGAATCTTTTGGAGTTTCCATGAGGGCAAAGATTGCATCTTACCTAAAATTCTCTGTCCTTAGTGGTTACTTAATGCATACTTGTTGAACTGATGAATGGGAAAACATGTTCAGAATTTGTAAAGAATATAGTAGAAGGGTTTAAAAGTGTATTGGAAGTTAATATCCACAGTGATGAAATTAAAGATGAACCAAAGCATTTTGTTTATTATGATTTTAATGAAATGTATATTTTCAAGGATTAAACTATTCAAAATTTTATATAGAAACATTTAAATAATTTTTCGAATAATATATACAATTTGTTCTTTTTAAAAAAAGAAAACTTCATCTTGACAGTCAAAAGTCAAGTTAATTTTAGATGATCAAGGAACATAGTGATGATTCTCTTAATACCTACTTTTCTTTCTTGAACTTTGTGTTCTACTGACCTCTACTGGTGAGGGGTAAATTTGTACAGGCTTTTTTCAATTTCATCCAATTTACATCTTAAAAATCTGCTGTAGTCATGGTGAGGGCTTTACCTTAGATATCCAGTTTTTAAAAAAAGAATTTTAAATATGACAGATTTGAGAATAGGCCATTGAAGGAGGAACATTATTTTAAATAATGGAATGACTCAATGATGTGATAATGACTTGATAATATAATAATAATAACTCTAACCCAGCATGTCTTAAAGAGCAGTAGCACGAGATCAGACCTAGATCTTACCTTCCCCCACTTTCCTATAACACTGCATGGAGACTGTGCTTAAACATTCGTCTTCCATGCACTAGTACTCCTTTGGCTTCTCAAACTATCCCCATTCCCCTTTCCTTTTCTTTCAGACACACATAGGGATGGTCTCACACTATCTCTTCCCATCATATACAACTATGTCACTTCTCTAATTACAAATTCTACATTCCCCTATTTTATGACCATGGTCACCTATCATTCTGTCCCTGTGTCTCATTCCTCCTAAACCTATTTCTTGCTCTCATGGAGACTTTCAGTTGTTCTACCTTTTAGTACTTTCTCATTCTCTGATTCTGACTTCATTTTCCTTCATTGCTAATCTTAACTCAATAGTTACCCATTTTAACACTACACCAACCTCTCCTTTTGAATCTCTTGCCCCTTCATCCTGTTGCCACTCATCTTTTGCTAAAATTCAGCCCTAGATTATGCATACTATCTACCTCTTCTGCTCTACCTCGCAAGTTGCTGAACATATCTGGAAAAAGTCTTACCACTGTCCTCAATGGGTAGATTGCAAATTCATGTTCTCTAACCTCAACTGTACCCTCCTAATAGCAAGACAGTGCATTTAGTACTTCCTAATTGATTTCTTTATCTCACTCCCACCATAGTAGTCGTTTCTGTTGCTTCACTCTCCTTATATCCTCCATATACAATTGATCGCCAAGTCCGTTTTAGGCTATTCCCGCATCTCTCACACATGGCCTCTTTGTTTCACTTACATAGTTTCCGCGCTAGTTCAGCCCTCATTACCCACTGGTGATATGTGTGTGTGTGTGTGTATATGTGCGTGCATGCACATGTATGTATGTATATACAACCTTGAATCCACATTCACATGTGGATTTCCTACCATAGAATATAGACTCTTTGAGGTTATGAGTTATTTTAGTTTTGTCTTTGAATCCACAATGCCTGTAACAGGTGCCTATTGATTAAATGGTTGGATTATTTCAGTGCTTTTTAATAATTCTTGATCTGAGTTCCCCCCTTTCTAATCCATTTACACCATAACTACAAGCTTTACATTCCTTAAGGATATATCTGACCATGTCATTCTTCTGTGCAAGAACTTGTAGGGACTCCTTCCTATCTCTATGATAAGCTAGTCAAGTCAGACACTCAGCAAACACTTATTTAATGCCTTATGCCCGGCACTGTGCTCAGCACTGGGGATGCTGAGAAAGATAACAGCATCTGCTCCAAAGGAGCTCCCTCTATGGGGGAGACATGTAAACACCTGTGTACCATAAAGCTACATAAGGGAGACATTTAAAATAATCAACAGAGGGAGAGCACTAGAATTAAGAGAAATCAATACAAAGACTCTCTGTCAAGGGGGAATTTAGCTGGGACTTGTAGGAAGCCAGGAGGGCAAATATAAAAAAGGACAAAGGTCCAGGTATGAGGGACAGCCAGTAAAAATGACCAGAGTTGGGAGAGGGAGTATTCCGTATAAGGAACAGCAAGGCAACCAGTGTCACAGGATTTGTGTGTGTCTGTTTGTGTGTCTGTGTCTGTGTGTAATGTAAGGTGAACAAAGACTGGAAGGTAGAGGGCAGGCAGGTTATGAAGGGATTTGAAAGCCAAACAGAGAATTATGCATTTGATGGGGAACCACTGGAGTTTATTGAGCTGGGGGAGAGGGTAAGACCCTACCTCCTGGTAAGACCTGTGCTTTAAGAAAGTCACTTTGATAGCCAAGTGAGTGAAAGGTGAAGTAGAGGGGAAGAGACTTGAGACAGAGAGACTAGCTGGCTGACCAGTGCCATAGTCTTTAAGTGTCAGGTGATGAGTTTCTGATTCAGGATGGTGGCAGTGTTAAAGAAGAGAAGGTAGTGTATGCAAGAAATGTTGCGTGTAGTTTTGACAGGTCTTGGTAGCAAATTAGATAATGGGAGATGAGAGAGTGAGGAGTTGTGAGCTTGGGTGACTGGGAGGATGGTGGCACCTTCAGTAGCAATAGGGAAGTTAGGAAGAGGGGAGAGTTTGAGGGGAAAGTGAATGAGTTTAGTTTTGAACGTGTTGCGTTCAAGATGTCTACTGGACCTTCAGTTCAAGATGTTCTGGAGACACTTGAAGATGGGAGAATGTTTGTTTTTTATATTTTGTTTCATCTCTTCCAGGCATTCTGGATGAGTTTTTGACTGGGCTATGTTTTTCTCTGAGGCTTTGCATTTAGATATTTTGGAGTCATTCTTTTCTTCTGGGTTTATATCCTGAACTTTTCTGCCACCATAATAGCTCTTTATGGTGGAATACTTTTTGTGTTTACTCATTCTTCCATCCTACTTCCTGACTTTGGACTTGATGTTCAAGCTCGGCTCTGTAGCACTTCTGGAGGGAAGCTCTGGGCTGATTTTGCTGCTGCTTTCTTGGAGTATTGAGTTATTTCAAAATCTCAAGGACAAGTTGGGGACCTGCAAGCTTTCACTGCACACAGCATGGTCTGATCCAGGGCAGAGTCTGATTGCTGCCTCTCCTAGCCTGGGCTTTGCTTGCTCCCTTACCATGGTCTGTAATCTCTGCCATTAGATTGTAAGTCCCTTGAGGACAGGGACTGTCTTGCCTTTTTTTTAATGTCCCCAGCATTTAGCACAGTGCCTGGCACATAGAAGACACTTAGTAAATGTTTATTGAATGGAATTGATGAACAGGATTTGGGGTTGTAAGGTAGAGGAAGTAGAATGACAACTGATTTGTGTGTCATTAAATAAAGGAATTTTGGAGTTCAGTAATATGGAAGCCAAACCATTTTTATGGCAAAATTAATGATATGACTGTCTCTGTGTGTTTAGACGTAGTAGGGTGGAGGAGTAGTTTATGAGAAATGACTAAGCTGATGAACTGTGAGGTTAGAGTGTTTGAGGGAAGTATCAGGATGTATGTTTGCTAAAATACCCTTTCTCAGTCAGTCAGTAAACATTTATTAAGTATCTACCATGTGCCAAGCACTGTGCTAACTCCTAGGGGTACAAAGAGTAATGAGACAGTCATTGCCCTTAAGGAGCTCACAGTCTAATGGGGAAGACAACACATAAAAAGAAGCTGAAAGAGGTGAGCAACCAGCTCCCATACTTAGGTGGGAAATGATCTGAGGAGGCTGAAGTCTCAGAGTTTATTTTGTCTTGCAGAATGGTGAGTTCCTGGAGATTAAGGAATCTAGAAGAGTAGCTGGGTGGGAAATGATGAAATGAATTCCCAAGGTGTCTTCCTTAAATGGGGTAGGACCTTTCCAATGTCCATCCTCCATCCACTCCAATCAGAAGAAGGGGGAGCCCAGAGGATCCAGTGTGCTAGAGCTGTGAGTTTCAGAGTCCATGGGGGTAGGATTTGAGAAAGAGAGAGACCCTGAAATCATTAAAGTAAGGGGAGTGGGGCAGAGTATCCTGGATCATAGTAGGTAACAGCTACCAGAATTTTCATTGGGTAGTATATATAAATTGAATGAATCTCAAAGGAGCCGTGGAAAGATAGACTAAAAATTAATTGGAAACTAAATGATCTTTTCCTAAAAAATGAGTGGGTTGAACAACAAATCATAGGAACAATCAATAATCATTCAAGAGAATGACAATAATGAGACAAAATACCCAAACTTATGGGATGTAGCAAAAGTGGTTCTGAGGGGAAGTTTTATGTCTCTGAATGCTTACGTGAATAAAATAGAGAAAAAGGAGATCAGTGAATTGGGCATGCAGCTGAAAAAAATAGAAAAAAAATTGAACCCCAAAAGAGAAGATTTTGAGTGGATGGGAGAAAAGAAAACCTGGCAGAAAGGAGCAAGGAGTACTCCAACTCCTCCACCTTAACCATTGATTAGGGAATGGGGGTGGGGCCTGGAAGGGACCAGTAAAAGTGCAGTCAGTGCTGGAAAGGGAATCTGTGTAATCAGGAGGTGGCCAGGTCTTGGTGAAAGCCAAAAGGTGAAGTAAATGGAAATATGGGATCTGCAGTAGGGGATGGGATTTTTTTTATAAAGAGGGGAGAGTTTCAGAATTCCTGGGATGGAGAGGTTATGACCAAGGGGAGAAGGTTCATGATTTAGGAATAAGTTTAGGTAGATTTTTTTTTAAAGGTAGATTTTCATTTTCTCTAAGGTTTTGGCCTCAGAGTATTAGCCGCCTCTTGGCCATTGGCAATTCTGGAGGGGGTATTGGTTAGTGTTTGGATCTGAAGAAAGTGTTAAAGAAAGCCTTAACCCAAGGCATGAGACAATGCTGGAGACACAACAGAATGAACTTTCTCCCCTTCTCTGAAAAGGAAGAGTCTTAATACTTAGTGGAATGGTGTTTTTCCCTGTCTAGCAAGCAGCCAGAGAACTGGAAGGATGAATAAAGTACATTTGTTATTTAAAGCTCTGCGTAGTATAGCCCAAGCTCTCAAGTTTTATTACACATTACTATTCCTCACATACTTTGCATTCCAGTCAAGGTGGCATACTTGTTCACCATTCCATCTCTTCCACACCTTTTTACAGACTATCCTCCATGCCTGTAATACTCTCCCTACTCACTTCCACCTTTTAAAATCTCTTGCAACCTTCAAAACTTAGGTGCCAAATGAAGCCTTTCCTGATTTCCCTAGTTGCTATTCAACCACTATCTATTAAAAAGTACTTTATATTTACTCCACAAATATTGTTCACACAAATTATTTGTATAGATTCAGTTATAAAGTCTTCCTTTAAAAAAATGAAGAACAATGTCAACAACACGAGAATTCAGTGTTCTTGGATGGGCCAGGCCAGTATAACACTACTGAAACTAATTTATAATTGCAATACTATTTCAATCACTACTTGATACAATAATAACAAAATTCATTTGGAGAAAGAAAAGATACAAAATATCAAGAGAAATAATGAAAATATAAAAGGTAGAGATAAAGGTGGAATAATTTTTCTAAACCTCAAACTGTAAAACGGTATTCATGAGAACTATTTGGTATTAGTTTAAAGAGTAGAGAAACAGAGCAGTGTAACAGACTAGAGAGAATCAGAAATGATGGATCTCAATAGTTCATTGTTAGAAAAACAAATTACCTAGGAAAACCTCCCTGTTTTAAAAACTGCTGGGAAAACTGGGCAGTAGTCTTGATAGAAATTAGGCTTATATCATCATCTTATGCCACATTATGTAGATTCAAAGTGAATGTGTAATCTAAATATTCAAGATAATACCTTAAAATTAGAAGAGGATCAGATCCATTTCCTAATTGAGAAGTAGTCAAAGGATATGGACAGAAAGTTCTCATAAGAAGTAACAGCCATTTGAAAGAATATTCCCAATCACTAATAATAGAGAAATTCGAATGTTTTACCTCACATCCAACAAACATGACAAAAGCTGAGAATAATAGATGCGGAGAATAGATGAAAGAAGTTCAGACCAAGGCATTGTTGGTGGAGCTATGAATCAGTCCAGCTGTTTTGGAAAGCAATATTGTTCAAATAAAATGGCTAAAATGCCCATACTCTTTGACCCAGAGATGCATTATTAGACATACCCCAAAGAAGTCATTCATAAGAAAGTCTCCATTTACTGTAAAATATTTGTAGCAGCATCCATTTTTTGTGATAGCAAAAAAAACCCCAAACTGGAAACAAACTTGATGCCCATCTATTGATAAATAACTAAACAAATTGTGATATGTGGATGGAATGGAATCATGCTGTATGGTTAGAAATTGAATTTGATGAATACAGAGAAACATGGAAGACTTAAATGAACTGATGGAGAGTAAAATAAGCAGAGCCAAGAAAACAACATATAGAGTGACTGTAACAATAACTGAAAAAACAACCACAAGACAATTGAAAATGAATGTTGCAGAATTTAAAGTAACAGACACGGACCCAAAGGAGATATAGAAGAAAAAAAATTTCCTCCTTAGCAAAGCAAGAAAGTCCATGGATGGGGGGCATTGCATATATTTTCAGACTTTTTCTATGTATTATTTGATTTTGCCAATTTCTTTCTCTTTTTCCTTAAAAATGTAACCTTTTTTTCATATGGAGTAGGGTAGTCTTTGTGGGGAGGATGGGAGATATAAGGAGAAATATATAAAGAGAAGCATTACTAAAACAAAAGTTAAAGGCAAAACTCTCTCCTTCTTGACTCCCTCAGTGGATAGATTGGTAGGCCTGGAGTCAGAAAGACTTATCTTTCTCAGTTCAAATCTGGCCTCAGACACTTAACTAGCTTTGTGACCCTGGACAAGTAATTTAACCTTGTTTGCCTCAGTGCCTCATTTGTAAAATGAGTTGGAGAAGGAAATGGCAAACCACTCCACTATCTTTGCCAAGAAAATCCCAGGTGGGATCACCTGGAGTTGGATATGACTGAAAAACAATAACTGAACAAAAAAACCAAATAAAAATTATCAATAAAAATTTATTTAAAAGCAATTTAGACTAAAGATTTGCTGTTGAATGTAAGATAAGTTGGCTTCCATTTTAGTAGTATTTCCTTTATTAACAAATGTAATTTGTAAACAAAGCAACCTTGAAAAACAATAACAAGACATTTTAATTTCATTTCAGCAAAAGCACCTAGAAATCGAAAGAAGTACAAAATGGCTGAAAATGCTGAAAAGTTGGGAAAAATACAAGAATACAGAAAAGGTATTTAAATAATCTTAATAAACTTACCCATAGATGCAGTTAACATTGCTTTCAATCAAATAAAATAATTACTGATTATATTGTCATAGGTCGTATTTGGGTATAGGAGTTGCTCTTCTATCAGAATTATTGCCTAGAATCTGTTCCCCAGCTTTTCAGTTCTGGAAACTCAGTTTTATCTGTTCCTCATGTGATGATCAAACTGATTTATGATTAGCAGTTTTGTTGGAGACTGATTCATAAGCCAGGCTATCCATTTATTGGTTTATATTTGTTTTATGTATGTATACATATGAGGGGATTGTGGGAAGGGAGAGTGAGCCCGTCTTTCTTAGCATTGATATATCACAGAAATAAAATTACCTCGTCTATTCTCCCTCACTCAAGAAAAGAAATATAAAACCATTGTAATATATGCATAGTCAAGCAAAACTAATTCCAAATTGGGGCGGCTAGGTGGTGCATTGAATAGAGTACCAGCCCTGGAGTCAGAAGGACCTGAGTTCAAATCCGGCCTCAGACACTTTACACTTACTAGCCATGTGGCCTTGGGCAAGTCACTGCAACTGCCCTGCATTCCCCCCTCCAAAAAGCAAATAAATTTTTAAAAAAATTTAAAAATTCCAAGTTGAGGACATCCAAAAAGAATGTGCCTCATCTTGTTCTCTGAGGCTATTGGTAAAAGTATCCTTTCAGGGAAACTGATCCATTACTCCTTGATAGTGGGATTATAGATAGTTTGAGGGACCTTAGATATCATCTTTTCCTTCCCTACCCCCCTTAAAAACAAGAACAGATGAGGATCCTGAGGCTCAGAGAGGTTAGGTGATTTGTCCAAAGATCACATGGGCAATAGGCAAGAGAGCTGGGATTGAAATCCCTGACAGCAGATTCCCTCTGTCAGAAAAGCAGTCCATTGAGATCATGGAGTTACAGCATCATAAGCAACCTTAAAGATAACTTGTGCAAGAAGAAGGCTCGTGATGAAACTGACGCTTACAGATGTGTTCTTCCCTCCTGTGCTGAATATATATGAACCAAAAAACTTACCTAGTAATATTTATTAGTTTCCATGGTAATTTGAAGGCAGGATTATGTTAACATTTGACATCATTTTTATAGAACCATTGAATGGTTTCACATTAATTTCCATTCCTTTTTACCCTGTTATCAAAGGTAAAAGTTGTGTCATGGACAGAGTTCTGGAAATTGAATCAGGAAGTTGTGGATTTAAATTCTTCCTTTGAGACCTACTGACTGTGCAACTCTCATAATCACTTGTCCTCTCAGAGCTTCTGTTTCCTTATCCATAATATGGGAATAATAATACCTATATTTCCTACCTTGCAGCATCATTGTGAGGTTAAAATGAAGTGACATATAAAGCATATTGTAAACTGTAAGGCTCTATGAACTATAACTGTGTATCAGTTATTGTCACTTTAGTGCAACTGAAATATCTTATTAATATTGTAAATGTCTTTATCATTATGAATAATTTATATGCCTTCTCTATATAAACCGGAGGGAAATAGTACCTATTAGGTAATATTTATGGTTGTGAGGGAAATCATTTTGTAAAATATAAAGTGCTACATGAGTGAGCTGTTACAATTATTATGTTACAACTTGCAAAATGATTCGGAAGCAAACAGAATGAAGGGTATTGATTTATTTAGTGTTTGAGTATGCTCAAAATACTCTAGGGATTTAAAGATCACCTTCTAGGTGATGACTTGAATAGATCCTTCATGGAATAATTGTGAGAAAACAGGAAGAATAATCACAGGATGAGAAGGCATGGAAGGAGGTCATTCTTTTTCACTTTCTTTTTACACTGATTGAGATTATGTCGCTTGAAGGATTCAGAAATTTCAAAGTAGTCAAATGTAGAAAGTGCAGAGTCTGCTGTCTAGAATTGAGAAAAAAAAACCTAGAAAAACAAAAATATATGGCACTTTTGTATTTTTGGTTTTTAAAATATGTATTATTTATTTGGGCATATTTCACAGGAAGTATATGATAGGTAGTAATTTGGTGGGACCCTTTCCCTACCCATTCTGTAGCATTTTCTTTGAAAAGACAGGATTCTTTCAGAAGGAGAAAACTTGATCATCTTCCCTGCTGTGATATGAAAGGAAGCATAAGTTGGAAAAGAGCAAAAAAAAAAAAAAATCTCAAAGACATTACTGTTGTTCTGGTAATGAACATTTTTGGCAATCCGAATATTTGGGGGGAGAAACCAAGTCTCATTAATAAAACTGGATCTGGGTTATTCAGTTGAACTGACCATTTTACAAATAAGATCAAGGTCATGAATTAAGTTCTTGTATCAGTTGATTGACTTTATTTTATGTCCACAGACGTCATCCCTGTTCCTTTTTAACAACTCCCAATCCTCAAGCTACTTATAAGTATAGGACATAAAAGAATGACTTGGATAGTACATTTCCTTCAATAAGTGATTCATCATCAAATATCATGTTGCGTTATATGTCACAGGCACTATGCTATATAAACAGCTGCCACTTCTGGAAAAGATAGCCCCAAAAGCTCACATTGTACTTTTAGTAAGTGAGTGATGTCATTTTCACAAGTGGCATACCATTATTTTTTCCCTTTTTTTCTTTTTAATTAACTTTTGTTTAGTTTTAGTTTACCCCATTCATTTCCATGAGATTTTGAGTTGCAAATTTTTTCCCTGTCTTTCCCCTACCGACCCCCCCCCCCGCCAAAACAGCAATCCCACTTTATACCCCCTCCCCCAGTCTGCTCTCTCCTATGTCCTCCCCCATCACCCCTCTGACTTTCCAGTGGGGCAAGATGGATCTCCCTACCCCAGTGCTTATATATCTTATTACCCAGTTGCATGTAAATAATAATAATAATAATTGTGTGTGTGTGTGTGTGTGTTAACATTTGATTTTAGAACTTTAAATTCTAGATTCTTTCCCTTCTCCCTCATCACCCACCCCCACTGGAAAGACAAGCAATTCAACACAGGCCGCATATGTGTAGTTACTCAGAACATCTCCACAATGGACATATTGTGAAAGACTGACTATATTTCCCTCCTTCCCATCCCACCCTCCACTTGTTCTATTCTCTACTTTATCCCTGTCCCTTCACAGAAGTATGTGCTACCCCTTTTCTGTCTCTGTCTCCTCTCATTCTATTCCTATCCCACCTTTCAATTTCACCTTTTAAAATATCATCCCTGGGGCAGCTAAGCGGTGCAGTGAATAGAGCACTGGCCCTGGAGTCAGGAGGAACTGAGTTCAAATCTGGTCTCGTACACTTAATACAAAAAATAGCCATGTGACTTTGGGCAAGTCACTTAACTCCAACTGACCTCTGAAAAGCAAAAAAATAATGAAATAAAATGAAATGAAATAAAATTTAAAAAATACGTCATCTCTTTCTATTCAATTGACCCTGTGCCCTCTGTCTATGTATACATATATACAGACACTCACATATGTATTCCTATGCATATATACCCTCCTATATAGACATATGATTTTTCCATATTGGCATGTAAATAGTTCAACTTTGATAAGTTCCTTATTAATTCTTTTCCATGTTTACCTTCTCATGCTTCTTGTATTTGAATGTCAAATTTTCTATTCAGTTCTGGTTTTTTCATCAAG
>CM053597.1:134167620-134190415 GCA_028646575.1 Pseudocheirus occidentalis
ATTGAATACAAAGGGATGATACTTTAAAAGGTGAAATTCTGAGGTGGGAGAGGACTAGAATGAGAGGAGACAGGGAGAGACAAAATGGGGTTAATCATCCCATATAGAAGAGGCAAGGGATAACTGTTACAACTTTACTTTCAATTACTCTCATTGAATTTGGCTTAGGGAAGAAATGGCATAAACTCTAAACTGGGCACCATGCCACACAGGAGAGTAGGGGGCATGGGGATGAGAGGGGGGATGATGGAGGGGAGGGAAGGGTCTGGAGGAGTGTTGCTGGAAGCACACACTTCAATAAAGGGACAGAGACAGGGTACAGAACAGAACAAGGCGGGGCGGGATAGGAAGGAGGGACATATGATCACTGTCACAATATGTCCACTGTGAAGATGTCCTGTGTAATTACACATGCGCAGCCTGTATTGAATTGTTTGACCTTCCAGTGGGGGTGGGTGACAAGGGAGGAATGAAAGAATCTATAATTTAAAGCTCTGCAATACATGTAACTAGGAATTAAGATATACAGGGCCTGGGGTAGGGAGACCCTCCCTGCCCTGCCAGAAAGTTAGAGAGCAGATCGCAGGAGGGGCTTTACAGTGGGATCACTGTTTTGGGGTTGGGTTAGGGGAAAGACAGGGAGAAAATTTGTAACTCAAAAATCTCATGGAAATGAATGATGTAAAGAAGAAAACAAATAAAAAATTTATATTTAAAAAAAAAGAGTGGAGAGGGGAAGTACTTCCGAATTAGCATGGTACGATAGAGTCCCATCAAGTGGCAGATAGCAGACAAAGAAATGCCTGGCCATTTAACCCTCTTTAAATATAGGCTGTGGGAAGAGCCTGTTGCTCTGCCTTCTAGTCCTCTTATCAGAGGATTGTAGGACATTGAGAATTACTGCTGAGTTGTGAATACCAAGACTGATGCAATCTCATAGGTTAATGAATTTACTGATGATAAGGTTTCTGGTGGCATGATAGGGTCCAGTTCATTTGTAGTTCACTAATTCTCAAAGACTTTTTAGACATTAGAATGTGGGTATATGTATTATTATTATTGATATTTTCACACTTTCCTGTTTTGGGGAATAAAAATACACTTGATTTTTAAAGACATAAAACTGGGGAAAACATTCTTTCCAGAGGTATTAACCATTATCATCAATCAGTAAATATTTGAGTGCCTACTGTGTGCCAGTCATTGAGGATACCTTCTCCCCTCCTTTCCCCCCAAAAGAATGAAACCACCCAGTTCACATTAAACTCTAATGGAGGAGATAAGTACATATAAAAATACATACTGAATAAATGTAAGTTGTATATATTACTTACACATATACATACATACTGTAGTTTGGGAGGGAGAGAACTAACAGTTGAGAGAATCAGGAGAGCGTTCATACAGAAGATGTTTTCTTAAAGGAAGAAAGGGAATCTATGAGGTGGAGATAATATATTTCAGACATGCCAATGGAAAAGCACAAAGAAAGGAGATGGAATCTCATGAGTGAGGAACTGAGAAAAGGCTGGACCTCACAGTGAAGGAGAAGGAGTAAATAATGTCCAATGAAACTGTCAGGGCAGAGTTGTGGTGGGCTTTATATATTTTGTCCTAGAGACAATAGGAAATCACTGGAGCTGATTGAAGAGACTGTATCACACAGTTAGATTGGTACTTAAGGAAAATTACTTTGGTAGTGATAGGTAGAATAGACTAGAATGGTGAAAGACTTGAGGCAGTTAGGAAAGAGGTGATAAAGACCTGAACTAAAGTGGCAGATGTCCAGTGTAATATTTGATTAAAAGATGGGTTCCATGTACATAGTGTTATTATCAAATGCTATTTGAAAAATAAATTATGATGAACATATCAAATCCTGAAACATTGCAGTATCTCCTAAATGAGATCCATGGTTACGCAAAAGAGTTGGACCTAATTGTCCACATAGGAAAAACCAGGTGGATGAAAAATGTTTATTGTCCTGACTGTGATATGCATTTGGATGGACAAAACATACATCTGGTCATCAGTATATATATATATATATTTTGGAAAACATATGTGTGTATGAATTGGGCTGAGAATTGAATGCTGGGAAGAAAGAAGGTTGAAATGCCTTTGGGAAATTGTGCAGAGCTTGTAATGTACCCAAGCTGCTTTTTGAAACAAAGACTCATCAGTATTCTTAAACTGATATTATGACACTGAGTAGATCACCTGAAGACGTGTATAGAGTTGTGGATAAACAATCAAATATTGCCAGTTTGGAATCCTACAGAAAAAGCAATGTAAAGGATGTCATTAGAGAGTTGTATGTGTGGGAAAAGATTTGAAGTACTTGTGTAGCAAAAGTTGTAACCAGTGAACTTCTCTGCATGCTCCAGTAGTATTTACACTCTAATTGAGGCAGTATAGAACAGTGAAAAGAACTGGCCTCTGAGATTTTTCCCACCAACTCTAAATCTATGATCTTTAGAGCCTATGAAATGTCAAGAGATCCTAGAGGAAAGCCTCTAGCAAATTTGGACATCCTGTGGATGCTTTATAGCATAACGCTGGCAGGAGTCCTACAGGATGAACTCTTTGTTTGCTACAATAGACATAACTGGAAAGAGTTTCCAAATTGATAAAATCACGCCTTTAACTGTGTCATGGCTAATTTTTAAGTTAAAGCGTTATCCTTAAAGGCGTCTGGTGGCGCAGTGGATAGAGCCTGGAGTTGGGAAGACTTGAGTACAAATATGGCTTCTGACACTTAGCTGTATGACCCTGTGACATGGGAATGAGAGTGACAGCTGCCTTGCAAAGTTGTGAGTATTAAATGAGACGATATTTGTAAAAGGCACTTAGCACAATGTCACACATAGTAGGCCTTCTGTGAATACTTATTACTTTCTTCTTAATTTAGAACTCCCTGAAGGGAAAATTTTTAGTTTTTCAAAAATATATTGGGAATTTATGATAATAGCTTTGATCCAGTTAGCTTTCAGTTAATTATTAAACGTGAAAATAGAAATGGAGGTCCAAAGGATAGTTAACATTTTCCATTTCTTTTGTAACAGTAGCCATTTTTCTGTATCATTACATATTGTTTATCTTTTTGTTAAAAGACACTTCAGGTGATGATAGCTAGCTAAGTTTCAATGTTCAAGTGTGCAGCTTTGCTACAGTGGGTGAGACTTTTACAAAATCTTTAAAATAGGAATATTCTTCTGTTTTCTAGGTTCATTTGCCATTTATAGAACTTGTTGCCATTTATAGTCCTCACTTAGATTTGTGGTTAATGCAAAGGGTTTATGTATTCCACAAGACTAACCTTATTTTTTTATTGCCCCATAATTTTGTCTGCAATTTCCTAGCATTCTATATGTTTTTTCATATTATATGAAGTTATGCTTCAGAGTAGTTCTTTTTAGCTTGTTACATCATTTTGGAGGTTTTTTTATTTCATCTATCTTACCCAAGACTTGCCTATAATGACATCTCTTTAAAGCTAATAAGTCATTGTTAATGAGTTTATGTGATGTTAATTAAATGTCATAGTTATGGCTAAGAATAATCTAGTTCAGAATTGAATCTAACTCAAAACATAGATGCTGGGACTCTATAATTGTTGAAAATTGTGCTGTCTCTTATATTGATATTAAGTTTATCAAGTAATTTGCCTTTCAACTCACTAAAAGGATTTTTATCAGGACCAGAAAAGCACGGGACAAATGTCCATGCTTAGCACCTACACTTGCAACTCATAAACCTTCTCTTATAATGTTCATAGGATTATGTAACTGTATTCTTATTTACTAGATATATATTTATGAAAATATCTATGTAAGCTGCAAAGATGGACTCCATTAGCCTAACCTAATAGCAACTTAGACTAATGTGTTCTCCATTAAGAAAGATTTTAATGGAACTGTCTTCTTTGATATATGATTTTAAAGCAGTATTCCCTATAATGATAGTAGCTTTAGGTGGTGTACATATTATTTAGTGTGAAACATGATGCACTTTCTAAAAGAATTACCTCCTCTAATTCATCCTATAAAAAGTTTTTAAAAGTGCTTCAAGAAAAAGTTGCTATATATTTCTCTTCTCCAAAAGAGATATTTTTTTCTCACCAACTCTACTCACACAATAATAATATAGTGAAATTCTTGATGTCTTAAATATAAATGTAGGAGTGGAGATTTAAATTTTTAGAGTACAAATTTTAATAATTGTTTCCTTTTGGGTTGTTTGAAAGTGACATGTATAACCTCATGATGAGAAAAAGCATATCTGTAGTGATATTTGGTGGTATAAAAATATTAGTCTTATAGTCAGAAAATGCATGTTTGAATTCTGGTTTGGATAATTATCATCTGTATAACTTTGTAGAAGGTATTTTATTCCTCATCTCTGAAATGAGAACAACAATTTTATTACCTAACAGGATTGTTGTCAGGAAAGCACATTTTACATCTTAAAATACATAAAAATGTGAGTTGCTGTTTGTATACCATTGAATGAAGGGTTCTGTGGAAATTATAATTTCCCTTGTGTTTTTACTACTCAGCAGTCTTGTTGTTTTTAACCAGAGTTTTAATATTCAGTCAACAAAATGTCAAATATTTCAACAAAGTCAAGGAGACTAAAGTTTGGAGAAACCAGTAAAGATAACAGAAGCAATATAGCCCGTCACTGTCCCATAACTATTCCAGCAAAGACCTAGAGAGATGACTTATGATATCATGATCAGGAAGTCTAAGGAAAAAAATTGAAGCGAGTTATTTTTCTAGCTGAGATTGCTATTGGAAGACAGACTGAGGTGTGTGAGCACTAGAGAACTGACCTAGTCAGACCTTGTGTGTACTATACAAAAAGTGACCAGAAACACAGCACAGTTAAGTAGGAAACTATTTAGGAAGAAGAAACAGGAAGGAGCCAACTAACAACTCTGTCACATTGATCCTAGAGTTAGGTTACAGACCCATCATGGCCTGCAGAAGGACCTTTATACCAGGGTAAGGAGAATGATAGGTTTAAAGGCAAGGAGCAAGAACAGAGTAAATATCTGACCTTGGCCAGAGCTATTCCTGAGCTCCTTGAAGGATCCAGAACTCAGTACCCCCAAGACAATAGCAGTAGAACCAAAGAAGCTATATCTCAGGCCAAAAAAGACCATGACATTCTTTCTAGAATTGCCCAGACACTGACCCTAACACAGAGTTCCAATCTGAGAAACAGTGATGGAAAAATGAGTGAATAAAAAAGGACTGATAATAAGGACTATGGTGGAGCCAGAGGATACCCAAAATACAAACCCAGAAGAAGAGAATAACTCCACAACATTTACAAGCAAAATCTCAAGAAAAACTTGGTTTGATTGCAAGGCCATTTCTGGAAGAAATGAAGGGAGACTTTAAAACTTATGTTGTAAATGAAATGAGATTTCTTGAGGAAAGAATTGAAAAAGAAATGAGAGCACTAAAGGAAAGACTTGGAAAGAATATTAACAACATATTTCAAGAGGCACAAAACTTTAATCGAGTAACAGACTACATGAAAATTCAAATGAAACGATGGAAGATAAGAAACTCCATGTTAAAAAATAAATATGAAAAGAAAGTCAAATGACTGAAAAAATAGAAGAAAATATAAAATAATTCATATTAAAAACAAGTCAAGGAGAAAATAATCATTGGATTATTTGAAAACCATAAAAATGCCTCTGATCCCCAAATCTGAATACCATATTTCAAGAAAATGAATCAAGACATTTGAAAACAAGGGAAAAGTAGAATGAGAGTTTTCTGGTCAACTTCTGAAAGATACCTCAAAATGATAACTACCAGGAGTGTGGTAGGAAAATGAAATTGCAAATCATCCAGTAACAGAAGAGTTCAAGCATCAAGGAGCCACATTCAGAATAACACACAGTTTGGCAACTTCCACTATAAAGAAGAGGAGAACTTTGGAATGTTGATATTTTAGAAGACAAAAGATGGATGCTCATAACCGAGAATAACTTATGCAACAAAATGGGAAAATGAACTTTTAAAGAAATAGAAGAATTTAAAGCATTCTTGATGAAAATGCCAAAGCAGAATAGGATTTTGAAATACAAATGTGAGAATCAAGAGAAACATGATAAATAAAAGCAGACAATCACAAGGGACTGACTAGAACAAGAATTAAATATTTGAATTCTAATAGATGATAGCAAGTGTCCCCTCAGAACTCTGTTGACATCACAGTCATGGGAAGAATTAAATAAGACACAAGACCTAGAAATGGTTTTGTTTTACTTTGATGAACTTAAAAGCAGAAAGGGAAGGGAAGGAAAAAAGAATACACTAGGGCAAAACGGAAGGAGAGGAGTGAGGGCACATGTCACATTCAGGGTGCAGTAGTAGACGACTGCAAACAGAGAATGGGGTGATGGGGTGGCAGGAATAGGCAACCTCATTTTCATCTGAGAGGGTCAAAATGGAATAAAATATACGCATAAATTTTAGTTAAATATATTTTAAATATGCATTTAAGAGGAAATAGAGGTTTGGGGAAGGATTAGTTATAAGCAAAACAAATGCTAACTTTGAAGGGAGCTTTGTGAAGAGGGTTTTAAAAGGAAATAAAGGGTGAAAGTTTGTGACCAAGCCCTGGTCAGTTGAAAAAGAGGGTCAGGGGAGCAGAAGCAGATTACATTGAACATAGGTCACTTGTGCACAGTATGTCCAAAAAATCTGCGTGTAAATTAAAACTTTTTAAGATCCTCAGTACTGTTAACTAGCTTCATGAAGTAGTGCAACACTTGTTTTATTTAGTGTCATTTCATAATCATGTTGTTAATGCTTGATCTAATTAGGTATTGTCGAGGGCTAAGATGTGCCTTGGTAATGATTGTTCAACTCATCATCCATTTAGAACATCCTATTACAATGTTACCATGGAACTAAGTGCTTAGTAGAGCTGAACTTCTGGCAGGTTCTTCCAGGTTTTGAGTATCATATACCTTAGCAACAAACTCAGTCTGTTTTCTAAGTACCACTCACATTAAGTACAGAAAGGCTTCCCACCGGTAGACTGACCACTTGAACTTTGTCCATGGCCGCTTAAAAAAACAAAGAACCCAAAATGCTTGTTTGTCCTGTGCAACCTACTTAAGTTTCTGAAATGATGTTTACAGAGTTGTGAGAAAGGGGCAAGAGGGTCCAGTCATACTCCTAACCCTGTTCTTTGTCCTAACTTCCCACACCATCACCCTTTCACTGAGTACATTTTCCTCCCTTCTCCCTATTGACTCTGGTGAATTAGTTGAACTCTATGTTGCCTTCTTCTCATGTCCCTTACCCCTTTCTTCTGTTATCTATCTTTTTTGGTATTATTCCCACTATGCCTTTGTATTTATTCCTTGAGATTCACATTATTCATGTCATATCATACACAATTTACACTCACCATAAATAGCCATTGCCCTCTGGGTAACCCACAACATTAAGTCTTTTCAGATTGTGTGGTATTTTGTGATTTGCAGCCTTACAAAATTGTGAGAATATAGTTTCCAAAAATATGGATTTTTTTAAACATGTACATAGTTGGTGATTAACAAATACTTTCAGAATTGATAAATCCTACATATTATTAGTTCAGTGATGTAAGATACTAAAACTTGAATTTAACTGCTTTTAATTTAATTGTTTTATGCTTTTACATTTGTGAAGAAACTTTATGAGGAAAATGCAGGTTGAGGAAGAGGCATTTCTGGTCAATTCAAAAGGGATAAAAGTTGACAGTAAATGTGTGTCAGATTTCACTTCTAAAACAATTACTTTTTTTTCTCCTGAACATGAAGTATTGAAATTATAGGGAGAGGATAGACTTGTGTTTTCATTGATAATGGGAATTCCTATTTGAGGAAACTCCTTGGGTACTTAAAGTTTTGAGGGTTGTTGAGAGTACTGAGTGGTGTAGTCATTTGCTTGGGTTATCTCCCTAGTGTGTGTCATAAGGAAAATTCCAACCCAGGTCTTCCCAGCTTTGAGTCAGTTCACTGTCTGCAATTTCATGGCTGTCCTTACTTTTCTTAATATTTATCTATAATTAAGATCATTTTTTGGTACACAAATGGAATGAAGAAAAAAGTAAAATTTTCCTCAATTGCTTGGCCAAGAATTAGAAGAGAAGGGAAATTAAGTGGTCAAAGAGTATATATCTAAATGAGATTTTTTGAAGTAGAATTAACTTGAGCCATCAGTGATTAAAAAACAGAAAATAGAGAAATAAAGTATATGCATAATATTTCTTATGAGGAAGAAACATAACCATTGAAAGAAAAATAGAACAGAAGTTAGGAAATAAAGTCTCTGTATTGATTTACTTTGTGTGCTGTGCTATCTCAGATTATTTACCACCTCTCTGAGACTCAGTTTTTTCATCTCTCAAATGAGAAGGTATGGGATTAGATGACCTGTAGGATCCCTTCTAACTGTGAAAGTTTATAATTTTATTTTATAGTTAGTAATCGCAGTCCTGTGAACCTGCCTACAAGGACAGGTTGGTTTATTTTTGTGTCTAGTTAAAGCGTCTCTGGGACTAGAAAGAACTGTATAAAAAGAAGTCAGTGAGTTGGTTGTCGATATTGTAAAAAAAAAAAAACAATAAAAAGTTTAGCATTCTGAATTTAGGGAAAATTTTAGAATTTTACACTTTGTAAAATTTAATTCCTTTTCTTTTAATTAGTTTCATAGGAGAATTTACAAAGGAATTCCACTTCAGCTCAGAGGTGAAGTCTGGTCTTTACTACTTGAGATTCCTAAAATGAAAGAAGAAACAAGAGACCTTTACAATGTGAGTATATTAAATCAGTTTTAATTAAATTAAAATGTTTCAAAATAATTTATTTTAGGTATTGAAACTCTTTCTCTAAAACTAAAGAAAAAAACCCTAAAACATAGATTGGTGTATGTGGATTTTTTTCTTTGCCCTATTTAATATGTATCTCCTACATTTCTGACAAAAACTTTAGTAATTTTTTTTCTTATTTCAGTGAATCAATAGCCAAAACTCTTTCATTTCAAGTAACTTACAATGATAAGTCAATATTGAGGCATATGTTTAGGGAGAAAAGTCACTAAAATGACTATGTGAAGCTGTCACTTTCTTTAAAAGATATTAAAAAATCTTTTCTGAAGTATAGAAAAATAGTTTAATAGAACTCTTTATCATTATTTGTTTTTATTTACCTGGCTATTTTCTTTTTCACCATAGAAACAGGAGGCTCCCTCTAATCCATTCTCTCTAGTTTAACTTCATAACTCCTTAATTAAACTATGGCTTGATATTCCAGATATTCTCTTCTACATTAACTCACTTGGTGAATAAAATTTCCGTTATCATATTCCAGAAAACTCCTTTTGAAACACAGGTTATATACCTTGTCTTGAAATGCAGTAGACCAATGGGAACTTAAGCCACATATTATGTGGAAACAGTACAGTATCAAAGTATCTCAAAAGCACAGGTTTAGAAAGATAGATGACATCAGATAGAACACATTTAATGGAAACATGAAGGAGAAAAGGGAAAAGTTTGAAATTGAGACCCAGAATTCCTTGCTGAAGGAAATTGTGAAGTAAAATGCCAATTCGGTATTCTTGGTTTGCTCTATAGTATTTAGATAATAATCCATCAAGATTTAGATTAGGAAGCCCTAACAGTCATAATTATCCTAATTTAGAGAACTGTTCCTGTTTGTATAACCCCAGGGTGTGCTGTTGTTGTTTAGTCACTGGATCATGTCTGACTCTTTGTGACATCATCATGGACCATACAGTGTTTGTGTTTTCTTGGCAAAGATACAGAAGCAGTTTGCCATTTCCTTCTCCAGTGGATTAAGGCAGACAAAGGTTGAGTGACTTGCCAAAGGTAAACTTCTAGTAAATGTCTGAGGTCACATTTGAACCCAGGTCATTCTGACTCTAAGCCCAGCATTCTTTCCACTGAGCCACCTAGTCCCCCCCTTGGCAAGCAGGTTAAATGACTTTTCCAACATTATACAACTAGTAAATATCTGAGGTTGGATTTGAACTCTGGTCTTCCTGTCTCTAGGCCCAGCATTCTGTTTACTAAAGCATTTAACTGTCTCATAACCTCAGGGTACTGAAAATTAATTTCTAAAACCATTTATTTGGCAGGGAGCATTTCCTACATTTACTGTCAAGCTACCTTTCAAATTTCAGATATTTTAATGATTTTAAACTAATCATTGGGTTTTTAATTATTTATTTAAGAGCTAACATTCAAAATTAAAGTATGCCTCAGAATAAAACAGATGTAATGTTTAATTATAGGTATTACATTTCATGTACTTACATTACAATTCATGTACTTATATTTTCCTGTCAGAAATGCTAAAAGATGTTTAATTGACAACATAAATAAAATATTCTTTCCATAAAGCAATGTAGTTTAAGTAATGTGTGTGTGTATCATTTTTTCTGCTTTAAGTTTTATTCATCATGAAAGAGCTAGTGGTACAATAATGCAGCATATTTTTCTTAATGAGCTTAAAGCAATTCAAAGTATTAGACCTACAGTGTACAATTTCAGAATTTCTGTACTATGATACAAGTAGAATATATAGTTAATTGTAAAGAAGGGAGAAAAGTAGTCCTATAGGTATAATGTTAGTGAGTAAAACAGTGCTTTTCAGTTATACTTTTCCCGACTTTATCATTTTAGACTAAAAATCTATTGGTAGGGTCTGGGATGCTTTTGTCTGTAACCCCAGTTTGTAAAATCTCACTTATGTTTGGGTACCTATGTATGTAACATCAGTCTGTGCAATTAAGTTGTAAAATTCACACTTTCCCCCTGTCATAAAGGCATAAACCCTGCCTCTCCCCTTCCCCCAACCTAAAAGTAGCAAGTCTGCCTAGAAACAAGCTTCAAAAGCATTCAAAAACAAACCCTTAGAGAAGCACATAGCCCCTTTGTTCTGAGTGGCCAGCTGCACCCAAAAGCCTTGAACAACATTATCAGAGAGATAATTCTGTCTCAATTTGGTACCTCCTGAATCTCTAATCAGTCTAGTTCCCAGACCTGGAAAAATCAAGCCTATCCTCCCAAAAGCCGTATTGGCCATACCTCATTCATCCTTGACCAAAAAGTAGCCTAGTGAGTGTCAAGCTCAAAACCACACCCCTCCTCAACCTCCCCCCCCCCAAGGAATTTACCAGTGAATTATGGGTAATTCACATACGCAATTGATACAAAAAGTGTATGTCCCTTTAAGCACTGACCACATAATTAGCAGTTGACTGACAGTTTTAGGGTTATAAGAACTGCCCATCAAGCCTCAGCTCTTTGCAGGTTCATTTAACCTTTTCCTGCCTGCTGCACAGCGTAAAACTTTCTAATTCTACCTTAGATCCCTACACTTTGTAGGCCCCCCTATTTCTCCTGCCAGTTGCTAACAAGAAACTTTGTAGCTTTGCCAAAAGACAGCTTGGATCCTATTTGAAATTTTTTTCCAGACAAAGAACCCATGAGGGATTATATGATATCCCTCACAAACCCCCCTCAGACACCCCACTCCCCACACCTCTTTACTCTGAAGCTTAAATTCTTGAATTTGACTAATAAAAGGACGATGTAACTAAGAAGGTCTTAGAAAAAAAATTTTTTTTCCTTGATTTTTTAAAAATGTAAACTATAGTAACTATCAATGAAAACAAGTAATGAATCATAGAGTAAATATTTTTTAAAAGTTCAAAAAAAAATAAAAACCTTAGGATTTAACAAAGAAACAAATGAATTTTTTTTAATTGCAAAAATGTGTTTGCTCTGCCTTTTTACAAGTCTGGGACTTTTTCTTTCCTTTTTTAATGTTATAGTTGACATGTATATAGTTCTGACTTCACTTTGAACTACTTAAAGTTTGTTTTTAAACTATTCCTCTACAAAAGTTTTTGTTTTCAATGCTACTTCACTTTTCCTCCCCTCTGAGCTCCCACCTTGGTATGTAACACTCCAGGCATTCCCTCTATAAAGGAATACTGTAGCACGTGTTGTTTTCCGTTTGAGTTTCAAAATGAAACAGTCTCTTTTCTTTGACCTTAAAATGTTTATCTAGGTCATATATACACTTGATTCCCAATCTGAGAAAACTTAATCCTCAGGATTTCTGAGCCATCTATCCTTACAAAAAAATATTTATTGAGTGCCTACTATGTGCAATTATCATTAGGTAACATTGATTTAAAAAAAAATCCACCTTAAACACAGAGCTTTACATTTATGCCTATTCTATTATGTTAGCAAGATAATTTTGGCTCTTTTTTGTATATTTTATTTTTATATCACTTAGATTGTCCCTCTGTGATCCTCTGAGCCATCCTTTTAAGCAAATGATTTTTTGAAAAAGAAAAAATAAGGAAGAGGAAGAAAGGAAAAAAATCAATAAGTACATTGATCAGTACGTTGAAAAAAATTGGCATATTCAGTATTCCGTCCCTAAGAACTCCATTCCCATCCTCTGTAAAAAAGTGTCAGGAGGTATCCTCTTTGAATCCAAGCTTGTTTTTTTTTTTTTTTAACTTTGCAGCATTTGTTTTCTATTGTTTTATGACTGCATTTACCATTTTTTAACTTTGTCTCTCTCTTCCCACACATACACACACACACACACGCACACACGCACGCGCACACACACATTGCTTTCCTTGTTCTTACGTCACTTTGCATCAGTTCATGTAAGTCCTTGCTTCTCTTTATTCACAGTCATCATAGTTGCTTAATATTCCATTATATCCTTGTATACCACAGTTTGTTTAGTCATTTCCCAATCTGTGGGCATCTGCTTTGTTTCTAATTTTTTGCTGCCCCAATAAGTGCAGCTATAAATATCAAGGTACACGTAGATCCTTTCTTTCTGTCAGTGATAATCCTTGAGGTATATGTCTGGCTGTAGGATCTCTGGGTCAGAGTGTATGGATATTTTAGCCACTTTATTTGAATAATAAACAAATCAGTTTCAAAAATGATTGTACTAATTCACAGTCTCACTGCCAGTGCATTAATTAATGTGGTTTTCTTTCCATCATTGATTATACCTAGATTTTGTCATCTTTGTCAATTTGCTTAGTGTAAGGCGAAAAATCAGGGTTGTTCCTATGTGCATTTTTCTTATTATTAATGATTTGGAGTATTCTTTCATATGATTGTTAACAGTTTGCTCTTCTTATGAGAACATAATTTTGAATCTTAATTATATTATTCTTCGCCTTAGCTATCCCTTCTAGCTTTGTGTCCCTTGCAGATTTTTATAAGTGTGTGTTCATTTAAGCCATTGATAAAAAATATTTAATTGTGTAGTGCTGAGGTAATGGTCCAAAGTGTTTTATGAAACTTAAAGCAAAATATTTCGAGTTAAAATTATTGTACATTAAAAACATTTGCATATGTGATTCTGCCTAAAGCTCTCATTTCTCCGTCTTGTCCACAAGGATGTCACTAGAGACTTTGTCAAATGCTTGCTAAAATAAAAATATACTCTATCAACAGATTCTCTTATCTACCAATCTAGTTATCCTTTATAAAAGAGGAATTAAGTTAATTTGTCACTGCTTGTTCCCTGTCATCATATCTGACTAATTTTCTTTCTCATGCTCATACATGTACCCACTGATAATTTCCTTTTTTCTCAAGTGCTTTTGTTGACCCCCATCATTTCTACTTGTATTTTCTATGCGAATACTTTCTCCAGGAGTGCATCCAATTCCTTATAGGTCTCATAGGTTCATAAATTTAGAGGTGAAAAGGAAACTGAATTTTACAGATGAGGAAACTGAATCTAAGGTTAAGTGACAGAAACATTGTTACACAGTATCATTTTAACTTACATCTTCTTCCTGATCCCAAGTCCAGCACTTTTATCACTGTACCACCCTGCCTCTTTAATTCTCCATTTTTGTATTTTTAGTACCTAATACAGTATTCTGCATGTAGTGTATAGCTCAATATTTGTTGAGTTTTAATTACTTGTATTTCCTCCTCTGGCTTCTAAGAGGAAATTTTCAGCAAGGCTAGTAAAGCATTTATCAAGTGATCTACTTTTTTATTGGAATGAGATTTTTTTTTTTTTTTGCAGATGTAAAGATTGTAAAAGTATCTCATCAATACTGTATGCTACCTTTTTGATGTTTTGCCAGTTGATCTTAGGAAAACATCATCCATGTCCTTTTTCTGGGTATCCTGTCATATGTC
This sequence comes from Pseudocheirus occidentalis, assembly GCA_028646575.1. NCBI lineage: Eukaryota > Metazoa > Chordata > Mammalia > Diprotodontia > Pseudocheiridae > Pseudocheirus > Pseudocheirus occidentalis. Next base: position 134,181,871 of record CM053597.1, read on the forward strand.
TTACAAAAAATGCATCAATTATTCCCTCCATCTCAGATGTTTTCTTCTTCTTATCTCCTTTAGACTAAAAAAACAAAAAAAAAAGCATCCTTTCATCATCAGGTTCATTTTGAGTCCCAAGTTTTGATGATAACTCCATAATCATATTTATCTTCTTGTGTTAATGTTTCACTTTCACTTTATTCCCTTAAACCCTCTTTTGTTTGCTGTTTATCTAGACATCATAGGCTATAAATATTGGTCTTGACCTAATTCCTTATGATTTTGCCTGTGGATTACTCTGCATTACCTCTGTTGCTGTGGTGCTTTATAATACCTATTGTACTTCAATAGTCTGTGGTTTTCATTGTGTATGGTTTATAAGAACGTTTTTTTCCCTCCCCTTTAGATTATAGTTTCAGTTTGCCATATTGGTTTGAGAACTGGACCAAATCCATCCCTTCTAGTATTTATAAGTTATGTATCATCCTTTGTATGTAAGTTATGATGATAATAACCAAAATCGCTATGACCTCAGTAGTCAGCTGTTCAGGAAATTAATAGGGATATCAGTTAATACCAAATAATTAATTTTTGGATTAATAAAAAAATTCATTTTTTAAATGAAATTTCTTAAAACTGTGAAGACTTTTATTTAAAATTGTATGGTTGTTCCTTTTCTTTTTCAGAAACTAAAACATCGAGCCCGAGGTTGTTCACCTGATATCAGACAAATTGATCTTGATGTCAACCGTACATATAGGGACCATATTATGTTTAGAGACAGATACGGTGTGAAGTAAGTAAATTAGAGCATTGTGTAATATAAGTTAGAATTTGAAAAAAATACTTATTATAGTATATTTTACTTCAAACCTGAATCCTCAGAGGGTCCCATGTATCCTATTGGGTAAGGTTTTTGATTTTTCAATTTGAGAACATTTAAAGCCTTGTCATTTGAAACTGAAACTTAGTGTCAGATTTAATTGACTACTCACTTCTTAAGTAATAAGAGATTAGTTAAAAATAATAATAATTTTTGATGTGAGAATTCTCTATATAAGATAGCTTTTTAGGATGAAATTGCTTTTGAAATACCTTTTGAGGACTGTGCTAATGCCATATATCTCTAAATTATGATGATGAAACTCTAGAGGCCTTGAGGCTAAAGAAAATTAGTCTAAGTATAAAGAAAATCCTGGGACAAGAAAATAAGAATGATCATCTTCATGGGCTTATTCTTAGTATTGTGTAATACTTGCTATTCTTAGATAAGTAATTTCTGTAAGAGGCAGTGTAATATAAAGAAAAAAATCACACAACTTGGGATCAGAAGACTTAGGTTTAAATACTGACTCTGCCACTTATTAGCAATGTGACCTGGCAAGTCACGGCACTCAACCCAAGCCAACCTCATTTTACTTGTTGATAAAATGAGAGTAATTATACTTAGACTGTCTGCATCATAGGACTTCCTATGAGGATCGAATGACATAATGTACATAAAGTATTTTATAAAGTTTCAAATTTTATAAAAATACCTGTGGTGTAGTTCAGCAGAGCTATGAAAGTATTTTTTTCCAGTTTCTCTTGAATCAGTCATGTTGAAGTAGTTTTAACTATGATAGAAAGGGAGTTGCTAAAAACTACTGTAGACATCCCTGCATGAATTTTTCCATCAGAATGTAACATGTCTAATTCTATACAGTCCAATTTTGTACTCGAACCCACTTATAATCATAGAGTTTTACCTGAAAGGGCCAAGGGCTACATAAGAGGGAATCTGTTTCATAGGAAATTAACTTCATTTTAAAAATTAAAACAAATTTAATAACTAAATTGTGTTTCATATAACTGTTCTTTTACCTCTAGGCAACAATCCTTATTCCATGTTCTAGCTGCATATTCTATTTATAATACGGTAAGTTCATTTTGTACATAGTTCCATGCTTTTATCTTTTTTCCCGCATCATGTTGTTTGAGAATTATTTAAGATTAAAACTTTCCCATATAAAACTGATCCTTAAAACATTTTGTGTAACTATGCATGTACAACCTATATTGAATTGCTTGCCTTCCTGGGGTGGGGTGGCGGGGCTAAAGGCAGGGAGAAGGGAAAGAATCTGGAAATCAAAGGGTTGGTTTTTTTTGGAGGGCACTTGGGGTTAAGTGACTTGCCCAGGGTCACACGGCTAGGTGTTTTGGGTTTTTTTGGTGTGTGTCTGAGGCAGGATTTGAACTCAGATCCTCCTGACTCCAGGGCCAGTGCTCTTTTCACTGTGCCACCTAGCTGCCCCGAAATCAAAGTTTTAAAAACAAATGTTAAAAAAATTGTTTTTTACATACACCTGGGAAATAAGATATACAGGCCCTGGGGTATAGAAATCCATCCTGCCATACGAGAAAGTTGGGGGTAGGATGGGAGATGATATAAGAGAGCAGATTGGGGGAAGGGGTATTCAATAGGCTTGATATCTTGAGGATAGGGGTAGGGGAACTACAGGGAGAAAATTTGTAACTCAAAATGTTGTGGAAATGAATGTTGAAAATTAAAAATAAATAAATGAAAGATAAAAAAAAAAAACAAAACCAACTGGTCCTTAGAATCAGATCTAGATTTCTCTGAGGCCTCTCTTACTGTTCAATAGGGTATCTATTCAGATAGTGAAGTTTTAAATCAGCCCCATACTGTTTGGTCATTATACCATTACATTTTGTGGTTTGGTGAGTTAGAGTTGATCCCTATAAGTTTGCTTTCTTTCCTTCAGGAAAGAAAACTTTCTCATGTTTTAAAGTTGTCCCATGTTTTAAAGAGTCACAGGTTGGTTGAAGATTAAATGTTGAGGAATAGACTAAGAGTAAAGGATGGGAATTGTTATTTTAAAGTTGCATTTATGTCTTGGTATTGGAGTGAATTTTACTTAGGAAACAAATTCTAGTTGGTTCATTTACAGTTGAAATTTTCAAAGAATTGTCTTTAAAGAGCAATGTCACATTTGAATATTATTCACTTGTTTTTCCTGATTAGTATGTCAGTGCCAAGAGTATTGTGGTAAGAAGACTAAGATTCTACTTAGGTTTTGTGGACCAATTTTTCTATTCCATAAACTGTATCCTTAACTCTAATCTACAAAATACATTGTAATGTGGCAAGCATGACCAGGTGAAAAGACGTAAATAGTTTAGGAAAAATCTATTTCCTTTCTTAAAAATATAATTCAGAAGTATATCTGTATCTATCCACACACACGTGTGTGTGTGTGTGTGTATATATATATAATTTACTATATTATAAATATAATTCTTATTTATGGTCAGTAATTTTAGCTTTGGAAAACTATACATGTAAGCAAATTAAGTGTCTAAAGTTGAAATTTCAATTTAGATTTCCTACCATTTGCTCATAGTATTCAATTTATAACCAGACTTTTGGAAGAGTCAAGAGTGTTTAACCCTTTTGTGTTTACTTTAGTCCACTCAGAAAAGAAAACTGTTTCTGTTTTTAATATGCATATTCTCCAAGCACTCCTACTTTTTAATGTCATTGATGTGTCATTTGGGATTTCAGGGCTAAGAAAATTTTAAAAGCAAACCAGTGCATATATTTAGTTCTAGGAAAGGATTTTTGCTTTAGTATTTTGATATAATTCTATTGATGCAAGTCCAGATGACCACTTGCCATTTTATGTAGTGTCATAATTAAATATTTCTATTTTTATTTATTCTTCAGACTTGGTTTCTTTTGATTTTTGTTTACCTCCTTTTTATAGATAAGCTGTTTTTAAGATAACTGTTTTGATTTTCTGACTGCTAATTTTGGCTTATTCAGCAGAATCCAGCAGAAAGCATGTTGTACAAGAGCGATAAGTTCTATCCTTGATCTGCCACTTATTCTCTCTGGTACCATTTGCTTGTTTGCAAAAATGAGATTAAACAATCAGTTATTCATTTCCCATCAAACCCTATGATTCCATGGTTTTGTTTAAGACGTTGGTGTAGTACCTACCTTATTGTTATCTTTGAAGGTGAAGAATCTGAGGTTAACGTGTGCCATGGCAGACCACATATTCTTGGATTTGGGCATAGTAGTATTTGATATTGTCATCCATAATTTGGGATCATGGAATCTGCCCGTGTTCTTGCTTCCAGAACAGGAGACTCCTGTTGTCATCTCAGTTCCAACTCTCAACAAAACAGATAGTAGGATTTATGGTATAAGAAAAAGAGCACTTTACTTGGAATCCCAGGATCTGAGTTCAGATCCTAGGCTCTGCTACTTACAATATATATAATCATGTGTAATAATAACAAATAAAAACTCACTGGTATTTATAACTTTAAGACCTGCAAAGTACTTTGTTTATTATGTCATTTGATCCTCACAGCAACATTCTGAAGCAGGTGCTGTTATTCCTAGTTTAGACAAGTAATTTAAGTTCTTCAGGACTTTGTTTCTTTATCTGTAAGATGAAAGTGTTGGATTAGATGATTTTTACAATCCCTTCCATCTCTAGGTTTAGGATTTTATAACCTGGGAAATGTGTTTCACTTAAAGAACAGCTCTGCCTAAAGGGTTACTGGAAGACTTTCTCCTAGTGATAATTTCACTCATTAAAATATTAGTCATATACACAAATAAAGATGAAAATTATCCATAAGGCCTTTCTATTTGGACTTTTGGAGTTGGGTTCTTCAAGGCCCTTCACATATCTTGAAATTCCCCTTTAACCAGCTTAGGGAAGTACATGTAGACTTTTCTTATGAAGGAGATTGCAAATGTAATCAACCTTCTACTTTTCCCCACACATCCTTTTTTTGTTTTTGCCTGTTCTTGGGCCATGATGGAACTGTATCAATCTCTGAAATAGGAAGGCAGGATGCTATTTGAACTTTTATCACTAACTGAGTGACTACATGCTTTATGCAAAAACAATAGATGAATACTCCCCACAGTGTGGAAGCTGTGTAAGTACTTGTTATCTGACTGGATTCAAGAGAATTAGCAGCTGAGACATTTTAATGCTATGGAGTAATGATTATATCAGAAATTCAAAAGAAATATCATGAAACATTTATTATAAGAAAAAATGAGAACCGTGTTGAACAAATAGTAGAACTATTGATTTCAGGGGTCATAAAGAAAAAAGTAGAAGCCAAAGCTGTATTTGGAAGATAAAATGGTAAAATAGTAAAACATAAAGTGATGGTTAAACGGGGTTGATACAACATGAGGTAGTAGAAAGGGCACTGGATTCATGTTCAAAGAACTTGGGTTTCTATTGCAGGCCATTTACTAGCAGTGTCAATTTGAGTAAGTCTTTGATCTCAGTTTACTTATCTGTAAAATGAGAGCATTGGACTCCATTAGGAAAGCTCTTATGTGGCACAACTCATCTTCATGCATTCAGATCTAGCTTCCAGCACTTACTTACTAGCTGTGTGACCCCAGGCAAGTCACTTAACCCAGTTTGCCTTAGTTTTTTCATCTGTAAAATGAACTGGAGAATAAAATGGCAAACCAGTCCAGCATCTCTACCAAGAAAACCCTCAGTGGGATCACAAAGAGTTGAATTAAAAATGAATTGAAAAACCAACATAAAACGAGAGGGTTGAGCTACATGACCTCTAATGTCCAGTTCTGTAAATCATTTGACCATATAACCATATAAGCATAGGCATATAGGACCGTACAATCTATACACAGTACTGGATTTATTTCCAAGCATCATTCTCCTCTATGTAATATGTGTAGTATCTGGGGGTATACTATAAATACATATATGCATAGTATGTGTGAGAAGACAGACACACATTCATTCTCAACAGTACAGCTGTTTGTGAAATGAAGGTGCTAAATAGCTTCCAGTCATATCTAGTTTTGTATTTTATGTTGATGCAAAGATTTTGGATTAAACCTGTGAAAATATACATTTTTCTCTTAATGTGAAATACTTTGGTAAGAAATCTTTCAGATATTTGATGTTAACTTGTTTTTATTCAACTAACCTTCAGGAAGTTGGATACTGTCAGGGAATGAGCCAGATCACTGCTTTGCTCCTTATGTATATGAATGAAGAAGATGCATTCTGGGCTCTGGTGAAGCTACTTTCAGGTCCCAAGTATGCCATGCATGGTAAGAAAAGCTAGTATTTTGAAATTTTAAAAAATACATTAAAAACTTTTTTAAACTTTGAATAATCTTAGTAGCATAAAGTGAGAGATTTTTTAAAAAATGAAATGTTGAAAAAATTTCCTCTGGAAATTTAAAACAAAAATTATTGGGGAATATAAGGAGACTTCACTTCTTTTTTTTGCTGGAATTTAGAGGATAAATTTTCTTCCATATTAAAAAAGTAGAATAAAATTACATTTTATTGAATATAAACTTATGCTATAAATGGATTACTTACACCCAATCTTATTATTTTCTGAGTTGTCTGAAATTGTAGAGCTTAATAAGTAATTTTTTTTTCTAGAGGTATGGGAAAACAAGTTTTTTGTGACAAAATCCATGCTTTCTAAGTTTTAAGAAATTATAGTGTTTACAAAAAATGTAAAATTTACCATATAGCTATTATTTGTAGTATTTTTTTTTTACTGTGGAATAATAGTTTTAACACAGATATGAAACTTGGGTATTTTAAAATAAAGATAGCACTTCAGTAAAATACTGTTAGATACTATTACCCTGTAGAGCTTAATTTTAATTTATATAGCCATTTATATTTGACAGTTTTTATAATGTACTTGAAATATGTTCTACTTTATATGATTTTAAGCAGTTTATCCCATTTTTATAACCTTTTCCTTACATTTGTTAAACCATATACAATCACATTTTCACATACTTGGGTTGTGATTTATTCTTGGAAATACATATTATATGTATGTAATATTTTCCCTCCATGTAATGAAAATGGGTCATATCAGATTTAAAAATTTTATTTTATTGCTAGTTGCTTTGGAATGGATAATTTGAACATGAAAAACACTTTTTAAATTTAGAAATTGAAATTCTGGTGGGATAGATTTATCCTATAAAACTTCTAAGGAAGATAAATTAAGTAACATTAAATATAAATGATTTATATTTTGTTATAAATTCTATTTCCTACTTTTCTTCATGTTATCCCAGTGTCTTCAATGGCTTAGGAGAAGTAAGCCCTATTTGTTGAGAAGTGAAACTTTTTTTAGTGGAAGAACACTTAATAAGAAGACTTAGCTGCTAATATCAGCTTACACCAACTCTTGAAACCATAGTAATGCATTTATCTGACCTTGAGCTCAAAACTGACATTTAAACTTTATACTCTGGAGTATGTGTGTATATAACACATACACAGACACACTGTTGTTGTTTAATTGTTTCAGTCATGTCCAACTCTTTGTGACCTCATTTGGGGTTTTCTTGGCAGAGACACTAGAGTGGTTTGCCATTTCCTTCTCCAGATAATTTTGCAGATGAGGAAACTGAGGCAAACAAGGTTAAGTAAGTTGTCCAATTTCACACAGGTAGAAATGTCTGAGGCAAGATTTGAACTCACAAAGATTAGTCTTGTTGCCTGCCTCCCTATTGCTTCTTGCCATATACAGAATTCTATGACATAAACACCAAGCTTGAGCATATGAGAAGAATCCCCTTTTTAGAGGTAGAGTAGTATAGGAGCAACATACTACATATCAGGTTATACTTTTTTTTGGTAAGTTACCTTTGTGGTGTCTTTTCCTCCTATCTTAAAAACTTGTTTAGTACATCTTTCAAGGTGTGGGGGAATATGATGGAAAATGTAGGTGTTATAAAAATCAAAATACATTAGAAAGCATTTTTTTTTTCAAAACATCTTCATCGTGGATGGGGTGGCTAGGTGGTGCACTGAATAGAGTATGCTGGTCCTGGAGTTAGGAGGACTTGAGTTCAAATCCAGCCTCAGTCACTTAATATAAAACTAGCTGTGTGATCTTGGGTAAGTCACTTAACACCAATTGCCCCTCCAAAAAGAAAACAAAAATCATCCTGAATTTTTATTTTGACATAGCATGTGAACAGATGTTGTTGGTGGTATATTCTGAATTACTATTGACTTTGGTGTTGGTAGCAAATATTTATGTGGAAAAAATGCCCTATTTCTGAAAAATGATATTTCACTTAAACACATGGTAGCTTATTCACCCATTAATACTACCAGGATTTATTTATTTGTTTGTTTTTTACAAGTTAATATGAACTACCTCAATAATTTTTTTTAAGTTGTAGTTAAAGATAATTTTGCTGGTGTTTCTTTTTTTGTTTGTTTTTTCTTTTCTTTTTTTTGTTTTTTGTTTTTTGTTCTTTTTTTATTTTTTTTATTAAATTCATTTTTTTTTTTGTTTTCTTGTTTACATTATTCATTTTCATTACATTTCTGAATTACAAATTTACTCCCCGTCTTGCCCCTGCCCCAAACCTAAAACAGCAATCCCACTGTAAAGCCCCTCCCCTGCTCTGCTCTCTTATTTTCTGGTAGGGCAGGAAGGGTCTCCCTATCCCAGCCCCTGTATATTTTAATTCCTAGTTGCAGGTATTACA
>CM053597.1:134190915-134225073 GCA_028646575.1 Pseudocheirus occidentalis
CCACGATCCGGATCCAGGCCACTCAACGCAAGAGCACTCGGCCCTGATCAATCGATTCAGCCCCCCTTTGGAGTTCGCAGGCCGAGGGCTCTGAAGCAGCCTGGTGGGGGCCGCCAGCGGATCCAGCAGTTCCCTTCCCCCACTGCTTCTTTGCCCCGGGGGCAGAATGGCCGAACTGCTTTACTTCCCAAATTAATTTTCAAAGTTTCACTTTCACTAACCGTGTCTGAAGATTTAAAGATCCCCTTAGTCCGGTGCTTTAGATTTTCTTTGAAGTAGACTCAGGCTGCTGTTTGGGAGGCTCCGCTGCTCCTCGTGGCCACCCTGAGGTCTTGCAGTCTCAGCTTCTGGCTGTTCCAGCCTTCGCTCCTGGCAGCCGTGCTGAGTCCCTGCTGCCAAGCTGCCTTCAGCGAGAGCTGTGTTCTCTGTATTTTTGTGAGTCTGAGAGTCCTAGACTTTCCTAGACTTTATCTGGGCTCATATTTTATGGGTATTTAGGGTGGCGGTGTGGGAGCTGCGGGACCTTGCTGCTTCTACACCGCCATCTTGGCTCCGCCCCTCCGGTGTTTCTCTACTTGAAGGTATCTGTTTCCAGGTTCACTAATAAAACTTTGTAGTGAATGTGATAGCTCAGTAAATGTTTTTAAATGATTAATTCTGAAATGTCAAAGAAAAAATAAAATTTCTGTTTTCTAAGAAAGCCTGTTGGTTGGTCTTTCCCTACTCCAATCTGTCCTTCTCTCAGCTATCACATTGATGTACATATGGATCTGAACATCTCACTACCATCTCTCCTTCTACTTCAATAAACTCTAGTTCTTCTAGGATGAGATATAAAATTTTTTCTTAGACTTTTGCAGACTTTCATAACTTGGTCTCTTCTTGCATCTCCAGTCTTCTTCTTACTCCTCTTCCACATACTCTTTGATCCAGTGAGATGGTATTGCCTACTTGCTGTTCCTTACACATGGCAAACTATGTCATGATTCTGAGCATTTTCACTGGTCATACTTGGCATTTTCTTTCTCCTCTTCTCTGCTTCTTGACTTCCCAGGCTTCCTTCAACTAACTTTGGGATAATGAAGATGTAATATTGATTAGAAAATGAATTTAACATGCTTTCTAGTCCTTTGCTAAATTGTATAGACTGGGACTCGTTTTTTAAAAAATGATGAATTTTTAAAACCCTAAATTTTTAGAATTTTTCAAAAATTCACTAAACATTTAAATGTATAAAAATGGCTCTGAATACTTCATAATTCCTACCCTGTCAGAGGTCACCTAAGTTATATAGTGTAATTGATTTTCTTAAAATACGACAACTTTTTTTAATTTGATAAAATTTTAATGATAAAATCTCAGTCTGATTCTGATGGTGATATTACAAGGTTGTTTAAAAAAACAGATATCACACTTAATACATAGTCATTTGGTAAGTAGAAACATGATTTTTTTAAAGCTAACTTTAATATTAAATTTTCTTTTACTTAAACTTATTCAATTTTCCTATTATAACATATTTACATTAAGATGGCATAAGGTTAGGATTGAACCATGCTTGAAGGAAAAACTGGGTGAAATTCTTATATACAGCCTGACTTTTTCACAAACAAAACTAAATGCCTACTTCATGTCTAGGTGACTTTAGTCTAAATTCCTTCCTTTATTTCTTTTTCTACTCTGAGAGATAGCATTTTAATTTTTTTTATCTTCTGACAATGAAAGTATTTCCTGACCCTGCTTTAAAATGTAATCCAAGGGTGATTTTACACACACACACACACACACACACACACACACACACACACACACACACACACACACACACACACTTTAATAAATAGATAATGGACATTAGCAGTGCTATTAAAATTTCATTACCATAATTTGCATATATTTGCATACTTTCTTTTCTAGGTGGGGAGAAAATCTATACATTACTAGTTGTTTTCATTCTAGCTGTTTATACTGTGTTTCAAAACTGATTTTTTTTCCTTCCTTGTAATAAAATAACTTTCTTTCTGTTATGTCCTAGGCTTTTTTGTCCAAGGTTTTCCTAAACTTCTAAGGTTTCAAGAACACCATGAAAAAATACTAAAGAAGTTTCTATCTAAACTTAAGCAACACTTGGTAGGTAAAAGTGGTCAAAAGTTTAGCTGTAGAAATAAAGACCAGCTTTTGATTCTACTGTCTTTGCTTTTTTATTCATAAAGTAAGCAATTTAAAAATCACAGTTTCTTTCAGCATATTATATTTTATCTGACAAATTTTATGGTCTGAAATTTTATCTGACCAATAATATGTAACAATATATGACATTTATTATACTTTGTAGTTGAAAGGAAGATATTTCTTGTTTAACCTAATAAAAATGTTACATTTCTTAAGTACATGTGATCTTTCTCTCTCTCAGAGACACACACACACACACACACACACACACACACACACACGGAGTCATCTCAGTAGAGATGGAAACATTTGGGGTTGAGGAGTGAGGATCCAAACATATATTAAGAGTCAACCAGGCTGGATCTCAGAGTACCTAAATATGCAATATATATTATGGGATCAGTGAAGACAGTGTAAAATATTATGGCATTTTAATGAGAAAATAATTTAGCCCTGGAAGGACTTCAGAGGCCATCTAGTCCATCTCTCTCATTTTATAGAGGGCAAATGAAACATCTTTCTTAAAGTCACACAAGTAGTAAGTGACAGAGGCAGAATTTGGAATTCTGCCTGCTTTTCTACTGGAGTTGGGGAAAAGACCAGAATAGGGAAAAATAGAAATGAAACATCATGAAGAAAGACTCTAGTGAGATGGCAGAAGGTTTAGCATGGCCTAGATTTCTCATTATTTTCTTCAGTATCTCTAATATAGTTCTTAAGTGTTCTACTTGGTAACGCTTTGTTTTTATAGTCTGATTCCTATATACTATAAATGTGATCAAACGAAGTCATCTATATAAAGTGCTTTACAAAATTTAAAAACTTTTATAAATGTCAGTTATCATTATCATCTTAACCCATGTTTGTATGTTGTATGAAGGTTTTTTTTTCTCTTTCAGGATTCTCAAGAAATCTACACAAGCTTTTACACAATGAAGTGGTTCTTTCAGTGTTTCCTTGATCGGGTAAGTATTTTTATTTGCTGAACTTGAACATGAAAGTATATGGTAGAATTAAATTACTGACTTTTTAAAAAACTTTATTTCAGACCCCTTTTACGCTAAACCTCAGGATATGGGATATTTACATATTTGAAGGAGAACGAGTTCTTACTGCCATGTCTTACACAATCCTGAAGCTACACAGAAGTAAGAAATGTTTTTTACTGCAAATACCCTCCAGAAGATGACATCATTTTTTAAAACCTCATATTCTTAATCCCTGTACATTTATTTTTTAATGGTTTTCTTAACTACTGAAACAAATGAACAAAGTTCTACCATTTAATAGTTAATTTCCTTTGGGGTTATATTATATAGAGACTATAAATGTGATGTTAGAGTCATGGCATTTTAGTGGCCTTTGACCTTTTCCTCAAATCTCCCTTTGACTTGCCCCCACTTAATGACATGTGTGCAGTATGTGTATTACAGCTGTGTGGAGCATAGGCATGGCACTGATGCCAGGTTTCTCCCTAGGTTCTGTCTCTTCTCTAGCTGTGGTTAACTTGCTTACTCTCCTTATGATCTACTTCAGCAGCTTGGATGGTTCCTGAAAACTGTGACCACACAGCTACTACTCTCTCTCAGAGTTCTAGGGGGTAACCCTGGTGTTCGTGTGGGGTGGGGGCAAATAAACTCCTCCTACTCATCACTGTAGCTTCTTAGCCTACTACTGTGTGGTTCTCATTTCCACAAATCAGTCACAATAACAATATTAACTTTCAGATGTAAGATAATTAGTAAATGACAAGGTGAAAATGAGAATAATCATAATGTACTATTTATTCAATAGAAGGCAAAAATAGAAATCATCAAAATATCACAGTCCCTTCATAAGCCTAGGCCACATCTGCAGTTTGCTATGAAATACAAATGTACTCTAATAGTAACATTTTTTTAGTGTCTTAATGTTCTAGTAAGACATTGTCTGGTTTTTCCCCTAGTCTGAAGTTCATTACTATGAGTACTAGAAGAGAATCAGACCAGGGAACCTAAAGCTCAGGCATGAAAAAGTCAGAAGAGTTAATTTTTCTCTTCCTTTCTCCCAAGAAAAGGATCAAAGGCAGGGGTGTGCTGGAACCAATTCCTGCCAAGCTGATTGTTAAATTTTCATTGAGTAGTACATTTTGGGAATTGGCAAATGTTGCAAATATGGGCTTCGTTGTTTTGCGGATAAGTCTAAGTCTATATTTAAGAAAATGATAGAGAAAAAAAAGAAAGTGTTGGAGAAAATGTTAATAATGCAAATTAAATTTAAAAGTGTGTTATGCTTGTATTTTCCCTTTGGAGAGCATTGTTGTTGTTCAGTATTTATCAGCACTCTCTTAGTTGTAGGGCACTTTCTAACTTTCAATTTAGGTGTTCCTTTGAGCAAGAACCAAAAAGAGCTGCTATCTCTGACTGTATGCAACAACTAAAAATCATTTTAAAATCTTTAGCAGAAGACTTCAACTTACTCCCTAAAATTAGGGAGTATTTATTAAGCCCTTTAATTCTATGTTGAGTATTGTGCTAAGTGCTGGAGAGTAATACAAATAGAAAATTCCAGAAATTCCTCCTCAAGGAGCTTATACTCTAGTTAAGGCAGATATAAGCTTATAAAACGTATAACATTAAAAAAAAGTTCAGCTAAAGGGTTTGTGGAAAGTCATGGAATCCCTAAGGGTTTAGTGATTCAGGTGCCTGGCATGACACAGAGGAGATGACAGTGACAGGAGACTGTAGGCCATAAAAATGGGGCAGGTGGTAAGGCGGCCTCAAGACTCTTGGGGGATAGTGGCTGGACGGATATATTAAGGCCTGGTGATCCTACATCATTTCGTAACAAAGAATGGAATTACTAACTCAGTGTATCCGAGCCATATGAGCAGTCAGGTAACTTGGGTAAAGGGAGGAGTCAGGAAGGAAGAGCAGCCCCCGTGGCAGCATTTCTTCCTCTTGCACAGCTGTCTGGATTGGTTCTTGGATGGCCTGGTGTCAAAGGAGGGAGCAGCGCTGTGCCTTTTTCATTGTAAAATGATAATGGGAGACTAGAATAGAATGTTCGAGTTTCTGATAAAAACTAGGAATCTTATACATCTTTCACATCTGAAATCAGGTCTCAGTTCTTCTGTCCTTCTCTAGATATAGCATTTATAATTTGTACCATATGATTTAACAATGATTGTATAATTGTATTATTTGCTAGTTATTTAGATGTCTACCTTGACAGGCTTTTGTCAAAAAGTGATATATGAAGACTGTCCCAAAAGTCTTAGTGCAGTTTTTTTTTTTTTTTTAACGTTTCAGTAACTTCAAAGACAGGATTTTCTTCTCCGTTTTCCAAGAAAAGCATCATAGGCAGGGGTATGCTGCACTCAGCTCCCTCCAATCTGATTATTAGATTTTCAGTGACTTACATTTTTCGAAATTGGTAATGCTACAAATCTTTACAAGCTTTGGTGGTTTAAAACTACACTGAGACTTTTGGGGCAGCCTGTTTATTACATACCTATATTTTTTTCTGTTTTCTTCATCTACAGCTGTATCTATGTCTTGGTCAGTTTCTGCATTTATATCTATACATTGATGTTTGTATCTGTGTGGACCTTATAGGCATCTGTAAATGCCCTTTTCCCTCCTCCCCCAAATTTCTCTTGATTAGCTGGCCAAAACACAAAAGACATTTAATTTATATTACTAGTTCTCTCTTATAGTCTCTGACCCAATGTAAAAAGTGAAAGGAAGTCATATTTTTATATGCCAAAAATAATCATACCTTTACCAAGCTACTTACAAAAAAATTATGGCCCTTGATTCCTTTTCCCTTGATAGATATGAACTGATAAAAACATTTATTGAACGTTTACTAAATGTAAAAGACAGGGCTAAATGAAGGGAATGCAAATAAAATAAGAAGACAGTCCTTGCTCTCAGGAAGCTCACAATGTAATAGGTTTAACCTCTGACATATATGGAAGGTTTTAGCTGTAAATTAGATGGAGAGATCCCATTGTCCTTAGGGTTCAATGTCATTTTCACTGACAAAGTCACATGTTTCTGATGCAGAACCAAGGACTTTGGTAATAACTTTCTTTTTCTGGGTCTTCAGTAGCTGTGGCTGAGGCAGTAGAAGAGGGGCTGTCAGGTTGCATCTCCCCAGGGCTTGCCTCCCAGCCTGATGGCTGCAGGTACTGGACTAGAAGCATTGCTGTTCCCAAGAGACTTGGTTTCAAGTTCCTGATACGTCTCCATCACTATTTAGGGACAGATGGTAGGCAAGGTGGTTATGATGGTTGAGCTCTCTGGTGTATGTTGCCTTCTGATTCATCCTCAGCAGTTCCTTGCTTCAGCTAGGCTGATGTCCTGCCCTCTGGGGGGCACTTAGTTGACAAGTTGGTAAGTATGACTGGCACCTTTAGCACAGGGATTGCTTTTCCATGCCATGGCTGGGGAGGCTTAGCTGGAACCAGGGTGCACCTGTGCCTGTCTGCCTATTGGTGCAGTTAGTCCAGTAGTGGGTGGTGGTGATGAGCAACTTGGGCCCCCTCTCTACAGTGATTTCTTTCTTCAGTGACAGCTCTACAGACTAGACTTATAGAAGGAACTTTACTTTTTCAGGTATTGGAAGCTACCATATCACAAAATTAACTTAATGAAATGGCCATTGTATGTGTATTAAATTGAAACATTTGTCAGCTTTAGGGGAGAAGTAAGAGAGACCTCAGGACATTTCCTCGTATAGCCTTCAACCTTGTCATCAGAATCTTGTGTCGGCCCAGAGCCTTGAAGCAGATGTGATACAAGTGATTTTTAAAGCATTTAAAATCAGTATTAATGCCTTTCTACCACTGGGAGTTAGACATGACTGCTAAGGGAGGCACATGGACTCTCATATCACCCTGCATAACCCTTGTGTATTTATTTATATTTTTCCAGCATTTTTTTTTTAACTGTTACTGTCCCTCATGAGAGAACTATTCATTTTGGGAGGCTAGAACTTCTTGAAACAAAGGGGAGACAATTTGGTAGTATGTCCCTTGTCCTCATATTCAAATCTTTAGCTGTTTTACTCTCAAAGGGTATATTATTTCTGTTATATTATTTAATGATTGCTGCCATGAAATACTTAAACTTCCAGTTTGTTTTATTCAGCCACCATTTAACTGAATGTACCTGAAACTAAGTGTGACCTTTGGTGGTGAAACCAGTGGTGACCATTGACAATATGTTTTTCTTTTCTCCTGTCCCTTATTAGAACATCTAATGAAACTGTCTATGGAAGAGCTTGTGGAATTTCTTCAAGAAACACTAGCCAAGGACTTTTTTTTTGAGGATGACTTTGTAATAGAACAACTTCAGAATTCTATGTTAGAACTGAAACGGGCCAAGTTAGATCTCCCAGAACCCGGTAAGAAATTTAACCAAAAATCTTGCTTTCTAATATAATACAGATTAAAATTACATGGTCAGGTTAATACTGACCAGTTTTAGAAGTATAATACTTTTATTATTTTTGGTATGAATGAACTCTTATTAGATGGTGTGGTTCCTATTTATACTAAAATAGCCTATGAAAGCTTTGATTCTAAGTAAATAAATATAAATCTACCTCTACAAATCCAATAATGCTAGTGAATCTTGATTCAGTCAGTACCGCTGTGTATTCTGCAGTGTAGACAATATCCACATGTATTCTGGAAGATTTAAGAAACACAGAAAGGCATAATAGATTATATATCTCCAAACTCAACATATGTGGCTTAGGGCCCGCATTCTTGGAGGCAGCCAGGTGGCCCAGTGGTTTGAGCAGGAGACCCGGAGTTAGGAAAACCTGATTTCTCCCTCAGACACTTACTAGCTGTGTGACGCTGGAAAAATTATTTAACTTCCATCTGCCTCCGTTTTCTCAGCTGTTAAATAAGAATAATAATAGCACTTAATTGCTAGAATTGTTGTGAGAATCAAATGTGATAATATTTGTATAGTGATTAGCATGTTGCTTGGCACATAATGGGAGCCTTATAAATGCTTGCGAGCATCCTTACTTTCTCAAAAAATCATAGATGACAACAGGGAAGGAGCTTAAAGGTTATCTAGTCTAGCCCCCTGCTTTTACAGTTGAGGGAACCAAGGCTGTTATTTGTTCAAGGGCATGGAGATAGTAAGTAAGAAAACTGGAATCTGAACCTGGCTGCCTGATTCTAAACCTAGCATTCTTTCCACCACATCATCCTGTCATTGTTCTGTTTTCTGAATAAAAGTCACTTCTCTAACTGTAACTTTTTGAGGGAGATGGGAAAAAAGGGAAAAGAAAAAATGAACAAGATTAGTTGCAGTTAGGCTGGTGGTCGATTCTGCAGTGTCTTCTTAGTTTGATATTATGGAGCAGACTTTTTAGGGGCTGAAGTAGATCAACTGAAAAATGATTTCTAAGCATAGAGAGAGCAAAATTAATAAGGGATATATAAAAAGCAATGGTGGAAATATAGTTAGTTCCTAGGCAATATCCTCTTTTCATATGGACTGATTCAAGACTATATTTTTTATGGTTAATTAATGCTGTTCTACTACTTATTCATTGTAATCAGTTTGCTAGCACAGGAGCAGGAAGAACTTGAGTGCCACAGTAATAAATGCAAATGGAAGTGTACTTTGTAAGAGTCATTGTCATTGGGCAGTGAGGATTTTTCTCCTGCCCATTGTGACTGCCCTGCTACTAAGAATTTTCTTCTTATTATGTGCAGCACATTTTTGCAGTCTCGTTCTCCTTCCCTTCACCTTGTTCCCTCTTTTCTTCCTCTTCTCTTACCCCTTCTTTCCCATCTTCCTTCTATCAGTGAAAGTCAGCAACTGTACCTAGTCTTAGGGAGTTGCTTTGTGGTATTGAGGGGTTAAATGACTGGTCGTAATGCCAGTGCTTGTCAAAAGTGGGACTTGAACCTAGGTTGTCCCTCGCTCTTTGGCCAGCTCTCCAACTACTGTGTAAAGTGACATTTTGCTTCTCTTCTCATTTTCTTTTTAAAGCAAAGATGTTTTTCCTAAAACAGCATAGGATATTCATGTTCTGGTTAAAGTTTGTCTCTCTTATGTTGCTCAATTATTACACATTTTATAATATGGTAGTTTAATATCTTACTTTAAATTTATTTATACATAATCTCTGTCACTTGTATTAATATAGGAAGGAGCTGTGTAATTCCTTTTTGTGTTTGTTTCCATTATTTCAAAAGGATTGGTTTCTTCCTTCAACAGTTGTTGAAATTAATCTGACTTTATTCTGCTGGTATGCTCAGCATCATTAGTGTCAGAACAGCAATAGGAACACTATTTCATTTAATGGAAGAATATGGACCAACTGGGGACATCTGAGGAAAAATGAGTGATGGGGAATTTAAATGAAGCTTTCACAGAACAGGTGGGCTTTTCAGGAACAATTTGTTGCTGAAGGAAAGTGCTTAATGAAATTTAGTTGTAAGAGTTGGAGGCTTAAAGAATGAGTATGGGAGAGGGTACAGAGACTTGGGTTTTTGAAGTGCCAAAGCTTAAAAGAGAGCCATAATTGTAATATTCAGTAGAATGATAATAATAGAATTGCATTGGATCATTATCACAAGTAGCTGTTTTCTTAGAATACCATGACTTGACAGTTTTACTTTATTTAGTAAATTGAGGTTTTAAAAAATTAGACATAAAAAAATTTTAAATTAGACTTTATATTCAGTATTGTCTTCTCTGCAGTAAATCTGGGGGGAGGTGATTTAAAACGATCTCGTTTTAATGTCAGATGTATTATTTTAAATATCCTAGTTGCCCTTCACATTAAGTAATCCAGTAAATAGCCTACATGCATGCTCTTTATTCTAGACAAAACTTTACTACTTCTTTTTTTTTTGCATTTAACATTTTTAATTTAAATCTTTCAACCTCATTTATTTTAGACTTTGCCTGGTATATTTTTCTCCAAGTTAAAAAAAAATCCAATTCAACAAACATTTCGTTTACATAATCATAAGATTTTAAAGTCAGAAATGGATCCCATTATCCATTTAATTTAAATCATATCCAAAAAAGCATATCCATTACAGCAGTTGCTGCCTGAGGATTTCCAATGAGCAGGAACACAAGGAACACACTACTTTCTTAGGCAGCTCATTCTTCTCTTTGCTGTATTACATGCCACTTTGGGGTTTTAGAGTTTATGGATTGTAAACAAGTATTTTAGCTTTAATAGTTTGGTGCTAGCATTGTTCATTGCATTTTATTTGTTTTTTTGTTGCCTTTTTGTGGTTTATTTATTTATATTGTCATAGTGTGTGTGCTCTTTTGGTTCTCCTTTTTGTTATCACTTCGTACAAATCTTCTGATGTTTCTCTGAATTTGTTGTTCATTGCATTGTTCATTATAGAATTTTACAGAAATTCTACCTTAAATACATACCACCATTTTTCTAGATAGTCTATAATGCTAACTACTTCTATATTGGACATTTTTGGTTTCATTATGGCTATAACTGTGTAATATGTTAAAGTCCCTTAAAAGAGAACAGCTATTAAGAAATTCATTAGTATACATGCACATATGTATATATAGAAGGGTATATATGCATATGAATACATATGGGATGTGTGTGTGTGCGTGCGTGTGTGTACGTACATAGAGGGCACAGGATCAATTGAATAGGAAGGGATGATATTTTAAAAGGTGAAATTAAGAGGTGGGAGAGGAATAGAATGAGAAGAGACAGAATGGAGTCAATAATTTCATATAGAAGAGGCAAGGAATAACTGTTACAATGGAGGGGAAGAACAGGAAGGCAAAAGGGGTCAACCTTACTCTCATTGAAGTTGACTTAGGGAGGGAATGACATACACTCCAAAGTGGGTATCTTGCCCTACAGGAGAGTACGGGGGAGGGGAGGGCAAGTTGTAGGACAGGGTTGTTAGAAGCACACACTTCTGTAAAGGGACAGGGACAAAGCAGAGAATAAAACAAGGGGAGGGCAGGATAGGAAAGAAGGAATTATAGTCATTCTCTCACAGTATGTCCACTGTGGAGATGTTCTGCATAACTACACATGTACGGCCTGTATTGAATTGCTTGTCTTTGCAGTGGGGTGGGTGACAAGAGAGGAAGGGAAAGAATCTAGAATTTAAAGTTCTAAAATCATATGTGGTGTGTGTGTGTGTGTGTGTGTGTGTGTGTGTGTGATTTACATGCAACTGGGAAAATAAGATATACAGGTACTGGGGTAGAAAGATCCATCTTGCTCTATCAGAAAGTTAGTGGGGTGATGGGGTAGGTTATAGGAGAGAGCCGATTGGGGGAGGAAGGATACAGTGGGATCTCTATTTTGGGGGGGTGAGTAGGGGAGAAATTTTGTAACTCAAAAACTTGTGGAAATCAATGATGTAAACTAAAAGTAAGGAAAAGTTAATTATTTTTAAAAATTGATTTAAGTCTTATTTGTAGATCTATTAAGGCCTTTTCCCTTCCTGAGAACTATTTTTTTTTCTTTTTGGAGGGGAGAAGGCATGGCAGTTGGGGTTAATTGAATTGCCCAAGGTCACATAGCTAATGAGTGTCAAGTGTCCGAGGTCGAATTTGAACTCAGGTCCTCTTGACTTCAGGGCTGGTGCTCTATTCACTGCACCACCTAGCTGCCTCCTGAGAACTATCTTCTCATAAAAATATTAACAGAGCCAGGCCTTACTAAAGGATACCACATATGCAACACTCATATTGGTAAAATTAAAGCCTTGTATCTCTTACTGAGGAATAGTAGAGAATATGAAAACAGGGATAGAGAAAGAGCACATTAGCTCTAGAGAAAATGAACTTATTAAGTGCTTATTATGTGGTATCAGATTCTGGAGTAATTGATAAGTATACATAACCAAACAAGTAAGACAGGAACACATATCCAAAAGAGAAGACAATACATAAAGGGAATAGAGTAGGGAAATATACTAGGGAAGGGAGGGATTCAGCTGACAAGGAAGTGGAGAAATCAAGGAGGTAAGAGTAGTCAGGGTGAACTGAGCATGACTGGGGACCCCATAGATGGTGATCAGTACTTGGGAATCATCATTCAAGACTGTGAGTCTGCAGAGAGGTTTCTGCAGGGTAGTATAGAATCCTCAATGTATATATTCATATATTTGCATATAAGCTTATTAAGTAGTTGCACATATTATATGCATATACTTTGGCTTTTAAAAATTTGCAATTTAAATCGCAACCAATTGTCAGGGACGCCAAAGTATCAGTCATTTCAGTTACATTTCTGTATAGATATACTTTGGCTTCTAATTGGACCAAAAGTTAAACTCAGAAAAATAAAGTAATAATTCTACCCTCTGTATCTTTCCTCCTATATTTCTCTTCATTACATTTCCTTGCTGCATAGTAGGTGCTTATAAAATTGTAATTGATTCTTTAATAGATTAAACAGATCTCACTGCCTTTTACTTGCTTTCAGAAATTATTTTAGCATTACAGGTTACTCTATTGTTCAAAGTGATTACACATTTGCTTCTGATCTCATTGTTAAATTATAATAGCCACTGTCCCCTTTTTGTTGAGATTGAGGGGCTACTGTATCTCATTTTAATTTTTATAATTGGAACCATTGAATTCTCCTTTTTTAAAAAAAATCCTTTTGTAAATTGAAGATTATAGTAAGTACTAAAAATTCAGTTTTTTTGAGCATTAATTAACACTAGTCTAGTGAGAAATGGACTGAAACAATTATGAAACCACAACCTCCTTTTTTAATAGTTTAATCTTCTGAGGAAAGGGAGTTTACAAACACTACATTTTTAAAAATTAAAACAGCTCTTATCTTTACTCTCAAGACTCTGTAGCACTGATATAAAAAAGAAGAATGGATCACCTTTCTGGTAGTCCTCACTGAATTACATACATTTTGTGTTCTACTAGCACATTGTACAGGGGAAAAAAAAGACACTTTCATATTTCAAATATTGATTTAAGGTCACAGTGTTATGATGGTATTTTTAAAACTTACTTTGACTCAAAAACTATAGCATTCAATCAGGAAGTCATTTGTAAAGAAGGAAGCATAAAGCTCCTACCAAGATGCCGTTTTTCTAGAATAATTTTTCTGACAATGGGTCCTTTCACTCCTCACTTAAAACTATTAGAACAGTCAGAGTACATACATTCTCGTGCTGAAATTAAAAAGTAGACTGTTGTTCACAAGAGAGCACTTAGAGTACTTTACCCTAATTATATGTCTGTTGTTCAGTGCAAGAAGCTGTTAATGCCTACTGAGGCAATTATTCTGTAAATATTGCAGTTGAACTGAATTTCCACTGGGTGGTGACAAAGGCTTGAGCAAGATTCTTAGACAATCTCAATGTGAAGTTTCTTTCTTTCTTTCTTTCTTTCTTTCTTTCTTTCTTTCTTTCTTTCTTTCTTTCTTTCTTTCTTTTTCTCTCTTTCTCTCTCTTTCTCTTTCTTCACTTTCTTTTTTCCTTCCTTATTTCTAAGGATTATCTGGATATTATTTGATATCAGCTTTTTTTTTATGTTTTCATAGACTAAACATTAAACATTTTCTTTGAAATTTGGCAAGTTTGTTTTCATTTTTCTTTTTAACCAGATTACTCTTAACATATGGCTCAGATGCCCAACTTTGATAAAAAATGCTTACCAGTTTTGCACAATGAGGAAGAAAACTGGCATTGTCAGATATTTACTAAAGACCTCAGTGATAATCTCTTTCCAACATTCTGATTCAAATGATTCCTTTAAGAGTAGGGCATTAATTCTTTATTTTAACCCTTGCTCACTGATGATAGTAAAAGGATACAATTTTTAGATTTCAAGTTGTAGTAATAACTGAAACAATAGCTGAATAAATTAATCTTACTGAACCCTTGACAAAAAAACAAAAAATGACTATTTTACCCTTTAATAGCCATCTGACTTTGAAAGAATTTATGTTTGAATCCTTTCATTGTACTTAAGTGATTGTTCTGCCACAAGCATATTTAGAGAGTAAGAGGGCAAGGGATCCTGGTGCAAACATAGGTGCCAGATGTGAAGGTGTTCTGCAGTATAAACTGAAGTACTTTGGATGGACCTCAGAGGCGTTGGGCTTTGATTTGCTTTTTCGAAAAATTAGAGAATATTTATTTGCATACTTGAAATACCATTGATGGCTACCCTTTTAACTTACTTCCTTTTCTCTCTATATTGGTATCCTTTTTCTTCTCTTCAAGTGAAAATGAACCCCATCACCTTTTTCCCCATCTCTAATACTTTCCCAGTAGTTGTTCCTTAACTTCATACATGTCTTTTCTTTGGTTCACAGAATTCCTGAATGTTCTTCATTAGTTGTATTTCTTTGAGTTTGAGTAATGCTTATTAATATACACAGTTGTATTTGCAAATTGTTTCATTTCATGTGCTTGGAGGAAATGTTTTCTTTGCTTAGGACTTGCCCAATTTTTATTCCTATATTGTTCCTTGAATTGAAATAAAAATGTTATTTACCTGGTTAATTTATCTTCCCATCCTTTAAAAAAAGATTTTGTTTTAAACTACTGAAGGACTAAGGATATAGATGTATTATATATATATGTATACACACACACATATATACTAACATTCTGGATATTAGTGGCTATGTTTGAAAAGGATTTATATTGGGCTTCTTTGGAACCCTCTGGAAACAAACTTCCTTGAACAATGAAGACCAACAGCATTTTTAAAAATACACTGTATAAGTCTTCATGATTTGTGGATGGTGATTAGCTTATTCACAGAGGGATCTAGGTTGGCAAAAGGTAGTTTCTCTTTTAGTGCTGATGCTTTCCAGTAGTTTAGAAGCCAACGGAATTCACCCCCTATTAACTTCCTGAGAGAAATGGAAGCATCATTGCTCAGACCACAAGGTCTGATGAGTTACAACCCCATCTCACTGGGAGGAATGTGGACAGGAGTGGTTAACCATCTCCTTCTCTACTTCATTCCTATTTCTGTTTCGTCTCATTTTTCTTCTTCCTTACACTCACCCTGCTTCCTTCTCTTCATAGTCCCTCCCCATCCTATCTTTTAAGATGACTGTAGTTCATCTCTTTCCTAAATGTGCATTGCCTGTCCTCCAGGAGGTGATTTCCTTTTTTTCAGCTTCATAGGACTTTGATGAGCATTAGTGTTTGTAGAATTGTACATAGATTCCAGTTCCCCATAATACACAAATTATGAATGTTTGTCAGGGAATAGGAGGAACCTGGACAGACCAAGAGCCTCTGCTGAGATCTGTCAGTGCTAACCAATCAATAAATACTTGCTAAATCATATATTAAGTCAGTAAAAGATGCCGATCTCAATTTAAAAGGCAGTATATTGGCCAAATATGTATTTAGTGTTTAATGATACTTCATACTGTAACCTCTTTTTCAGACATCCTACACTGTTTCTCTATGCCTCTATTATTTCTACTTTTAAAATTTCATTTGTCTTTTGGGGCTTTTTTTTATACTGTACACTAGTATAAGTTGTTTGGAAAGAGTGGATTTGAGAGACTGTTTTATACACCTGCCCATTGAATGCTTAATTTACACCACCAACTCATTCTTACTTGTCCACCTCATCGAAAATCTTATTGGGACAAAAAGAGGCCATCTCCTCTGAAATTTTATAATTTCAAGGTGTCTCTATACTTCCATTTGCAATGGAAATGAATAATTTGTTAAATGAAATTAAAAGCTTGAAGATATTTTACTTAGGAATTTTGAGTTATCTTTTTGTATGCACTTTAATCATAGAATTACAGGTTTGGGAGAGCATCACATGTTGTCTTGTCCTACCCCTACCTGAATTCTGAATGCTGTCTGTGACATCCCTGACAAAAATCCATTCAACTTCAGCTTGAAGATAACAAACTCTCTTCTTCCCCCAAACAGTGTATTTTATATTTGGACAACTCTTATGGTTAAGTGTATACATTTCAAATTGGATGTCCTAGAGAAATCTTTTACTCAGCATGTCCACAACTGAATTTATTAATTTTCCAGTTGAACCATCCACTCTTCCAAACTTTATTATTTCTGCCATTATTTCTTCTATTCATTCCCAAGTTCACAATCACAGTATTATCCTAAACTCGCATTCTCTCACCCCAGTTGCAAAATCTTTTCATATTTACTTTTGAAACATCTTTCCCATGCATTCCCTTCCCTTCACTTACATGACCACTACCTTGGTTCAGGCTCTCATCACCTTTTGCCTACATTATTGTAGTAGCCTCTTGATTGGTCTCCTTACCTCAAGACTCTTGAGTCAGTCAGGCCATTCTTTATACTGCTGCCAAAGTCATTTTCTTTGCCTTTTCCTGGGCCATTTTCCAGACCCGGAATGTACTTCTTCCTTATTTTTTTCCTTCTCTTTATTTTAAAAACGAAGCTCAAGCAACATCTTCTGCATAAAGTCTTTCCAAACCCAAAACTAACACCTCTTTTCCAAACTACTTTGTTTGTATACTTTGTATACATTTGTATTTGTTAACTTTATATGGTGTGTGCATGCGCATGTGCGTGTACCTATTGTCTTCCACATTCAAATGTAAGTGCCTCTAGAGGAAGGATTATTTCACCTTTGGGAGTAAATCATGGATGATGCTCCTGCAAAGAAGACTGAGAATGGCATGGTGCCAAGCACAGAAGGAGAGGGGTGATCAGCAATGTTAAACACTGCAGAGAAGTTAAGAAGATTGAGGGCAGAGAAAATGCCATTGGATTTACCAGTAATGAGATCATTGGTAACAGTTATGATGAATTACAGGTCCTAATTCTTGTAGATAAATTTGTCTTCATTAATATCATTAAAACTTGTTGAGATTTGTAATTGAAAAACAGATTTGTAATAATCTTATTCATAGGGAACAGGATATGGTTAAGTGTACACATTTCAAATTGGATGTCCTAGAGAAATCTTTTAGATAGATAAAAGACAAGAAGGGACCAAGGAAAATACTATCTTAAGAGGATCTAATCATATAAGAAAAACAGGAACCAGAACAGTGAAGCATGATGGGGAGAGTATTTGGGACATACTGTAGCCCACCTAAGGAGAAAGAGGAAATAGATGAGGAGTTGGGGAAATCTGTCATAAGCCTATCATTAATGCATGGTGTAGTAGCTGGAATGCTGTCTGCACAGTAGCTAATAAAGCCTTGACTTTCCTTAATGATAGCTTTATCCTTCAGAAAATAAAGAAAACAAGAAGGGCATATTGTATTCAAGATCTTGTTCTTACCACTAAATAGATACTGGTCTCTGGAGTATAAGATAACAGGAGAGAAGTAATGTTTCTATCTTTAGAATTTACGATAAGCAGAAAAACAAAAAACTAGGAATAGTCTTATATGCACAGTACATGTGGGGAAAGCAGATTGCAAAGTATTCGGAGAAGGATAGTTAGAGTCTCATATACCAAATTTCTATAGGGGAAGTAAAACCAGAAGAGAAGGGAAGCTTTCAAAAATAATGTCCATAAGACAGAAAAGAGAGAATTATGAAGAGGAAGAAATAGGGGAGTTTTCTAAAGAAATCACTATGGACATACAGAGAACTTAGGCTCTACCAACTTAGGTTTTTAAAACACAGCATGGAAGATGGAAGCAAAGGTAATTAATAGAAGATAATTACAAAAATGTGACAGAGATCTGTCAGAGAAACATTAGGAATGCCAAAGCTCCAAATGAGTTGAGGCTGATAGTGAAAGTTAAAGCTAACAAAAAAGGTTCATTTGGGGTTGGTTGGTTTGTTTTTTAAAGATAATTGGAGGAAAGGAAGAAAATTTAAAAAATTATTGGGCACTGCTAAGTACGCATAGAAAAGTGATAACCATTGGCAAAAAGTAGAACTGGTGACCTTTAACTTTTTGTTTCTGTTTTCTCTGTCAAGAAAAGTGATCTTTGTTCTTGAAATGATAGAACAAAAATGGTTAGTAGAGAATTTATTCCCAAGAAAAGTAGGAACATAATAAGAATATATACAACTTCCCTTGTTGATTTGCAGTTTTTTCTCCTAGTTGAAATATACCTAGATACTAAAAGAAATGGCAGATGTGATTTCTGAGCAACTGTCAGTAATCCTCAAAAGATCATAGAGAATGGGAAAGGTACTACAATTTTGGAGACAGGAAAATGTTGTCTTAATTCTTAAAAAAAAAAAATACAACCCACAAACTGTAGGCCCAAGATTGGCTTTGATTCTTGATATAATCCTAGTGTATTAAAGACATGGCTAGTGAACATCCAGAAGAGGAAGTTATGTTCACAAACATCTAGCATAACTTAATTAAGACTAGGTTGTACCAGATTAATCTCATTTCCTTTTGTGAAAAGGTTACTAAACTGGAAGATTAGATGAATGCTTTACATGCAGTTTATCTTAATTATAGCAAGCTATACAGCAAAATTCTTTTATGCTGCAGTAGGTAGACGCATTAGGTGCAGGTTGAATTGCTAGGCCATTCGTTCATTAGAGTATTCTGACATTAGCATTTTGATGTCTAGTTAGAGAGAAGTTTCCAGTAAAGTGCTCTGGTCATCTGTGTTTTACTTGGCTAAAGTCATAGGTGGCACGTATTGGTAGCTATTACGGAGTTGGGTGTGTTAGTTGATACAATGGAAGAGAGTCAGAATTCAAAAAGATCTTCACAGTCTAG
Organism: Pseudocheirus occidentalis; assembly: GCA_028646575.1. Lineage (NCBI taxonomy): Eukaryota > Metazoa > Chordata > Mammalia > Diprotodontia > Pseudocheiridae > Pseudocheirus > Pseudocheirus occidentalis. The sequence goes on from CM053597.1 coordinate 134,209,773, forward strand.
GACACCAGGCTGACTCTAATAAGATGGAATTTAGTTCAGATAATTGCAAAAAAAAATCTACTCAACAAATAAATATAACAATAACTAGCATTTATATAGCAGTTTTTATTTTTAAAAAGTTATTTTTGTATTTTGGTTTTCTTTGTCACCATAGGTTTCCTCAGTAGCCCATCCCTTAACTTCCAGAAAGCTATCTTAAAACAAATAGTATTTTCTAAAGACAAACTAAGAAAAAGAAGAGGAAAAATTCAGCATAACTGATTAATACATTGGAAAAAGTCTGAAAATACATGCAATATGCAACACATGTAGACCTCCTACCTCTGTGAAGGGAATGGGGTTTCTTTACATATTTCTTTTCAGGCTTTGCTTGTTCTTTATAATTTTACAACATTTATTTTTTATTTTATTGTGTTTGTTCTTTCCATTTACATTATTGTAATCCCTTTGTATATTGTTTGCTTTTTGCTTTGCTTACTTTACATCATTTCATACAGATCTTCTCATGCTTCTCTGTATTCACCACACTCATTTCTTAAAGAACAATAATATCCTATTATACTCATGTACCACAGTTTGGCCATTTCTCAGTTGATGAGCATGTAGCACTTTAAGGTATGCCAAATGCTTTACATGTGTTATCTCTTTTGGTTTTCAAAACAGCCCTAGGGCAAACAAGGGAATACATGATTAGACAGCCAGTTTCCTCGAAAAAAAAATTATAATACAGTTTCACTATGAGTCAACAATATGAAATGGCACATGAAAAAACATGTCATCTGAGACTACATTTAACAGAGGTATAAGTTGTTGATAGTTCTGCTATGACATTTTGTATTATATTACGTCTAGAAATATTGTGTTCCATTCTGGGCATCATTTTTTAGGAAGGCCATTAATGTATCCAGAGCATTTACCATTATGGTAAAGGGCCTTATGCTATTATTATTATTATGCTATTAAAGATCTATTCTGGGTAATATTTAGCATGGAGAGAAAAGATTTAAGGCAAGGCACAATCACTGTCTTCAAGCATTTGAACAGTTATCATATGAAAGAGGGTTCAGACTTCTGGCTTGGTCCCAGGGAGTAGAACTAGGAAGTGGAAAAAAGTTAGAGAGAGGCAATTTCAGCTTGATAAATGGAATTGTACAGAATTAGCCTCCTTAAGAAGTTATGGGGTTTTTTTCTCATTTGAGGTCATCTAGAAAAGGCTAGGCAAATGGTACCATTTGACTTGTAGAGGCATTTTCCAGGGATACATTGTGAGTTCAGATTCCAAACTTCATCCTGGGAAGTGGAGACTTTGTCTTCTTTTTACAAAGTTGTGAAACTTATGCAAGCCTGTAAACAAGGCCACAAGATCCTGCTGTCTGGTTTTGATTTGGAGCAGTCGTTGATTTTTTTTTAAAGTGTGCTTTTTCATAGAATCATAGTAGTTGAGAATTGGAAGGGACTTCAGCAGCCATCTATTCCAACCTGTACATAAAAGAAATCCTTGTTAGGTCATAATACTTGGTAAATAATGATGCTGCCTCTTCTTAAAAACTTCCAAGGAGAGAGAAAATGCTGCCTGTTAAGGCAACTCATTCTGGGTTTGGACAGCTCTAATTAGCTAATTTTTTCCTAACATTAAACCAAAATTTGCCTTTTTTCAACTTTTACCACTTCTTCTTGGTTGGGCATTTTAGGGCTAATCATAACATGACTACTCTCTCCTCCATGTGAGAAAACAGTTATAATGTGCCCATTTAATTTTTATTTCACCAGATTAAAAATGCTCAATTGATTCAGCTGATTTTCACATCATTGAATCAAACCTCTTCACTGTATTAGTTGCCTTCCTCTAAACTACATTTTGTCATTATCCTTCTTAAACCATGACAGCTATATCTGAGCACAGTATTCCAGATGAGATCTGATGAGAATATAGTATAGTGGAATACAGAGTACAGGAACATCTTCCTATTCCTGGAAGCTATTCACCTCTCAACAAAACCCAAGATCGCCTTAGTTTTTGAATCATATTGAAGACTGACTTGTTGAAGTTATAGTCCACTAAAACTCCAAGATCTTTTTCAGAACACCTGCTATTTAACCATGCTTTGGATATCTTCTATTTGCAAATTGATTTTCTCTTGTGCTAAAATGTGTCTTTACATTTATACCCACTGAATTTCATCTTATTAGATTTAGCCTAATATTCAGACCTGTCAGCCTTTTTAGGATTCTATGTCATCCAGTGTATTAGCAGTCCTTCCCAGCTTTGTGTTATCTAACAATTTGATGAGTATACCGTTTTTGCTTTTATCCAAGCCAGTGATGTTAAACGGCACCAGTTCAAGCACAGAACCCTCAGGTACTCAATTGGATACCTCCTGCCACTTTGACATTGAACCATTAATGACTAACATTTGAATCTGACCATTCAACTAGTTATGGATCCTTCTGATTGTGTTTTCTAATCTATGTTTCTCTGTCTCCTCCACAAGAATATTATGAGATATTTTTATCAAAAGTGTAGGTAAACCCTATCCACAGTGTTCTCCTCATCTGTTAGTTTAGTATTTCTGTCAAAACAAAAGAACTGAAGTTGGTCTTGAATGACCTATTGATGATGAAGTGATGCTGCTTTTTATAACTACCACTTCCCCTTCTAGCTGTTGAACAACCATTTTTTTAGTGATCCATTTTCCTTCTTGCCATTCAGCCAGTAGGACATGTCAAACATTTAATGTATTTCTGAAATAATAAGAGGGTATATGGACAGTTCATCTCCCTTGAGAAATATTGGCTCAAGTAATATTGAATCTAAGATGATAACTCTCTCTACTCTTCATGTTAGAAAAATGCATCTAAGAACATAAGGGTACATTTATATTTCTCTACTGAATGTATTACTCACATCCTTAAATACTGTTCCTGGTATATGTTTTTTTTTTTAAATTCATCAAAGGAATCCATGTCTTGAAAAAAAATACATACTTTCATATTTTGCTGGAGATTCTCATAATTTTTTCTTTTGACATGTGAATCATAGTTTTGGGGTTTTTTTTTATTAGAGTTGGAAGGGACCTTCAAGTTCATCTTGAGTAATGATCTGTGATCTTATTAATAAAATCTTTACAGGGATACAAAGATGAAAATAAAAACCATCCTTGTCTTTATATTCTACTAGTTCTTAATCTCTTTTGTTTCATAGACCCTTTTTGGCAATCTGATGATGAAATCTATGTATCCTTTCTCTGACTAATCTTCTTAAATGAGTAATTTTTTAAAATACATAGAATGGCAAAGGAAACCAATTATATTGAAGTAAAGATGTAATTTTCTTTCCCAACCAAGTTCACAGATCCCTTGAAATCTATTTGTAGATCTTTAGACCCTAGATTAAGAACTGCTGTACTAGGGTGACACAATATGTAGACTGGGAAGTAAATAAAAATAATTTCTTGAGCAAGAGAAACCTAATAACTCAAGGGGAAGGTCAAAGGAAAGCATTTGCATAGGAGGCAGCAAATGAATCAAGCCTTGTAGGAAGACAAAAAAACAGAAGATGGGATGGCAATTTCCCCAACCTAGATCACATCATAAGCCACAGTAGTGATTTTTTAAATGTATGTTCATTTATTTTGTTATATTTTTGAGTTCCAAGTTATTTCCCACACTCCTAACTCCACATTAAAGGCCATCATTTCTCTGTCTCTCTTTCGATATATATACATATAGCTAATATATATGGCTAAATGCCACTGTGAGCCAAGCATTGTCCTAGGTTACAAAGGCTACAGATAGAATGAATAAAAAGACTCCTCCTAAGAAACTTACACTCTTTAATGGGGAAGATAGTATGAACATTTAAAAAGTATATATGGAATAAAAATTAAGGGAATAAATAAAAATAAATGCACAGTAGTTGAATACAAGGCAGACCATTTTGAAGGCAAAAGATGATCAGGAAAGGCTTTTATATAAAAGGTGGTTCTTGAGCTGCATCTTGGAGGAAGAAATGTATTCTGTAAAGCACAAATGAGAAGAGACAGAATTCCAGATATGAGGAATGGCCAGTGCAGAGTCATAGACTGGAAATGGAACAGTATGTGGGCGGAACCAGAAGAAGTCCTCTTTGCCAGAATCAGAGAGGGCTGGAGTGGGGGGTAAGATGATATAAAGCTTGAAGGATAGGTTTGAGCTGGAATCAGATAAGTTTATATGAGTCACATGGTTGATTTGCACTTAATGAAAGTTACTTTTAAAGCAGTATAGGAAGGACTGAGGTGGTAAAACACTTGAGGTTAGGAGACCAATCAAGAACTGTTGCAGTAATCCAAGCAGGAGCCTATGTGTGACTGGAATAAAGTGGTAGCTGAATGGTCAACCATATGGGAAAAATGTGGAGTCAGATATCACAAGGTTTGGTAACTAGTTGGATATGTGCGGTGATAAAGAGTGAGAAAGCAAGGAAAATGCCATTGTTATGAACTTGGGAGACTGGAAGGATGATGATATTTTCACCAGAAATAGAAAAGTTTGGAAGAGTGGAGGGTTTGGGGAAAAAGTTAATAGGTTCAGTTTTGCATGTATTCAATTTGAGATGTCTCTATGATATCCACTTTGAAATACTCAGTGGGCACTTGGTAACATGGGATTGAATCGCAGGGGAGAGATAGAACGCTAAATCTATAGGCCCAGAGTAATATGCATAGAGATAATAATTAAGCTCTTGGAAACTTAAACAATAAATTGTTCCTACATGCCTTAAGACCCTGATGATATCACTGCATTGTAGCACAGTTTAATAATTGTTCCTACTAGTGAACCTGACCCATCAACATTGGTCAAATTATGATAATTGTACTTTAAGAAGAAAGGAAAATGTGTGATTGATTAATTTTAGAAAGATCTTCATCCAAAAGGATAAAACCTTTAATACTTAAAGGGAGTAAATTTCAGGTATCTGGAAAATTCATTTATGGGGTAACAATTTGTTGTCTTGACAGTTCCAGAAAACTGAGGCATTGTATCTAATAATTCCTTTAAATCCATGCATGGTATTAAAGCAAGTACAGTAAAATAGATAACATTTTTCTTACTAATATTCTAAAACAAGACATTCATTCATCTAAATATTTATTGAGTACCTACTATGTCCAAAGCACTATGATAGGATGTACTAGATGCTTCCATGATAGGTCATGTTTTTCTAGATCTAAGAGTCTTTTTTTTTTTTCAAGCATTCTTTTTCACTTCAACCTTTTGTAAAGCTATTGGAAATGTTGAGCATTGACGAAAACTAAGTGCTTTTTCTTGCTTTAATAATTATATTTCATTGCTTTTGTGAGGGAGGAAATGGTTTTGAAATTGTAAGTATATTAAATTGAAGTTATTTATCCTATTATTTCCACACCTATTAAAGGTGATTTCCAGGTGTCAAATTCTTTAAATTTTAAGAAGGTAATTTCAAATACCTCAATATTATAGTCAGGAATGAGTTGAAATTTTCTGGAAATAGGTTGCTGCTCTGATTTTACTCAGGTGCTTTTATGGTTAGATAGTAGCACAGACTATCTCCACCCCCTCTGCCTGTTGTCATCTCACTTTGTTTCCACTTATTTAGAATGACTAGAAGCATGTTCTCTAACTGGCCCATTCTGTGACATGGATGCGAAGAAGCAGCAGCTTGGGCCCTGGTGCTTATGAATGAGCATATAACATAGTTTACCTGGGAGTCAATCCTAGAATGTACTCTGATGACGCCAAATTGAAAATGCCATGTTCTGACCTTAGGAATCTGACATTCTGATCCAGTGCACATACAATAATATTGTGCCGTGTGTGTGTGAAATATAAATTGTGTATATAGTAAACCTTTCAGCTTTACTAATTATTTAATTTTCATTTTGTAACATTATTACATTGAAAGTATTGATTTGAATACCATAAATAAAATTAAAGCAGTAATAGCAAGCATATAGTTCTGTCTATACAAATTTCTATCTATGCAAATTTCTATACAAAATTCTATCTATACAAATCTATCAGCACTCAACTGACGTATAACATACTCAAGGCTTGGTTGTTTTATGAAGTATTTAATTTGCATAAAATTCACTTGAGGCCACATTGGAAAACTTTTAAACTTCTTTCTTTCTGGAATAAAATCCATTTTATCTTCACCTGTTGAAAACATTTGCACCCTAAGGGTCCTGCTGCCAGTATTTGTAAGATTTTTCCCTCTAAAGAATATAAATAAGGAAATAAATTCTAATTACTGTAGTTGGCTTCATTTCAATGCTGACACTGAAAATGCAATAGGTACATAAAAACAGATTGTCCCAGTAAATAAAGTAAAAGGTCCTAAGGCTAAGATTCAGTCAGTAAAATCTGTTTTAAGGAGCTAATTGTGAGTGTTAACCTGCCACTTAAAGAGAACTAACCTTTTAAACACTTTATTTTTGCTTTTATTTTTTTTTAATAGTTTTAAAAGTGGCAGATTGACAGTAGTGAAAGAGAAATTCAAGCAGGTACAGCACAGGCTTGGAAGCATTCAAAGTTTTTCTTTGATCTATTGAGAGACCTCAGTGTGTGAGCACACATTCAGAGGTGAACCAGATAGCTGTCTTATAGCTATTTCAATTTTTTACTCCCCAATGACAAGGCACTTTTGAAGACATGTAGAACAACCTATGTCTCAATAGCAATTCCCTTTACAACATACTTGCCAAGTGATCATCTAGCCTTTGTTTGAAGACTTCTGGTAGGGAGGGGTGTACCAGTATCTGCAGAGGCAACCTATTCTACTTTTAGATGGTTTTGTTAGGAAATTTGAGGGTTTGGATCTTTTGGGTGTTTTTTCTTAGTATTGAACCAAAATCTGCATTTTTATAACTTCAGTCTATTGATTTTTATATTTTCCATTGGCTCTTAATGAATTTATTTTCCTAATTTATTGCTCTTTGCCATGTTGTATCCGTATATTGTTTGATTAGAAAAAAAGTCAGAAAAGGGTATAAGATTGAAAAATACTAACTTTATACTTAACTGTTTCAAAGGTCCTTCATAATTTTATTTGTGTGGATACAATTTTCAGTAGCACAGCTAATGATCTGTCCCTGCCAGCATAGTAATTACTTTTTCATGAGTGACTTTGGCTAAAAAAATTTAAAAAATCATCATTTGGTATCCATCCTTTTAGTAATGACTCAATTTGTGCATAAAGAGTTCTTGGACAACAGCTGTATGTCATCAAGCCCCTACTCAATCTATAAACCTTGGTAGGACCCACCATATAAAAGAATTTTTTTAAAAAATCTTTTTTCCAGGGTCTAGAGAACTAATACAGGCAGCCATATAGCCACTGTGCAGTATTGGAGGACTACTTGGAAAACTCAGAATGTAAAGATCAACAGCTGATCTGCTTCTGTTGCTATCATGCTATGTCACCCAAATAATATTTAACCGTTCTTATGCGTTTGTTTTTGCTTATTAATGGTAACATCGTTATCCCATAAACTCTAAAGACTAGCTAACAGTTTGAGAATGGTACAAATTCAGCCAGCCATATAAATTAGAATGTCCCCAATAGCAGGACAAGTTAGCCCAGGGTTCTGGAAGAAATTTCAGAAGGCTGCCTTTTCCATTCTTTGATTCCTTAGGAAGCCTTAAAATAACGTTGGAGAGCACTGAGAATGTTTGCCCTCTCGGAAGGAATAGTTGGTAAATGCTTATTGAGCTGATTGAGTATTTCTCAGATGAGAGAAAGTCTTACTGAATTAATAGTTTTTCCTCTTCTGCCCTTCTCTTTCCCTTTATTTTTGCCCTTCTCTCCCTTAGTTAAAACTCTCTCTCAAAATCTAAATGAGAACTGGTTTTTTTTTTTTTTTTTACTTTCTCTTGCCCTGAGCCACATTTTGATCTCACTGTTAGATATATTCTTGTATATTCACTATCTACAAAAGCTAAACAGAGACTATCTTTTCACACAGCTGCTGAACCAATGTGCTTTCCATAACTTTTTATTACTTATATAATAAACAGACTAGTGGCCTTAAACCACATTGCTACTATTGATGTTTTTCTGAGGTTCAGAAATATGTGCAAAAAAGAATTTACAGAAAATCATTCACAACTTTAATTCTGCAGAACTGTTTACTTTTAGTTTTATGAATCTCAATTATATAAGACATGTAAATGTAATTCCCCCATCCCGTAACTGCTCTTTGTACATTTCTTTTTCAAAGTTTGTTTTTGTAAATTTTTTTATTGGCATTTACATGTCATAGAGACCTTATGTTATCTGTGTAGATGATAAAATTATCATGGGTATTTTAAGAAAACTTATTCATCTTTAAATGAGTGTGTAATTATTGATTTTTTTTTAATAGATGAGAGACACATTTCAAGCTAAGGTATTACTTGCAGATGACTTCTGTTATTTTTCTCAAGATGGCATTTATTGGGTATAAGACATTATAGGAGACAATTTTTTAAAAATCACATTTACTGGTTTGATTTGTAATACCATTTTGTACTTCCTTCAAAGTTATTCTGAAATAATAAATTAATAGTAATACATGCAATTAAATTAAGCCACCACATACAGTTGTCAATATCTGCTTTTGTATTCAGAGTACAAGCATTTTAAGTGGATCACAGACAGCAAGGACTATGTCTTTTTATCTTATTTCATGGAGCATTTCACTATGTGTTAATAGGAAGGTGATGAAAAAGGTCTTCTGAAACACAGAAACAAGGCAATTTTTTTAAATGAAGCATTTTTTCTGCTTAACTTTTTAGTCAGTTTATCATTGGAGCAAAATAATAAATAATGAAATTAATCATTTTAAGTAGGCCCTATTCCCCTCCCCAAATGATCAATTAGAGGTTTTCTTTTAACATTAAAAAAATTGTTTAAGATTTTTCATTACTACCATCAAGATGAATTATTGAGCATTAGGTTAATACTTTTTATTGTACTGACTCATTTCTTCACTTGTTTAAGAAGACTGAATTTAAATACCTCCTTACCCTTTCATACTCTTCCTACTAGAAGTTATTTGTCCCTCTTTTGAATTTCTAAGACATTTTGTAGTATTTCTATGGTATTTATCATAATATTTTGTATTTTTGTTTTATGTCTCTTATATGATTTTAAGGTTATTGAGATCAACGATTTCTGTTCTGTACTTTTTTCTTTCTGTATATGATATGCTGATTATCATAAACTTGAACTCACTTAGCTTCTATGTGTAGAAACAGGGTCAAATTTTTAATAGTAGGATATTAATAGTGGTTTTTCAGAACTATGTTGCATAGAATGTAAACTTACAATTGCTTAAACATTAAATTTGTCAAAGATTTGCATATTGACTTCACAGCTCTTGTTCTGCATGTAATTTTTGAATATGCTTACTTGGAGGATATTTAAAGTTGACATTAAGGCATCAGATGTGGTCAGAAAGTTGTAGAATTTATGAGACAATTTAAGTTTTGTGACTATTAATTCATACCTACAAGTCTTCTCTAGAATATATGGGAGTTTACATTTAACCAAAATTTCTCTCTTAGTGTAACCAAAGGTAGGGAACTACCAAAAGATACTTTGCTTTTAAGAGCTAGCAGGTACTCATCATCAAATATAGAAATGACAACATTTTTCTCTCCAGTTGTCATTGGAGCTATTCCAACTAAGTATTCAAATTGAAATAACTTTGAAGCCTTTCTAAGTCATCATTGGCTTCTAAATGTGACCATCTTGGCTTGTAGCTGAGAAGGGGAACGATTTTCTCCAAGATTTCCCAACTTTCTAAATTTAGAAGTTGGTTGAAGTGAAAGAGATGTTATGAAGATGGATTGGATAGATGACTTGGGGTTTTTGTTTTTGTTTTTTTTTGGAAAAGAAATAAGCAGATCAAGTTTGTGTTGCTGAGAAAGAGCTTAGTATTTTTAATTAGCAGAAGACAGAGATTTGTATATGTTGTATAGCATTTTATTAAGAGTTATATACAGTGTCAGTTATAAACTGCCTAACTTTATTTCTCTTTTTTCTGTTAGGCAAAGAGGATGAATATCCAAAGAAACCTCTGGGGCAGCTTCCACCTGAACCTCAGTCTATTGTTAATCACGTGAGCAATGGACAGAAGAATGTTGGTGTATCGAACTCCCAAACATCCCAAAAAACAGATAGCACAGAGACTCCCAAAAGACAAGAAATGTTGCCCCGTCATCAAAGTACAATCAATGCAGGGGAAAAGATCCCTTCTGTAAAGAGACTTGACTCAATAGAAAAAGATAGTGGGAAGATTAGGAGTGAGGTAGAGACTCGAAGAAAACAACCACTGAGTACACAAGACAATTCTAAGCAATATAACAATGCTGCAGCTAACCAAAATTCTAATGCTATTTCAAATATCCGGAGGGATTTTGTACCAAAGTGGAATAAACCTTCAGATATGTCAGCCATTGAAAAAGCAGGAAAATATGCAATTGAAGGCAAAGGTAGAACAGTAAATCACACACTTGTAGGCACACCCCCAAGTCAGGTTGAGACATGGTCATCAAATGTAAGGCAGAAGGTTAAGATTTTAGATGGTGATGAAGGTAAGCGGGGTTCCAATGCCTCCCAGTATGACAATGTACCAGGAACTGAAAATGAGAATGGGACTTCTGTTGAAGAAGTATTAGAAAGAACTCACTCTCAAAGTCCAAGTAAAGTCATGTACCCAAACAGCCCCAGAAAGTATTCTGAGAAATGTTCTAGTCCATCAAAAGTATCAAATCATTTTACCTCTAATGTGCAGCCACCACATTCCCCAAGATATTCATCCCTGGTCGATGGTGTAGGTCATATGAAAATGCCACCACCATCTTATAGCAACCCCCCTGTTTACCATGGAAGTTCTCCAAAACATGCCCATACTGCTAACACTAATTTTGTACCTCGGCATTATAACCATGGGACTCAAATCAGCCCTTCTCGAAGACCTTATGGCTCCAATCATTCCATAGACTTTTCTCCAGAGAAATCTTATAGCCGCCCTGCCCCTCTTGTGCTTCCATCTAATCGAATTGAAGTCCTACCTGTTGATGTCAGTGCTGCAGGATCATATTCAGGCAATTCAAGGTCTCCCATGAGTGGTGACTTTATCATTCCTCCAGTGGATTATTTGCCAGATAACAGAAAATGGCCAGAAGTTCCTTACACATACAGGCCTGAGGCATATGGACAATCATGGAACCGAGATGCTAACAGAAGCCACTTCAGCAACTTACCAAAGCATACAGTTTTTCAACATGTAGCCATTCAGGATTATAACCTTCCAGCTGTTTCAGTAGATAGTCCAATACGGTATAGAACTTCACCATCTTTGGAAGATGTTGGTTCACCCCGGTATCAATATTCAGGTGCCCCACCTCCATCACACTACAGAAACCGTGATGGACTTTCTGTACATGAATCAGTGTTGCTATGAAAATCTACTTATGTTTACTTAACAGAGGAGACTAGAAACCATTTAAGATCCACATTGCTATGTTTGTAATTGCCAAAGCAGTATTTTATACAGTTATGGACAACTTGTGCAGTTCTATGTATGTTGATAATCAGAATATATCAGAACATTTTCCATTCCAGGTGGATACTACCAAAATTGAGCATTTTTAGTTGTGTCATTATTGAACCTGTTTAAAATAATAGCATATATAAACATAGCAATAGTATGGAGAGCTGTACGCACAATATTAATTCATTAGTACTTTTCAGTTTTCATTTGCATAATCTTTATGTTTCAGAACAGAGAATTCCATGTGCCAGCTTTATTTTTTTAAAATAGCACTGAAAAACCATATGTAGAATGAGTATTTTTCTGGCTATATGTAGTATATGTATCATCTCTGAATAGAAATCTGTGGACATATGCATACATGTTTGAGTGGGAATGTTCAGGAAATTGAAAAGCAATTATCATGAATAACTGCTATTTAATAGTATACTTACTTTCTCTAACTTGTCTTTTAAACAAAGGCGTCCTTGAATTTCGCTTGCTTTAACACCATTTGCCTTCTTCACCTGGGTCCTAAACTGACTAAAACAATGCCCCTGCAACTTGTCCAAGAATGCTCATTTTTTCCTCTTTTGGTCTATGTCATCTGTCATTCAACCTGAAAAACACACAAGCAAAGACATTGGAAGGAAGGAAAGTTTCAGCCTTCTGAGCTGACTCCTTAATGGTGCTTTAGCAAGCTAGATCACAGGGATACATGTGCCACATAGGCAGCATATGATGAGGTCACTTACAGCAAAATAAATAAAAATAACAATTGTTTTGTTCTAGTTTTGACCCTTCTAAGGCACAGAGCAAAATGGTCCTTGCCATATACAAAAGATATGCTGAAACACAGCCATCCCATGTAAAAAGTTATAGCAATGGAGCCAGTGGATGTGCTACATATAAGGCTAAGTTATTATTATTAAAAATGAATGTAAAAATTACCCCAGTTGTCAGTAGGAATCTAAAGTGACATCTTTTTTTAAAAAATAGTATTTTCATTCTTTTTGAAAATATTCCTTTGCTTTTTTCCACTTTGGAAAAAACTTCAAGTCAAATTATATACTTTTAAATCAGTCTTTAGAGGACATGTCTTTAGACAAACTATATTACAGTACACATACAGGTCAGATCTTGAGCAATTCAAGAAAATACACACATTGTTATTTGTATGTAATTGAAGAGCTTGGTGTTAGAATTACTTTTCATAATATTTGAATAATAGAAAATTTTATTGAATCTAAGAATAGGCATTGTAGCCTCTTCTTGCTGCAAGTTGATTCTTTAGAGTTTTAAGGTACAGAAATATAATGCCTTTGAAAATGGAAGTAACATTTATTTAGTTCGCTAGTGAATGTGATAGATCTTGTTTATGTATATAATGTATCTGGTGTAATTTTAATGAACTCGATATTATTTTAAATGATAGAACACAGCGTATTAATAGCTAAACACACTGAATCATGAAGAAATTCTGATTATTCATATCACTGGGCTATTGATTTAGATTGCTGATAGCAGCTTGGGATATATGTATATAACGTAGCCAAGGATGTTAACCTTAAAATTTAAACCTTGATTCTGTGATTTATAATAAACTACACTGTATAATTTACTTTATGCTAGTAGCACCTGTGCTGCCTCCCCCAGCTATACATGTTTATATATGTGTGTGTGTATACATATGTATGTATGTATGTATGTGTATATGGATACACACATATATATCAATAATGGTAAATACTGTAGATTTATATATATATGAGAAATATATACACACTATTTTCTTATGTCACCTATAACAGTTTTTAACTGTATACTTTTTTGTGTCATTGTTTTTAACATGCTAAAAGTAATAAGCATATCTTATTTGGTGTCTATGAGCTTTTTCTTCCTAGGATCAAGTGTCATATTTCTGTCTCTTCTAAGAGTTACTCTTTTCTAATTGAAAGGGATTACTAATTTATCTGTTATTTTTCAGTAGGTATACATTATGGTTTTGAATTTATGCTTCACCCCCCAAAAATCACATCTTTAGAACTATGACCCATTTCAAATTTTTCCCCACTGATAATAGTGTGCAGTATACACAGCCATATAAACATCCAGCCTCAGAGTCACATGATGGCTTGTGACCCTGGACAAGTTACTTAACCTTTAGGTGTCCCAGACACTGTAAATTGTAGAAAAGGTTGATTTGCATTGGTAGAGGGAATTACCTCATTGGGAGTTCCCAACATTAATGAAATCACAGGCCTGACTCCCGTCTCCACACCCCACACCCTACACCCTGAAACATGCTATTGTTTATGTCATTATTAGAAAAAATCTAACTTGTCATCATGATCTTAAGAAAACATGACATAATCTTTCAAATTTATTTTTATTTGACTAATATAAAATTTTAGGTTAAATGGGTCAAAAAAGATAGTTTCAACAGGAAGTATAATTTAATATTTATACAGTGGGATTAGCTCTCCTCGCTAAATAGAAAGCTAATATGACTATTTTACAGAGTAAAGGTCAGTCTGTTTGCAAGCTACTGTAATTGCATGCTTGAAGTAAAACTTGGCATTATCAAAACTCCTCATCATGGTAGTGTTTCCTACACCATTAAATAAATACTTTGGTACATAAAAAGATTTTCTGGGACCAATCTGAAAAGTAAAACTGGACAAGATTTGCTATTGAAGGGTTTAGACAGGTCCTTCTATTTCAGGTATCCATATTATTGATAGAAAACATTTTTTAAGCAACAAGCTTCTTTTTCTTAATATTTCATAGAAAAATAAATGAAAACTGATACAAAAAATCTGACGTCCTTTGGAACAGAAACTAAATCTCATGATTTTGAGAGGCATATAGCTTTTCCTAGATGTGGTAGATTTCAATTTTCGTTCTTTTGTTTTTTTGTTTTTAACCAAAGCATGACAATGAAATTGACTTGAATAATCCCTGATTGTTCTTTTGGGGGCCATTATTGTACAGTCATTGGAAGAGGCACCCTGGTTATAGCGAGCATTCAAAATCAACTTTGTTGGGATCTCTTTTCTTATTTTCCTCATGTGGGAAATTAACTAATGGTTATGTATACATGCTATGCTACACAAATATGGATTTGTATGCATAAAGAATCTATAACATAATCTCTAGGAAATATTTTAATCTCAGCTATAGTTCAGATTCATAGCTCTGTTAGTATGCACTTGATTGTGGCATAATTAGACTGGGGATTTTCTAGGAAATTGTCTAATGGCTTTTAAATGTCTGTATCCAATATGGAAATGAGTAACTTTTGACACAATAATTTTAACAAGTTGAACTCTGCCTCTAAGATAACACAAGGTCATTGAGCATTGGGGAAAGAATTCTACTTAGCATTCTATATAATGAATTATGCTTTCAAAAGGATTTTCAGCTATCCATTCATCTTTATAAATATCCCCTACATATAGTTGTCTCCATTTCATAGATCAGAAAACTGAGATACAAAGGAACTAATTAAGTCTGTATGACAATTATGTGCAGAAGAAAGGTAGAATTAATTTTTTTTGAGTTTAATTTAGTTTTTATTTGTTTTCTTGTTTACATTATTCATTTTCATTACATTTTTTGAATTACACATTTTCTCCCCATCTTGCTCCTGCCCCAACCCCATAACAGCAATCCCACTGTAAAGCCCCTCCCCTGCTCTGCTCTCCTATTTTCTGGTAGGGCAGGAGGGGTCTCCCTATCCCAGCCCCTGTATATCTTAA
>CM053597.1:134225573-134298923 GCA_028646575.1 Pseudocheirus occidentalis
GCTGAAAGTGCACCCCAGGACCACCACCCAAGACCAGATCTGGATCCAGGCCACTCAACACAAGAGCACTTGGCCCCGATCAATCGATTCAGCCCCCCTGCGGAGTCCGCAGGCCAGGGGCTCTGAAGCAGCCTGGTGGGGGCCACTGCTGCTGGTTCCAGTAGTTCCCCTCCCCCACTGCTTCCTTGCGGGGGGGGGGGGGGGGGGGGGAGGGGTAGAATGGCCGAACTGCTTCACCTCCCCCCAATTAAGTTTCAAAGTTTCAGCTTTCACTAATCATCTCTCTGACTGAAGCTCCCCTCAGGCTAGTGCTTTAGATTTTCTTTGAAGTAGACTCAAGCTGCGTCTTGGGAGGCTCACTGCTCCTCCTGGCCGCCCTGGGGCCTTGCCTGGCTGCACGGTGTTGGGCTGGCCGTTCTCTGCTCCTCTGCAGTGCAAGCTGCCTCTCTCCTGTCCCACTCCTCACGCCTTGGCAGATGTGGGGGTGCTGGAGGCTGTAGAACCACTGCAGGCTCGGCTCAGCTCCTTCCCACCTTCCCAGGCCTGGCCACGGTCTTGGCTTCCGGCTGTTCCAGCCTCCGCTCTGGCGGCCGCGCTGAGCCCCTGCTGCCGAGCTGCCTTCAGCGAGAGCTGTGTTCTCTGTATTTTTGTGAGTCTGAGAGTCCTAGACTTTCCTAGACTTTGTCTGGGCTCGTATTTTATGGGTGTTTAGGGTGGCGGTGTGGGAGCTGCGGGACCTTGCTGCTTCTATGCCGCCATCTTGGCTCCGCCCCAAGCTAGAATTAATTTTTGTAGTACAACTGATGCTCATGATCATTAGAATGTTTCTAGAAAAATTTCCCTGAAAATTGACTCATTCTATTGCCTCTATCATTGGCATCAGCAACTCTAAAGGATCAAAGTTTCATAGCTCAGAAGCATGTACACTAGAGCAATTCACCATTTATGGAACACAGAAAAGAAACAAAAAATCATTCAAGTCTGCCTTTGCAGGAGACATTGGTTGCTGCAAGTTAGAGACAGGTTCAGAGCATGCTACTCACCTTTGCCCCTTCCTGTAACTTTTCCCCAGCCCCTGGGTTAGAATCCCAGGTGGCCACTTGGAGAGTTCAGACAACGATAAAGAATGGCAAAATCATCAAATCTGAAGGTTTGCCTTTCATTTTTCCACTTTACTTAGACCTTGATGTCATTTGATCCTTATTGCTGTCCTTGAACTTAATTACGGAAGGTGTTAGATTATTCTAGTTTTACAGACACAGAAAAGACAAGAAGGTAGTGATTGCTGACAGTTACGTAGTTATTTAGTGTCGGTTAAAGTGAAACTCCAAATTTCTGGTCCAATATTCTGACATTTTCAAAGACAAAAGCAGTAGATAATATCTCACAGTTTTTCTCAATGTATGTAACATGGGAGATATCAGAGGAGCCAGTGCCATCACCATATCTTAAGAGAAATGGTAAGGAAGTGGACAGCAATCAAAATAATGTTTTCAAATTGTCATCACTGAGAGTTTAGCCGTGATTTCTCTGGGCAAACTACCATGCAAATTAGTCAAATTTGAGGTCTCCAGAATGTGTGTTCTTGTATGGGTTTAAGTCATAGCACGAAAGAGTGAGTGTGACTTTTGTACCTAACTCACAGGGTTGTTCAGGAAAATCCCTTATAAAGTAAAAGAACTAGAAAACAAAAGTTCTTTATCAGCCTAATTTTATGCCTTCAGCAGATGGAGAGTGTGGCCACTTTGAAGAAGTTTGACTGGGGAGAAGTTCATAGAGATCCTACTTATTCCATCATTACCCAGCCAGGTATAATTAGAGATGGAAAGCGTGGTGAAAATGGAAGAAACCTGTTAGATTATCTAGTTGAGGCCCCTTAGCTAGTAGGTGAGGAAGCCCGAGGCTTTTGGTGGTTAGAGTGGCTGAGCGGGTGCTTGAATTATGTTTTCTGGCTCAGAAAATGAGTATCCTCATTAGAAACAGCAGTGTTCTTGTTGCCAATATTGAAGTATCATATCACTACAACTTTTTCCACGGCCACTCCTGAAGAAATAACAAGGAAATTGGCAGGTGTGGCCAACAACCAAAGTACCTGAGATAGCCACAGACTTCCCAAACTATGATTTCTCTGTGCTTGAAGACAAGTTCAAGTGTTACTGTTAAACCCCATTAATTTGAAGACTATTCTAGAATAAAGAATGGATTCTGTAATAAAATACAGATTCAAGTTAGGGCCTTAGAGGTCATCTAATTCAACCCTCTTTTTAGTCTAAAACAAAAGAAATCTTGACCTCTGAGAACTTTTGCCTGCTCAAGATCATATAGCTCTAGGACTAAATTCCACATCTCTTGATTTCCAATCAGTCTTCTTTCCACTATTTTTGAGACAAAGTCTGCACTTAATTTTGGTTCTCTAATAAATAATATAACCAACATTGTAAAAAAGAGTGTTTACGTGACCCTTCTGTCAGAGGTTCTCTCCTGATAGTGGTACAGTAGAAAGAGTGCTAAGTTTGGAGCCTGATGACCTGGATTGGAATCCCTGCTCTTCTACTTAATCTATAAAACCTTGGGAGAGTCACTTAATCCAATCCTACCTCAATTTCCTTATCTGTAAAAGGGGATTTACAATATGACCTCTAAAATCCCTTCCTTTTCTATGATCCCATGACCAGGTTTAATTTGAGGACTAATTTCTCTGGCTCATTTACTCTCCACCTAAGTAGAACCTGGGGATGGCAGTATTGGCACTCCAGCAGTGGTGGCAATAGGTCTCCTTAAAAGCATTTGATACCAAACAGGTTTTATTTACATAGTGAGTTCAGAGTCAATACCACCTCTTCCTAGGGACCTTTACAATTCAAGTGACATGTAGTACTACCCTGAGTTGGACCCACTGCAAGGGAAAAGAGTTCATATCTGAGTCCATAGAAAGTCAAGAAACCATTTCTAATAAGAAGCCACCTTCTTCCCTGGAACCTGTTGGCAGTCCTTGTGACTTAAAATATTACCCTGAGTGGATTCCCACAGTAAGGTTTTGAAAGGTCTCTGGAGCCCTGAGCCAACTCTTTCACTGGGCTCTAATAGTTTCCCTTTCATCAACTTTTGCTGAGTGATGGTGACGTGACACAGCAGAAAGACCGCAGAATTTGGCATTGGAGGACTGAGGTTCACATCCTTTGTCACTTGTGCTACCTTGGGCAAATCATTTAATCTTTCTGGATCTTAGTTTCCTCCCATTTTAAAACCCAGGAGTTGAACCAGATAAGCTCTTGGACCTCTCCCTCTCTAAGTCCTGTAAATAGCTCCCCCTCCAGGCTCCCTGCCTTGTTCTTTTGCCAGTATCTTTCCTACTCTGCTACCAATCTACTACCAATGTGCTCTATTCTCAACAGGTGTAATGGTTCTCCAAACTGTCTGCTGTTTTCCTGCAGCTGTTCAACACTCCTCTCTTTCTAGGAGATGGTGCCAGCTTTTGAGGAGGTGAAAGACAGGTAGGGATGTTAAAAGGGGTATTACACTAGAATCCTGACTGACATTATTATAGATTTTTCAAACTCAGGGCCAGAATGTCTCTGGGTTTTAAGAAATATTGTATTATCTTATACTGGGGGTCCCATGGTCTTATCTTAATTATTAATGTATCTTTTGGTTTTTTTTTTAAGGACAGCTAGGTGTAGTGCTGAGCCTGGAGTCAGGAAGACCTGAGTTCAAATCCTGTCTGAGACCCTTTACTAGTTCTGTGAACCTAGGCTAAATTACTTAGCCACTGTTTGCCTCAGTTTCCTTATCTGTAAAATGTGGATAATAATAGCACCTCCAAGGATTGTTGTGAAGATAATAACCATAAAGCTCTTAGCACAGTACCTGGCACATAGTAAGTGCTTTATAAAGTTGGCAAATTAATTTGCTCTTAAACAGTCAACACTTTGTTAGTACAAACAAAATCTGACATCATTTGCTTTCACAGTAAATGCAAGGGTAAAGCAAAACTATCACATCTTCCCTCTGTTATTTACCATAGTCCTAGGAATGCTTGTGATAGCAATAAGGTAGGAAAGGCATACATATTGACCAAAAAAAGAGATAAGATTATCCCTATTTACAAATGACACAATTTACTTAGAAAACCCCAGGGAATGTGCATTTCTTTATAGCAATAGCAAATCCATGAAGAAATAATAGAAAAGGAAACCTCATTAAAAATACTACGTTCGGTCATTTCTGTCATGTCTGACTTTTTGTGACCCCATTTGGGGTTTTCTTGGCAAAGTTAGTAGAGTAATTTGCCATTTCTTTTTTTTCACCTCATTTTACAAATGAAGAGGTCAACGGGGTTAAGTGACTTGCCCAGGGTCACACAGTTCATAAGTGTCTGAGGTTCTATTTGAATTCAGGTCTTCCTGACTCCAGGCCCAGCAATCTATTCAGTGTGCCACCTAGATTGCCCTAAAAATTATGAGATACATTAAATATCTGAGAGTCAGTCCTCTGAGACACATTCAAACTGTGTAAGTACTATTGCAAAACTTTAAGAAAATAAAGAATGAGTTTAGAAATTGGAGGAGTATTTATCCATTTTTCATTTTGGGGCTTTACCAATAGAAGCCCCATAAATTCATTAATAGATTTTGTATAATGCCAATTAAACTACCAAGAAGTTACTTTATTTATAGAGTAAGAAAAAATTTTGTAATCATTTGAATGATCTAGAATCTCAGAGAGAATAATAAGTGAATTGCAGGAATAGAGGAAAAATAGCAC
Organism: Pseudocheirus occidentalis; assembly: GCA_028646575.1. Lineage (NCBI taxonomy): Eukaryota > Metazoa > Chordata > Mammalia > Diprotodontia > Pseudocheiridae > Pseudocheirus > Pseudocheirus occidentalis. Next base: position 134,230,338 of record CM053597.1, read on the forward strand.
TGCCAGGACTCAAGTTACAAAACAGTAATAACCAAAACTATCTGATAGTGGTTAAAAAATTTTTAAGGTAGATCAGTAAATTAGAATTAGATAAGCAAAAATCAGAAACAATTATTTAAAAAAAAAACAAGAACACAAACTATTTGGGAAGGACTTTTGACAAGAATTGCTTGGTACTGGATGTTCTGGAAAAACTGCAAAGTAATTAGACCAAAAACAGGTTCAGCCTCTGACATAATTGATATGTAATATATTTATGATGAGTGTCAAATACTGACTTAAACATGAATGATTGCATCATTTTTTAAAAAACATGAATTAATGCACCTTTTCCTGTTATGACTATAGAAACATTTCTTAACCAAACAAGGGATAAAGGAAATCATAATGAGTTAAATAGATCATTTTTACTATAGTACATGAAACTGAAAATCCTTTGCATGGACAAAAATCAGTGCAGTTAGGATATCAAGGGAAACTATTAGTGGGGAAAGAACAAATATTTTCTCATTAGGGACTAATAAATTAAAGGTAACCAGCACAAATATATAAAACCAAGAGTCAGTGGACAGGTGGTCAAAGAATATGAATAGTCTCAAGAATTCCAAACTAGTACCAAACATTAACAATTGTACCAAATTGGTATTAATGAGAAAAAATACAAATTAAAACCACTCTTGTGTTTTACTTTCCAGCAAACTGATAAAAGATGAGAAAAGGTAGAAAGAGCCAAGGTGGGAGGGACACACTAATTGACTATAGCCTGAGCTGTAAACTGATCAAACCATTCAGGAAAACAAAGTAACACTGCACTTACAAAGTGATTAAAATGTCCATACCTTTTGATTTAGAATTCCTCCTTAAGTCATTTTCCAATTGTGTTTAATTCTTCACGACCCTGTTTGAGGTTTTCTTGGCAAAGATACTGGAACGGTTTGCCATTTCCTTCTCCAGCTCATTTTACAGATGAGGAATCTGAGACAAACAGGGTGAAGTGACTTGCTCAGAGTCACTTAAATGTTACTCTGCCAGTAAATGTCTGAGGTCCTATTTGAACTCAGGAAGCTGAATCTTCCTGGCTTCAGATTTGGCACTCTATTCACTAGGGAAAGAAAGATGCCATATATTAAAAAATACTCATTGTAGCATCCATTTTAGCCAAGAACCAGAAACAAAGTAGGAGCCCATCCAGTGTGGAATGGTGAAACAAAAGTATGGCACATGGATATCAGATTATTTCTGTGTTTATGAACAAAACAGACACAAAAGACTCAAAGGAGATATGCAAAGTGTAAACAGTGTAAGTAAAAAGTGTAAACTAGGGGAACAATATGCTTTGGATTGTAACAATGTAAATGGAAAGAATGATGGTATAACAATTGAAACCGAATTCCCATGAGGTTGTAGTGCCTAAACTTTACCCCAAAGCAGAGATCTCCCTTCCTTGTAGAGGAGGGGGATTATAGATATAGAAGAGCACATAGGTCAGATTTTTCAATATGTGGGCTAGTTTTGCAAAGCTGTTTTCCTTCCCTTTTTTATTCCTTGTTAGAACAGATGGGAGCATGAGGTAATAAGAAAAAAAAATATCAATGAAATTTATTTTTTTAATGTGAAGAATGAGGGGTGGCTAGGTGGCGCAGTGAATAGAGCACCAGCCCTGAAGTCAGGAGGATCTGAGTTCAAATCTAGCTTTAAACACTTAACACTTACTAGCCTTGTGACCTTGGGCAACTCATTTAACCCCAATTGCCCTTCCAAAAAAAAATGAATAAAGAGAAACATTGGAAGACTTATACAAACTAATACATAATGAGGAAAACAAACTCATTAATTTTCTCTCCAAATCTGTCCTTGTGAAATTTTCTATTTCACTTGATCATTGAGTCATCCCTCACTCTCATGTCCCCTACAGTTGCCAAATCTCATTGTTTCTCCCTCCACATTTCTCCCATATGTAGCCTTCTCTTCTCACATAACTGCCACCCTAGTGCAGGCTGTCATCATTTCTTGACTGAATTATTGCAATAGAGTACTAATTGCTCTCTGTAAAGTCAGTCAAGAGCATTTTTTTCCTTTAGGAGGGGAGAGGGCAGGGCAGTTGGAGTTAAGTGACTTGCCCAAGGTCATACAGCTAGGAAGTGTTAAGGGTCTGAGGTCGGATTTGAACTCAGGTCCTCCTGACTTCAGGGCCAGTGCTCTATTCACTGCACCACCTAGCCATCTCCAAGAGCACTTCTTAAGATTTTACTGTATACCAGGCACTGTGCTAAATGCTAAGGATACAAAGAAAGACAAAAATGTAGTCCCAGCTGTCAAGGAGCTCACATTCTAATGGGGTAGGCAAAACACAATTATACTTACAAGAGATATAGTGTAGCTGGGAGGTAATCTGAGAGAGAAGGTACTAGCAGTGGTGGGAGGACTGGGAAAGGTCACTTGCATAGGGTGGAATTTGAGCTGAATCTTGAAGAAAGCCAATAAAGCAAAGAGGCAGAGTGAAGGAGAGCCTTCTAGGTATGGGGAACAGCCAATGAAAAGACGTGAAGCCAAGAGATAAAATGTCCTGTGTGAGGAAAAACAAAAAAGTCATTGTCTCTGGATTGTTGACTAAGTAAAGGGGTGTGAAGTATAAGACCTGAAAAGGAAAGAGGGGGTCTGGTTGTGAAGGTTTTTAAAGACCAGACAGAGGATCTTTATATTTGATCGTGGCTGTAATAGGGAGTCACTGGAATTTATTGAGTAGGGGATGAGATGGTCAGACTTGTGCTTTAGGATGAGCACTTGGGCAGGGGAGTGCTGGCTAGACTGGAGTGGGTAGAGACCAACTCTGAAGGCTGCTGGCAAGTCCAGGTAATGAGGGTCTGCATCAGAGTGGTGACTGTGTGAATAGGCAAGAGACTTAAATGAGAGATACCGTGCAGGTAGAAATGAGAAGATATGGCAACAGATTGGTTGTGAGGAAGGGGGAAGATGAGAAAAAAATGAGAAGTCAAGGGCAAAACCAAAGTTGCAGGTCTGACTAGAAAAATGGTAGTTCCCTTAAGAGTAATAAGGAAATTGGGAAGAGAGGAGAGATTAGGGGAAAAGAGAATGAATTCTGTTTTGGACATGTTCAGTTTAAGATGTCTAATTGGTGGTGAATGATATGAGACTGGAGGTTAGAAGAGATGTAGGGGCTGGACAAATCTGAGAATCATCTGCCTAGAAATAATAATTTTCCATGGGAACAGTTGAGACCACCAAGTTAATTAGTGTAGAAGGAAAAGAGAAGGTAGCCCAGTACAGTACCTCTGGGAGGTATCTGAGATTGGTGAGTGTGGAATAGAGGAAGATCCAACAAATGAGACTGAATGGTCAGACAAGGTAGGAGGAGAAACAGGAGAAAGCAGTATCTTGGCCCCATGTCTTTCCCCTCTCCAATCCATCCTCTCCAAAATGTCAAAATGATATTCCTAAGGCATAAATCTGACCAGGTTCTCCCCCTTCTGAAACTCCAATGGTTACCTTTTATTTAAGCTCCTGATTGACTTGTAAAGCTTCATAGCCTGACTCCCAACCTACTTTTCCAGGCATCTTCTACATTATTTTCCTTCCTACACTCTATTCTAGTCAGAGTACTTAGCTTTTTCCCTATTCCTCACACACACTATTCCATCTCTGATTTCTGTACCTAGGCTGTATCCCAAGTCTAAGTCTGGAATGGATTTTATTCTCCTCTCCCCTTCTGAGAAGTCCTTATTTCCTTCAAAATTCAGATCAAAGCATTCTGCATGAAGGCTTTCTTGATTCCTCCTCCCACTCTAGTGGCTTATCTTTTCTCACCCCTAAGTTACTTCATGTTTATTTTGTGTATGTTTGCATGTACCAGACTAAGTGTCTCCCTCAATAGAATTTAAGCTCTTTGAGGCTTTGTTTTGATCTTTTGTCATCCCAGTGCCTACCACATCATAGTCAGTAAATGCCTATTGGTTGATTGATGTAGGAAAATAATAAATGCAACTGCTACCAAAATGTAAGTGGAAAGAACCATTAAAAAAAATCAAGTGCTGTGTAATTGTACTGATCAAATTTGACCCTGGAGAAGAGTTGACTCTGCTCCTTTCATTCTGTCCTTCTTCTTGTTCATCTGACTTCAAATACTTACTAGCAATGTGAACCTGGGAGAGTCACTTAACCTTTCTCAGCCTCAGTTTCCTTATCTATAGAATGGGGATAATACTAGCACTGTCTCACAGAGTTGCTATGAGAAATGAGATCCCATGCAAAGCTTTGCAAACCTTAAAGAGTATATAAATGTTGTTTAGTCATTCACTTATGTCTGGCTCTTTTTGACCCCATGGACCATAAGCATACCAGGCCTTTCTTTTCTCTACTATCTCTCAAAGTCTATCCAAATTCATGTTCATTGTTTCCATGACACTGTCCATCTCATTTTCTGCTGTCCCCTCCTCCTTTTGCCTTTCCCAAATCAGATTCTTTTCCAATGAGTCCTATCTTCTCATTATGTGGCCAGAATATTTAAGGTTCAACTTCAGTTGAATAGTCTGAATTGATTCTTAAGTATTAAGTATTAAGATTTGATCTCTGTTGTCCAAGGAAATCTTAAAAGTCTTCTCCAACACACAGTTTGAAAGTATCAGTTCTGCAGCACTCAGATTTCCTTATAGTTCATCCCTCACAGCCATACATTGGTATTGGAAAAACCACAGCTTTGACTATACAGACCTTTGTCAGCAAGATTTTTAGTATGCTGTCCAGATTTGTCATAGCTTTCCTTCCAAAGAGCAACCATCTTTTAATTTCATGATTTCAGTCACCTTCTGCAGTGATCTTCGAGCCCATGAATATGAAATCTGATACTGTTTCCTCTTTTTTCTCCTTTTTCTAATTGTCAGGAAATGATGCAACAAGATCTTAGTTTTGTGTGTGTGTTAAGTTTCAAGCCAGCTTTTATATTCTCCTCTTTTGCCCTCATCAAGAGGCTTCATAATTCTTTATTTTTTGCCATCAGAGTGGTATCATCTGCATGTCTGAAATTGTTGATATTTCTCCTGGCAACCTTAATTCTAGCTTTCAATTCATCCAGCCTGGCATTTCACATTATGTACTCTCCATATAAGTTAAATAAGGTAACAATAGATAGACTTGTTGTACCCCTTTTCTAATCTTAAATCAATCATGTTCAGTTCCAAATGTTGCTCCTTGACCTGCACACAGGTTCCTCAGGAGACAAGATGATCTGGTACTCCCATATTTTTGAGAACCTGCCACATTTAGTTTGGGTTCACACACAGCCTGAGGCTTTAGGGTAGTCACTGAAGCAGAGGAAGATGTTTTTCTGGAACTCCTTTGCATTCTCCATGATCCAATGAATATTGACAATTTGGTCTCTAGTTCCTCTGCCTCTTCAAAAACCAGCCTGCTCTTTTGGTAATTCTCAGTTCACTGAAGCGAGCTGAATGTTAAGCATAACTTTGCTGGTGTGTGAAATGAGCTCAGTTGTTGGTAATTTGAATATTCTTTTGCATTTCCCTTCTTTAGGATTGGGAACATAAACTGATCTTTTCCAATCCAGTGGCCATTGTTGAGTTTTCCAAATCTGCTGGAATATTGAGTGCAGAAATTTAACACCTGTAGTTGTCCTCCACTCTTCCTCAGTAGGGTGTTGGACACCTTGTGACCTGAAGGGCTCATCTTCTGATGTCTTCTCCTTAGTCATTTTAATGCTGTCTGTGAAGTTTTCTTGGCAGAGATATTGGAGTAGTTTGCCATTTTCTTCTCTAGTGGATCACCTTTTGTCAGAACTTTTCTGCTCTGACCTGTCTGTCTTGGGTTACCTTGCACAGCATAGCTCATAGTTTCACTGACATGTAAGCCCCACCACCACAGCAAAGCAATGATCCAGGAGGGGACTATATAAATGCTAAGTATTATTATTACAAAGGTGGGGTAATGCATGTGAAATATCCTATATATTCTCAGACATGGTTAATACATTGGTCGGTTCTGCTGAAGCCTTTAAAAAATGTTTATGCTTTTGTTTTTGAAATCTTTGTTAAAAGGGAAACCTCAGTGAGGGGAAGATTAGAGTCTCTTGATAGATTATACCCAACAATTTACACTCATATAAGTCCTTCTTGAATATAATGGTGTACATGTTAGGTATAAAGGACTAAGCTGGCTATTAAGCACTTTGGGTAAATCTTAACTCATATATCCAAATAATTCCTAATACATTATTTTATCAAATAACTATGTTATACAAGGAATGTAATATTAGTAGCTTCTAGCCAGGGCAGCATGAAGTTGTGGATAGACAGCTGGCCTTGGAGCCAGGAACACCTGGGCTGAAGTCTGACCTCTGACACATCCTGGCTATGTATCTCTGGGTAAGTCGCTTAATCTCTGAGTACCCCCAGGCAAGTCTCTATAGCTATGAATTACAGGAAAAAGAGATGAATGAATCTAATACTCATGAAAGGGAAGTCTAAATCTAGGAAAGTGAGGACAGAAGAGATAGCTTCAGGTTTTAAGAAATGCTTAACAAATTTTCTGTCACTCAAGTTCAGTTCGTAGGATAACAGATTCAAAGCTGGAAGGTAGAACTGAGACCCAGAGTAGAAAGTGACTTGCCTAAAGTCACACCAATAATAAAAATAACTGAGATGGGACTTGAACCCAGAATCTCAGACTCCAAATCCAGCATACTCTGAATCTTACATTGCTATTGTCCAAATCATTTGCCTTAGTTAGCACCTGTATATGTTTTTGAGGATGAAGTAAAGCAGCAACTTAAAAAAATTATTAAAATAACTCCAAGAACAAAGGATCCAGCAGTAAAGGGATGTTTCCTGGGATCTAATAGAGCCATTCCTGTGAAATGCATTGAGCCTGCTATTCACTGAGAAATCCTATACAAAGTGAGAGATGGAAATCTAAGCCCTCAGAGACAGGTCACTCCTGAGCCCAGTCCACGTCATCCTTGAAGGAGAGAGATGGATATCACAGCAAGTGGCCCTTAACTCCCCTGCAAGGACAAAAGTCCTGCCTTTGTTCTTCAGTTTTAAATTCTTTTCTAAACTGTGATGTAGATAGACATTATTCACATTCCTACTTTCCTGATGCAGGAATATATGGGCTGCTTTTTGTTTTAATATTATTCTGCTCCTGTCTTGCTTTCTAGTCTTTGCAAACATTGTCTTGTCTCTTGTCCTAAAGTCCCTTATTCACAATTCAATTACAACTGGTTGTTTAACAGATTTCAAAATTTATCCAATTTTAAAGATCACATTAGGGTGTTGGAATATTTCTGGAACACAAAGTTTAATGAATATTGAAGAAGCTTCAGTAGCTCCCTATTGCCTCTGCGGGCAAAATAGAAATTCCTTGTTTGTCACCAAAGTCCCTCACAATTTGACCACAACCTAGATTTTTAGATTTATTTTATATAACTCCTCATCATAAATGCTTCATTACAGAGAATCTTCCATCTCCAGCTTCTGGGCCTTGACCCAGGCCGTTCCCCAGGTCTGGAATACCCCTCCTCCACATCTCCCTCTCTTGTAGTTCCTAGTGCCATTGACCTTCATCTGAGATGACACCCCCTGATCCCTTCCTGATCCTGATCCTGATCCTGAAATGCTACCTTCCTGATCCCTTCAATTTTTAGTGCTTACCCCAGACCAATTTATTTTGTATATGTTTTATACTGATTTACTAGTACATATTTTCCCCCAGTTAAACTGTAAGCTTCTTTTAAAAAATAATTTATTTAATTCCATGTATAGAGAATTTTCAGCATTAATTTTTAATTTTTTTATTAATTTATTTTAATCTTAAATACAAAATAAGAAAAGAAAACAAAGTATTGCCATGTACACTGGAGAATGAGAGAGGATTCAAAATATACAGCAATAAATTTTCATTTCAAGAAAGCCCATGTAATAAATAGTTACATGTTTTCAGAGCTGTTTTTTCCTTGCTTCCTTGTAAGTTTTCTTTTGTTCTCTTTTTTACTTTTTTACTTTGTTCTAATTTTTCCCCTTCTTCCCTCTGCCCCCACCCACGAAGGCTACAATTAAGCATACATACACACACATACACACATGCACACACATGTTGTGTGTATATTCTATGTGTACACACATATGCATATATAGCAACATTTGTCTTTTGAGAGATTTTGAGTTCTAAATTTTCTCCCTCTCCCCCAGCAAGATGGCAGACATCTGATATAGGTTATACATGTGTAATAATAGAAAACATTTCCACATTAGTAACGTTGTGAAAGAAAAAACAGAACAAAAGGGGAAAAAACCATTAAAAAAGTGAAAATAGGGTGCTTCAATCTGCATTCAGCCTCCATAGTTCTTTCTCTGGATGTGATTAGCCTTGTCCATCATGAGTCTTTTGGAGTTGTCTTGGGTCCTAGTATTTGTGAGAAGAGCTAAATCTGTCACAGTTGGTCACTGCGTAGTGTTACTGTTATTGTTCCAGTGTTCTGGTTCTGCTCGCTTCACTCAGCGTCAGTGTAAGCTTCTTGACAGTGGCAACTTTTTCCATTTTCTATCTTTCTGTCACGGGTACAAAATAACGTCTGGCACATTATAGATACTTAATATGTGCTTGGTGAATTGAATGGAATGACTGGTTTAGGCATCAGAGCTAACTTGACTAGGACTTCAGGGTTTAAAGATGCTTTGTAGCAGCGCAACAACTAGAAAATAAGAGTCAGGGAAGGCCATTAGGTATAGCAGCCATATGACTCAGTTTTCTGGGAGTCTCTGTTTATCTGTGTTTGTGTTCTATCCCCCTACAAGACTGTAAGTTCTCTAAAAGCAGAATCTATACTTTATCTACATTTTATATATTTCCCGGCACCTAGTGTGGTATTGAATTAATTAATTTCAAGAAGAATTTTTTAACAAGATTTTGAAAAGAAAATTCTTTGGCAAGCCATGTTTCCCAATTTTTGGTTCAGAAAAATATGGTCTTTATAGTATAAGTGAAATAAGGAAGGAAGTAGAAAAGATTCTAATAGTAGAGATTACCAGTTCTTCACCTATTGACTTTCTTCAGAAACAGAACAATTTATTTCTGAATGGATTGCAGAGAATGAAATTTTGCAAGCAAACCTGATGTGCAGTCTTTGCTCAGAACTGACACATTGTTAGATATGTTAGGAACTGGCAAAATGGTCTTAATGTAGCAGTGTTCAGCAAATGGCCTTAGATTAAAAATTCAAGTCTCCCCACCCCCCCCCATTTTTTTCAATACCAGAGGGGATGTGTAAGTTTAATCACATTTGTGAAAGGCAAACATAGGGTACAAAACATTCAAAATAAACTGTGTATTTAGTTTCAAGAGAAAATATATCCTAGAATAGGAAAATGTGGCTGATGCAAAAGAAACTAGAAGTTTAGGTATGGTAAGATATCATCTTGAGTGCTCTGAGACTTTGAAAACCTAGGCCAGTGATGCTCAATTTTACTTAGTGGTTGTGAGTTTTTAGATGAGTTTTATTTAGGTCAATGGAGTGTTTGAGGTGGGAAGAGCTAAGGGGAAATGAAGGGTAATTTCAGCCTGTGACATTTAGTCACTATGTTTGTTGTCTTCCCTCCCACAGCACAGAAGTAGGTCTTGAAGCCAAGGGCTGATAAGGACAGTAATGATGGAGGTGTGAAATCACGAGTGTATTTGCCCTCTCCTTGGTAATTTCAATTTATAAATGATTGGATTGAATCTCTCTATAATGAAGAAAGTTTCAAAAAATCAATAGTCTAGTGCCTGAGGCAGTGGTCATTTGGGTGTAGTTGAGCCTTACCTACTAATTGGCTTAATTCCTGTGAGATTATTCCTGCTAATTAATAATTCCTGTCTGTACTACCAGTGTGAGTAGGCCTACTCCAGTGCTGCTTCCCTTCCCTGAAGCCCCCCTGAAGGTGTTTCCCCCACGCTGCCAAGCCCATCTGCTCAAGGTCTTCAGTAACTGTTCTACATAAGTTTAACCAGAAACCATATTTCTTTCTTTTTTTTTCCTTTTTGGAGGGCAATTGGGGTTAAGTGACTTGCCCAAAGCCACACAGCTATTAAGTGTGTCAAGTGCCTGAGACCAAATTTGAACTCAGGTCCTCCTGACTCCAGGGTTGGTGCTCTACTCACTCCACCACCTAGCCACCCTGGGAAGCCATATTTCTTATTGAAAGGAGAGCTACCAATGGTGAAATATCTAGTAGTATCTTAGCAAATGAAAGGATGGGAAAGTAGACTGACCATTGTTGTTGGCAAGTGAGGCAGTACCAAGAAGGAAGACCAGGGTCTAGCAGTTTAGAAGGGGACCTGAGCCCCAGTTCCCGACTATGTTTCATATATGTTTGTCTTTCTAGGCAATGTTGTTTGTCATTTGTTTCCAACATCCATTTAAAAATCAGTGAATTTCAAAGAAAATGATACAAAAATACTGTCAGTTATGAATCAATAGACTCTAAACACAAAGGAACTATTATAGATTAAGAATATACTATAAAAATTTAATATAGTTCTACATACATACACAAACGTATACACATGACTATTTACACACACATATACTTCATGTTCAATGCTGCCGTAATTCTGAATAATGTTTTTCAAACTTGTCTTATATACCAAGCGTCTCCAGTTATCTCTGAGTCTATGCAGACATTCACTTTTGCACTTTGATAAGATAATCATATGGTCTCATCTTATTGCATAGTCACAGTTTTCCTGAATTGGTCACTTTTAAGACTCTTTTGGAGACCAGGAAAGATGGCAGAGAAGGGAGAAACAATCTGCCTCAGTTCTTTCCTACCACAACTACAGCAAGAATCAAGGAAGAGCACCAGACTGAATTGTAATTGGGATATACAAGGAGAAAGCACAGAGATTCCCAGTCTATGTACATGGGCCTTCCAGCACAGGGACTGGTCTGGGGTTTGCAGGGCTATGTATGAGAACAAGAATGGCAAGAGTCGCCCATTAGCTGTCTCTCTGACTCCCAAGCTGGGTCTGGGTCATGGAAGAACCCAGATATGTACAAAGGCAAGGAAGAGTTGTGGCTTCAGCATGGACCAGGCCTACAGCTGTGTAATCAGCAAGGAGCAAGAACAGAAATCACAGAAGGTAGGTGGCTCTGGACCTGAATTTGAATAGTTGATTCAGCTGAGTAACCAGGGCAAGAAACTCACACCAAGGGTGATACTGAAGTTTTGTCCCTCGGAACTTGCAGAGTATTTGAGCTAGCTGAAAGGAGCTGGGGCAAGCAGCAGTCTAATGGAGCTCCAGACAAGGGAAATTTTGCAATTATGTTGCCCAGACTCAGACTGAGGTTGGGAGCTCGCAGAACTCAGATTAGGAGATCAATGCTTAGACTTCACTCCAGATCAAACAATTGAGGGCATGTTGAAAGTATTTGTAACCCTTAGCCTGAGCTTGTTTTAATATCCAGAGAAATCAGCATTAGGACTCCAGAGAATACAGATGAGGAGGGGGGGGGGGAAACCTCAAACACTGAAGGCATTGAGAAGGAAAAAAAGAAAGGGTAATAATGGGGAGTTGAGGCAGATTGCAACAGTACAGAAAACTAATTCTGTGCACACTCTTCACTTCTCCTCTTTGTTAAAGAAGAGGGAAAGGGGTAAAGAGGGGGGAAAGAAGGAATGTAGGAAGCTAGGAAGAACAGAAATACATAATTATTAATCATGAATGTAAATGGAAAAACCTACTCATAAAATGGAAGAGTCATCAGCCACACAAATGCTGCTTGCTTCTGAACTTGCTCCTTGCTTGATACACAGCCTAATACCACCCTGAGACAATAGTCTTCTCCTCAGTTGACTTGGATCTGTGACCTGGAAATAGGTAATGAGCAATACAGCTGCCATTTGCCATCTACTTCTAAACTCTACACAAGTTTAGGTGCTTCTCTGTTGGATTTGAGGCTTTTTTCTGCCCTAGTTCACAGCCTCTCCCTTTACTTTCCATGTGACTATACCTGGTTATACCCTGTCCCCAGGGTCCAGAGACCTCGTCTATCTGTGCTGACCTGGGCTGGAAAAATGACTTACTGTGATTTTTTTCTTGAATTTCCCCAATTAGGATTTAGTCTGGAGCCTTTTCTAGACCTATTTGGATAGATATTGAGGTGGAACTCAACTATTCTTCCTGCTACTCCACTACTTTGACTTGACTAATTTGATATTTTAAAAGGAAAAGGAAGATCAAATTACTAGTATATAGAACGAAAAAAAGAAAATTCACACCAAATGAAGAAGAAATTATTAAATACTCCTATGCCAATAAAATCCAACAATTTAAATGAAGTGAATGAAAATTTACAAAAATATAAAGTACCCAATAGAGAGTTTATATCTCAAAGGGGGGAAAAATTAAATAGGCTCTAAAGTGATTTTTCTTTTTTTTTTCTGAGGGTGATTGGGGTTAAGTGACTTGTCCAAAGTCACATGACTAGTAAGTGTGTCCAGTGTCTGAGGCCGGATTTGAACTCCTGACTCCAGGGCCAGTGCTCTATTCACTGCACCACCTAGCCACCCCTTTAAAGTGATTTTTCAAAAAACAAAATAACAGTACCAGATGAATTTACAAGCGGATTGTATCAAACATTAAAAGAAAATTAACTCCATGATTATATAAGCTTCCTTAGAATAGGAACTGAAGATTTCCTACCGTATTTGTTCTATGACATAAATATGATCTCAGTCCAAAACAGAGAAGGAAAACTATGAACCAACATCTTTAATGAATATCAATGTGAATTTTTAGATAAAGTGTAAGCAAAGACTCTACAGCAACATATCAGAAATATTGTACACTATGAGCAAGTTGGATAGTTACTATGATTGGGGGGTTAGTTCAATATTAGGACATTTATAACCATAGTAGATACCAATAATAATCATATATCAGCAGATACAGGAAACTTTTGACAAAATGTCATGCACGTATCTGTTAAAAATACTAAAAAAAAAAAATCATAGAAATAACCAGGTCTTCCTATAATATGTTAAGTAATAGCTATGTAAAACCCAAAGCCAGCATTATGTGAAGTGGGGACAAACTAGAGGTCTTTCTAATAAGATCAGGAGTAAGGCAAGAATGTCCATTATCATCACTATTTTATATAGTGAGAAAAATGCCACCTCTAACATAAGAAAAGAAATAGAAATCAAGCTAATAAGTATAGCCAAAGAAGAAGCAATGATTGTTTTTAAACATGATATAATGGACTCTAGAGAGTCAACTAAAATTAATTTAAACAATAACCAAAAAAGTGTTAAAGCATAAAACAAATTCACATAAGTCAGCAACATTTTGCTATGATACCAACAAAACCTACCAGGAATAGAAAGAGAAACTTTGATTATAAATGACTATAAAAGATATAGAACATTTGGGAGTCTATCCATAGAGACATACACAAAAAGTGCATGAATATAGCTATAAAATATAGAACTAGACTTAAATAATTGGAGAAATATTAATTGCTCATTGGTAGGCTGAGCCAACATTAAAAAAAAAGACTATTTTCATTATTTGGTATCATGCCAATTAAACCACCAAAAAATTACTTTAAAAGGCTAGAAAGAATAATAACAAAATTCATCTGGAGGATTAAAAGGTCAGTAATCTCAAGGTAGATAGTGGGGAAAATAGGAACAAAGATCTGGAATTACCAGATCTCAAACTAAATTACAAAGCATTAATCAATACAATTATTTCATACTTTAAAAATAGAGAAATTAAGTGGAATCCACACACATATACATATACTGACTTATATCTATATATACATACATAATACACACACACACATGCCAATGAACCTATTTGATATATCCTAAAACCCTAGCTGGTTTTAGGCTTGGGTTAAGGACTTATTATTTGGTCAAAAAACACAAACCTCCTGTGAAAACTGGAAAGCCAGAAATTGGGTTTAGATCAACACTTCAAATAGTGAGGTAAGCTCCAAATTGATAATAACAAAAACCACAGCAATAGCTGGCATTTTAATGGTGTTTTTAAGATTTATAAAGCACTTTACAAAAATCATCTCGTTTTTAATTCTCATAAAAGCCTGCAGAGGTAGGTGGTGTTATTGTTCCCATTTTACAGATAAGGAAAATGAGGCAAACAGAACATAATGGTGCCAGAATTGTGATAGGAAGAAGGAAAATCCAAAATCTTCCAGAAACTTCAAACCTCACAATTTCTTCTTCTAGCCAAAGGGTGGGGAGAAGGGGAAAGGAGACCTCCGGCCAAAACTAAGACCTCTCTTTCCTACTCTGTTAGATTGTTTTCAGAGTGTTTCCTAGAAAGCCACACTTGCTCCAACCTCTTTTCACAGCAGAACTCCTCAATTCCAACCAATTCTATGCTTTTATACAGAATTCAGAGTGTGATGAAATCCTTCATGCCAGTGGAACAGACTTCATATCTAGCACTGTTTAACGTAATAAATTTGCTTTCAAAGACTTTTCAAAGAGTGAGATTGATGAATTAATCCTATCTTTTTAAGTATCAACAATCATTTTAAAACATGTTCCAAACCACCAATAATTAGAGAAATATAAATTAAAACATAAACCATATACCATAGATTCTGCCAGATACCAAATCAGATTGACAAAGATGACAAAAAGGGAAATGACCAATGTTTGGAGGGCAACGTACTATGAGGAAATAGACACATTGATGTGCTGTTGGTGGAGTTGTGAATTAATATAGCCATTCTGGAAAACATTTGGGAAATATGCTCCTAAAATCACTAAACTGTCCATACAATCTTACTCAGCAATACCTCTACTGGGTCTGTACCCCATGTAGATCAAAGAAAGAGGAAAAGAACCCCCGTGTTCAAAAATATTTGTAGCAGCTCTCTTTGGAGTGGTTAATTTAAATATAATTATATAATTATATTTATATAATTCATAAATATGTGAATTAATAGAGTATTATTGCATTGTAAGAAATGGTGAAAGGGACAGTTTCAGAGAAACATGAACTGATGAAAATAAAGTGAGTATGAAGTGATGCAGAGAAAAGTGAGCAGAACAAGAAGAATAATTTACATAATAACATTGTAGACAAACAATCTTAAAAGGCTTAGGATTTCTAATCAATTCAGTGACTAGTCATGATTCCAGAGGACTGATTATGAAGCTTGCCACCTACCAATTCAAACTCAAGATACAAAATGATGTATTTTTTGACATGGCCCATGTAAGAATTTGTGTTGCCTGACTGCATATTTCTTTGCAAAGATTTTATTTTTCTTCTTTTTTCAATTTGGAAAGGGGAAAGTGGGAGAGGGAAGAAATAAATGCTTGTTAATTGATAATAATATAAGTATTAAATGGATGCTTTTATTAATAAAGTTAAAATTTGGAGCACACTTTTATTTTGATAAACTATATCCTTAAATTTGGTATTCTTTAATTTAAAAAGGCTGATTGGCATAAGTACGCATTTCCCCCAAACCAATTTATTTTTTAAAATATTTCTCATTGTACTTTTTCTTCAATTAAATAAGATATCATGCCAAAATTACTTTTAAAAAATGAAAAGTTAACATACGAGAGC
Organism: Pseudocheirus occidentalis; assembly: GCA_028646575.1. Taxonomy (NCBI): domain Eukaryota; kingdom Metazoa; phylum Chordata; class Mammalia; order Diprotodontia; family Pseudocheiridae; genus Pseudocheirus; species Pseudocheirus occidentalis. Next base: position 134,245,959 of record CM053597.1, read on the forward strand.
AGTGGTTCTCAACCTTCCTAATGCTGTGACCCTTTAATACAATTTCTCATGTTGTGGTGACCCCCAACCATACAATTATTTTTGTTGCTACTTCATAACTGTAATTTTGCTACTGTTATGAATTATAATGTAAATATCTGATATGCAGGATGTATTTTCATTGTTACAAATTGAACATAACCCACAGGTTGAGAACCACTGTTCTAGAGAAAAACAAAAAGGTTACATTTTGCAACTTTGCAGTTAATATTAAATATGTTACACTATGAGTTTTACAATTTATTAAGTTGCAATTTTGTATGGTTACATTTTACTAACTAGCATTTACTGCAGTGTGAATTGTTATGATGTAAGTGATTTTAATTTAACCTTTTAAAAATGTTTTTTATGTAGCTGTTATAAAGCTCTGGATGTCTTCATCCCAATTCCTACTCTTACAGATGAGTTAGGTCCCCAAGCAAGTCTATGTTTCCCTGTGAGGCTACCCCCACAAGGAAGGAGAGAATATTTCTCTAATGGTACGGGTTAAGGCTCCCATTCTGGTATGTTCTCCCTATATTGGTTACCAAGGATTAGTGTCCCAATTTACATCAGTTTTTTTTAAATTTACTGTGAAGATATAACAAAAACAGAACTTGCCAAGCATTTCTCATCAAACAAGCCCAGAGCACGGGAGGAGGTCATATAGTACAATCTATTCCCTCAGTCCCCAAGGAGAGCAAACTCATGCTTAGAGCATTTATTCTAGAGGGGTTTTCTCCATCAAGTTTGCTTCCCCGTGTAATGGTGGGTAAGTCTTTGCTGCTGTTGGGCTGGATAGAGCATAGCCCTATTCAGGCCCTAGACTGCCACCTCACTCAGGCTGGACTTCCTGGAAATTCTGGCATGGATTCCAGGTCCCAGACTTCTGACACTGTAGTTACTGTAACTTTGCAAAGCTCTCAGGGCCATAGCCTTCTCTGGTCCTCCACTCATTAGCTTGTAAGCTCCTTGAGGGCAGGATCTTTTGCCTCCTTTTTGTATCCCCAGCACTTAATACAGTTCCTGGCATGTGATCAATGCTTTAATAAATATTTTTGATTGATTGAAAGAACAAAGAAGCAAAGAACAGAAGCGCATATTTATGGGCCATGTGTCATCCTTGATGGGGAGAGCCTATGGCCTCTCCTTTTTAAGACAGAGACTTATAAAATGTCTCTCTCCAACAGCTATCAGAAAGGAAAGAGAGAATGATTTGTCTTTGGCCAGTGCCTTTTGAACCCATCCCCAGTTCTGGCTTAGCAGTTAGTTTCTTCTCCTCATGGTTATAAAAGTAGACATAGTTATAGAATATCTGAGAATGTTCCAAATCTAGGAGCAAAGTTCTTGAATCATGCTAGTCTGGTACCAGCCTCTTCCACCTGGCCTAACAGCAGCAGAGCACAGTAAATATTCTCTAGGTGTGGAACTCCATTGGTCATACCTTCATTAAGGGTATCTTCAATGCTGCTTCTTATGTGGGTGGGAAAATAGATATATAAGTTGGTAGTTTTTTTGTATGTTTTCTCATTTGTCATTTTGCAGAACTGACAAGGTTCAAGATCTCTTCCATGCCCTTGGTGTCTTCTCCTTAAAGAGCTATACATCAGTGCTGTAAACCACCACCATCACCATCATATCTCTTGAGCAGATACTTCAGTATCCTCATGATTATGTTGCCTTCAGCACAGGTCTCCTGTATGTGCACTTGGTCTAATCCACCTGCTTTCATCATCTTTCTGCCCATTTCTACATCCTTGATGAGCACACTTAGCACTATGATGTTTAAGTCTAAGTGTGGTTGCCCCTTTGTCCTTGACAGCAAAATAACATAAATCCATTTAATGGAAGTAAGCTGGAGATATGCAGATATTATGACTCCAAAAGGCTTTGCTATTCTGGGAAAGCACTTTTTAAGTGTGTCCCCAGAAAATTCACCCAAAGGAATGAGGTGTTTTTCCTAGGACCTTTGGCAAGTGAAGGAAGTGATGCCAGGTCCCAGAACATGCTGTGCCCCCATCCTCTTGTTCTCTGGTATTTTCACCCTTCAGTCAACAAGTGATTATTAAGCACCTACTATGGACCTATATACTGGATATAAAAAAGCAAACAGCGCTTGTTTCAAGATTACATTTGAACAGTGGAGACAACATGGGTGGGTGGATGGATGGATGGATGGATTGCTGGCTAGAAAGATGAAGGAATAATAGACAGATGTGTGTATGTATATATATATATCTATATACATACATACATACATACATACATATATTCCTGTAGGCTACATACAGGGTTCAATTAATGCATCATAGTCAGGGAAGGATAGAACTAGAAGTTAGGAGATTAGGAATGACTTCATGTAGAAGGTGGCACTTGAGCTGAATTTTAACCTGGGATTTCCAGAGGCAGAGATGAGAAGGTATGCATTCCAGGCACTGGGAACAATCAGTGCAAAGACACAGAGATAGGTTTGTCTAACTCTCATAGTTAGTGAAAGAAACAAGAAACTTTGCCCAACTCATTTTATCAATGAATTTTTAAGCTAATGACATGCCTCATTTGTTTCTACATGTATTTACCTTTCTAAGGGAAAGGCAGAGAATGCTATTTAACTTAAGGGAGTTATAGGTTGGAAGTCATAACCTACCTAATTCCTCAATTAAGCCATCAATTAAAGCTTTGTCTGAGCCACCTGCTATGCCTGGGCCTTGTGCCATATGACAAGTGCCAACTCTGGCAAACTCATCCCTGTAACACCCAAATCTGCAGACAAGTTTGTTTCCAATAAATCTGTAGTCACTGCTCACCTACCCTTTCTTTCCTCTGGTTTCTCTCAAAGTATTTTTAAAAGCACACCTTAAGACAGACTCTTCTCACTTACCTAGAGTATCCCTCAGGCTATTCTTGAGTTCAGAAATCAGCAGCCACAGCTGGTGAAATGTGACCTATCAACATCAAAGAAAATGTTATGAAATTGTGTCTGAATGATGTAAGGTTTAGCACAGTCAGACCTCCTGCCACCTTCTCCAAAAGCCTTCAGATACTACTGTCCTTAGGTATAGTCAGGAGAAGGAAAAAGAAGTGGAAAAGATTTTTATCATGCATAGAGTGCCACCAACAATTGCTTCTAATGTCATAATTTGCTTTCTTCTATGTTCTAACAAATTCAACAAATATTTAGTAAGCATTGAAGTTGTTGTGTAAGGCACTTTACCTGAATGTCTGTAGGTGGGAATCACTACCCTGGCTGAGAAGATGAATCATCCTTCCCTTCTCCCCAACCCTCATGACTTCTAATTGAGGTAATGTAGCCAATAGCATGTAGGATGCTTACTTCATCTTTGCTTTGAGGGGCAGAATGAGGAGAGGGGGGTTTTGACATCTAATTGTATGGATACTATTACAGATAATGATACTGTTCTCAGCCAGGGCATCCAAGCAAGTGGTTATTACACACAAAGTAACAGTCGAGGTATTAGTTGATAGAATGGTGGAGAAAGCAAGAGAGAATTGGAGAACTAGAGGGTACAGTACAGTACCTAGGAATAAGCAGATGGGCAGGAAGCAGACTGAAAAGGAATTATCAGGGAACTCCTACCAATCAAGGAGCCAAGCTATTCACTCAAAGCAGAATTGGATGGGTCCATCTACTTCATTCCAGGCAGTGGGCCCTTGTCCTGAAACAGTAGAGGCCCAAAGGAAAAGCTGCAGTCCTCAGGTTGCCAGTAGCAGTAGATCTTTCCATTCATTCAGGAATACCCATACCACTATCCCACAAGTACATGAAGCATTCATGAGAAGAGAACACACAAACACAAATGGAAAAGGTATACATGTAGGGAGGACATGGAGCCAAGACATATGCATGACAGGAGACACCACGTATCTCCAACACTGCAGGTGTCTTCTAGCTAACGTCACACTGCTCCCAATGATGCTGGTTTTGTACCATTTGCTCAACAGGCCTGCCCCCCCATTGGTCTAATTGTTTCTCTACCAGATGTTGCTCCTGTGGATGGCTGCCAGATGCTGCTGAGCCTGGATGGGCAGTCTCTGCTGCACATCTCTTGGTTGCACATTGCTCCACCAGCTCCAGTTCCTGGCTTCGATAAATTCATCTCACATTCTCTATCCCCCAGCACTTTTAACAAAGGCAAAAATCCCTTACTCTAGACCAGAAGAAAAGCTTCTCCTTTCTTGAAGGGAACATAACCAATAGCTAAGTGGCTACTGAAACCTTTGATCTTACTGACAGTAGATTCTCAGTCCCAGATGCCAAGTTCTTTAGAAGGAAGAACAGGGTTATATAAAAAACTAATGCCCTTGGGCTTAGTTTCCTGGTATGGAATTTGAAGCCCTCTGTCATAGATTTTATTGTAGCTTATGGTGAGCATTCTATAAATGTGACAATTGTCATCTCTGAAGGCTAAAGTATAAAGTAATGGTTATTTGCCCCCAATTACCCAAATGTATCAATCTAATCTTCTAATTCTCCTAAATCTTCTGAACCTAGTCTTCCATTTTCCATACAGAGAAAAGGTATAGACATAAGCTTGAGCAAGTGGGAAAAAGTTGGGGGAACAGTCCTGGCAGGACAAGATCATTGTCTTTGTCTCCTGATGTCTTCATATTCAGATAGTATCCAACAGTGTCTGAAAGGGCCTTTGTCCCATACTGCTATATCCTCATGGTCTATTATGACTTATATCCTCTGTTGGCCTTAGCCAATTCAGACCCCTGCTTTGTGCACAGTAGCAGCTGCTAGAACCCTGTCAACATCTGGGGACACTGGGAATCTCCTGGCATACAACCATATAGATTAGTTAATTCCTGCCCACTGTTTTCTGGTCTTGCCAAATGAATACCAGATATTTCTTACCTCCAATAGAACGCCTTGGATTTTTACTGACTCTGGCCTCAGAGAGTCTGAATTCAGATCCCCCTTTTGAAATGCTTACTAGCCATGGGACCTCAGGGAAGTCATGTAATTTCCCTGGGCTTCAGTTTCTCTATCTGCAAAATAAGGAGTTGGCATTGACATAATTTCTTCATGATCTAAATGTTAAAAGCCAGGACATGAAGTATCAGAGGGTCCTCTATAAAGAGTCAGAGAAACTACACCTAGTCAGTCAGTTCTGTATCCTTGTCAAATACCTTTCCTTGCTATCATCAAGTAAACCTTCTTTTGTTAATTGCTGAAGAAAAAAAAAAGTGAGGTTGTCCTACCTGGTCTCTAATGCCCCTCCAGCACTAAATCTATGAGCTTGTATTGATGCTTTGAGATAGGACCAAAGTACAGGGAAACAGTTGATGGGACTCCTTTGGTTAACACTGTATATCTACAGCAGAAATGGGGAACCTGCTGCCTCAAGGTCATATGTGGCCTTCTTGGCCCTCAGATGTGACCTTTTGACTAAGTCCAAGTTTTACAGAACAAATCCTTATATTATGAGAATTTATTCTGTGAAGTTTGGATTCAGTCAAAGGGCTTCACTTGAGGACCTAGACAGCCACATGTGGCCTTGAGGCTTCAGGTTCCCCACCCCTGGCTTAGAGGGTGCTTCTGCCTTACCCTATATATTCTCCCTTACATCTGCTTCCATTATGATGGCAACTGAATCTTCTAAGGGTTCAGAATTGTTACAGGGCTCCTTACAAGTAACACGGACACATGCTTTGGCTCCTGAACTTGAACGTCTCCACTAATCAGTGGCTCTACTTCTAATTAGACTTGCTGAGGCAGACCATGGCAAGCAGCAGCACAGGGCAGCATTATGTCCAGCTGTGACATACACAGAATGGGAGCAGGGAAGCCAGAATCCGAAGATGCTGTTTAGTTTTCTACCCAGAGAGACTATATTGATGGCCCTTGTACACATTTGAGCATACCTTTGCACTACCATGTGCTATATCATCTCTGTGAGCATTGCCTTATCCTTTCTGTGCTGCATTCTGTGTGACACGAGGCAAGTCACCTTCTTGGTTCTTAGTTACCTCAATTGTAAAGTGAAGAGGCGGGACTCAGTGGCCTCTTGAGGTCTCTGAGAGTCTATCCAGATCTGTGATACTATGAACTTCAGACTGACAGCAAGAATGAGGAAAAACAGAAGGAAGAGGCTCTCTGGGTCTCTATGCTGTGCCCATTTTGACCTCCAGCAAGTTGGCTGGTGTAGACAGGTCCTAGAGACAGATCATAGGGAAATGGTGAAAGGAAAGGTATCAGGGAATTAAAGGACTTGTATAAAATGTTTTCTACAGTGCCATAGAGGGGAGTCGTACCATGTTGTAGCTTTATTGCTAAAGGCATCCGGGAACAAACCTGATTTTTTGGTCAAATGCATGAGTGACAAGAGAAATGCTCAAAGAGAAAATGCCATTTACAAAGTGAAGGCAACATCTAACTCCTGCAGTAAGGTTAAGATGATTAATGGGCAAATATGGATTATACTTCATAGAGTGAGTCAATTTCCTGTTTTGTATGTTAAGCATCTTTGCAAATTGCAAGGTTGGGATTTCTGGAACCATGAATTTAAAGTATAGCTGTTAAATGCAATGTGGGAGGAAAATTTCCTTAGTAAAAAGTCTCTAGAGGAGTTTGGGGGTGGTAGAGATGGGGTAGCATATATCATACATAGGGAAGAAGGGAAATAGGAAGGAATCCCAACTTTTCTCCACTCTAAAAAACCTGAGGCAAAATCTGGAGATAGCCCCAATTCATGTGCCAATGAGAATTCTCCTATTATCTGTAAAGCCATGCACAAGCAGCTTTCCAGAGGACTGCTGCTGTGAACAGCTTTCAAGGTTATGATTACATAGTATAGTAAACTCTCTATTTATTCAATAACAAATCAAAGGAAAACATTCACAGAAAATCAAGTTATAGCATTCACAATGTCACAACTTATCACAGAAAATAAAAATATAGCACTCTCATGTCACAACTCAACAACTTATTACTAAAATGGCCACATAGTTTTCACCAAAGTGGTCACAAAGTTTTAAACAAAAGTACATTCATTTAGTCAATCACAAAATACAAAAGTCAAATTTCTTCACCTCTAGGTCACAGTAAATCATAATCTCAGTCAGTACACAGTATCTAAGTAAAGTCTTCTTTCAGCTTAACTTGAGGCTGGCTCTCAGTTTCCATGATTCCTCTTCCATCATCACAACTACAACTGTCACCTGTGGAAAGGCAGGCACCTCCCAGTTTCTTGTACAGTTCCTGATCCAGTTCTTCATCCAGTTCCTGTTCCATATTGAATTTCACAGTGTTCAGTCCACCTCAAGTCCTTCACAGTTCCTGTTTCTGGGAAGACAAAGCTTGACAGAGCCACAATAATATTCATACACATTGCTGGCACCATCATCAATTCACTATCTGCCTGTGAAATCAACTCAGACCCAAAAACAAAGTCAAAGAGGTCAGCACAAATCATCAATTAAGTTCCAGGACCTCCAAAACTCTCTTCTAGGACTTCTGTAAACATACAACCAGAAAATTCTTTTTCAGGACTTCCAGTAAGGTCCCAGGGCTTCTATACAAAGTATCACAAGCAAACATCAACACAGAGAGAACAGACAGAGTGCTGGGATACCACAAGTTTTCTCCTTCTTGACTCAACCACCACAAGAGTCCTCTTTTCAGTTCTGCTGTCTCTAGATTGGCCCTCTCCTTATATATGGTCATCAGCTTCTCCTTTTCCTGTTGGAGGAGTTCATGAGTTCTAGGGTTCACAAGTTGTGAGGTTCACACATTCTGTTTCTTTTTTTGTTAGTAGAATCTTTTATTCATATTCTCATATGTTTCCAGAAAAAACAACAAAAATTTTTTTGAAAATCTTCCCAACTACACACAGGAAGGAGGTTCAAAAGGAAAGGAGGGAAGGGGGAAACTGTCCATCCAACCTGGGCCGCAACTGCCCCCCCCCATGTAGTTTTGGCAGCAACAAGTGGGTAGGAGAATGGCCCAAGAAAAAGTGGTAAGGGAAATGTTGCAGAAGCCTTGGGGAAGAAGGGGGGACAGGAGGAGAGGTCAGTATTGAGAGTGTTGAGGGTGGGAAGCCATTTCATAACACTTCTTGCTGATCATTCCCCCATGGATACCTTCTTTCCTCACCAGCAGGACTAGTGTCTTGGCAGTCATAGTAATGGTGAAGGTGAAGGTGGGATCACCCCCAGTGCTCTTCATAGGAAGGTCCATGGTATACTCTCCATCTAGCAGCCGTGAATTCCTGATCACTGAACATTTCTGGCCTCCAAGTGTCAGCCCATTTACAAAGAAGGTTGAATGATCTTTGCCAACCAATACAGCTATTTCAACTGGCGTGATACTGGTGAAAGTTTTGCCAGGTATGGCGGCCCAGACCAAGGGCAAGTCCTTATAGCCTACTATGGCCGTGTCCTGACAGGTCCCATCTGCCATGAGTTTGTCGATGTAGGCATTCCAACTGGCCATAGCACTGGCAGTCTGGTTCTGCTACTACTGCGGGCAGTTGGTGGCAGAGAGCTCAGAACACACACTGCTGTACCACATATTCTGTTAATTAACAAACTTGATACAAGACTTAAAAGAAACTTTCACTGAAACAAGGTGTTAATTCAATAGCTGAAACAAGGTGTGAACTACTTCTGTGCTTGCTGTTACATTATCCTATTGCAAAAAGAAAATTATTAGACCTGTGGGTCTGTGATATTTAGTGAGAATGAGTAAATATATATCGTGTAATGTGTCCCAGAACTGAAGGCTTGGGCTTTCATAGACTGGGTTCAACATTATAGTCTTCTCAGTAATTATCTCAAGGGTTCAACCTGATAGGCTTTTCACTGATTATCTCAATGGCTCATGCCCCCATGCAGGTTAACCCTGGAAAAATCTGAACTTGTCTAGTTTCTAGATGTTCTTATTTATCTACCAAGTATCAAGATAACAAGATATGATACATAGAACAAGTTTATTACACAAAATGAAGCGTGAAGAAATAACTCATGGTCTAATCCACAGGTTACCAAAGTGGGTGATACTGCCTCCTGGGGGGCTCTGGAATGATGGGGGGGTAGTAGTATTGGGTACAATTAGAGGGGACAGTGGAAGCATAGAGAAGAACAATTTGAAAAACCATTTGTATATGTTTTATTTGTTGTGTAACAGAGTTAAAGTCATAGTGATTACATTATTTTACAAATAAACATACAAAATGCAAATTATAACCAATCAGTGGTCAAGTCCACCAACAGGTCTTAATAAGCTAATGTTGGAAGATGAGCATGTTGCCCATTTTGGGAAGTTTAGTATGTATGGCAGGGAATATGTGTGTGTAATGACTTGTTTACAATATGATACTACATGGTTACATGATGCAATATTGCGTTACCAAAATATCAAGGCAGAAACCCCCCACAAATATACAATAAATTTAAGATGCATCATTTTTAAAAAGAAGTTTTTTATTTTTTAAATGATGCAAATCTCAAAAAGATTAAAGGATTAAGGAAAATAAATTATGGGGGAGTGCTGGGTAATTTTTTTTTTAAAGGAGCAGTAGGCCAAATAAGTTTGGGAAGCTCAGGTATAGCCTATAGAAGGTTTTTAGAAAATTCCTCTCAGGAAGACAATTTCTTTAGGCATCCATATATTAGTTCTAACTATTGCTGTCACCCCAGGGGCCATGGCTCCCTTTCTGCTTCATAGAGGTAGGAAAAGACCTGGGGCTATTAGGACATAAAGTAACTGCTCCCCACCCCCCCAGTCTCCCCACTTCTGATTAGTTTCATCTTCCCTGGGGATCTATAGAGCTACTCCAGACTTATACCACCCTGGAGCTGAGCCCCACCCCAAATAAGGAAAGAACTTGGGAGTTTCTTGAGAATCTACCCTTTTCTCTTAGTTCTTAACAATGCACTTCAATCACAGTGAAGTCCATGACCCAAGTTTGCTGGTGATCTTAGCCCTGGGCATCATGGCTGATTCCTCTTTACCAAGGCCTTTGGTTCCAGGATTCAGTGTTGAATGATCTCTCTTCTCACTGTGGTAGGAACTCAATAGCTCCATGGCTCCTGCCTTCACTCTTTCTGGCACTGAACTGTCTCCAGCCCATGCACAGCTCAGTGATACCCATTGTCTACAATGCCATAGCTGCTAGCTGTTGTCATGGCTACTGCTGCCATGACTATTGCTTGTCTCACTGCTTTAGTGAAGTGTTTAAGCTCTGTAGAGATGTTAGTTAGATCCATACATTAGCACTGGCCAAAAGAGACCCTTTAGGCAGCCACGTTGATGTCTCAACTTGTCTGTAGAAACCAATAGCCCCCAACCTTTACTCCTGGCTGGGTTGGGACAAATAAATTTCATTTACCTTTTCCCCACCTCAGAGTACTGACAATATGCCCCCTATGGTCAGTACTTTCTTGAGGTGTTTTAGGGGTTTTTGAGACTGGGGGAAAGCATTCTGATTCTGGACCCAGAAAACCACCTTAAAGCTCAACTTTCCTCTGCAGTCCCTTCTAGATGGAGGTCTATCTACAGTCTTATGAACTCACATTCCTTTACATTTAGGTTTCCCTCATTTCCCACCAGGACCTTCCCCTTGGCTAGGAGCATGCTATACAAACTACATCCAAGGCTGTGAGAAATCCCAAGAAAGATCTAGAAAGTCTTTACACGAAAGAAGCAAAGCTGGTAGCTGCTGCCAATGGCATCCTGCCTCAAAAGCAAATAGCTCATGTACCTATTATGATTAAATGGAATTGAAGGGCACCATAGCATAAAGTATAAAATACAATAATTTTTGTTAAAAAAAAATGATTAAATGGAATTGAATTCTGGGAAAGGTTCCCTGTTCTGGGTCCGCCATTGCCTATCTCTGTTACAGCTACTTCATTCCTGAACATCAGAGGTCCAAAACAAGGGATCTGCTTGGTCACTTAGTCAACAAATATTTATTAAGCCCTTATGTCCCTGGCACCAAGGACATCCCAATAAAGAAGCTTAGTTCAAGGATTCCTGGGGTAAAATACCAGGTACACAAGGAAGTTAGTACAAAATACATAGAGAATCATGAGTAGTAGCCCTGCTTGAACCTCAGTGATGAGATGTTGAGGTTTTCTTGGATGAACAGCCACGTTAGCTGACTGAATTTAGAAGCAACATGGTCCAGTGGAAAGAATACTGGATCTGGAGTTAGACAAACTGGATTTAAATGCCAGTTTTACAAGTTGCTTCACTCCTCTGTGTCCATCTTTGTATTTGTAAAATGAAGGGATTGGACTTTATGTCCTCAAAGATCCTTTCCATTTCAAATCTATGATCTAAAATCTGTCAAGTCTTTTGATTGTCCCTTAAAGAAGAATATAGGGTAGTAGAAACAAATGGATAAGAAACTGGGGTCAGAGAACCAGGTAAGGGGCATGTACAGCAATACCTTGAAGACCGATAGTTTGATGGTTCTTAAAAAAAATCTCATCTTTGATGTCTACAAAGTTCTAGGTGGAGCATATGCAACTGGCTCCCAATGTTTCCTATGTTAGTGACAATTATGTAGCAAAGGACTAATCCTAGTTCTGGGTAAAAAACAATCAACTTCACAAGTAAAAGATGTGGGAAATATTTCTCTTCTTAAAAATCTTGAATATTTAGTGGGACTACTGACTCAAGATGATCCAGCACAATGATATGACAGCTAAAAAAAAGTATAAAGGGAGCCAATATTGTGGTGTAGAAACAAGGTTCCAAAGCTCCCACATAGCCACCTCAAATACCCATAAAATATGACTCTAAACAAATTTTAGGGCTCCAAAACTCGCACAAAAATACAGAAAAACACATCTCTCACTGAAGGCATCTAGGCAGGAAGGGTTAATCACAGCATGATGGGAGCTGAAACCAGCCCAGCCTGAAACTGCAGCTTGCCCCTGGGCAGCCAGGATGAGCTGCAGCTGGAGCCTTCAGGAAAGTGGATCAGCAGCAGCTGTAGCAGTTTCCAGAATTATCAAGCCATAAGAAATAAGGACTAAGGTTAGTGGAACTCAGCTAAAGTTGAGGGAGAAAAGCAGTCCAGCCAAACTGCCTCCAGGGCAAGGAAGTGGCAGAAATGTGGCTCTGCAGCTGCCTGTAGCTCCTAGCCTGCAGACTGCCAGGGCGGGGGGGGGGGGTGTCAACCAATAGTTCAGAGGCTAAGTGCTCTTGTGTTGAGCAGCCTGGATCTAGATCGTGGTCTTGGGTGGTGGTCCTGGGGTGCATTTTCAGTGAGCCAAAGCTGGTGGGAGCTGCAGCAGCCTCCCAATAACTCCGGCAGCTGCATAAACCCCAGCTATTTGGAACAGAGCTTTTCCCTCTGGAAGCAGAGTTCCACAGAGCTGAAAAATCAAGTAATTCGCTGGTAACATGAGCAGGCAAAAGAAGCAAAGTAAGAACAGCAATCGAACTCTAGAATCCTCTTTTGGGGACAAAAAGGATCAAAGCATGGAACGGGAGGAAGACAACACAGTCAGAACGCCCACACCAAAAGCTTTCAAGAAACATGTATGAAATTCCAGAGATCAAGGGAGCTAGGATTAAAACCAAGAATCGCCTACCCAGCAAAATTGAGTATAATGTTGCAGGGGAAAATATGGTCATTCAGTGAGGTGGAAGACTTTCGAGCATTCTTGCTGAAAAAACCAGAACTGAACAGAAAATTTGACATTCAAACACAAGAAGCATGAGAAGGTAAACATGGGAAAAAAATCATAAGGAACTTATCAAAGTTGAACTATTTACATGCCAACATGGAAAAAATGATATTTGTAACTTATGAAACTTTTCTCTGTATGAGGATGGGTGAAGGAAAGACAAATGTATATGTACATATACATACACATATGTCTATATAGAAGGGTTTATATATGGGTATGAACACATCTGATTATGTGTGTGTGTGTGTGTATATATATATATATATATATATATGTACATAGACGGCACAGGATCAATTGAATAGGAAGGCATGATACTTTAAAAGGTGAAATTCTGAGGTGGGCTAGGATTAGAATGAGAGGAGACAGGGAGAGACAGAATGGGGTTAATCATCTCATATAGAAGAGGCTAGGGATAATTGTTACAATGGAAGGGAAGAACAGGAAGGCAAAAGGGAAAGGTTCAACCTTACTCTCATTGAATTTGGCTTAGGGAAGGAATGACATAAATTCTCAACTGGGTAGCTTGCCACACAGGAGAGTAGGAGGGATGGGAATGAGAAGTGGGATAACAGAGGGGAGGGCAGGGTGGCGGGGGAGGGTTGCTGGAAGTATACACTTCTGTAAAGGGACGGGGACAGGGTAGAGAATAGAACAAGGAGAGGGGCAGGATAGGAAGGAGGGACATATAATCAGTCTTTCACAATATGTCCATTGTGGAGATGCTCTGCATAACTACACATGTACAGTCTGTATTGAATTGCTTGTCTTTCCAGTGGGGGTGGATGATAAGGGAGGAAGGGAAAGAATCTAGAATTTAAAGTTCTATAATAAAATGTTAAAATACATATATATATATATATATGTATGTATGTATGTATGTATACACATATACATATATATGTATATATAATTATTATTATTAACTACATGTAACTGGGAATTAAGATACCCAGGCACTGGGGTAGGGAGACCCATCCTGTCCTACCAAAAAGTCAGAGGGGTGATGTGGGAGGTCATAGGAGAGAGCAGATTGGGGGAAGGGCTATACAGTGGGATGGCTGTTTTGAGGTGGTGGGTAGGAGAAAGACAGGGAGAAAATTTGTAACTCAAAATCTTGTGGAAATGAGTGATGTAAACAAGAAAATAAATTAATTAATTTAAAAAATGTAAAAAAATTTAAAAGTATTAAGACAGACATAGCTTCCAAGAATAGGGAGGTGATAGCCTTGCTGTGTGCTCTGCCCTCAACAGACCATGTGGAATATTGGGGTCAATTCTTGGCATTATGGTTTAAGAAGGACATTGACAAAATGGAATGTCCATAACATATTAAGGGAGTGGGAGGTAAAGGACTTGGGTATGTTTAATCTAGAGACAATAAGACTAAATGAGGAACATGTTAAGCTGTCTTCAAGTTTTTGAGGGGCTCTCATAAGGAAGAAAGGTTAGTCTTGAATCATTTGGCCCCAGAAGGCCAAGTCAGGAACAATGGGCAGAAGTTGCAAAGAGGTAAATTTGGGACTGATGTCAAGAAAACATTATCTTTCTGATGACTAGTGCTGACCAACAGTGGAATGACCGACCTCCTGAAATGATGAGTTTCCCTTAGCTAGATGTTGTTGAACAGAACATGGACAGCTTTTTAGGTATATTATAGTGGGGTTCGTTTGGTATATGGCTTAGACTGGATAGCCACAGAGTTCTCTTCCTGCTCTCCAATTCTGTGATTCTGATGCATTGTTCAGTCATTTTCAGTTGTGTCCGTGCCTTCCTGACCCTATCTGGGGCTTCTTGGCAAAGATACTGGAATGATTTGCCATTTTCTTCTCTAGTTTATTTTATAGATGAAGAACCAGAGGCAAGCAGGGTTAAGTGACTTCTCTGGGATCACACAGCTTATAAGTATCTGAAGCAAGATTTGAACTCAGGAAGAAGAGTCTGATTCTAATGTAGTTACCCTTTAAGGGAGTGATAGCTCATTTGTATAGGACATGTTGGCTGGGAAAAGCAGTTTCTGGTTCATTCTTCTGGAGCATAGGTCTGCTCAGAGTTCCAAGAGAAACAGTGAACTGTATCTTAGTTCTGAGACAGTCGTTACTTATTTTGAACGTGACAAGTTATATACTGGAGCAATATGGAAACTAACACTCTTCTATGACTATGAGATAAATGTAATTTATCTGATTATAAGCTGAAGATCAGAGTTTAGTTACTAACTATGCTAAGATGGATTTGTTCACAGAGAGGACTCGAAGTCTGAACCCATTTAGATAAGAGAGGTAAAAGGACAGATTTCAGTACCTCGTTAGCTTGGTTTGTAGTTTAAAGTGATGGATACTGCAGTGCTGTTGAGGAGTTCTTCTGAGCAGACTAACAGCTTAGAAACAGAAAATCAGAGAAGCCACCCGGCAGATTTACTAGTATAGGGATGTTAGTCCAGAAGATTAGATCATCTCAGTTTAGCAGCAAAAGTATTTGTCCAATACTGAAGTTGTGTTTCTGAAGAAACTTTATGTATATGTCTTGAGACAGAAGATAAGTTTATAGTTCCAAAGTTCTGAGTTAATCTAAGCACATGAGTTTTCCTTCCTTGTGTGATTTCTTGATGGGTTTTTGAAGGTACCATATTCTCCCTAACATATCCTGAGTGCATTAGTTTGAGAGTGTAACACCACTATAAGTGTATTATGATGTATTTATTACTACTGTACTTGCTTTAATACATGAATATCTGTACTATCGTTTCTTTTTCCTTATTATTAAGTAAATGGTTATGCTTATGATATAAATGTACCATTATTGTTAGTAACTGATTTTGTATAAATAAAAGCATATCAGTAAGGGCTAATGAGCTAAAAAGACTCAGAGAATTTGAGTATAACAATGTAGGTAGTACTTCTCTCGGAACCTAGAACGCCATATTGGAATGAACAAGTCATCTCAAAGAGTTGGTAGGTTATCCACAAGCTCTATGTGAGTTATGAAGCTCTACAATATAGGTAGTAAT
The DNA here is from genome assembly GCA_028646575.1 of Pseudocheirus occidentalis. Classification (NCBI taxonomy): domain Eukaryota; kingdom Metazoa; phylum Chordata; class Mammalia; order Diprotodontia; family Pseudocheiridae; genus Pseudocheirus; species Pseudocheirus occidentalis. The sequence goes on from CM053597.1 coordinate 134,261,659, forward strand.
ACCATGCATGTGTTCTAACACTACCCATTTCCACTCATCTCATGTGAGTCACATTTAGGGTTTGGAGAGGTAGAAATGGGATCCGACTTAATTGTTTTAAAGGGTTTTAAAGAGAGTAGAAAGACAATATAGTTTCAAATGTTTTCTTCTGAAAAGAAATTAATTACACTATGAGATATTAATCTGACACTACCTTAATCAGGAAATTGCATCCTAGTTCCAAGGTTAAGTGAGCACAGGGAAAGATAGATGGGGTCCCTATACCTGGTAGAATTGGTGATTTCCACAGTGTAATAAGCACTCATACTTTATGGAACTTATTTTATGTGGAGATGTTTGCTAAAGGCCACTGTGTCCCGACATACTGCGCTGTGGTTGCCAAAGTACTGTGTGAGAGTCCTTTTAACAGTGAGAGTCTTTCTCTGTTGCAACTAAGTAAAATTGCAAACATGAGCAATTCTTCTGTAGTGACTACTGAAGGTGGTTTGAAAAGATGACTCTCCCCACTCTTCATCAGCTCAGTATTGGACATAGGTTACTGAGGCCATCAATCAGATTTTCTCACGTGGTAACCTCAGCATCGTTGTGTTATTTACACAAGGTATGATGAGAAAACTCCCATGATGCTTATATTGTAAGATCCTTGAGGGCAGAGACTGTCTTTTGCCTCTTTTTGTATCCCCAGAGCTTAGCACAGTGCCTGGCATGTAGTAAACACTTTGTAGACATTTATTGATTGATTGATGCTCAGGTCAGTAGATGGCTTCCCCAGGCATCAGGGCATTGATGCTGCTCCTCCTGCCACTAGGAAATGGATAATAAGTGAACGTGATGCCAACAAGTCACCAGGCAAAGGCTAGGTCGCTCTCTAGAATAATCCAACTTCAAATATTAACACTCTGTTCCTATAGCTTCTTCAGCACCCCTATTGTATAAGGGGCTCTGACTTGCAAATTCTCCAAATCTTGTTTCTCAAACTCATCTATGAATACTTTAATTCTTATTAATGCTCCCCAGAAATGTGATTAAATAGCATTGCCTTGTAGGAGAAAAAGTTTATAACTCAAGAGAATGTGACAGCCATCTTATCCCATAACCTTGAGCACCCTATCTATTCACACCCAGGCACACGTGAGGCATAGCACACGTGGAAGGGCTTTTTGGTTTAACATTGACAGTTCTTTTAAAACTTGAAAAGTCTGACAGTTCCCAAAATGGCGACTGCATGCACAAAGAGTGCTAGCATGGGAAGACTTAAGTAGATCCGTTTAAACAATACACTGCTCTTGTTAGCATTAATAATGCTGGTCATGTGGCAGTTTTTTCCTCCCCTCTGAATATGTTCTCCAATAGAGGACTTCAGTCTCTTAAAAACAGTAATTTTTGTCACAATGGTAATTACTTTAATTGGGCTTCTTTAAAGGTAGATCCTTCTCACCCACCTCCTTTTAAGAAGTGAATCATGTTCTGATATACTGAGTTACTTGGAATCAATGTGGTATTATTTCTCCTTTATGTCTATTAATGGGCTTTGTAGGAGCAAAGACAGAAACTTTCAAAACTTGTTATTTTACTTCAACTTCAGATAATTGCAAGTAATTTTCCTTTGTTTCTAGTTAATGGCAGATAACTAGCTTTATGTGTAGAAAGAAATACCTGTTGTATATAATATAGTTTTCAATTTGTTATGTAGTTTACCTGAAATTAGGACTCTTAAGATATTACTAGGATTCAATTTGACACCAAAAAGTCTTTTTTATATCCCAGGAAAATTGGTTTGACTGTCAGTTTTTATTTTTTAGAGTACTGCTGGTTATTAAGTGGACTGAGCTACCTGGGGAGAAGAAGGAAGCTCTTAGATAATCCCAATTTTTTAGAAGATTTCTGGAAAGAAGATGGATTCTTGGACCAAGCAGGAATCAGAACTGAGGCACTTCAGGAGAGCAAGATATAGTTCAAAGCAACACTTGCCAAACCTGTTTGATATGGCATACTGTGTCCTTTAATTAGGTTTAAGAAGCATAGGTAGGTTATTTGGGTTTGTGGCTAGGTTGGAGAGGCAGGGTTGGAACCCTAATAGTGACTTTATTGGCACTGGGAACTACAGATAAGGTAAACTTTCTCTACCAATGCAGTTCTTCAACTTAGTCTTACCCAGAGTTGCCTGGGGTCATTAAGAGGATGTGTGGCTAATCCAGAGTGCCATGGAAAAGACAGGACTTAGACCCTGGTCTTCCTGACTCTGATGTATACACCTTACAACTGGGGACATTTCCTTGCCTGTGTTTGTATTCCTAGTACAAAGCACATAAAAGCAGCTTAATCAATACCTGTTGATTGATATGCCATGCTGCCTTGACAAGTATATGGATGTAACCACAAATGCTAGTAGAGCAGCGGTTCTCAACCTGTGGGTTATGTTCAATTTGTAACAATTTAAATACATCCTGCATATCAGATATTTACATTATGATTCATAATAGTAACAAAATTAGTTATGAAGTAACAACGAAAATTATTTTATGGTTGGGGGGGGGTCACCACAACATGAGGAACTATACTAAAGGGTCACGGCATTAGGAAGGTTGAGAACCACTGTAGTAGAGGAAGTCTGGGGATATAGAAAAGGGGCTGGAGAAAGACCATGTCAGCCTCTAGGTGAGGAGGCTCAAAACTTAGCTTCAGTCCCTACCACAGCATCAGTCCTGATGAGTCCAATCCTGACGCACCACAGCTGCCAAACTTGATACCTTCTGCTGGTCTGGGGTCCTAAGAGTCAGTCTTAAAGATCACTTCTTACTTCTTGAGGTGCTGAGGTTGTGCCAGCCAAAAACCTGGCCTGGATACCTTTGCCAAGCAGTGAGGTAGTACAGCGGATAAAGCACTGGTCTGGGAGTTGGAAAGATGTGAATTCAAATCCAACCTCAGATACTTACTAGACATGTGACCTTGAGCAAATCACTTAACCTGTGTGTACCTCAGTTTCCTCAACTGTAAAATGGGGGGTAATAATAGCACCTACTTCAAAGGGCTGTTGTGAGGATCAAATAATATGTAAAGTGCTTATGACGGTGCCTGGTACACAGTAGGTGCTTAATAAATGCATTTTCCCTCCCTCACTTCCTCCCTCCCTCTTTCCTTCCTTCCTTCCTTTCTTCCCTTCTTCCTTCCTTCCTTCCTCCCTTCCTCCTGGATGTCTGTAGCTTGCCCTCCCATGTCCAGAGACCCCATTTCCTGCACCCAAAATGGAAAGGGGTGAAAAGGCTAAGGCGGCCCTATTTCTTGGGGGCCATCATGACCTCATGCTTTCAGCATGGCCTTTCACTGAATGCTATCACACCACCAATGTACAGCTGAAGGCAATGAGGTGAAGCTGACAGTCTTTTTTTTTTTTTTAGAGAAACCTATAGTTCCTGCTCTCTAGCCAATTGAAAAAGTCTCTGCCAACCACTAACCAGTAGTTAGCCAAGCAGAACCACTTATAGTCACTTGATCCAGGGCCCATAGTCTTTCCAAGACACTTCCCTTAGACGTCATCATGATTCTCCCAGGAACACGTTCCTGGTGTCCTCCCCATGGAGAAATGCTACTTACTCTTTAACATCCTCCATCAGAGATAATCTGCACCTGCCTCAGACCCCTGTCACATTTGTAAACAGGACTCTTTTAAATAGTTTGTCAGTGTGTAGGTGGAAATGTATTCAAATCCAGATGGCCATTTTACTCTGCACTCATTTCATTCTGCTTGCTTAAGTGCTAGTGGGGAGATTTGTAATGGAGACAGCACAAACCAGGAAGGGAAGCAGGTTTAAGTGTTAACACACATGCAGATACCATCAGTTTGCTAAAATGGCATCTTCCCCCTAGAAGACAGTTGAGAGCTGCATCCAGGAGTCTGTAGGGCTGGAGCATGTGTGGCCATTCAGCCTCGTTCTACCACATGGTCCGTTTCTATTGATAGTGTAAAATCCCCTGATGAAACATTTGCTGAGGTTTTCTAGGGCATTTGTGTCTGAAGGAAGAAATGACTCCTTCCCATATGCCATGCAGTAAAGGGGAAGGAAAGGCCTAGAATCTCTTTTCCCTCTTGAGGTTATGTGACCGTGAGAAATAGGCCTGGCTCTTTGGCCCTTTCCTTCCTTTTTTTTTTCCCTGTTTTAGGTGCAAAGACTAGAGTCATTGGTCTGTCCTGAAAGCTTGAGCCATGGGGATCCAGGAGTCTAGAATCTGGGCTAGGTGCTGCAGTCAGCCCAGCAAGGTTCCCAAGTATCCAGCTTAGCAGCTGGCAAGGTTAGCATTGGGCATGACCTGTGCAGGACCAATGCTATACAAAAACTGAGCTCAAATGTGAATCCAATCCTTTCCACCTCCTCAGAAACCTGAGGAATGCTCCCATAGGTTGGGGAAAATGCTTGTATGCTTGTTCTTACTGAAGAGGTTTAGTGGGAGGTGGGTGTCTGAGGGATCTCATATGAATCCCTTGAGGGTTCTTGTCTGGAAAGAATTTCACAGGGCCCAACCTATCTTTTGGCAAAGTAACAAAGTTTATTGTTATGCTGACTTACCAGCAGGCAGAAGTAGGGGGACCTGCAAAGTGCAGGGATCTAAGGTAGGATTATAAAGTTTTGCGTTTTGCAGCAGGCAGGAGAAGGTTAAGGGAACCTGCAAAGAGCAGGGGCTAGAGGTGCTATTTTTATGGTTATAAACTGACAGTTTGTCAGAGGTTAATTATGCTAACTAAGTGGGCAAAGGCGGAGTTAGAGAGGAGTTTGGGAGGAGTTTAGGAGTGGTCAGTACTTAAAGGGACATACACTTTTTATATCAACTGTGTAGGTGTATTGCCCATAATTCACTGGGACATCCCCCTGGGGGGGGGCTATCTGGAGGTGTAGTTTTTGGCTTGTGACATCACTAGGTTACTTTTGGTCAAGGATGAATGAGATATGTCCAATATGGTTGTTGGGAGGATAGGCTTGATTGTTTCAGGAGGTGCCAAGTCTGGGAGCTAGACTGATTAGGGATTCAGGAGGTACCATATTGGGAGGGAGTGATCTCTCTGATAATATTGTTCAAGGCTTTTGGGTGCAGCTGGCTACTTAGAACAAAGGGGCTATGCATTTCTCTAAGGGTTTGTTTCTGTATCTAGGCAGACTGCTAGCTCAGGGAAAAGACTTTTAGGCTGGGGGAAGGGGAGAGGCAGAGTTAATGTCTTTATGGCTGGGGTAAAGGGTGACTTTTACAACTTAATTGCACAGGCTTGTTACAAACTGATGTTACATACATAGGTACCCGAACACAAGTGAGATTTTATAAACTGAGGTTACAGACAAAAGCATCCCAGACCACATCATTACTATATCTTGGAAATAAATATCCCATTGTAAAAGCTAATTCCATGTTTGATGATCATATGGAAATGGGGTGCACATCACTGGGCCCTTAAAAATGGGGAGAACATAGCTAGTGGCACATTGAACTGATGGCAGAGAGGAGAGCTTTCCCAATTCAAGGAAGGCACAAGGGCAATGCCTTAGGCTTGACCCTGAGAAAGTGGGGCCAGAGTGAGCATGATACTGAAGTATCAAGGTTTTATAAACCAGTTTGGCTTTGCCAAGCCAAATTAGCTGGGTGTTTGGGCTGCATATTTAATTAAGGAGCATTAGAGGGAAAAAGAGTTGAAGTCAGATTCCTTCTAAGACATGAGCTGATAAAAATCCCCAGGGTACAAGTAGTCAAAGTTCAGTTAAACTTCTCCTATCAAATTGCAGGCAGCTGCCATTTTGAGTGGAATGAGCTCCACCAGTCCTGCTCATGAGCCATTAAAAAAACACTGCTCAAGTGCCGTGTTCCTAATCCCCTCTGGCTACTAGTGGCTTCCCCAGTAAAATTACCTTGTATTTATACTGTCCATATTTTGTATCTGCTACACAGCATAGTTTAGTGGTGGATAGAGAACTAGCCTGGAAAACCCAAATTCAGGTCCCTCCTCTGACACATGCCAGTCATGTGACCAACCCCTTTCTCCACCTCCTGGCCAGTATAATGATCAGTTGAATAGTGACTTAGTCTGGATGCTCGATCTCTCCTTAGCTCCCCCTTAGTTATCTCTCTATTTGACTGGAGGGCTGGAGGGTAGAGCACTAAACTTTCCCTCTCTCTCTCCTTCTCCTCCTCTCCAAAGGAAAGTAAATTTTGATGGCCAGAAGTTGTCCAGTCAACTCAGGGTATACTGGCTAGATAGATTCCTTCCTTCCTTCCTTCCTTCCTTCCTTCCTTCCTTCCTTCCTTCCTTCCTTCCTTCCTTCCTTCCTTCCTTCTTTTCTCCCTTTTCTTTCTTTCCAGAACCTACAACTCAGTTCACTTTGAGGCTCGTAGATTCAACCATAATAGGTTCCTGCCCAAGCTGTATTTAATGGCTGTATTTTGGGCCCTCCTGCCTTAGAGTAAATGTCAATGGTAACTGTTTCTCTTTGGAACAGCAACCCTGAGGGTCTTCCCCTCTCAGCTTGATCCATTTGGGTTTTTTTTGTTTGTTTGTTTGTTTTTCTAATTAGAGGGGCCTTCCCTTGACTCCCTTCTTAAAGAGGCCTATTTACTGAATGGGCTTTACCTCACTCTGAGTACCTAAAAAGGCCTCAGCCTAAAAAGAGCCAGGGTCTCCCATTGTATCCTGGGTCATCTCCAGTCATCCTGATGAATATCTGACCACCGACCCAGATGGATCTGGAGGAGAAGGTGGGGTTGGTGACCTTGCACAGCCTTTCCTCACTCAAACCAAAGTCAACTGCAAGTCGTGTCATCATTTCCCTGATGTCATTGTCCTCTTTGAAAACAAAGGACAAACACGACAACAAAAACCTTCCTAAGCCTTCCTTTATAAAGGACTCACAACCTTCCCAGTAACTCCTTTTTCCATCAGCAGAACTGTTTGGTTCTTTAGAACAGCATCCTCTCCTTCTCCCCCAACTCAACGAGGCCCCTCTCTAGCCTTTTCAGTTTCCTTTTGTGTCTTGTCTCTCCCATTACATTGTAATCTTGAGCCAGAGACTTTTTCTTATTTGTGTTCTTAGTACAGGTCCCTAGTACATAGTAGGTACTTAATAAATGTTTGGTGAATTAAATTGACCCTGGATAAGTCACTTAACCTCTCTAGGCAACTTGTGCAGTATACAACTACAGAGCAGGGCCTGACATTGGTAGAGGGAGTCTTCTCTATGGAAGAAATCAAAGGTCTAGTCCCTATCCCTAATTCTTACATATGTAAATGTTGTCTTCTCTTGAAGAATATAAGCTCCCTGAAGGCAGCAATGGTTTCACTTTTGTCTTGGTATCTTTAGTGCCATGCATGTTATGCTTAATACACGCTAGTAGGTTGATTACTGCCCTCTAGCTCTGCCACCACCCTGGTTACCTTCCTCTGTAGGTAATCCAGTTTGCCAATGTTCTTACTAAAATGGGACACTTAGAAATAAATTATTTTTAGCTGTGATTTCATGCGGGGAAAAGTCAGTGGTCCCATCACCTCCCTAGTCCTGGACACTTTGCCTCTTTAGGTTACTGCAGGCTAATATTAGGCAAATTTTGCTTTTGTGGGGCTACCAGGGTCACACTGTTGATCCATATTGACTATTCAGTCCATGAAAAATTCTATTTCTTCACATGAACTATTATCTAACTGTGATCTTGTTATTGTGCAATTGAATTTTTCAGCTCAAGTTATTTTTCAACTGGCATTTGCTCACTTACTATATATGCCAGGCATGGTACAAAGTGTGGAGGATACAAAATGGAGTCCAAAAAAGCCCCTGCTCTTGCTTGTTGTCTCTATATTTCCAGTGCTGTTTGTTCTTACACCCTTTGTGGTTATTAAAATGTGATGCTGCCTCAACTGTAGTCTTTCCCAGTGAGTACTGAAAGAACTGGGGATATCTGCATTTATTTCAGAATTTCAAAAATAATCATTCACATATTTTCTCAATCAACAGATTCTAATAGTACAACTCCAGGGAAGCTGGTTACTACAGTGGATAAAAAGTAGAGATACAGAGGCAGAAGGACACGAGGATAAGGCAGGGAATGGGACAATGAAGGAGGGTGGGCATCATGAGGAGGAAAGATGGGGAGGGGTCACTTGGGGCACTGCAGACTGGAGTTGGGAACACTCAAGCAGCATGGCCCCTTAGGAGATGGAAGAGTTCTGGGGGCAAGGGGACAGGAGTTTAAAGCTTCATTTTTATAGGACTTTTTGGGGAGGAAAACAGACCAACTCCAATCTGTGCCACCTTGGGGTTAATTCATGAGCTTATCTAAATCATCTCAAAGTTATTGCCTCTTTATACTGGCTACTTATAAAGCTTACTATGCCTACTAGAAGGAGGTGGTGGGGGTGGTGTCAGGAGGGCCAGAATAAGTTACAATTTGAACATAACGTGTAATAACAAAAAGAAGCAATGTTTTTAGATTAACTTGTATTTTATTAATCACATCTATGAGCATTTTAAGAGCAGCAATATGCTTGCAAGAAATATTATTTATGTAATCTATTAGTAGTATGTTTGCTTATTTGTTATACTGAATCACTTAATGAAAGGACTCCTTGCAGTAATTCTGTTAAATGACTTCCGAGCCTCTCCTACCCTGCCCCTTTTCCAGAGATCTGTGGCCCACCAGTGGGAAACATAGAACATATTGCTCTCTTTTATGTATTCTAGGTTTCAACCAAACTGAACTACTTGCTTTTCTTTGAATCCAGCACTCCATTTCCGACTTCTGTTCCTTTGTATAGTCTGTCCTCCATGCCAGATATGCCTTCCCTCCTCACCTCTAGATTCCCCATATTTTTTAGCTTCCATGAAGTCTTGGGTCATGTACCTTCTCCCCTGGAAATCCTTTCCTAACGCCCCTAAATTCTAACCCTAACACCCTAGTTGCTGGTGCTCATTTCCTCCTCTTTAATTTGCTGTTTGTTCTGGATGGACTCAGGCCAGGCCTCTGAAAATTTAGGTTCTTTTTGGGAACAAAATAAGATACTTGAAGTCATTCAACAGTTAAAAAAAAACAGATTTACTTTGCCATAGCAAGAAAGGGCTATTCAACAAGGATAGACATTGAGGACACCTTGAGTTGATTCAGCTGAGTGATATCCCCTGGCCTGATTCACCAGTTATTGATAGACCAATCAAACACCAGAATCTCTTCTCACACCTGCTTTGTTTTCAGGCAAAGAAGTGACATCAGCAGTTCTGTGAGCCATCCAAGTCTCAAAGAAGGCCCCCATACCTTTTAAGGAAAAGCTAGCCTAACTTACTTGGGGAGAAGGGTTAGAATGTTACTCCTACCATACTATATGCCCTTGATCCAATGCCTTCAGGGCAGGAACTATTTTCTGTTTTTGCTGGTTTCTCTTCACATTCAATAGAGGCTTAACTGGTGTTGGATTGAATACAGAGTAATTCTACTCTCAGGAGCAAAACTGTGGCAAAATGCTTTTAAACTCTAAGAAGGTAGTGAAAGTGTCAGAGAAACGTGTCAGCAACCAGCTTTTTGGAGGAAGTAGGCATACTGAAGTAGATCATCAGAAGAGCTACAGACTGCCTCTGCAGGATGCATGAAAATAGTGTGCAAGCTTCCATCCAGACCTACCATGTCCAATTGCAGCAAGTGGAGCTGGCCCTGGGGACCGGCTTGGACCCTACTGAAAAAAGCTGACATTTCAGCTCCAGACTGATTTAAAGCAGCTGATCAAGTCTTGTGTCCATCAAGAAGAGCAAGCTCCTGGTCACACTGGACCTGAGCCTTGGCCTAATTGAGAGTGCAGTAAGGGATGAAGCTGAGTATTTGGCTTTCCAGAATGCCATTTGTGAAGTGACAGGAGATTCTGAGACTCAAGGTGCTGAAACTGCAACCTTTCCTGAAAGAGGAGAAAGAGAAACTGAACCTGACAGATCTGGGCATGAAGAGGAAGAAGAGGAAGAGTTGAGTGGGATGAAGGTGAATGCTCCCCATTACAGTTCATGGGATACTCTGGAATACCATAATGCTATGATTGTGGGGACAGAGCATTCCGAGGACTGTAGAGCAGGGATTCCTGGGCTCTATTTCTGTCCTACTCACAAGTCCCTAAAACCCTGTCCTTTCTTCCTGGAGGGGAAATACCGATTCAAAGAGAATTGCAGGTTCTCCCACGGGCAAGTAGTTGCTGTGGAAGAGCTTTTCCCCTTCCAGGAGCCAGACCTGAGTGCCCTGCACACTGCTTCAGCCTGTCTAGCTAAGTATGATGATGGAATTTGGTATCCAGCCCGGATCACAGATGTGGACAGGGATACTACACGGTCAGGTTTGACTCACTGCTTCTCAAAGAGCCTGTGGTAGAGGGGGATGGTATCATGCCTCCTCTACTAAGTGAAGACAGGGCGCCTTTGGAGTCTGATGGGGATGATGTGGATGATTCCAGCTATGTCAAAGTTGTGGAGTCACATGCCTTGGGAAAAGGGGGCTTGGGGCCCTGCTTGCAGATCTTTATTTGATGGGTGGGAGGCACATACCGGAGGCATTGGTTCCAAACTTCTTGCTCAGATGGGCTATGAATTTGGCGAAGGTCTTCCAAGAGTGCTGAGAGTCAGTAGAGCCTATCCGTGCTGTGGTACTTCCAATGGGGAAGTCCCTAGATCAGCATGCTGAAATTCTCCAGAAGAGAGCAAGCAACAAATCAGACCTTGGCAAGCCAAGGAAAAGCCAGGCAAAGGGGAGTCAAGGGACCCCCACTCTAACACAATGTGTTTGGTTTCCTAAATGAGAAACTCCAAGGCAAGGTTCCTAGGGTCCTAGAGGAAGGGAAGGTCCGGTCCTTTAAGAGGAGTGAGGAGCTCTAGCATGCCAGCAAGAGTACCAGGAGAGCCCTAAGCATACAGCTCTTCCAGATCTTGGAAAAGGTGGAACAAACTGGGAGGGACATCCCAAGTATACAGGAAGCCCTGGCCCAGAACATCGGCTGGCACAGTGTGGCCACAGCCCAGCTGGAGAAGTTGACCCGAGCCCAGAAGGAGCTGAAGAATCTCTGGGCCGAGGAGGCAGGTTTGCAGTGAGAACAGAAGACCACTGACAACACACAAGCAAATGACAGAGTTTTAGTGCCGAAGTGGGAGTTCTTGCCTGTCTCCCAAGTCTGTCTTTCCCCCTTTCTCTTCCCTGCCCCCATCCCAAGTCCCACAGTGGGTATTGCCCAGGCCAGAAAGCCCATTTCCTCTATCCTCCTACTCTGCTCCTAAAGTTGTAGTGTCCCTACTAGGGGTACCTGTTGCTGTCCTTAGTGAGTTCTGCTTTAGCCTCACTGACTTTAGGGCTGAAGGTGCAGGTATTAAGGGATGGTGGTTTGAGTCTTACTGGAGACTCCCAGGGAATGGGCTGGCTAGAGCAATAGTTTCTGCCTCCTGAACTACCAGACTTGGGGACCTGAATTGTACCTGCTTTAGACAGACTCAGGAAATTATAACAAAATCACCTTTTCCCACAGCCAGATTCCCTCCCAGGGTCACCCGTCAGCCAGTTTGTGGGCTCCACTCTACAGAAGGGCAAAGCCTGAGTCACTCCTCCCCCTCCCAAAACACCCCTGAAAGCAGATGGAACTAAAGAAGAGATCCAGAGGAGCAGGGCCTGCAGACCAAGGTCTTCCCTTTCCTGGTAACCCCAGGCCTGTCCAATTGTGAACCGAACTGTGTTGATGACATTGTCTAAGAGCAGCCTCTTCTTGGCAGGGGGGAGCACTTTTCTCCACACTTGTTTTCCAGTTTGTTCTGCCACAAAGCCTTAGAAAGGAGTTTTTCTTAAACAAAATGATTATGTTGTTGCTGTGTAAACAAACAAACACAATGCTAGTTATAAAAGCAAAGCAGGACAAGATGCGGCTTAGATTAGCCTGTTTCTGTTCATTTTCTTTGCATTTGATTTTTTTGAGCCTCCCGTGGGTACTTTCTACCATCCTTTTGATACTTCCATTTCCCCCAGTTCAAAACAAGGGCTGCAGAGTAGGCTGAGGCTGAGCTAGGTCTTACTTTCCGCAACATCCATTGCCTAGGTTTTAAACTCTATCTCTTCACCATAGACATTTTTGTACACTCTTTTTAGGCCATATGGAATGGTATGTTTGAAGTACCTGATCTGAAAGATGGGACCTAAGAGGAAAGAAAGAAATGTGTACATCATAAAAAGAGGGAAAAGAAGAACATAGACTTAGAACTGAGTGAAGCCAACCCTTTTATTTTTATAGATGGGGAAACCGAGTACCTTCAAGGTTAAGTAACTTGCATGAGGTGACCCAGGTAGAAGAGTTGGGATTTCAGCCCATATCCTTTGCCTCTTTCCAGTCTAGCCCTCTGCCTCTCTGTGAAAAAACTATGATTCTATTACAAATTGTCCCTGACCTTAAACTCACAAAGCCTTAGGATGCAGAATCTTTCAAGGGGAACTAAATGGATACTGTGTGTATTTCAAATGGTCGTATCAAGGTCCAGCAAAAGGAAGTGAATCATGCTCTGCCTGACTTCAAGAACTTCATTGCCATTCTTTACAGTCCCAGCTCAGGGGTCTATGGGGAAAAGAATGTTTTTAAATTGAGGACAAAGCCTCGGTTCTGTGCTTCTTTGTAGCCAGAGCTTTCTCAATAGAGAAATTTTGCTTTCTGTGCCAGGCCCTCCAAATGTAAAGCATTCACCCGTACATCACTGAATGTAAAGGTTGAACAAGTGGTTGTCTTTTTCCCAGAGCATTTTGTTCAGCTGCTGAATCTGAGCTGGGTAATTCACAGCCCATTGTATATGGGCATCCCCACACACTAATGGCTGCCTGCTCACCTTCAGAGTATGTTGTCCATAGGCCTTCTGGTAGTTCATTACTGCAGCTATTTGGTTTGCCAATAATTGCATTGATTTTGTGCTGTAACATGCCTGGCAAGGAGTCTCTGGCTGGTTCTTAGAAAAATCCACTCTTTTTTTCTTGAAAACTAAGGAAACAGGGCCAGTGACTCGATCCTCACTACTGCAAAATTCCACTCTCCCTCTTTTTCCTTAAGTTTCTGTTGATTTCAGAGGCTCTTCCAGGTGACAGCCCTTTAAGTACCTGAAGATTGCTCTCATGTTCACACCTGTTCTCTGTTCCAGGCTAAATATCTCCAGTTTCTTCAATCAATCCTCATGTGTCCTAATCAAGGCTCGTCACCATCCTAATAAACCTTTCTCTGGGTTTAAACTCCCCAATTTCTCAATGTCCTATTTAAAATTTGGAACCAAGAACTAAGAATGTCCTCCAGATGGGATCTAACCAACACAGAGTACAGCAGGTCTCTTTATGACCTCTTATAATGAATCCTAAAACCACATTAACTGTTGGCTCACAAGTAGCTTTCAATCTGCTAAAACACCTCCAGATCTCTTTTTCAAACTGTTGCTCAGCCATGCCTTCCCCATCATATACTTATAAAGCCATGTGTAAGAGGTAAAGGTAATTACAGATTCCCTGATGTATTTGTTGAGTTTCCCCAATTTACCAATGAGTCTATAAAGCATGTATGGGGAATTGGGGGTGGAATCTGAGGGATATCTCTTTATTAAGTACTGGGAGGGCTCAGGGAACTTAGTGACTATTTGACAGATTGAAGAGAGTGGACTTGTAGAATTATCCATTTCTATGAACCAACAAACTGGTGTTCTTTTTTCTCTCTTCTGAAGACTCACCTTTACCCTTTTGCCTTCTGGAATGCAATGGGGAGAGCAAGAAAAGAGGAGATCTTCCCACTTTCCCAGGAGCAGTTAGACTATTTGCAGCACAAATTGAATTCTTTTTCCAGGTGGCTTGAGAGGGGAGTTATGGGACTTCAGGTGTCTGACTATCCTCTGCCTTTCAGTTTCCTTTTATGGGAAAAATCAGTGACTGAAAACCTGAAAATGCTTCTCTATGTCAAGAGAAGATAGCAGCTGAGACAAATGGAATTTTCCTATGGAATCACGGAGCAAAAAAGAGACTTGTGCTGATCCATGTGATCCAAGTCCTGGGGTTCCCAAGCACAAGAGGTTAGTGGATTGGACCTTCTTCAGGAGTTTTTAACCTGGAGTCTGTGAATTTGTTTTTTGGTTTTTTTTTTAACATATTTTGATAATTGTATTTTGATATAATTAGTTTCCTTTGTAATATTATGTATTTTATCTTATACGTTGAAGAATATTGTTTTCAGAAGGGGTCTTCAGGCTTTACTAGATTGCCAAAATGGTCCATGACTAGCACTTGGAGCTTTTGTTCTGGGTAGAGAAGGGGATTTCCTGAAGCAGCACGCTCTTGGGAGAAAGGAGAGGGTCATCCCTATCCTTCTTGAGTAGTGTCCTACCTGGAAAGCAAAGCCAGTGTGAATTCAGATGGAGGTCTGTCTAAAAGGAAAAGAATTGGTTGTTCAGCAGTCCACAAAGCGTGTTTACATTCTAAGGAAGTGATACATCGGAACTGTTCTGTATGCATGAGCTTTGTTGAGGCTGTAGAGGGCTCCAGGGAAAAGAGGAACTCATCAGGATGTCAAAGGGTTGTCCCAAAAGCAACCCCAATTTCAGTTCTTTTCCAGGGGAAGCTAATAGCCAATTTGAGCCTGAGCCCATGGTGTGTTTCTGTGTCTTTTTATGGTCCCTGGGAGTCCTCTGTGTCTTCTGCATTTTCTATGAGGTGAAACCACGTTTGTCCCATAAGTGATTTGCATTGTGCTACCTTAATTGCTTAGGCTAGGGATCCTGTTACCCCCAGTTAGAGAAATCTAGGGGGGAAAAACCTACTTGTTGTTACTTAGTCATTTTGGTGGCATCCAACTCTTCATGACCCCATTTGGGCTTTTTTTTTTTTTTGGCAAAGATGCTGGAGTGGCATGCCATTTCCTTCTCAGCAGACATAAACTATACCCAATCTTTTTTTCTGAGATATCCAGGAGAATCTCCAGGTGGAGGCAGTGAACTTGAGGGGCAAAGCTGACCCTTGTGGTGAGGTGCCCAGGATTTGATACAGTATTGAGGGGGCTACACAAAACCTTTGCATTTGGCTTTTCATCTTGGTCTATTATGCCTCATGTTCCAGCTTGTTGAGATCTTTTTGAATTCTCTTTTCCAGTGTGTTAGCTGTGTCAGACTCCTATAATAACTCTTGTGTATATAATACTTTAAGGTTTATGAAGCACTTTACCTGTGTTACCTCATTTGATCCCCATGACAACCCTGTTAAGTGCTGTTATCATGACTATTTTATACATGAGGAAATTGAGGTTGAAAAATGTAAAGTGACTTGCCCAGGGTCACACAACTAGGATTTAACTCAAGTCTTCCAGACTCTGTACCACCTAGTGACTCCACGCATATTTAGATTATCTGGAAATATAAGGGCATCAGCCCTCACTTTATCGTAATGCTGTGTTTATTAACAATATTTAACGGCACAGTGCACAGATTGTACCTCACTCTCTCAACCCCACTCTTTCCATATCCAATCAGCTGCTAAGTCCTGTTGTTAGAACAGTTAGAACAGCTCTTGTGTATGCTCATTTCTCTCTTCTGATACTACCACCATGGCTCAAGCTCTTATCACCTCAGCCTAGACCACTGCAATAGCCTTCAAGGTTGGTCTCCCTGCCGCTCATGTCTGTCCACTCCAATCCATCCTCCACTCAGCTGTTCAAATGATTTTCGTAAAGCAGGAATCTGACTACAGTGTCACCATCCTCCCTTCTCTGTTCCAATAAACTCCTCTGGTTCCAGGATCAAATAGAAAAATCCCTTCTTGCCTTGGCCTCTTGCTTCCTTTCCAGGCTTCTAATACCTCCCTTACTCCCTTCCATATATTCTGGGATCCAGTGATGCTGGTCTCCTGGTTATTATTTACATAAGACCCACCCAGCCTCCAGTTGGAACCTTGCCTGGAATTCTCTCCTTCTCATTTCTGCCTCCTGGCTTCCCGGAGTCTCAGGGTGAATTCAGTTTTCTGCAAGGAGCCATTCCTGGTCTTTAATCTTAGTGCTTTTCTTCTGAGATTATCTCTAGTCCATCCTCCCCGATTTGACCATGAGCTCCTTGGAAGCAGGGACTGTTTTTTGTTTGTTTTGTTTTCGATTTGGTTGGGATTTTTATATCCTTGGAGCTTAGCACGGCGCCTGGCATGTAGTAAATGCTAGTGGACTGAAACTCAGATCTTCTGTGTCCAGGATCAGCTTCTGTCCAATGAGCCTCCTAGGCAAAAAGAGGTTAAGTGACTTGTTCAAGATCACACAACTAGTAAGTGTTTGAGGCTGGATTTGAACTCGAATGTTCCTGACTCTGGATCCAGTGTTTTTTCAACTGAGTCATCTAGCTGCCCACATACAATATGAAGCCTCATTCATAGAGGAAAGTCAAAATGCCCGGGACTATGGAGGTGATGGTAT
Organism: Pseudocheirus occidentalis; assembly: GCA_028646575.1. Lineage (NCBI taxonomy): Eukaryota > Metazoa > Chordata > Mammalia > Diprotodontia > Pseudocheiridae > Pseudocheirus > Pseudocheirus occidentalis. Next base: position 134,278,097 of record CM053597.1, read on the forward strand.
CACTGTCCTCTATTCCAAAAAATGCCTACAGTGCCTGGTATGTAGTAGGGGCTTACTAAATGCTTGTGACCTGACCTTTTACTGGGGACCTCTACTAACCTACTGAATGAAATGTGTCATGCTGGGCTAGTAAGAATATGAGTACAAAAAGAATTGTCTCTGCCCTCAAGACGCTTACATCCTAACAGAGAAAGGCTGTGTATATATAAGGAATGGGGACCAGAAAAGGGGGCTTTGATCTTTGAAGTTATAGATATTCTATGGAAAACCAAAAGGCAATCAGGAGCAATGGAATGGGGTGCCTAAAGAGGCAGAGAACTCCCTGTTATAAGCATTGTGAAAGCAAAGGCATTTGGATCAGGCCATTCAACTTCTTCCAAATCCATCAAATAATGCTGTGGTCTCTAGTCCACATCTTTCTAGCTTTGCACGAGAAACTTTGTTGTCTTTGGTTTTTTGGACAAAGATACTGAAGTGCTTTGCCATTTCTTTTGCCAGATCATTTTACAGATGAGGAAATTGAGGCAGAGTTAAGTGACTTGCCCAGGGGCACACAGCTAGCAACTGTCTGAGGTCCCAATTTGAATTTGAGTCTTCCGAACTCCAGGTTCTGAGCTCTACTGCACCTTCTAGTGTCCATGTGAGAAACTTCATCCAAGCTGTATGTAAGTGGTGGACATTAAGAGTTTTTTTTGATTAATTTGCTTTTTTTCCAATGTCAGTTGAAGCAATTTCATTTCTGTTTGACAAAACAGGTTTAAAACAACAGTGCTACTATCACCACTACCACCACTACCACCACTACCACTAGCACTGTGCACATTTTCCTGGTGCTAGCCTCTGAGGGAGGTTCAGGATTAGGTAAGACTTAATTCCAGTCTTTATGGCACTTACTCCAAGTAGGAGAATAATAAATTCTGCAATGCGTGGTATTGCAGATGTACAAAGCAAAGGATTATAGTAAGTCAGGTTGGGGGGAGGAACTGGGGAATGCTTCATGAAGACTCATCTGAGTGTTACTTCAGATAATGAGAAGCAATCCATCAGAGAAAGAGCAAGAGGCAGGGCATTGAAGACACAGGGAGCATAATGAGCAAAGAAGCAAAGGTGAAAAGGCCTCAGCCAACCGTGACAGGAAGCCAAGAAGGCCCCTTAGATCCTAGGGGGTCAGTAGGAGTCTTGTCAGTGAGGATAACTAGGTAAACCATTCTGAGCTGTGGCATCTTGGAAGAAGCCCAACATCCATAATGAGGAGAAATGAGTTCTTGGTCCTTTGTGAATATAACCAAACGCCTCCTGTTTGGGCAGGGACTGTACCCACAACCTGAAGAGTGTGTTTTAGAGTTCTTTACAGGTTACTGAATGTTTCCTTCCAAGTAACTAAATGAGGTAGGCATTAGAGTAGAAGTACTATTATTGCCATATTACAAATGAGGCAAAAGAGGCCAATATGTATCAGAAGAAGATAGTTGTGCCGCTAATAAGTAGCAAAGATCGCCTCTTGACTCTATAATCAATGGTCCTTCTGATATTGGTTGGTTATTATTATTATCCCTATCTTGTGGGTAAATAATTGAAGCAATGAGAGCCACTAGATCTTTTTTCCTGGGTTAATAGAGCTATTCATGGCTGTCTTGGACTATGGAAAGGCCCATTTACTGGACAATCGCTGCTCCAACAGCATGAGTATTTAAGAAATATGTGAACTAGGGAAGCTCTAAGAAAAAAATGTTAAAACCTAAAAAAAATTCATAGCTTTTGTTCTTTTCTATCCTTTTCATCTCTGATATGTTCTTACCTATCAAACCATCTATTGTATTTAAAATTTTGTTTTAATTGGGGAAACTAATCACCCCCATCAGCTTAATCTGACTGCACATAGAACATTCTACACGTAGTCTCCATTCTTTATTTTCTTGCCCCCATGCATCAGTTCTAAACTTAGTGGTTAAAATTACATAATGCTGAGTTTCACTTTTTGTGGTATTTTTTCTACTGATGTTGTAGTAGGCATTATACATATTGTTTTTCTAATTTTGCTTACGTCACATTATATCAATTTACATTTCCCAGGCTGCAGTATTATGCCATTGTATTTGTTGTTGTTCAGTCATTTCAGTCATGTGTGACTCTTTGTGACCCCATTTGGGATTTTCTTTGTGAAGGTAATGGAGTGGTCTGCCATTTCCTTCTCCAGCTCATTTTACAGAAGAGCAAACTGAGGAAAACAGGGTTAAGTGACTTGCCCAGGGTCACAAAGCTAGTAAGCATCTGAGGCCAGATTTATACTCAGGAAGATGAGTCTTACTGACTGTTATCCATCGCACCACCTAGCTGCCTCTATGCCATTATATTAATGTACCACAATTTATTTAGGCATCCGCCAGTCAATGGTCATAGTTTTTATTTCCAGTTCTTTGCTACCAGAAGTGCTGCTATGAATATTTTGCTTAGTCTCAGACTTACTCATCTTCTTGTCTTTGACTTTCTTGAAATAGATGTCTGGCAGTGTGATCTCTGGGGCAAAGGTGATAAACATTTTAGTTATTGGAGAAGCAGGCAGTATGGTGTCAGGGATGTAGAGCTGTCTTTGGAACCAGGCAGACTGGAATACTAGCTCTGCCTCTGACACATACTGGCTATGTGACTCTGGGCAGGTCTGAGTGCCCAGATGACACTGGGGCAGCTGGTGGTGTAGTGGATAGAACTCTGGGCTGGGAATCAAAAAGACTTGAGTTCAAATGTGGCCTCAGGCACTTAGCCATGTGACCCTGGGCAAGTCCCTAAATCTCATTTTGTCTCATTTCCCTCAGATGGGAATAACAAGAGCACCTACCTCTCAAGGTTCTTGAGAGGGTTAAATAAAATAATATTTGTGAAGCATTTAGCACAATGCTTGGCACCCCAGTACCTAATAAATACTTATTTCCTTCCTTCTCAAGCACTTCTCTCAAGACTAAGTTGAAGAAAAGTGCAGACCTGCATTGAGGGAAGGAGTTTCCTCATCTGGGAGTTCCTTATAACAATGTAGTCACGTGTGCATATTCTATCTTTGTAAACATGTAGCTAGTTTTAAATCCCCATGCAATAACTATGAGTTCCTAGTGAGGGCGAGTTTAGAGACTGGGTCAGAGGTGGTGAGAAATTATGTTAATGAGGACCAAAGACAAAACAAGTCAATCCCAATCTCATTAAGATTTATTCCAGTTTACATAGAATTTTTTTCCCCCTGACCTTTGGCATTAGCTATTTGGTGAGGCAGCAGAGGCAGTAAAACAAAAATAGCCCATCCATAATGCATTTCTCCATCTGTGCTGTGCTCATCTGGGGGGCCCATGCCTTTCTGTTTCTTCTGTCCATCACCTGCCTCCCTGAAGCACCAGCTTTGGATACCATTATCTCAGTATCTCAGTGCAAAAGTATAAATGTTGTGCTTGGCCGTGGAATTACCCAGTCCTCTGAACACTGTGGTTGTGTTTAATCCCATGGTTTCTGGCAAAAGGACATATTTTCTGGGTGTGAGATGCTTTTTCTTCAGTCAGTGTTGCACAGATTGGTGGAATGTAAAGATGTTAGAATGGACCTTGGAGAATAATCCAGTTGGGCTTCATTTTACATCTGAGGAAACTATGCCACAGACAGGGGCCATAGTCTTCCCAGAGTCACCTCGTGAGCCAATGATAAACCTAGGATCTGAACCCAGGATTTCTCCACTCCCTGTGTTCTTTCCACAGATTTTCTTGTAGCCCTTCTTTCTCAAGGCTCCTCTAATTTATATCCATCCCACTAGGGCTGAATCCAATCAGAAATCCAACATATCTTCAACATTTGCTGAATGGAGGCAGATGAGCAGATCCTCACTGGTACAAACCTGAAAATGACTATACAATCTCTGATGCTTCTGACCTCTGTGCTTTTGAGCAAGTTACTTCATTTCTCTTGGCTTCAGTGTCCTTCATCTGCAAGACAAGGGTGTTGGACCAGATGCCATCCAAAAGCCCTTGCAGCTCTAGATCTATGATCCTCTGAGTCACATTCATAGAGACTCCCATATTTACTTTTTAAAGGACTTTTACATTCATTATATCTCATTTAATGCTCCGAAGGATCCTGCAATGTAGGCAAGGCAGATGTGTCCACTTCAGAGATGAGTAAATAGATACAATGAAGTGAAATGATTTGTCTATGGTCCCCCAGAAAATCAGTGCTAAAGCAAGGAATGGAAGATAGGGTTCTTGACTATTTGTCTTGTGCTTTCTCTAGGATATTGGAAAGCCTATCATATTACAGGTGACTATATGTAATCCTATGGGTAGAGCCTGGAGATTAGGAGGTTTATCTGGTGGCATTTGCTTGCCAGTATGAGAATGTTGATGATCCTAAGAATGGGGCTTTGAGAATTGCCTGCCTCTCAGGGTAACATCTGGTCAAGGACAGCTCAGCTTAAGAGAGAACAGGTGTTTTGGAGTCGTCTGTGTTTGCTACTGTGATAGCCAGAGTGACGCCAGGGTTGGTTTTGGGGGGAATTATCTCAGTGGCTAATGGAAAATGGATAGGATAAACCCTCCAAGTGACCATCAACCATAATTGTGGCTCCTTTCTGGGAATTAAACTCATACTAAAGGGAAAGCACAGAGAGAATTCTTAACCACATTCAAGAATTGCTCATCTCCATAGTAGGGTATTTCAGAGTCTAGGAAGCTTATAGTTGACAATTTATACATAATAAAGACAGGACTATGGTTCAGAGGGTGGAGGACAATGACTGACTCCTTCACGTAGTTTTTGTTTAGACTCAAATCCAGTAGTGTGACCTACTCCAGAGGTTCTTTAGAAAGTTAGGGGGAACTACCAGAGGGACTCAGACCCAGATAGGATAAATACGTGATGCAGCTGTGTCTGAATGATCTCTTGTTTAAGACTGGTCAGAGGGAGCCCTGAACGCATGGTGACTAGCTTCTCCTTGCCTGGTGTTTATCCGTCTTTCTTCAGGAAAGATGAACTAGTCAGAAGAAGTGAGAAGTCCTTGACGGTCACCGAACATCTCAGATTAAGAACTTCTGTCTGCTTCTGAGTCTACCTGAATTCTGAGTTGATCTTCTATGCCTTGAGTCATAGATTCAGAGTCTTTGGAAATTTCTGGCTCTTTACCTAGAGACCAGCTCCAATGGAACCCTGAGTCATGATTGGACATTATTTTACCTTCTTATGGAGGGGGGCGGGGAAGGTGAAAGAAGGACCCATAGGGGAGTTAAGCACATTCAAATGGTTTTGTTTCCTAGAACTCCTGAGTCCAAGCTTTTGTTATTTTCTGGAGTTCTTTTGAGGTTTAGAAGAAAGACAGGTTTACAATCATGTTGTTTTATCATGAATTGTGCACTAGTTATGTACTGAAGGTTTGATTATCAGTTCTATGCTGAGTGAAAACAACTGCATATCAAATCTCAGCATGTTTGTCTATTACTGTCTCATGATTAAGACTCCCTGAAAGATGATAAGTTCAAAATGGAGATGTGATTTAGTCATTCAGGTGGCCACTCTCAGGGCTATTTTTGGTTGGGTAAATTCACAGATCCAAAACTCATGGTTTAACAACAAATTGGTTCTTCCCTCTAAAGAGAAGTGGAGCTGAGGGACAGAATGTTGCTGCCTCTGAGCACCATGGAGAGCACCATACTTACTTTGGGTGTCCCGGAAATAGGACATGTGCAAACTTCCAAGGTAAACATTAGACTCTCTAGGACTCTGATCTTCAAAACTGAACAGAATTGAGGAAGTGCCAAGAATACCTGTTGGTGGAAGAAAGCATATTTTTGGTGAACAAGGTGGTGTAGGGAAAAGCATGTTTGATTTAGAAGAGCATCCAGATTGGAATCCTGGCCAGCTACCTACATGATTTTGCAAAAGTCTCTTCACCCCCATAAGCCTTAGTTACTACTTCTCTGAAATCAGTCTATTTAGCTCTAATTCCTCTGAAATTCTATTAAAGAATCTTGGTCCAACCTAAATCTCTGCAATTTATATTCTTCCTCTCTGTGTGAAGACAGTTAACAGCTGGTCAGATTTCCCTTTATAGTAAATCTTCATATATTTGATCACTAAATTTCTACTTAGTCTTCTACTTTCTAGACTAAACAGTCTCAACTCCTTTAATTGTGACTCTGATGTCCTATTTTCCAAGCCCTTAAGGCTTTGATTTTCTTTACTATGTACCCTTTCCTTTTTTCTTCTCATTCTTCTTAAAGCATGAAATCTTAAAATGGATACAATACCAAAAAAAAAAACTGGGAAAGAAAAAAAAAGGCTTAGAAACTATTTTTGGAAATAATCTTTCAGTATTATCCTTGAGAAATGTGCCAATCTGACAGCATACCTCTGTGACAGACATTAACATCCCTAGTTATCTGAATATTAAAATAGCTCATTTAGACATTCAGAAATTTTCTTTTTGGATTGTAGATTGAATTAGATGGGAGTTTAGAGGTCATCTAGCTAAGGTTCATCAGTTTACAGATAATAAAACTGAGGCCCAGAGAGGTTAAATGATTTGTCCATGATCCCACAGGTAGAATTGGACAGAACTGGGATTCAGACCCATTCAAATCATTCAGTTCCTTGAAGTGGTAGTTTTACTTTCTGCAACATGACAGCATCTCTCACAATACACTGACCTGATAGATAAATAGGAATCCTGAGCAGGCCTCCCTCTAGCAAGGAAGACATGGACATTTTTCTGGTTGTTGTTAAATAGGATGACTTACTGAAGAGTATATTAGCCAGTCACAGTCCAGTCTACCAGAATGAGAAAGCATATTTGGGAGGTGGGTGAGTTGATGTGCCTTGAGTCTATTCTCTGAGGGTATTTTTCTTACCACCCACTCCCCTTCCCACTGATAGACATAATAATAGCCTACATTTCTATATGTCCTGTGAAGTACATAGTGATTTATTACCCCAGTTCTAGAGATCAAGAAACCAAGCCTTGGAGAAGCAAACTTGGAATTGTTTAAATGATAAGTGTCAGAGCTATGACTTGAACTCGTCTTCCCATGCCAAGTCAAGTGTTCTTCCTGATGTGCTATTTTGCCTTGATATGGTCATCTGCCTCTCCGTTACCCCACCTTCAACTTTTCTCCCATTCTTCCCTTCTTATATTTTCCTATAGCACTAGTTGCCTATAGCACTTGTAACAAAATCCTATGAGATGTTAGAACTATGGGAAAGATGTTAGAGATCATCTAATCCAACCTTCATTTTTAAAAATTGTAATTTTATTTATTTATTTTTTGTTGTATTTTAAGTTCCAAACTGTTTCCCTCCCTTCCCACTCCACAGTAAAGAAAGGCATGCTTGACACAGATTTATAAATATATGGAAAGCCATACTATGCACACTTCTATTTATCAGTTCTTTTTCTGGAGGTAGGTAGCATCTTCTTTCACAGGTCCTTTGTAGTTTATCTGAGTATTTATAGTACTTAGAATAAAGTAGTTATTCACAGTTCTTTGAACAATGTTGCTATTACTGTATACAATGTTCTCTTGGTTCTGCTCACTTTACTTTTCATTATTTCAGACAAGTCTTTCCAGGTTTTTCTAAAATCAGCCAGCTTATTTCTTACAACTCAGCATTCCATCACAATCATATATCACAATTTGTTTATCAATTTCCAAACTGATGTATATCCCACAAATTTCCAGTTCTACGATACCACAAAGAATGATGCTAGAAATGTTTAGAACATATGGATTCTTTTCCTTTTTCCCTGATCACCTTGGGAAATAGACCTAATAGTGGTATTGCTGAATCAAAAGTCATACACAGTTTAATAACTCTTTGGGCATAATTTCGGATTGTTTCCCCAAATGGCTAAATCAGTTCAAAATTCCACCAGTGATGTATTAGTGTCCCGGCTTTCCCCTTCTACCATTTTAGCCAATCTGACAAGTATGAGATAATATCTTAAAAGCTATTTTAATTTGCATTTTACAGATGAAAACACTAAAGCCCAAAGGCATTGTAGCCCTTTCCGTGTTTTCTTTGTACTGTAGTGATCTGCTTCTTCTCCCATTTTAGATTATAAACTACAGGTATGGATTGTGCCACATGTATTTTACCCTCCTTGCTGACTACCCTTTCTTTCCTTAAGAAAGAGCTTAAATACTGGTACTGCTTTAAGGGGAAAAATATGTCTATTTAAAGATCATCCTTCTAGTTTTGGAGTTTAAATTAAAATAAAATTAACCTATGAAGTGTCACAGAAGTCAATGTGCCAAATGAACATACCAACTCTCAACTGCTTTATACCGGAGCTCTCTGTGTCACCCGCTCTCAAGGTGATTTTGAAGGAGACATTTCTACCATCACATTACTTTCTGGCAGATGTAACCATGGTGTAAAATGTCAGCCAGTGAAGGTTCTGTGACCTGCTAATGGGCTGTGCCCTTCTTCTGCAGGCCCCACTTTCCCTTCAAGGGTCAGATTCCTGCTTGCTTTCTTGCCTTATGAAGCCCTGACTCTCTTCTGACAATTATCACCATGTGTCAGACAACTGCAGAACTCATCTGCAGAATTCCATCACTTGAAGATAGAGTGGCTCCCATCAAACTCCAGGGCCATGTGTTCCCTCTGGGGAGAAAGTTCTGAGTATTTTTGATAGAATGACAGAGAGACCTTTCCCTTTCTTCTTTATCCTCTTCCCTGGCCTTTCCAAAATAGAATCCCCACTGAACTAAGACTACTAAGATAACACTTGGTTTCTCAAATATATGGGGCTAGCATATGCACCATGGAAAATGATCCAAGAAGGTTGACCGCCTTCCTTCCACCCCCAAAGACCAGTCTGGCCATCTTCCTGGTAAGATAAGCTCCTGGAATGTGTTTGAATGGCCAGTGGAAATAACCTCTTATGTGACAATGAAAAATGAGCCATTAAAAACTAGATTTTGCGATGAGTATAGAAAGGGGGCAAGGATGACACCCATTAGACATCTCTTATGATTTCATTATGCTGTTGTTTATTAAATGCAAAAATGTATTTAGTGTTGTACTTAACCTTTTTCAATGGGGTGAAAGTAAAGGGAGCTGAGAGAGAGAGACACACACACACACACACACACACGGCAACAAAAGACAGATAATTACACAGGCACTTACAACACACAGGAGAGGGGAAAAAGTCACTCTGACTGTAGACTGCTGCTGACAGAGGGGAGCCAGGGGACAAACCTGATTCAAAGTAGCAGGTCTACTTAAAGAAGCCCAATATTCCAGACAAGCATAAACACTAAGGTAGTGACTTTTAACGGGTCATATTTATTATCACATCAGAGGCCATTTCCACTGACCATTCAAACACATTCTAGGAGATTACCTTTACAGAAAGACTGTCAGATTGGCTTGTGTCTGTGGGGTAGATGGTAGAAAGGAGACGTTCCTTCTTACTGTATTTTCCTTGGCATGGATGCTGGTTCCCAAAGCTGTGACATTCATCTGCATTAATGGTGACTTCTGCTAAAGTGTAGCTCTGTGATGAGTCTATGCAATAAAACTGATTATTCTGTGCATCGACTTTTAAAATCAAATGTAATGTGGTTGCCATTGTCATTTTCTGCATAGCTATATGTTGATGTGAACTTTGGTAGTCTTTCCACATCAATCAATCAGCAAGCATTTATTAAACCTGTGCTATGCTCTAGGCGTTGTGTTGGGTGCTGGGGCTACAAAGACAAACCTCCAGCAATCTTTGCTCTCTAGAAGATTATGTTGTATGATGTGTATATATATGTAAGTATATTAAAAGGATGCATTAAGCACTTATTTGTCAGCTACCACGCTAGTTACTGGTTACATTTTCAAAGAGAGCCATGACGTCAGGAACTTATGCCATGGCTTGCGAGTGAACTGGATTTCAGTGAGGCAGGCCTGTGCAAAGTCACTAGCCTCACTTTCCTCCAGAGCCATCTGGGTCCAGTGGCCAGATATAGATCAGGAGGATTGGAGATGGTCTTGGATGCAGTGGGAGACCTAAATCCAATTTACTTGCAAGTCATGGAGTCACCTTCCTGATGTCATGGTCCTCTTTGACATCGAAGGACGAACAACAACCACCACCACCTACTGGGGACATAAAAAGCATGAAAGTCCCTGCCTTTAAGAAGCATATAGTCTACTGATGGAGATAATGGGTACATAAGTAAGTATGTACAAAATAAATGTGAAATAATGGGGGAAGACATTACTAACTGAGAAGATGAGGGAAAACAGCGTGGAGAACTGTTTGAGCTAAATCCTTTTAAATAATTTTTTTAATGTACTCAAGTCCCAACTCATTTATGTGGGTGAAATAATCATAAGATCCAAGAACTGAATGGGATCTCAGAGATCCAAACAAGCCCTCATTTTACAGACTGGGAAACTGAGGCTCACAAATAGTTAAGTGATTCACCTGAGTTAATGTGGTGAGAATAAATTATTCATGGCCCACAGTAATAGGGATGGGTAAAGGTGCACAGTGCAACTTGCCTAGGGTTTACAACCTCTGCAAGATGGGGCTAATTGAAACAAATATTTGGTATTATCTATTTGTCCTCTCTCACTTCTTCCACACCAGCCCCCTAGTTTTGTACAGCTCCCTAGTCCATTCTGTTCATTGCCAGGCCTAATTATGTCACACAGCTTGGTGCTCATGTACCACAAGTGATACTGAAAGAAATCTAGTAACGAATACCCTGTGCCAGAGAGATAGAATCGAATCGGTCTGATGTTCAGGAGAAGAAGATGCAAATAATTAAGTGGCTCTAAGAAATGAACTTGCTTTTACTAGTTGTGTGACCTTGGGCAAGTCATTTCACCCCAACTGCCATCCAAAAACAAAAAAAAAGAATAGAAATGAAAGTGCATCATGGGCACATTGGTTATCTCATTTTTCAGGGAATATGATGAGCATTTGCAAAAAGCTCCCTCCTCCCCTCAAGGATAATGGAAGTTCATGTAGCCACGTGGATTGCAGAGGTTGGGGAGTCCTACAAGAATGCTGGCAAATCCCAACAAATTAAACAACCTATACTTTAAGTCACTTCAATGTAAAGATGGTCACAAGGTAGGTGGTAGAAAACACATTATCTCACAATTGAAAAATGAAAGAAGTCCAGAGCTTGTAGACTGCACAAAGACACCACACTTTTCGTGAGTCATCCTTTCTTCAAGGAGACAAGATGCAGGGAGAAGGCCAAAGAGGATAGGGATAGAGATGTCATTTGTACGGGAACTCCAGAGTGAAGAAATCCTTTCTGCCTGTATGGTATGGGTAGGAACTTTCTTTGCAGTGGACAGTCTCTGAGAGGTGCCTAGAGCAGTGATGACAAACAATAGAGATGGATCTCTTCCAGCCACAAATTGACTTGGAAAACTACAAATTAACATCGCTTGGGTTGTGTTGTACTTTTATTTATTTGGTTCAGGATTTCCCAGTTAATTTTAATCTGACTTGGAATACACATTTATATAGCACCTGCTATATACTGGGCCCTGTAGAAAGCACTTTATTTTTATTTTAATCAAATATTATCTCATTTGATCCTTACAACAACCCTGGGAGCTAGATACTGTTATTATCCCATTTTTACAGTTGAGGAAACTGAAGCAAATAGACATTACATGACTTGCCTAGGGTCATCCAGCTACTAATTGTCTAAGACTGGATTTGAACTCAGAGCTTTGAGACTCCAGGCCCAGGGCTCTATCTGCTATCTTCCCAGTTGCCTGTATAGGAAGTGGGCAATTCAAACGTGGGGCTGATTTCTGTATCGGCTCTCTTTTTGCTGTCAACATTTGACTTAGAACAAAGATCAAAAGCAATACCAAATTAGAATAGAAACAAGAAATTTAACTTATATAAATTAATACCACCAAGATGCCAAAAGGTCCTAGAAAGTTTCAGATAATTCAAGATTCCCCCTGATTCTGGCAGATGATTTAAAAAAAAAAATTGAATTGGAGCAAAACACTGCCTTAAAGGTTTCCTTCTAAGGTATCTCCCATTTTAGCAAATGCCCTTCTTCCCAGCTTCCCATTTCTAACCCAGCTTTAGAGAACAGCAATCAAATCCACACTACCATTTCCAGAAAGGATGTGTCAATCATTTGCCTTAAGGCTTAAACCACAATTTTTTCTGACTCTCCAAACTAACTGGAAAAACTCTTCCCTTGCCCCTACTCCCTTATATGTGTGTTCTCTTCTCTCATTAGAATTTGTGTTCCTTATGTTCTGTAAAGGAGTGTCTTGTTTTATTGTTTTTGTATCTCTGGCGCTTAGCGCAAAGACTGGAACTTAAAACCTACTCCCCCAACCCTCCCCCCAACCCCTGTCCGTCCATCCATCCATCCATTCATTCATTTACTCAGTCAGTCACTCACTCATTTCTGAGGCTGTCTGTTCCATTTATGGATAACTGTAATAATTAGGAAATTTTTCTGAGATCAAACCTGTCTGCCTCTCTGCAGCTTTCTTGCATTTCTCCCAGGTCTTCTGCCCTCTGTGGTCCATCAGAATAAGTCTAGTCTATTCCTTGCCCTCCATGAAAGTCCTTCAACTATTTGATAATTGTTCTTGAGTCCTTTCAGTCATGTCCAACTCTTTGTGACCCGTTTGGGGTTTTCTTGGTAAAGATACCAGAGTAGATTGCTACTTCCTTCTCCAGCTCATTTTATAGATGAGCAAGCTGAGGTAAATGGGGTTAAGTGACTTGCCTGGGGTCACACCTCTAGTAAGTATCTGCAATGAGATTTGAATTTGGGAGCATAAATCTTCCTGACTTCAGGCTTGACACTATCCATTGCCCTTCTTAGGGCTAAACATGACTAGTGCTTTCAACTGATCTTAACAGACCATGGTCCAGGGCCTCACCATCCTGGTTGCCTTTTTCTGTGTACTCTCAAGCTGGTCAATGTCTATCCTGAAATATCCTGCCCAGAATGGAGTTTCCCACCCCAGATGGGGCCTGATCAGAGAAGGGCACGATGGGGTTAGTCTTAAAAAACAGGATTATGTAATGTAAAGCACATATTTCAAGCTAGAGGATCTGGCCACTGGTCAGAACCTGGTTGTCTTGTCTCACTTTTCTTCACCTTCATCTGATTCCTCATCTGTAAAACAAGGGGCTTGGGCAAGAAGAGCTTTCAATTCCTTTCTGCCTCCAAACTTTTTTGTTCCTAGACAGGAAACTGAGAAGGAGAGAGGTGACCTGACTTCCCAGGGTCACATGGCCAAGAAGGGTGGGATTCAATATTTCAACTGAATTTTCTGCTTCTGAGTTAGTGAAAAACGCATCTATCGCATGGTACCTCTCAGTAGACAGTTACAGAAACGGAACATGGCCATTTTCCCAGGGTAGTTTAAGTGCAGGAGGGGTGGGGATGAATTAAATTACCCCTTGAGGTCCCTTCTATCTCTCTAAGCCTGTACATTAATGTAGGCTCAGGTTTCCTGAGGAAGCAAGAAGCATTCCAGTCAGTTGGCTCATGGCTTAAAAATATGTTGGAATAAGATACAAGTCTCCCTGGGACCCAGAGGGAGTGTCTTTTCACTGCTCAGATTTCTACGGTTCTCAGTGGGGAGGGGAGCTCTAAGAATTCAAAGACCTAATACCCTCCCGGTAAGCCTGGGCCTCAGGGGAATCTGCCTGTTTTAAGCGAAGTAGTTACCTGGGTTCGGAACTGTGATTGGTGTGCCATGGGGAGAGACTAACTCCCACAAGCTGCTTTAGAAAGGACAAAAGCATTTCCCTTCATTTTCAAAACTCAGTTTATAACTGTGGGAGTAAATAACTTCCCTCCTTACTTCTCTGCCTACTTCCTCCCCCTCTCTCTTTCACTTATTTCCTCTTCTTCTTTTTGTGTTTTTCTCCTTTCTCCTTTTTCTTCTTTCTTCTTTTTCCCATTCTTTTTTCCACCTTTATCTTTCCTTTCTTTCTCCCCATGTCTTTCTTCTTCTTCTTTTGTCTCTCCGCTCCCTCTCTCCTTATTTCTTCTTTTTCTTATCTCTCCTTCCTACCTCACCCCTCTGGCCTCCTTTTTATTCCTTCCCCCACATCCCTCTCTTTTTTTCTTTTCCTCTTCCTTTGTCACACACAATTTAAATAACCGAAAACCAACATCCCATGTATTTTTTATGGGATAGTTCCATTCCACCATCTTATCTTGTCAGCCCATCTTTGCCCAGGGCACAGGAGCAGAAAAGAGTTTAGTGTGGTTCCCCAAGACGTGCTGTTGGGGGATCTGAGCTGTAAATGACTGTACTGGAAGTTAGAATCCGGGCAGACTTAGACCTTTTCAGCCCTTGAGGCTTTTTTGTTTCTGTAAATGCCTGTGAGGGAGGGATTGGGTAGGGACTCTGGAATTTTAAAGATGTTATAAGAGAGCAGCCTGGGGCTTTATGGGCTCTGTTAGGGTAGTTATTAAGTACTGACAAGTAGTGATTAGTAGTAGTAGAATCTTTTACATTTCCTTGACTTACACTTCCTCCCAGAGAGCCCTTTCTCTTTCTCTTGGAAGCCCTGGAGGTGGTTAGGGTTATTATCCCTAAGCCTTCCATCCGCTTCTTAGTGGTGCTAAGAGCTTCCTAATATTAGTCAACAAACCTTTATTGAGTCCTTATATACTCGGTAGGACCGGAAGCTATAAAGACATATAATATACAGATACAGTCTTGCTCTCAAAGAGTTTATAATCTTTTTGAGGAAACAAGAATAAAGGCATATAACAAGGAAAAGGCATGTAAGTCAAGATCATTCTGCTGAGTACTCCCTTGGGGAGGATTAAAGAAAAACAATAGAAACTGGTCAAAAAGCTGAGGGGAAAACAGGAAGCTGGGGAAGGGGTTGAGTGAAGGTTTGGGAGGATCTGAGTGGGGAAGGAAGTGTTGGTAGAGTCATTCTTCAGAGAGAGAATTGTAGCTTGTAGCGGATGAATGATGGATGGTTTCTCTTTTGAGTAGCCTTCCAAAGATTAGTATCACAAGTCATAGACACAATCCAAGTTATTTCTATCTCCAATAATGGTTTGATTTATTTCTGCTAAGAAGCAGCTTGCCATTGAGACCAGTGTCTAGGAATTCTGAAATTCCCTTATCTGACCATAACCTATTGGTTTTTGTATCCCTCTGTCTTCCTGTACCAAGCCCTCCTCTTTGTCTGCACTATTACCTCTGATCCCTTTGATAAGGAGTAGGCTCCAGGACCCTACCTTGAGCTCTCCATGAATCTTTGAGGTACAGGCTCTGGGAAAGTAAATCTTTCCAGGGAAGGCATTTGCCTGAGGTTATTATGCCTGAAGGCCTTAAGCTGTGGCTCTGCCCAAGTCTTTAGCCCTCCTTTGTTCCAATAGTTTTCCACCCTTAATGGTCGGTTCCCACCCTTGAACTGGCCTGGCCCACCACCAGGTAGCCTCCAGCAACTTCCCACCCTTAATCACTCATTACTGGAGTCTGACCTCATCTTGACTCCTGAAGCCCCTCCCTACTAGAGTCTATCCTCATCTGGCTCCTCCTGAAGACTTTCCCCAAACTCTTCCTCTATACAGCCCCTAGATTCCTCCCACAACCTTTCTGTATATAGAACCCCATCTCCCTTCTATGTGATGTGGCAGCGCCACAGAATGCCCTAGCACAGATTGGCTCTGTGATTGCACCATAGAATAGCTTAGTGAGAGTGCCATAGAATGATCCAGCATAGACTGGCTCCTTAAGAGTCTACCCCATATGGTGAACTTTTAATGAACTTTCAATAAACTTTACTTTTCTTTGGCTGAGTTGAGTTGAATTCTTTCGGCAGGATCCGGCGTGTTGGTATTTTGGGGTCTCAGGCAACCCTAACACTCTTTGGGTAACCTCTTCACCTCAGTTTTCTCCCAGGCTGTCTCCTCTGCACTGGCCACTCTTCTCTTTTTTCCATCTTGAACCCCTTGGTGAACCAATTCAACTCTACACTGTCTTCTTTTCTTGAGACCTGAGATTAGTTCACCTATCACTCTCTGCCAAACCTCAGCCTTGGATCACTCCTACCATCCACAGCTTTTGCTTCTATAGAGATGTTGCTGAGTGATGGTAGAGAAAATCATGCAACCACTCTGACTGGGTCTACAACAAATTTATATTCCTCAACCTCTCCTGCCCTAGCTTCCTTTATCAACTCCTTCCCTTATTCCATTATCCACAGAGGCTCTTCCAGACTTTTTCATCCTTCCTCAAACCTCTAACAGCCCATCACACTACTTCCCTACCATCTGAGAACCTTGCCTCATATTTTATGGAAAACATTGAGACCATTTGCCTTGAATCCCCTCTATCTCATTCATATGTCTTCAGCTATTATCTCTTTCACCCTGTCTGGCATATTGTGGGTTATTTCTTACCAAGACTAACCCCTCTACCTCTTCAAGTGATTCCAATTCCTTCCTATATCCCCCAACAGACTGTCCCCTTTGTCACCTTCACTCTTATTTTCAATCTCTTCCTGAATACTGGCTCATTACTACTTACAAACATGTCCATGTCTCCCTTATCTTCAAAAACCCCTCATTTGATCCTTCTATTTTTACTAACTAGCGTTTTATGTCTCTTCTGCCTTTTGTCGCTAAAATCTTTGAAAAGGCTACATTTTTCCTCTCCTCTTACTCTGCTCTTAACCCCTTACAACCCAGCTGCTGGCCTCATCATTCCTCTAAAACTGCTCTCTTAAGTTACCAGGCCAAATCCAATCACCTTTGGTCAGTCCTGACCTTTCTGCAGCCTTTGACATTCTTTTTTTTTTTTTTTTTTTTTTTTGCTTTTTGGAGGGCAGGTTGGGGTTAAGCGACTTGCCCAAGGTTACATGGCTAGTTTTTCGTGTTAAGTGTCTGAGGCCGGATTTGAACTCAGGTACTCCTGACTCCAGGGCCAGTGCTCTATTCACTGTGCCACCTAGCCGCCCAGCCTTTGACATTCTTGATCACCTTTTCTTTTCTCTAGACTGCCACTCTCTCTTGATTCTCCTCCTACCTATCTGACTTTGTCTCTCTTGGTGGATCCTCTTCTAGATCATTCCCTTTAACCATAGGTTTTCTTCAGGTTCTGTAAGTAAAGTAAATTTAAAAAGAAAACCCAATTCTGAGGATTAATCTTAAAATCAGCAAATTGATAAAGATGAAAAAAGAAGGAAAGGATCCATTTTGGTTAAACTTCAGAAAAGTCACATTATTATATGGTTGATAGAATAGTGAATTGATCCAACAATTTCAGAGAGCAATTTGTAATTTAATAAATGACTAAAAAGTTTAAGTTTTTCCACCTATTTATCCCACTATGATGCATAAATCTCAAGGAGGCCAAAGACAGAAAAATAATCAAAATGCTTATGGCAGAACTCTTTACTATTACAAATATCTGGAAACAAAGTAGACACTCTGATTAGAGAATGACTAAATTAATTGTAGCATATAAATATAATGAAAGACTTCATTGTCTTAACTGATCAATATTATGAATTCAGAGAATCATGGGAAGACATATTAATGGATTCAGAGTCAAGTAAACAGAACCATTTACAATGATGTAAACGGAAAGAAAAATCACACAAAAAAGTAAACTAAACCGTAATTATAATGACCAAACTTAACCCTAGAGAAGAGCAGAGAAAATGTACCTACCTCCACTCATTGCAGGTGGGGGAGAAGGGTATTATGGGTATAAAGTACCACTCATGCTGTTGTGCTCAATATATTGCTTGATTTTGCCAAACTGCTTTTTTCCATCCTTCCTGTTAAATATTTGTCGTAAGACATAACTTGTTCAATAGAAAAGGGTAGGGACATGTTTGCAATCGAAGGTGATATTAAGAAAAATGATATGAATTTTTAAAAGGGAGGAAAGGAATCTAAGACCCTGTAGTCCAAGAGAAAGATGGATTTTTCTTCTCATCACTGCTAGACAGAGGTATGTGAACTTGATAAAGTAATGGGGCATTTCTAGGTTTCCTCTTTATTTCTCCCACTTCTAGAAGGTCATGGTGCTTTGAGGGAATGTCCGGGATTAACAATAACAATATGAACATAGGCACAAAGAGGGCAATGAATATTGCTTGTTTATGGGACAGTGAAGAAAATTGCCCAGATAGAATAGAAGGTATGCCTTATGGCAATAGGAGAATATGAGGTTGGATAACAGAAATGGGAATGTGGATCGTGAAGGTCCATGAAAGAAAGAGGAGTTTAGACTTAATGCTGTAGGAACCAGAAGTCATTAGAGGTTCTCAATAATGGAAGTGTTATGATGGGAATTTTTTTAAAGAAAGATAAGTTTAAAAAATATAAAATAAAAAGATGACCCTGACAGTAGAACACAGAATGGCTAAAAGGAGAAGAAAGTTGGAGGAGATTAAGGGAAAAAATTAGAGGCATCTTCAACAAAACAGTGACCTCTAATTCTCTTTCCTGCTTGGAGTGAAGGAAGGCTAGACTGCCAAAGGTACCATCTTGTTTGGCTCTTTCTGAGAATCCCCAAGAGCAGGGAATGCTGGTGTCTTGGATAAACTTCAACTTCTGTAATTACATTCTGCATGTTAAATTCCCTCTGCAGTCTTGATTGGTCACTGTATTCTTTTAATCTTATTTTCCAAAGGGGCTTCCTGACTGACCTCTCCAGGTAGCATGAGAGTAGGGCATACCATGCAGGGTTAGGTTATAGAAGAGAAGCCTTGGCAGGGGTTGGCGCTGGCAACTTGGCTCTGAGAGTTCACCAACTCAGCTCCTGGGATTTTGGACCCTGACCCAGGGATCCCAAGTTGATTCCAGTCCCAAAGGAAGGAGAACTCTTTTGGCTGCTGCTTTTGTTTAGAAATAGATGTGGTCTTCAGATGAGTTGTGTGTTAGTGAAACGAGCAGCCTGGTGACCCATATGATGTCTTCTTAAGTAGCTGTGTGGCTGTAAATAAGAGATATTGTGATATAGTAAGGAAAGAGCATCATACATAGTAGGAGACTTGGAACTTGGAACACTAGACTTGGAACTGGCAACATCTGGATTTGAATGCCACCTCAGACGCTTACCAGTTTTGTGATGATGTGGAAGTTTTCTCAGCTGTAGAATGTAGGTGTAGGACTCAGAAGTGTTTGAGGTTGTTCTCAGCTCAGAATCTATGATTCTATGACCAGGACCCCAATCCTGATTCTGCCCTAGATAGCTGGGTAACAGTGATTCTCAAATGTTGGTTTCAGAACCCCTTTACACTTATCGAGGACCCCTCCCCAAGAGCTTTTGCTTATGTGAGTTATATTTATCAGTATCAATCACGTTGGAAATCAAAGCATCATGGCATTATTATAAAAATAGTTTTGATATTTCATCTGAAAGGGTGTTTGAGACCACTAGAGTTTTCCAGATCACTTTTTGGCAACTACTAAACTAGATAATTTTAAAAATTCCTTCTAGAACTAGGAATCTAGATGTTGTAGTGTTTTTTTTCCCCTCTTGTTACAAATTTGGGCTGCTTGCCTCTAATCAAAACATGGTAAAAGTTGGCTTTTCCTCTTCTCTGGGCAGGCGTATGCTGGAGCCAGCTCATTCCAACCTTTGCAAACTGATTATGAAGTTTCCAGTGTGACCATTTATACTTCAGAGGCTGGTGATTACTTTTTGTTGATTATCTAGATATGAGAAAGTTAGGGAGAACATATAAAGATGATTTCAGATTAAACTGAAAAATATGTCAATGTGTGTGCGTTTTCCTCCTGGAAAGCCAGTTTTAAAATATTTACCAGCACACTTCTGGCTTTGAGCCGCGCACAGCAATACCAGCCAAGTGTGTGACATCTCACCTACCCAAACACCAGGACCCCAGGGCCCACTCAGCATAGGCATCTAGCCATCTCTTTGCCCCTGCCCTCCTTTTCCCCACCAGGAACAGGAACCCTTTGTGGTAGACCTCCAGAGACCATCATTCTCTACCCTAGGGAAGTAAATCCACTCAGCTTTGGGACTTTGCTCATCTCCTGAGCTGCCTTGTTGGTGAGTGAGAAGGTGAAAACTCACTTCAGTCCATTGTCTCCAGCCAGCCTCTGACAGGCCATTCAGCCTTCCACCAGGGAATCAGGCCCTGCCTAGCACACATACCTGGCTAATAGCCCCAAGAACCACTTAAGTATGTCCACCGTCAAACCCTCCTACTTTCCACTTCTTATCTACTTTGGGAATAATAATTATCAACACTATCATTGTTACTGGAAAGGACCTATCAATCTGCTGTTCTGTGACTTCCTGTCCCTACCTAGGTCAAAACATTTTCTACCCAATTCTATGTTCTATACCTATTACTTGATGACCTAGTAGATAGTATGCCAGGTCTGGAGTCAGGAAGACCTGAGTTTTAATCTGGCCTCAGATACTTACTACCTATGTGATCTTATTTTAAAATTTTTATTTTATTTTTTTTAATAATTTTTTTTATTTGTTTTCTTGTTTACATCATTCATTTTCATGAGATTTTTGAATTACAAATTTTCTCCCCGTCTTTCCCCTGCCCCAACCCCAAAACAGTGATCCCACTGTAAAGAGCCTCCCCTGATCTGCTCTCTAACTTTCTGGTAGGGCAGGGAGGATCTCCCTACCCCAACCCCCGTATATCTTAATTCCTAGTTGTGTGAATTGCAGAGCTTTAAATTCTAGATTCTTTCTGTTCCTCCCTTGTCACCCACCCCCACTTGAAGGACAGGCAATTCAATACAGGCTGTGGATGTATGTTTATACAGGACATCTTCATAGTAGACATATTGTGACAGTGATCATATGTCCCTCCTTC
>CM053597.1:134299423-134327896 GCA_028646575.1 Pseudocheirus occidentalis
TGTGGGAGGGGCCTTACAGTGGGATCAATGTTCTGGGCTGGGGGGTAGGGGCAAAAAGGGGAGAAAATCTGTAACTTAAAACCTTGTGGAAATGAATGATGTAACCAGGAAAATAAATTAAAATTAAAAAAAAAGAAAACAACAACAACAACAAATAAAAAAAAAGAATTAAGGTGATTCTGGCTTGACTTGAAGTTGAAGAAGCTGTGTTCTATCTGTGATCATTGTTCACTATTCTATTCACCAGCCATCTCTTGACTTATCATATCCCTCACTTTAGAGGAAGCAGCCTGAGAAGTTAAAAAAACTTCTGCCACCTCATTTTCTTTTCCTTCCTCCTTCTTTCTTTCCTTTTTCCTTTATCCTCCTTTCTTCCTTCCTCCTTGCCTGCTTCCTTCCTTCTTTCCTTCCATTCCTCCCTTCCTTCCTTCTATTCCTCCCTCCCTCCCTTCCTTCCTTCCATTCCTCCCTCTCTCCCTTCCTTCCTTCCTTCCATTCCTCCCTTCCTTCCTTCCATTCCTCCCTCCCTCCCTTCCTTCCTTCCATTCCTCCCTCTCTCCCTTCCTTCTTTCCTTCCTTCTTTCCTTCCTTCCTTCCTTCCTTCCTTCCTTCCTTCCTTCCTTCCTTCCTTCCTTCCTTTCTTCCTTTTTTTTCTAGGATCCAAAGAGGTAAAGTGACTTGTCCATAGTCACATAAGTAACTACAAAACAAAGATTCAAGTCTCTGAATAAAAAGCAGCTTTCTTTCCATTACAGTATATTGCTCTATTATAGAATTTTCTCTGGAACTGAAGTCAATCAGCTAGCATATAGGTGGTCAGGTGGTACAGTAAATAGATCACTGGGCTTGTAGTAAGGCAGACCCAAGTTCAAATCTGACCTCAGATACTTACTAGCTGTGTGACTCTGGGCGAGTCATCATCCGTGTTTGGCTCAGTTTCCTTATCTGTAAAACGGGGGTAATAATAGCACCCACCTCACAGCGTTGTTGTACGAACCAAATGAGATAATATTTGTAAAGCACTTGGCATAATGACTAGCACATAGCAGGTGATACATAAATGATACTTATCATTACTATTATTATTTAATCTTTCATGATTGAGAGGAAGCATGTGTTCCTCTAACACCTTTAAAAGGCAATCCTGCTGCACACAGAACAAGCCAGGCAAGATGCTGAAGGGTCTGGCTGTGACACGTTCCTCAAATTTAAAAAAATTTCATTACAAAAATAATAAAAATATTATTTTCTGAAATGTCTGATACTTAGAACTTATAATGAATGGAGTAAGTTCCGACATTACTCCTTGTGTGGGTTTCTAGAGGTTCTTACCAGGACGTAAGTTAAAAGGATGAGCAGAGTCAGAGATTTTAAGGATTCTATAAAACTGGAAATAGACCAGACCAAGCCCAACATTCATGTTTTGTAAGGAAAGAAAAAAGTGGGTGACAGAGGTTCATTGGCTTCTCTGCGCAGCAAGTCATCCCCTTATACCCACCTTTATGATCCAGATCCTTTCGTTGGTACCCTGCAGTCTAGTTGAGAAACTGGCTTCCTTTACAAAGGAAACAGAAGATGGGTTACCCAATCACAAATACAACATTTTGTATTTGTTGCTTTCCTAAATCCCAAGCAAAAGTCTAAATGGTGATGAAGCTGGAGGGGAAGTATTAGCCTTATGAGAAGAATCTGAAGAAACTAAAGCTCAGTAGGTAATTTAACCTTCTGGATGTACTCACACAAATTCCATACTATTAATAAGTATCACGTGTGTCTTGGGGTAGGCGATGGAGGGGAGGAATTCTTCAAATTGGCCCTCTTTATGCCTTGTTTCCTCCTTTATGTGCAATTTCATCTTTCTGGGGCCTACATAAATCTCTCTCAGCCCACATTAGCCTCCCATTATGAGAGATCTGCCATAATGACGGCCACCTGTTTTAATGACAGAGCCAGGATGTCATAATTTACAGCAAAGTGTTGTTAATCTAAGTAACCTTTCCCTTCAGGAATGCCATCCCCATCTATATGCAGTTATGAGCCATTTTCTGAGCACCTGTTCCCCTCTAGTCTTAAAAGGTAAATTCCTCCCGAAGGGGGCTCCCCTGCTCTTAACCGCACCCCTAACTGCATTATGTGTGTAAATCTGGCTCTTCAAGCCCCTACAGTTTTATTAATCAGGGTGGGGGCAGGGCAGTGAGAGGGATGGAAGATGGAATGAACAAAAATATCAGGAAGAAAGAAGAGAACATATTTTTTTTTGAAAATGAACATTCACATGCTATAATAGGCCAGTCAGAAATTTATCAACATAGTTAAAGTGCCACCTTCCCTCAGCTTTATCTGGTAACAGCTGCTGACACTGTTGATAGGTCATTCTTATCTCCTCGAGGATACTGGGTAAACTGGTACCCATGGCATCCTATTGCTTAATGCAAGTGATTACTATAAACGCCATTCTCTACTCATGTGCACAAAATGGTATTCACATGCCTTTCCTTGACACTGATTAAGCCTGGTAGCATTACCAAAATAACCAACGTAATCCGAAGGCTTTTGAAAATGGCTGGTTCAAAAACATCAAAGTGGTTCTGACAAACCCATAAAATATGTATATATCATTAGCATCTTTAATAATAATATACTTATGATCTCATCTGTGTGGGTACACTGCTCCCTAATAAAGGTCACAACCTATCCATACCTTCTCAAACCGTGTGAGTTTTGCCAAAAGCCTTTGAAAAATACTCGATTACACTGAAGGGTAATTCCTGTGGGTCTTCATGCATAGACCCCATGGATCTTATGAAAAGAAAGTCTCAGAAAAAAAATCTATTTTGAATCTTGCTTGTAGAATGATTAAAAAAAATCAATCCAGGGGCGGCTAGGTGGCGCAGTGAATAGAGCACCGGCCCTGGAGTCAGGA
The DNA here is from genome assembly GCA_028646575.1 of Pseudocheirus occidentalis. NCBI lineage: Eukaryota > Metazoa > Chordata > Mammalia > Diprotodontia > Pseudocheiridae > Pseudocheirus > Pseudocheirus occidentalis. The sequence goes on from CM053597.1 coordinate 134,302,347, forward strand.
GTACCTGAGTTCAAATCCGGCCTCAGACACTTAACACAAAAAAACTAGCCGTGTGACCTTGGGCAAGTCACTTAACCCCAACTACCCTCCAAAAAGCAAAAAAAAAAAAAATCAATCCACCACTAGGTGCACCCTCTACTCCTTATCTTCTTTCTTCACCAAGGTTCTTAGTTTGTTCACAGGGCTTAGATGAGATGAGAGTCAAAAACTTTTTTCCTTCAAATAAGATGGAGGACCACTAGGGTTTTACCATCTTCACTGTCCTTCCTTCCTAAAGCTGTCCAGGCTTTTTCATTCAATTCTGTGTTGACACTTTGTAGTTCTCCTCTCAAACACCCACACTGTCATCTGATCTACTTACATAGACCTGAGTGTTGGCATTTTTTTTGTCACTGGATCCCATTGGATTTCTGAACCTTTCTAGCTACCCTACAGTTGAATTCTTTTTAATGTTTTACCTCTCAATTAGAGTGTGAGCTCTTTGAAAGCAGGGATTGTCTTTGATTTTTCTTTCTATGCCTTCGCACAGTGCCAGGCACACAGCAGATCATTAATAAATATTTATTGATTGACCAATTAACACCCTAACCACGGACAGACCAAGAAGTCTGGAGGTTCTGTTTAGCTGTTCAAACAAAGGCTAATAGAGTTAAAGAAAGAAAATAATCACTGGAGTCACACAGTCCCGGGCATCCACTCAGGTCACATATTTTTCTAAGAATTATAGTCCTCATTAACAAAATAAAGAGGTTTGATCTGACCACTTTGAGTTAAAAGATATCAATCAATCTTATAGAAAGAGAAGCTTATATGGATAACTTCTGGAAATAAGGTTACTCTTTACCTCAATCACAAATGCATGTTTAATCAGTGTTGGGCATCCCTATATGTAAAGCCATCTTGTGTTTGATACAATAAACTAGCTTTGTATGTTAACTAAGTCTGTGGCTGCCAGACCCTCCTAAGAGAGAAATGAGGAGTCAGAAATTACAAGAGGCAGCCAGATACATAAATAAATATTAAGATGAGGAACCTGAAGATCACAACTGTTTTGCTTCCTAGTCAAAAGACAAGAATGTTAAACCATAGTTGTTGGCAAAAAGATATGCTCTGTGCTTTTAAAGTGAGCCCATCTATTTTACTCTGACACCTCATCTTAGTAATCTAACTACCACTTCTGAAGCCCCAGTACATTTCCTGAAATGCAAATACTACTATTTTCAATCTTGATCCACTGAATTCTGCAGGAAAGCTTTAGGAAATTCATTAAAATGTTTGACACAAATGCTGTGGAGAAAAAATGATTTATATCTTAAAAAACCAGTCATCTTCTGTTTTTGTGTTAAGTGAATAAAAAGAAAAAGTATTTCTTTAAGAAATTGTAATTCATTTAAGTTTTAATATTTCAATTTGTAATATATCTTTTTATTTTCTTATGTATTTAAGATTTAGTATTTAAATCTAAAATAAAAAAAGATAAAAAATAAATTATAATTCAGTTTACAAGATGTTGGAAGCCCTGGGTACAGTAGCTTCTGTGTAGTTTATTGTTGAGTAGATATTTATTTCAAATGAATAATTTTTAATGGATAATGATTAGTATCTGATGAAAATACAAATTTCATATTAACTGCTGTCATAAAAGGCTGGGATCTGGACAGCAGAGTCAGGTGACATAAATCTTATTGTAAAGAGACCATAGGATTTTACACTGATTTAGGGAGACATATTAGAGAAGGGTTTTTTCTTCCTCTTTATTATTTGCTCCTGCCAATGGAAGAATAATAATAAAAGAAATTATATAAGTAACTAGGGTCTTCACCTGAGAAGTTGAATAGTGGCAGTATGATACACCAGAGCTTGTTGACTGTCTATTTTCCTGCTTATGGTGGGGATCTTATCTGCCCCTTACCCCTTCTGAAGGGGAATGGAGGATGTTGAAGCCAGCACTGTATTATGGCTGAGCTAGCCAACTCTAAGAAAGAGGCTGGGGGCTGCAAACTTAGAGAGTTAAGCTACAGAGTTTGAAGTACTGTTTAATGACTCAGAATGAAAACTATTGGGCATCAGGTACGAGCATTAAGGTCCACAAGCTTGCCCCTTAACTTCCTGGCAAATAGTTTTTATGAGGCATGATACGACAAGTTTCCAGCCCTCTTAGCTCAGGTCTGCCTATTCCTGGAACTCTTGGCCCTGGGATTCCCCTCTCTCCCCTCCCCCCACCCTCCACCCCAACCCCTATTGACTGGGCCAAGGTATGGTTTGCATTGTCACAGCTCTGGTGGCTGAAAAACGCCCACACGTTGTAAAATAAAAACTGCTATGAATAGACTAAACCTTCCACTGGGAAGGACTGGAAAACATTTAACAATAGTCTCCCATCTAAGTAGTCAACTCAGAGATATAACCAGAGAGATTATGCTAAGGCATTCTACACTTTAAATAAAGGTTTATACTGAAATAAAGCACAGACCAATTTCATGATAGATTTTTCTGACCTAATCAATCAACAAGCATTAATTAAGTGTTTTGGCTTAAGAAAGATACTGGGCAACGTGCTGGCAATACAAGAAATAAGACAATCCCTACTCCCAAGGGACTTACGTTCTAATGGGAGAGACATTATAAGTATGTATATGTGTGTATGTATGTATGTATGTGTGTGTGTGTGTATATATATATATATATATACATATATATATATATATGGAGATCTATCTATATGCACAAAACAAATGTGTACTGGATAAATACAAAATAGTTATATGAGAGAGAGACAGAGACAGAGACAGAGACAGAGAGAGAGAGAGAGGGAGGGAGAGAGGGGGAGAGAGAGAGAGGGAGGGGGAGAGGGGAAGAGAGAGAGAGAGAGAGAGAGGGAGGGGGAGAGGGGAAGAGAGAGAGAGGGAGGGGGGGAGAGAGAGAGAGAGAGGGGAAGAGGGGGAGAGAGGGACGGGGAGAAGGGGAGAGGGGGAGAGAGAGAGAGGGAGGGGGAGAGAGAGAGAGAGAGAGAGAGAGAGATTGGGAGAATCAGGAAAGGCTTACTGTATAAGAGAGCTAGTTGGCTACATCTTGAAGGAAGAGAAGGACTTGATGAGGCAGAGGTGAAGAGGATGGAAGAAGGTCCATGTGTAGAGAGGTTGCCACTGCAAAGGTAAGAAGTATGAGATGGAGTGCCACGTGTGAGGAACAGAGAGAAGACCTATTTGTCTGGATCACAGAATGTAGGAGGGGGAGTCATATACAACGAGACTGAAAAGACAGGTTGAAGTTGATTGTGAAGAGCTTTAAAATCTCTTTATCCTAAAGGATAAAATCTTGGAAACCACTGGGACTGATTGAGTAAAGGAGTGACATGGTCAGATTTGTGCTTAGGGAAAATCCTGTGGGCAGCAGTATGGAGGATGGGCTAGACTGGGGAGAGACTACAGGCAGAGACCAATTGGAAAGCAGCTTCAATCACTGAGGTAACAAATGAAGATCTAAGCTAAGGTGAAGGGTGAAGAATAGAGAGAAGAATCAGATATGGAGAAATTGTGGAAGTAGAAACAGAAAGATTTGGCATCTGAATGAAAATATGAGGTGAGACTGTGGAGTCAAGGATAATGCTGAGATGATGAACCTGGGAGACTGGAAGAAAAGTGGTACCTTCAACAGAAATAGGGAAAGTTTTGAAGGAAAGATTGAGCTCAGTTTTAGAAATATTGAGTTTCAGGCATGTCCAGGATATCCAGTCTGAAATGTGCAATAGGCAACTGATGATGTGAGGCTAAAGATCAGGGGGAAGGCTGGGGATGGATATATGAATATGGGAGTCAACTACACAGAGATAAAGGCATGGGAGTGAATGAGCTTATTAAGAGAATGTAGAGAGAGAAAAGGTGAGGGCCCAGGACAGAGCCTTGCAGACTATCCATATTTGGGGAGCAAATGTGGATAATGAGTCAGAAAAGGAGAATGAGAAGGAAGAGACAGAAATGTAAGAGGAGAAACAGGAGAGAATGGTGTGATGAAAGTAGTTTGGTTGATGGACAAAGAAGCTTAACATGAGAGGGTGGTAAAGTCTTGCTTTTTGTTTTTATTTTTTAGGATAAAGGAGGCTTTGGCACATTTTAAGGTAGTAGAGAAGGAGTCGATAAATAAAGAGAGATTGAAGATTATAGAAGAGAAAGGAAGGGTATGATTGAGGTGGAAATTTGTGGAAGAAGACAGAAGGAGGAAGGGGTCAAGGGCACATGTGGAATGGCTGCTTGGCAAGAAGAGCTACCTCTTTGTCAGAAACTGGGGCATAGGAGGAGAGGGGCAAATGACATCAAGGATTTTTGAAATGAAAGAAGAGGGAGACCACAGGCAAATGGCCTCAATTTTCTCAGGAAAGTCGCTCAGTGGAAACAGACCCCTTACATAGACCCATGCCAAACTGGTGCAAATAGAAACAAGTGCTTGCTGCCCCCTCCAAATGGAACCTATCACACACAAGATCTGTCCCCTGTAGAGCCATGTTAATTATCACCAAGATACTATCACCTTCCATGTCAACAACTTCCCGTGCTTCCCTGTGGTTCTCTGTATTCAGACTGCCTTTGCACAATTTTTACATTTCCTGGCAGTTAAAACGTACCTTGTTCCAATTCCCCTCACTGCCTCCAGCTTCCATCTTCACACCATTGCCCACAGCTGGCAGCCAGGATGATCTGCCAAGTCCTGAACGTCCCCTCCCAGATAAATACTAGGAATATCAGGATGTATTTATAGTCTCATCAGAACACAAACTCTAACTATTTACCCATGAGATGAAGCTTGGCATAGTCAATAGGACACTGGACTTGGAGTCTGAAAGATCTGGGTTCAAATCCAGTCTCAGACCCTTTACTAACTGTGTCACATTAGAAAAGTCTTTAACCTTTTTTTTTGTGCGTTGCTTTCCTCGGCTCTAAAATGAGAGGGGTGGATTTGGTGGCCTCTACATTCCTTTCCAGGTCTAAATCTGTGATCCCATGATTGAAAAATCAGACTTATCATAGGGACTTTTCCAGTCCTGTAGACCATATCTTTTTTCTTTTCAGGGTCAGATACCCAAGTCCTTTGGGTATTTATGATCTGTTACATAAAAAAGGATATCCATCTGCCTCTCTCACCAAGGCCCTGGTGCTATTTAAAAAAAAAAATTAACAAACAATGCAGGCAGATCGGTTAGCTGAGGTTACTCTATGATATGGTCACTGCACAAGAAGCTATATGGCATAAGCAGATGGTTGTCAAAACCAGGAAGGCCTATCTGCCTTTGACACATACTCTCTGTATGACCCTGGGTATTTAATCTGTCATTGCTGCAGACAAGTACTGTGAAACTCAAGGGACAGCTAGGTGATGGGTGGGTACAGTGTTGGGCCTAGAGTCAAGAAGATTCATCTTCCTCAGTTCAAATCTGGCCTGTGTGACCTGGGGCAAGTCACTTAACCCTGTTTGTCTCAGTTCCCTTATGACTGGAGAAGGAAATGGAAAACCATTCTAGTATCTCTGCCAAGAAAACCCCAAATGGAGTCACAAAGAGGAGACTTAATAACGACAAGCTAAATTCACATAGAAACTTAGATCATACATAAGGATCCCTTCAGGCTTCATATTGAATTAGAAAACCACATATTAACATTGTCTATGTTCCATTGTATTTCTATTCACTTTGTTAAATATTTTCCAATTACATTTTAATCCGATTTAGGCTGCATTGGAGAGTGTTGCCAGACAACTCTCTAAAATTATAAGTCATAGAGAAGATGCCAACCTGAGAGAGTTTCCTTACCTGTACTAATGAAATCATAGGTTCTTATGTTCTTCTTATCTCTGCCCTATGGCCTCTATGATAATAATAAGAACTAGTATTCATATAGTGCTATAAGGTTTGCAAAGTACTTTACAAATATCTCATTTGATACAGGAACTCTGTAAGGGAGGTGCTATTATCTCCATTTTACACATGGGGAAACTGAGGCAGAAAGTGGTGAAGTGACTTGCCCAGGGTCACACAGCTAGTAAGTGTCTAAAGTCAAATATGAACCCAGGTCTTCCTAACTCCAAGCATGGTGCTCTATCCTCTGTGCCACCTAGTTGTCTCAAACTAGGTACTTAACCCTGACAATCTGCCTCCCATAACTTCCAGGAGCTGCATACAGAAGAACAAACATTCCTAGAACCATTTGCTATGATTTTCCTTCTTTTCATGCTTTGATTCTTAACACCTTTTTAGTATTTAGTCCCTTTTAGTTCCCTCAAAGTAGCAAGAGGGGCTACCCTTAGGTAGGCAGACCATGAACTGGTCTATTACAACCCTCTGCAATCTACTCCCAGAAAATGTCAGAGGCTAGAAATGAGGCAGTGACCTGGGAAAGGAGATTCTGATAGACAAGAAAGCTACACAAAGATGGTGATCTCTCATTTGACTAGATAGAAAAACCCGGTCCCCATATACACTAGTCACAGGACCACAGAAAGTCTGTACTCTGCCTTTAACTTAAACCAGTCTCAGGCTTGTGCACCTTGGTTTTCAGTCAGTAAGACTTTAAGATAGAACCTCCCAGGAAACGAAAACAGATGTGCAGATGTTTGAAGAGAAAACCAAAATGTTCTTTTTGGGCGGGGGGAGGGAAGAGGGTTGAAGAGGAAAACCCCCATGACTCGCCTTTATATAGATAATTTTAACAGTTACCCCACCTCACCTAGACCTCCCTGATTGAGTCAGCCAGGTGTTTTGGTGGTTAAGAGTGCCAGGAATAGGCTCAAGAAGATGCGAGTTAAAATTTCACATTAGACACTTAACAGTCAAGTGACCCTGGGCAAGTCACTTAACCTCTGTTTACCTCAATTTCTTCAAGTATAAAGTGGGGATAATAACAGCACTTAACTCAAATGACTGTTGTGAAAATCAAATGAAATAAGATATGTAAAAAGCCCAGGGCCTGGCATGCAACAGGCACTATATAAATGCTTATTCCTTTCCCTCCCCTTCAGTGATATTATCAGGCAGCATTATTATTATTAATATTAACAGCATATTAACAGCAGCAGCATTTTCCAGGGTCTCATCTCCGTGCTGATTCTGCCTCAGCTCCCACCGGCAGGGGATCTATCCTACAAAGGCTTTTGCAAATGCAAGACTTTTGTGTATCCCTTCAGGTGACTGGCTGATGACTTTTCTTTGTCTTTAACACCAGTGGTAGACACAGAGGTATATTTGAGTGTTCCAGACACTGTCCAGGACTTTGGGTGGCTGTTGAATGTTGCTTGGTATGGGTACCCCTGGGAGAATGGGGTATGGGGGTGTCTGCTGAGGATAATTCAGCTCCTCCCTACCTCTGGGCAGCCCTGGTGGACTTTATCTATAGACTTCAACACAGACTTGCTGCCTTTGCAGAGTCAAGATCCCATTCTAGTAGTGGGTTGGTAGCCAGGGGATTACAGCTCACTTCCTTCCTCTCTGTACCAGAACCCCATCTTCATTATAGCCATTCACTTGGTGGTTACTATAAGAAATTTTCTGACTCCATGGACCTCACTCTCACCTAGATCATGTTTTCCAGACAACCAATGTTCCCTGAAATCTAAGTCAAAGTTTGCTTGTCTACCAGCTAGTTCTCCCAGTGTGACAGACAGATGGAATAAATCAATCCCATCCCGAAACAAGAACTCTACTGTTAATGCCTCATCATACAGTTAGGATGATTGGACTAGACCCCACTAAAGAGTTTTACTATAGTATCTCCATCTACTCCTTTACCAAGACTACTAACATCACCTCTCAATGCTGCTGCTGCTGCGGCTGCTACTGACATTTATGTTGAACTTTAAGAATATGTCTGTATTTATAACCATGGATTTCATTCCTGGTTTTTCTTAGTCTGTACCCCATATGCTATGGCTCTAGCAGTGATGATTATTTAGAGCCTTGAAGACACCCAAACTAGTCAATAGACCACCATAGAAACTGCCAGACCAACCCTCAACTGGACATCCAACTGCCACGGCTACACTAGGGGAACCATGGAAGGGAGAAAACAAAATCTGTCTACCAGGAAAAATTACTTCCAGTGGGGCCTCTCTGGGGAGTTATCAAACTGTACTATTGATTCTATTATCAATATGTAATTATAGTTCTCTCTCCTTTTTATGAATCTAGTCCATCTTTCATTCCTTCAATCAGAAATTTTCAAGCATTTATTATTAGACCACTCGGTGCTATGTCAAGCACTAGAGATACAACATAAATTGAACAGTCCTTGTCCTCAAAGAGTTTATAGTCTACAGGGGGAGGCAACATGTACGTAGGTACCTACACAAAAAATTACAAGATAAATATAAGGTAATTTGTTACAGAAGAGACACTATAAGAAAAGGAGGCAAAGCCAGATAACATGTAAAAATGGAAGTATATTCCCTTTTCAAATGAAGAGGTCAAAATATATTTCTCAAAACATAACTAAAGTGATGTGTTCTGCTATCTAAAATGTTGACTATCTGGGAACTGTGGATACTTGATCTTTTCTGTACCCTGACTTTCCTTGGCAATGTCTTTCTCTCTCTTCTGTCTTGTCTCTCTTTTTCTCCATTTCTCTGTCTTCCTCTATCTCTCTCTGTCTGTGTTTTTCATATACATAACTCCTATTGAAATACTTTTCTCCCATAAATACATATCTTCCTCATTCCTGCTGACTCAGGGTAGACCTTATAGTCCCTGGGATATGTATTGTAGGACCTTGCAGAAGAAGAGCTCTATGCTGGCCACCATCTTACTCCCTACCTTTTCTGGATTCCTCCTCCTAGGAGACTCACCAAGCAAAACTTCCTGCTGGGGGTCATCTTAACTACTTATGTTGAGTGCACTAAATCTGAGACGCTACACAGCTATTATCAAGGGTTTTAACATAGTTTTGTCCTTTTAGTTGAGTATGGGGATGATATTCTTAAAAGATGCCTTTCTCAAAGGAACAAATGACATCATGCTCACAGGAATAGAATGACAAAATATGAAGCATGCTTTACAGAAATTAAAATACACAGCTGTCCTAAGAAACAGATACCATAATCCTCTTTTTATGGAGGAAGAAACAGCCAAAAGCATTTGATTATTTGGTCAAAACTATTTTGTAGGAGAGATGAAATCACATTTACATTTCAGTTATCAGAGGAAGTTTTATTTGATAATTCTCTTACCTGTACTTCTAGCTCCTCATATTCCTCCACCTTAGCCCCCACTTAAGGAGCCAATCTTTTTGTTCACTTCACTATGGATTAGAACCTTTCCCAAAAGATGGGCTGGGAATATATAAAAGACTTTTACCTATGCCATGCAATTTAAGTCTGTGATATGGGGTTACTGGGGTATAGTGGAAGGGTCTTGAAGGAAGGCCTGCGTTCAGGTCCCATCTTCTACACATAAAGGCAGCACTTAACCTTTCAGTGTCCTCAGGCAATTCTATAAGACTATAAGTTGCAAGGCAGTTGCTGATCTGTATTGGAGGAGGGGGTTTCCTCACAGGCAGTTTCTAACACAAATCAAATCACAGGTTTGGACCAAAGAAAACACCCAACTTAATGGGAGCTCTGCCATAAAATCTAATGCAAGGGAAGATTAACACTGCTGGCTAAAAGAAATTAAGGGTTATCTGCAAATTGAAATTAGCCATGGAAGCCTTATCCTTTCATTAGTAAAGATAACAAAGATTGATTATACAATTCAAGATTTAGCCAAAAAAGTAATTTTTTCTGCTGTTCTCAGAAAATTTTTAATTATGAAATTATAATTGTAATATGCCATTTGTATGTAGTACTAAGGGAAAAAAATAAACCACATTAAGATTCTTAAATAATAGCAATAGTTTATATTTATATAGCCCTTTATAATCTGCAAAACGCTTGCTTATAATGACCCAATAAAGTAGATAAAGCCTTATTATCTATGTTAAACATCCTTAGATCTTGTAACTGAACTTCAGATGATATTATTTCCTTTTAGAAAGAAAATCACTTTCTTTCTCTCTTTTAGAGAAGAGGAGAATGAGGTGTGGCGAAGTTGTGTCATACCCCAGTCACAGAAGAGTCATCACATGGTCGTGAGAGTTACATTTGGAATCAGAGGACCTGGATTAAATCTTACATCTGCCATTTATGAATTGTGATGTTAGGTAAGTCATTTAACTTTTCTGGGACTCAGTTTCTCATCCACAAATGGAAACAATTAGATGACTTTTAGGGTCCCTTCCAACTTTAAATCTATTGTCTTATCATCTTAAGTACTGGAGTATTCAGCCCAGACTTTGGATTTCAAGTCTGAAGACCTGGTGCCATAATCACTCACAAAAACTGAAAATATGGTGCTCACATCCCCAAATGATGATAAGGAATTTTAATTGCCTTCTCAATTTCCAGTGATAAAATTATAAAAAAAAAATCCCCTCAAAATTCTCTTTATAATCTTGACCAAAACATAGCAAATGGAAGTGATAATCAGTTGTCATGTTCTTGTCTTCTGTAGCCGTTCTGGACAAATGGGTAGTTGGAGTAGCATCCAAGTATGTTGTAAGCATTTATGAATTCCCAAAGTATCCTGTTTTTCTCAGGAAATTTACTTTCTAATAGCCAGCACAGCCAAACAAAAATTAAATCAATAAATCTGTAAGAGGGAATTGTCAGGCGCTTGTAGTAGTGCTAGAAGGAAGCCAGGGCTCGTGGATTGAATTCCCAGCTCTACAACTCACTTTGCTATGCAAGTCTGGTGGCACGCATGCTCAGTGAAAACGGAATTCCAGGGAGGACAGTGATGACACTTTTTCCTCCTAAGGTTCAGAGGGGGTATGGAAAGACTTGGGAAGTATTGGTCCACATAGAGTTTGGGCTCTGCTTTGCACAACTGTGTTAAAAGAGTCCAAGAAACTTTCACCATCTTTAGAAAACAAACAAACAAAAAAATACTTACAATAACTGCTTGCTCTGTGATCTTGACTTTTGCTAACATTCTTTCATTTTACATGCTGAATTATCCTCTCTCCTGTGTCTCTTTTTCTTTCAGTATAACGATTATAGTCCAACATATTTCAGATGAAAGGAAGTGACAAAAGGATACCCCAATAGGGGATTATTTCCTTAATTCTGTAGTCACTAAGTGGGCTATTGATGGTGCCACCATCTTCCCAAACTCTATCCTAGCCACTCAGAATCAAAACCTCAGTTTTTTCTGACCTTTTCCTATTTTAGACTTTAAGTTCCTTATGCATGAAACTATATTTTATTTCCTCCTTTTTTCAATCCCAAGAACCTACCAAAAAACTCTTCACACCATAGGTGCTTAATATGTTTGTTGAATTAAAAAGGAGAACTGAATATGGGGATCTTATTAGCACTATGAGTTAATATTTTCTACAAATGGAAAGAAGCCAAAACATGGAAAGAGATGAAAACTGCAGACACGATATAAGTCACCAATGCAATAAGACAGCCAAAGGAGCTAACTTAATTTTAGAATTCATTAATAGAGGAATAAGATCTATGACCAGGGAAGTAATAGTCTGGTTGTACTCTGTCCCGGTCAGACAATATGAGGATTATTGTGTTCAGTTCTGGGCACCATATTTTAAGAAGGACATTGACATATTGGAGTGGGCCCAAAGAAAAAATGACAAAGATGGTGAGGAGACAGAAAATAATGTCCTTGGAAGTTCAGTTACAGGATCTTGGGTTATTTAGCTTTGAGAAGAGAGAGGCTTGAAGGAACATGACAGTTGTTTTCATGTATCTGAAGGGCCATCATGAGGAAAAGGATTTAGACTTGGTGTACTTGGCCTCAGGAGGCAGAATTAGGAACAATATTTGGGAAATTAAGAGAGATGGATTTAGATCTTTAATGTAAAGTAACATTTTCTAACAATTAGAGCTTTGCAAAAGTGAAATGGACTGCCTCAAGAGGTAACAGTTTTCCTCTCAGTATGCTCTAGCACAGGGAAATTGTCAGGGATGCTGTAGATGGGATCCCCATTAAGACACAGATTAGATTAGATCATCTCTGAGGTCTCTTATAACTCTGGATTTCTATGATTCTGAGCTAGTATATAAGCAATCAGACCACAGGTTTACTCATAGTAATTTCAGTCTTGGAGCTACTCTTTTCCCCATTCTGTTCTTTGCCTAATTTTTTCCTCACTCAGAATTTCCAAATATCCTTCATTTCTAGGTCTCTATAGATGTGGATAAAAGAACTCCTTACATGCATTCAGGGTAACAATGCATATTAGGTACAGGTCAGTCTTTATTTTGACTCAGAGAAAATGCAAAACAATTCACATTAGCCCCAGAATAATCAATATATTTCTCATTTTGCTGAGTTCCACCTTCCACTACAGTGACCTGTATGCATCACTAGCCTTATTATATTACTACCAAAATGTTTTATAATCTTCCCAGGACAATAAATCTGGGACTAGGAGGTAATCCCATTCCCTTTGGACCTAACCTTCTTGAATAAGCCAGAGTAAGGGAAGTCCACATTGTCATTTATTCCTGATTGTTACTGCTTTGTTTTTTCCATCTCCATATCCATGTGTTTAACCTTCTTTTTCTCCATGAGGCTTGGATCCAGTTCTCCTAAAATTCTAAGGCAACTGCAATTTGCCTCCAATTCTCTATGTGATTGAGAGACTCTGACAGTTCTTCATAGGTTACATTAGTTGCTCTCAGTGGGGAGGCCATGTGGTTACAGCCTTCAAACCTACGATCTGACTGTTCTTAGCTTTCTTTTGCCTCTATCTCTGTAACTTCACTTCTGCCAAGTCTACTTGTTAACCTTTCACAGACCCAGTAAAAGAAGTGAACTTGATTCAAAATAGTCTAAGAATCAAACCAGCTCTATGCTGAAAATTTAATTACTTATTCTCAGTGAGGTATGAACAGATTGACGAGTACCCAAGCTGGTGTGCCTCTGGTGACCCTTCAAGGAGATGTTCTTAATCACTTCACCAAAATCTCATTATTTATGAATGGCAGGTCTATGTCTTCCACTGTGAGATAGAAGCAAAAGCCTTTGGATCTACCCAATCCCCAACAGTATGCCCATGGAGCACTCTACTCAATCACTCCATGTGGATATTAGCAGCTACCTAGAAGAAACAAAGTCCTCTTAACAACTCTGAAAATTATCTGTGTTTATTTTTGTTTATGTGATGTTGTCTCCTATAAGAAAGCATAAACTTCCTGAGGACAAGCACTGTTTCATTTTTGTCTTTATATCTCCACTGACCATCACATGGTAGGCACTTAAGAAATACATTTGATTCCTTTATTTCACACGCAAAAAAGTTGCCAACAATGACCTCAACTCTTTAATCTTACCAAGTTGACTAGGTCTCCTGATCAGCCCCCTACATTTTAAACAAACAGATGAACAATTTTATCTTTGGAATAACATAAGATTCACATACATCTTTCTAGAAGACATGATTGGTCACAAAATACTATGAGTAAGGGAGGGAGGGAGAAGGAGGGAATAAGTATTTATAGAATGCCAGAGTGCCAAGTATTATGCTAAACACTTTATACAAATATTATCTCATTTGCTCCTTACAACAATCCTGTAAAGTGAGTACTATTATTACCATTTTGCATTGGGGGAAACTGAGGGAAATAGACTTGCCCAGAGTCACACAGGTGGTGTCTGAGGCCAACTTTGAACTCAGGTCTTTGTGATTTAGGACCAGCACTCCATACACTGCACTTACCAGATGCCTCTATGAGAAATTTGGGGGATAATAATTAACTTTCTTTTGGGGGAAAAGAATGAAAGAAACCTTCATGGAAGTTTTGACATATAAGCAAGTGGCCTAAACCACCAGGATTGCTTTATTTAACACCTCCTCTCAGACTGTGGTGTAGGTAACCCAAGACTCTGATCCCATAAGCCTTGGGAGAAAACATCCTTGTCACTCTCCCTCTTCCCCCAAGAGGACACCAGCTCTGTTTCCACCCAGCTCTTAAGGTAATCATCTAGGTCGGAGGTCAATCCCTATAGAGACACAATTTAGCAACTGCTTCTGCAAATGATATAACCTCTGCTCAGTAGTAACAGCTACTCAAGATCAAGAAAAGAATGTTCTTGCTATTGAAATTCTTGACACTATCAAATGGTTTGATGTTAGAAATGGGATATAGTTTTATCAATGGCAAGGACCCTAAAGAAGATGCATTACTATCTGATCTGCTCTGTTGTTGTGCCCTAGAATCACTGAGAATTTCTATCTGCCCTGTAGGTGAATGTAATGATTATAGGATTTGAAGATCTTCCATGCCCCTTGAACTTTCTGACTTAGCAGGAAGGGGTGGGGCAAGAAGAAGCCAGAGACAAGATAGAGTCAGTGTGGTTATGGGAAGCAGTGGCTGCGGCTGCAGTGTGAATTCCTTTTTTTGAGCCAGTCAGAATTTCTGCTAAGGACTCCTTCTGCAGACGCCAGGGATGGGAACTAAGGGGGGGGGAGAGCTGCTGGGAGCAAGCTGCGTGGACGCTGAGCAGCTGCTGTGAGTGAGGAGAGGAGGATCTTTGACTGAGGTAGCCTGTCCTGTTTTGAAGGCTTGAGAATGTGGGTGTTTACTACATTAACTACCCGTGCCAACTTCATAACTACTATGATGGCTTTGACTTTCTGGTTTCTGGTATTTGAATAAATGTTCTAGCTATAAACCCTACATAGAGAGCCTGTTACATTTTGTGATTAATAACCATGTCAGCATATTTATAGTTACTGTAGGCACTGTGAATACTGCATTGTTGATACAGTGAACCTGATTATATGTGTTGTCTTCCCCTACTGCAACCCAACCTCCTTGAGGACAGGGATTGTCTTTGTCTTTTCAATCTATATCTGCATTGCTTAGCACAATGTTTAGAACATAATCAACACATACTAAATGTTTTTTTGTTGTTGGTTTATTTATTCACTAATTCATTTTGCTTGAGCCTTGAAGGGAGATATTTTAACATAGGTAGCGATGGAAAGATCCAATTCTATACATAGAGCATGGAGGCTAGATAGGAGCAGGACAAGAAATGAGAATGAAGAATAGTGTAACTTGAACCACTGAGAATATGAAGGGAAATGGTGTAAGTTAAGGCAGAAAAGATAGATTGGGGCCACTACTGTGAACCAATCTTTTCATCTATGAAGGATGACAGATTTAGGCTTTTGGAGTCAATAACTTTATTTTATCCTCCTTGAAAATAAACATATGGTAATGAGCATGCTGATCTTTGATCACGGGGCTGTCCTAATACCGACTATTCACTTGATTGTCTCGTTTTCCCTTTTCCTTCCCCCTGTTGTGAAGAAAATATGACAAGAGTCAAGATTCAGTCTGGGTTCACCAAAAGAGATGTTAGTTTCAAAAGGACTTAAATTAGAGAGAGGTAATTCAGAAAACTGTTTCTAATCTATCCCCTTACTTCCAGAAAGACCATTTATTACCCAGGCCTATGTTCACACTTCCAGTTCCACTTGGTTTAGAAGGCTATTTCAGAGTCATCACACAATTTACTGCTAATGATGCCAATTAATTTAAAAATTCAGAATACTAGAATTAATATACTGAGAATCTTCTGAACCTTAGCTGCCCAGTATATTAGTAATGGGATTTTTTAAAAAGATCTCTCAACAAAGCAGAAATCCATAAAGCACTCATTCAAATTTGACTTGAAAGGCACAGACAATGCAGGCATATTTTCTTGGATAACTATCATTTGGTGCCTTAAATATAATGCATTAGCAATTTTCATTCTCTAAATTTAAAGATGATCCTTTTGCAGTTTAGGTTTTGGCCTGTCTACACTGTTCTGCTTTGTATTAGACCCAAATAAGAGACTCCCTTCTGAATAACTTTAGTGCACTGAATGAAACCAATTCTCCTTGTAAAACATCACTTGAATGTTATTTTTCATCAACATCTCATACCATAGCCAAACAAAGTCAACAGCTGGCTTTTCACTAAAGTGATTATTTCTTTATTATTGGATTCTGAATATTCAGAGTTAACTGTATCTCTTGCTCTAGAGTCATTCCAAATTAGATTTTTTAGATCCAAGACACTTTTGTTTACCCTTTGTAAAAGGGTGGGGGAGGGGGACAGGTTTGGAAATAAAGGAGAAAATAAAAGAAAGAAATGTTATTTCTAAAATATTTTCTTTTATTTGTTCTACGTGGAAATGAAAAGACACTTTTAACAGCTGCATAGCCTATCATGTCAGTTTCCCAGTAATCAGCTACAAAGCCACAGTCAATTCTCTGATTCCTTCCCCCCAAATATCAATTCATAATGTCACAGTTTATCTAGATTCATATTGTCCATATTCATTGATACAGAATGAGAACATCTTAGAATACAATTACCTATGACATGAATAATACTTCATTTTCATTAAATAAAAACTTTCTAACAGAAAAAAATCTGTTCTCTTTTTAATTCGAGTTACTCATCATAAACTCAGAATTGAAAGTCAAACCTTGATTGATATAATGCCTTAAATTTCTGACTCATTTAATAGCACAATCTTGCATTTCTATAGTTCTTTTCAACTAGCATCTTTCCATAGTGGTTATTCTGGCTACCAAACAGATTCATAGCATAACTTCTATCTTCTCCTGAGATAGTAGCCTCAGGTCAATGTAGCAATTAAGATAAAGCAGAAAATGGTAGACAATGAAGATCTATAATATACAAAGATATGTAGAATAACACAATCATGGCAGTCACAACTGATAGAGAAATGGAAGATGGAATATAGCCGTCACTTCTTTCTAAACAATGGATTAGCCTCAGAAAGACTAAGCTTATTTCTAAGGCTCATTGGTCAGTAGATTCACCACCAAGGCATTTGAAATTTTACTCATTTTTCCTAAAGTATCATGCTGAAAACTATCTCCAGATATCCTAAATTAATCTCTAATCCTGGAAAAGAAAGGGTAATTTACTACAGAATTATTTATTGCGTGACAGTAAAGCTGAAAGACAAGGCAATACACATGTATTAGGCATTTATTAGGGTCCAAGCTGTGCACAGGGTCAGGGACCTGATAGATACCTCCCCCATTTCACAAAGGAAGAGATTATGGCCCAGAGAAGAGCAGTGACTTCTTTAAGATCATTAAATGACAAAACAATGCCTTGTTTTTTCCAAATTATATTATTCCAAATTATAACCTATGTTTCATGGATCAGTAGCTAAGAATCACATATTTCTAAGACAATGTAAAGCATATTAATTTAACGGCTGGTACTTTTAATGTGTGATCTTTACAAAGTGAACAATAAGGTGATATACAACTGGAGGAAGTAAATGACATCCATATTGACACTCTCACTACAAATTAAACTATCAGCATTTTTCACCAATCTGTTTCTTTGCTTGTAATTTTAAATGCATTGCTTTTTTGTTGTTGTTTCATATAATCTTTTTATCTGTAGATGATCAAACCCATAGATTTTGCCTCTAATAATGTCTTCTATTTGTTTGATCAATAGAAGAACTGTTGCTTCTTTCCAATCCTGGAACAAACACATTATTCCATTTTCTTCCATTTAAAAAGAATTAAAGTATTTAATCTGTTTTCATTTAATTCTGCATTTGTTCAATTTGCCTTACCCCAATCATTCTTTTGAAAGAAATACATTTTTATTCTTAATATTTCTGTTATTAGATAACAGGTAGCATGGAAGCTTTGGTGTCAGAAAGACCTGGTACCAAATTCTATCTGTGACCCATAATACCTGTAGTCCTTTAATCTCTCCAAGTGGCAGGTCATTCTTTGAGATTATAAATTACATGTGAGTTGTTCTTCTGCATTGGCAGAGGATGCTTTCACATCTGAAGTTCTCTATGTTGAGGAAATTACAGGTTGGAACTCTTGTCCCCTCCAAAGAAACCATCTTAAATTTAGTAAGCCCACTCTAAACAAAAAGTTACCATATCTTGCATGAGTAATGATACATATTTGATAAAATACTTGGAAGTTTTTTTGGGGGGGATTTCTTTGTACTGACGTTTTCCCTTATTTTAGTTTCCTTACGTTTTTTTCTTTGCTTCTCTGAAGTATCATACTGACTGAGAAACCAGCCAATATAATTCTTTTAAGATACATAATTGGTATCTGGCTTAGTTTGGGAAGTTGGAAGACTTCTTTGAAATGAATTCATTTGTAAGCTTTTCAAAGTCTGATTGTTTTTCCAAACTTCTATTTTTCATCTTAAAGTTTCATTATTCCTTTGTCTCTATAGAAAAG
The DNA here is from genome assembly GCA_028646575.1 of Pseudocheirus occidentalis. Classification (NCBI taxonomy): domain Eukaryota; kingdom Metazoa; phylum Chordata; class Mammalia; order Diprotodontia; family Pseudocheiridae; genus Pseudocheirus; species Pseudocheirus occidentalis. Next base: position 134,320,652 of record CM053597.1, read on the forward strand.
TTTAGATTTGTGACCCATGTTTCTTAATTTTTATGGATTGTGTATTTCAATGTTTCTGATGGTCCAATTTCCTCCTTGGGAAGTCTTTTATGATACTGATTCATGTTCATTGGTTGGTACTTTCTTCATTTTGCTAGCTTATAGCATGGTCTCCTTATTGTTTTGATGTTGAGGTTTAACTATAACGTGTTGAATAGTGTCAAAGCTTAGAATAATATATTTAGGGCTAGAAGGGACCTAAGAATTCTGGTTTGAACCCCTCATTTTATAGATGAAAAAAGTGAGGCCCAGAGATGTTAAATAGCTTATCCAAGGTTATAAAGGTAGTAAATATCATAAGATTATAGATTTCAATTTGGAAAAGCCCTTGGAGGCTACTGAATTCAGTCCCTTTGTTTTGTAGATGAGAAGTAGAGGCCATGGCAAGTAAAGGCCATGGCTAGGTAGGATTTGAACTCAGGTCTTAAATCCAGTGCCCTACCCACTGCTTCGTACTCCAAATATAGTACTTTGTAACATGCTGCCTCTATATGTCAGACACTAAGTGAATATTTCCCAAATGGGTTTCTGTAAAGTCTATTTGTATCACACAGTTCTCCCCACCTCTATTTTATTTGATAATTTTCTTTGGTGATTTCCTGGAGCTTGGTGCTCAAAGTCTTTTGTTTCGCTAAAAATTTCTGGGCTGTTAGCAATCGGGAGATTTTATTGTGATCTATTCACCAGGTCTGTCACTTGATTTAATGTGATTTTGCCAATTATTTGTCCAATTCAGTGATTTTTCTATGATGGTATTTGTTCCACTTGATCTACGTTAGCTAGGATTCCATTTTCTGTCATCGTAATTTTATTAGTGGTTGATTCTATCTATTCTCTCATATTATACTCTTCATACCTCTTTTACTTCATTATTTCTACCTTATCTTATTGAGTATATTTTAATTCTAGCTTGATTTATTCCCATGTGTATGTTTATAAGTTGGTCATGTGGTTTTCTTAGTAGCATTAATTCCTAATTAATCTATTTCAATCATGTCTAATTTTGTCTTATTTTAATTTACTTGTTTTCATATGTTTTTTTTTCTTCTGCTTTGGGATATATGAGGAATCTAGATTCTTCTGAACTTCACATTCTGCCATCTTGATTGGATAATCCTCATTATAAATGAAGCCAGAAAGGAGTTGTAGCCAAATGGAAGACAACTCACAGGTTATTCTCAGAAAGGTACAAAAAAAGTAATTGGCAGAGCTGGTTTTGTTGTATGTTGCAAGGCAATTAAAAAAACATAACTTTATAGGAAATCTGGTCATTTGTTCATGATATGCATAAGGAAACAGATCATTATGAAAATTGCTTTAGTTTATGTAGTAATATCTATTGTAGGTGATAAATAAGTAGAGAATGTTTATAAATAGCAAAACAACATTCTGCAGACCAGAAAAACACATACCTAGATAGTGAACTGTTTCAGTTGCATGATGGTAGAAAGGAAGGTCAGTAGAGATAATGTGGAAAAAACACAATTTTATTTATTTATTTATTCATTCATTCATTTATTTGCTTTTTGGAAGGCAATTGGGGTTAAGTGACTTGCCCAAGGTCACATGGAAAAAACACAATTTTAGATAAAAAGGTGGATACAGGCTTGGAAGCCAATGAAAAATATCATGAATACCAATACCATGAATACCATGAAATAAGAAAGCCATAAGGTATAGAAATAGAAAGTGTTAAAGAACATCACTAAAATATGTCATAATGTCAACTGATAGAAAATCAGTGGCTACTGAGATAACAATTATTCCCGAATCAGTCATTTATATGTTGTCATATTATCTGGTGATGAGGGCAAAAGTTAAAATTATTGCCAGATTAGAAGAAAAATGACAGCTGAGAAGATACTATGTTTGATTATAGTAGTTAAATCTATAGACATTGGCTTGCTCAAGGTCATACAGGTGAAAGCAGAAGAACAAGTCTTCCAACTTAGGTCTTCTGACCCGAAATCTAATGCTCTTTCTACAACACTGCATGGTTAATGGAACCTGCTACTTAAAACCATATTGCTTTCATCCCAGTAGTGCTGAGTAAATATTGATCTTCCACAGGACCATTGAACTGAAACACACTGGGCAAATGAGAGCTCCCTTGTTTCATGGAGTTGTAGTATACACTTGGGTGACTTTTTCATCCTAAGTTTTGATTGATTTTCTTATGCAGAGGGCAGTTTTTTCCTCAAAGTTGGTGTCGGTAGCATAATACCGTAGAAGTCTTGGTTTGAACATGTTAGGGGTTGGTCATTCCAGTTTCTTTGGTAAATAACATTGTCTTTTAAGAAAGGTTCTTAACCTGAGATGTGCAAACATGTAAAAGGAAGTTATTTCAATATGCTATATAATTTATTTAATAACTAATTATTTATTAAATTAAATTTAATGTAATTTATTTAATAAATGTTAAAACATTATTTTGAAAAGGGACCCATGTGCTTCCCCAGACTACCAAAAGATGTCCATAACACACACAAAAAGGTTAAGAATGCCTATAATATAACCTATTTTTTTTTGCTTTTATATTTAAATGGATACATCTTGAGTACCTAGTGGCCATATTGCCACATGCTGGCGGTTCCACATGTTTGAGGAAAAGAGAAGAGAGTGACATAGACTTCATAAAGGGATTCCCTATCACTTGCGAAGCCCTCTAAATGTTTCCCTTCACAGATGATATCATGCTAATATCATCTAGCCCCTGAACACTGTTAAGCCTCCTCAATACAATCAAATGACCTACAACAAAAACCCAAAGTGGATGAAAACTGGATATTTCTGTTTTATTGATCTCAATCTGGTTTGATAAAGTCTCATAAAAGCTCCATTACTGTGGTAATGCAGGCTTCTCCATTTATTCACAAGTTACCCATGTGTCCAAACTGAGTTTCTTTTAAGAATACCTTGCTGTTGCTACATAACCTCTAGAGCATGACAAGCAGAGGGTTAAAGATGAATAGTCAGACTTAATGGTAAATTTGTTTTTTTTTCTCTTTTGGTTTGTGTCACTGCTACGATTGGATTTTTAATGTAGTGTTTTGTGTGTTTAAAGTTGCCTCTTTGAGAAATGAAAACAACAACTTAGGATGCTTAAGTAGTTTTGACCCAAAGGAAACACACACATTTACCAAGAGGGGAGTAACAACAAACCATATAGAAACACTTACAAAACCTAACTGGAAAGAAAAGGTTTACATGCTTTTAAGAAATTCAGTGAGAGCAGATTTTATTCATTTACACATTCTTGGTAGCTTGAAAATTCCAAACCACAATCAATAGAGACAAATACTCATGAAAGCATAAAAATGAATAACCTTGAGCAGGAAGGGAAACTCTCCTGTCTGTGCATGTGGATGTTTTGTCAAAGCCCAATGAACAGCAAAAGCTGAGATACTGCTTCGAGGCAATAAAACGTATTTTTAACAACACTATTTAATATATAAAATGGAGCGTTAAGTAAATATATTGAAGTTAACCTAAAATACAATTTTATCTCACCAATATCCCTTTAAACACAAAAGAGAAAAAAAGGAATAATGCAAGGTTATAAGATAAAGTTATTTACCAAAGAAACCGTAATGACTCCTAGTGTACCCAAGCCAAGAATTCTTCTTTATGCCATCACTGACACGTTCTCCTTTTTGATTCTTATTTTTGTGGGATTTTTTCCCCTCTAAATCTTTCCATGAAGTATAACTTTTGCACTGCAAATAAAGAATTCTAATTGCAAAATTATATCTTACTGAGAAACCATTTTCTGCCCTTTTGCTATATAAACTCGGAAGAGATGAATGCTTCCACAAACTCCAGTTCTCTATGGTGACAAATACGGGCACTGGCATGCTTTATCTAGAAGGAGTTGAACAGCTACACAAAAGCTATCATGCTTAAATAATGGTGTTCTCAAATTGGGCTAAATATGCTTTTAAGAATTTTATTTTGATCAGTTATTTCAGGTAACACTTGTAGATAATATAACAGAGCTTTGAATTACATAGCAGCTATGGAAAATCTAAAAGGAAAAAATTAGGCCAGGCCTTTATTAAATTTTAAAATATGCCTTTGCTATACTCTTGTAAAGAGCCAAATAGGGTATTCAAATCTCTGGAGATCACCAGTATAATTTCTTTATCATGTTCCATTTAAATTTTAATTATGTAGTCTACAACGGGAAGAATCTGAGTACTCTAAATAGGTCACGCCATGAGCAACCTAACAGTATTCCAAAGTTTTCCTTGTGAAGATTTTTTCTTTACTGAACTGCTTGCTACACATGCCAGAAAACTTTACTATATAAACAAAAGCATTTAACACAGACACTAGTAGGCATGTGTGTCTATAAGAGGAAAAAAAAACATTTTGGATTGGGTGATTAGAGATAAGTGAAAGTCATGTTATGGAAATGATAAATAGATGAACATTTACCAACATTCCCCTGGCTACTTATCATGTGGGTGCATTAAAGTAATATAGAGAAAGCTTTCATATGTAAGGGCTCTATTTCTTTTTAGAAAAATCAACAGCAGCATCTGATGTTTACTTACCAAATTAAAAAAAAAAAACTAAACTCTAACTCTCCCTCACCTGATGATAAAGAAAAAGCTCTTTGCAAAACTTAAAGTACTATATGAATAGTAGACATAATAATATTCTGTCCTTCAATTTCTATCAACATGTAACTTATCTATTTTCCCTATGAGGAGATTTTTTTGTCATAGATTTGGTCTCTGCAAAAGATTATTTTGGAACAAGATCCCAGGAGAAAGATATCTTTAAATATACAATTTAACTTTGGTTGAACAACAAACACTAATCACAGACTGAAAAATAAAATAGTATCCTTGAAGGAGTCAAAATATAGGGCAAACATCTAAAAAAGGAATTATACCCTGTTTTTCTCACATAGCTAGTGATAGAATCAGGATTTGAAAAATCAGTATAAACAAAATGACTTTCCTGGCTCTGGAAAGATAAAGATATCTAAGACTGGGTTAATAAGATAAACTTGTTTATTAAGTATATTAAGACAAAATTACTAAAAAAAAATTACCTCCAACTGTCACCCCAAAGCTCTTAAAATTGGCAAAGGAGATTTCATTTTTTTCCAACACCCACTCCCTTTTGGTCATTTATCATTTCACCCCAAAGAAAAATAATTTACAAGGTAAACATCATAGAACCTATAATTTTAGAAAGAATCTTGTATAACATGAAAGGGAAGAATATCTTTTCTTTTCTCATGTAAGGTTAAAAGGCATACCTAGGCAGCTTGTACATATATGATAAGTGTATTTAATTTAAGGTTAATTTTTAATAGAAAAAACATTCTTCTTTAAAAAGAGGAAAAGACTTGTTGTTCCCCAATGCACAATCACTGACTTTGATTTAAAGGGGACTTAATTTTCACCTCTAAACCAAACATTCTTTCACTAAATGGATAATATATGCAAAGTTTTGTTGGCTATATGATCATTTTCCAAAATGGATATTCGTGCCACTGGATTGATGCTATCATGGAAATAAAAAGACAAACCGTCATTTTCATCAATAAGGCAGAAAGCATTATTAAGAACTTACTGTGTGCAGGTCATTATGCTTCTTGGTACCAAAATAAAAGTGAGATTGTTCCTGCCTGAAGAAAGCTTAGATTTTCTTTGGGGAAACACCAGACACATTTCTTTAACCAGAAAATAAATAGATGCATGCATCTACATTCATCTATACATGCACACACACACACATATACATACACACAAATGCATACATGTAGAATAAGTTCAAAGCAATTTTATAAGGGGAGTTATTAGAAGTCGACAGGATAAAGAAAGAAGGTAGCTTCTTAAACTGATCTTTGAAGGAAGTTACAGATTAGAAGAGGCAGAGATCAAGAGGGAGTGCATGATAGGATGAGGAGGCAGCCAGTTCAAAGTAATGCAGACTATAGATGAAATGCTATATAGGAACAGAAAATAAATCTCTTTGACTAGAATACTTCAAATTTGGAAAGGTAGGCTGCATGGAGCCAGATCACAAAGGACTATGAAAGCCATCCAGAGGAGTTCATATTTTATCTTTAAAACAAAAGGGAGCCATGGGAACTTATTGAGCATACAGTGGGAATCATCAGACTTGTGCTTTAGAAATATCACTTTCAACAGTTCAGGGGGGTGGAGCCAAGATGGTGGCATAGAAGCAGCAAGGTCCTGCAGCTCCCACACAGCCACCCTGAACACCCATAAAATATGACCCTGGACAAATTCTAGGGCTCTCAAACTCACAAAAATACAGAAAACACATCTTTCACAGAAGGTAGCTCAGCAGCAGGGGCTCATGCGGCAGGCTGGGAGCTGAGGCCAGCCCAGCCTGAAACCGAAACCGTGGCCAGGTCCAGGGCGGTAGGAAGGAGTCAAGCCAGGCCACAGGCAGTCTACAAGAGAGAAGATCTACAGCCTCCAGCAACTCCACATCTAGCAAGGCGTGAAAAATAGGGACTATAGAAAGGCAGCACAGCAGGAGAGGCTCATTTCCCAGGCCTGCAGGCCAAGAGCTGAGACCAGCCCAGCCTGAAACTGCCATGTTGCCAGGCTCCAGGGCGGTTGGGAGGAGCCAGGCCTCCCAAGCCACAGTGTGAGTCTACTTCAGAGAAGATCTCATCTACTAAGCCAGAATTACAGGTCAGTGAAAGTGAGTGAAGCTTTCAAGCTAAATTTGGGGGAGGAAAAGCAGTTTGGCCAATCTACCCCCAGGGCAAAGAAGCATTGGGGGAAGGGCAGGATCTGCTGGAACCGGCGGCTGCCCCCACTGGGCTGCTTCAGAGCCTCTGGCCTATGGATCCTACAGAGGGGCTGAGTCGATTGATCAGGGCCAAGTGCTCTTGCCTTGAGTGGCCTGGATCCAGATCGTGGTCTTGAGTAGCGGTCCTTGGGAGCACTTTCAGCAAGCCAAAGCTGGGGGGGGGGTGCTGCAACACCCCCTAATAGCTCTGGCAGCGGGGAAAGCTCCAGCGATTTGGAACAGAGCTTTCCCCTCTGGAAGCAGAGTTTCACAAACCTAAAAAAACCGACCAATTAATTGACTGGCCAACATGAGGAAAAGGAAGCAAAATAAGAACAGCAATAAAACTCTAGAATCCTTTTTGGGGACAAAAAAGGATCAAAGCATGGAACAGGAGGAAGACAACACAGTCAGAACTCC